>JAOXOE010000705.1:3083152-3122253 GCA_028565055.1 Phoeniculus purpureus
TTATAGTGTTCATGTCAGTGTGTATAATGTTTTTACATATATAAAGAAAGGGTATAGATTTAATTATAACAAAAAACCCAGGAAAAATCTTAAAGATTAAAACCAAAGAGACTATTCTTCAACCATTGTTTATCCTTTATTAATGATTCTTTGTGGTCAAAACATCACTAATCTGCTTTTGGATACTTAGTAGTCCTTTAGAAATTTTATTTACCTTATAAAAGTTTAGGGGTTTTTTTAATTTATTCACAATTTCTCTTCTGTGTAATACTCTTGTGTTGTTTTTTGGTTCTTCTGGTTTTTTAAAAGCAGTCTTTTACCCTGTTGATCAGGTCTGAGATTAACCAATTCATTTAACTAGTATAGTAATGGGTGGAAAGAAAAGAAAACCAGACTGAGGAGGTTCCAAAAAACACTTATAAACTCACAGGAAAAAAAAAAAAAGCTCTTTTTGGGAAAAAAAACAAGACACATTTATTTCACACAACACAAAAACCCCAACAAAAAAACATACAGAGATTAATCACATATTCTTACATAACTAGGCTTACATAATAGGCTCAGTTGCTATCTCCAACTCCCTCAGATGGAGGTGACCAGAAGTTCTTTTCCCTGTGGAAGCAAGATGTCTATCTTTAAGCCTGTGCATCCATTTTTCAGTGCCAGTCATTTGTTTAGGGGCCATTTTCCGGCTCTGCGTGCTTCCAGGCCAGTCCTTTACTCCAGAGTGCTGATACCTATAGGCTTCAGGTGCGGAATTTTGTCTTTTCATTTCAGTAAACAACGGTTTGCAGGTGAAACTCTTCCTCTGCTGATCTCTGAGGTTCCAAACTCCCACTCTTAATCTCATTCAGCGTGTTCCAAAAGGTAAGATGGCTGCTGTGCCCAGCTTCATTGACATGCGCCTGTTCTCTGAACAAAGACCAGGCAAAACTAACTGCCAACAACAAACAGGAAGCAGGGAACAGGAAACTCCAAACTAGGAGTATCATTTACATTTTCTTCTTTCCACTTCAAAAAAATGCTTGATCAGTGTTGCTGACTGGCTGGGCTGAAGCTAAGAGCTTCAAATTCCAAGGTGCTTATCAACAGTTGCTATAGCAACTTCCAGTCTAATTTGGGTTAAGACTCACCAAACTCAAACTATAACAAATATTTCTACTTCAAAGTTCAGTTTCTCTAAGAAAACTACAGGAGCATGATGAATGTAGCCTGCTTTTTACCTCACCTCCAGAATGAGATGTTATAATTTTTGAACTACTTTTCTTCAGAACTTTCAGTACTGAGAGACTTGGAAATTATGCATACAGCTATACAAGTTAACATTTCAATTAATTTCAATTATTCTTTTTGATTGTTTTATATACCCATATCCCTTTAAACTAAAATCTCTGCTGTCTCTATATTTATGTCAAACACATTCATTCTTCCAATTAACTTCTGGCTATGACTTCTTATTTTCTTATGCATAAATCTCAGGTTTAATTTCTTTGCTGAGAAGCAAAATCAGCATACTTTGCAGCTGCAATAACAACCAGCTACCCTACTTTCTTGTTTCATTGTGTGGACGGAGACAGCACGTGAACTAATCTGAAATAAGTTAATTTTTAATTTTACTAAAAAATTCAAGTCTGCATGCAGCATGATTACAGCAACTGTAATATTGCTGTGCTTTGATAATAGGGCTAATTTTCCAAATATTATGTTAAAGAAGTCAGAATCTGATCAGCAAATGTTGAAATCTTGTATTTCATACAACATACTCTCTTTGCAGAATCAGAAGATTGTGTTCAAGGGTACCATATGGATCATTACCATAACTCATATCTGTTTAATAAGTGAATCAAGGTATTAACCACTAGGATGCCACTTATATTAGGCAACGATGTGCCCTTTATTCCAACTAATCTGATAACAACATATGTTGTTTTACAATGTATTTTATATATAAACATGTGTTTGTATGATTTAATTACAAAATAGTTTTTAAAAAGCTGAAAAATTATCTTCCCAATACTCACAATTTTAAATTTAAAAGTAAAATAATTGATATGCAAATCACTAGAATGGAGTAGCAATGCTGTAGGTTTATTGTAAAGCAGTTTTTTTAAAAAGAGACTATAATATAGCAGTATTTTAGTATAAAATCATTTAAATTACTATTTGGAGCAATTATCCTTTCAATTTCAAATGTGATCCCAACATAAGGCTGAGTTTGAGGACTTGGAGGCATCTCTGTTAAAAAATTATCACAAACCTGCTATTCTGTGAATCTATGAAAAGAAAAAAGCCTTATGCAGAAAAATGTATCTGAACTAAACTTAAATGTATAAATTACATGAAATTGCAATAGATGTTTCTTAATAAATTCTGATTTATGTTATTTCACTTATTTTAAAAGTAAATCAAAAACAAGCATTACTTTTTCTGCAGTAAGGACAGTGCTGCTTATGGTTTTCACCAGCTGGCTTGCAGATGTTGCAGCCTCAAATAGTCACTTTTTTTGCTAACATGAGTGAATCTATTTGTATCCTGAGATTTCAGGATTCTAACCCAACATGGATCTTGAAAGCTATATCAGACCTTTCCCTCAGAAGAAGCTACTCAAATGATTATATTATATTCATTAGCAATATGAGAGCCATGTGTAAATAAATACCTATGGCTTTTTTCACCTAATAGTGATGCAAAATGTCTCTCCTTTTCTTCCTTCAGTACCTGTTCTGAATAATTTTGGGGGGAAAAAATAAAGGAAGAAAGGAAGCTGAGGCATGGTTATTAACTGCAAAGTGAATCTGAATATTTACAATGCATGACATGCAGAATATATTCCTAAAATATAAACATGTCAAAGAAATACTACTTCTGCTTTTCTTAGGATGCTGATATGATTGTGCTTCTGGCCCTAACAGTGCTGTATCAATGGTGCACCGTGTCAAATGAAGAGGAAATACTGCTGAATGAAAAGAAAGAAATGTGTTCTGAGCATGGATATGAACCATCCCTATGGCATTGGTGGACTTGTTTATTTTTCTTTAAAGAATTTCCTGTTTTCCTGATGGGAAAGAGAGTGCATTATAGGTAAAAGGAAATAAAATGTGACATTCAGTTATTATGGAAAAAAACAAGAAGCTTTTTTTTGTTGTTGTTGTTGTTCTCTAATATGTTAATCAAACTGTTTGCATATTTACTGTTTAAAAAATACCAAAATATAAGTAGTCACATATGCAATAAACCTACTTCTGCTCTTTTAATTCCTTTTCTTTACATGGATCCCATCTGCTATGAAAGTTATTACATTTATAAGAACAACAATAGATCTTTTATTTTTTGCCAGTTGAACTCAGTTCCATCAGAGACATTTTGTGTCCAGAAGCACAAATTAAAGGAAGGTAGCAAAATGATTAATCTAAGATGCTCAGGATTGTTCTGCTAGCAATTATTTCTGCAGCTAAGAGGAAATTAAATCTGAGCTGTAGTATATCATAGAAACAGAGAATATTAGGGATTGGAAGAGACCTTGAAAGATCATCCGGTCACAACATGATCACCCAGACCAAGTTGCACAGGAACATATCCAGAGAAGGAGACTCCACAACTCTTCCTGGGCAGCCCATTCCAGTGCTCTGTCACTGTCACCGTGAAGAAGTTCCTTCTCACGTTGATGTGGAACTTCCTATGTTCTGGTTTAACCCATTGCCTCCTGTCCTATCACTGGATGACATTGAAAAAGCTTGGCCCCATCCTCCTGACACCCACCCTTCACATATTTACAAACATTAATGAGGTAACGCCTCAGTGTCTTTTCTCCAAGCTAAAGAGATCCAGCTCCCTCAGCCTTTCCTCATCAAAGAGTTGTTCTACTCCCTTCATTGTCTTCATGGCTCTGTACTGGATGTGATTCTGTGTAATGACGCAAATGCCTCTTCATCTAGAAAGATATACTGTTGGTGAGTAAATAGAGCAATAACTGTCCTCAGTCTACATCCTTTCAAGTACTGAAACTGTAAATCATCATTTTGTGCTTGTACTTTTGATAATTTCAGTTTTTTCAGAAACATTTCTATTCCTACATATTTTTTCAAGTTTAGCACACTATCCAGGCAGAGATGGTTAATTGTATGCTTGCACAACCATAGTCTTATATAAAGACTATAACAAAACAAAATCCTCATAGAATAAGGTATTTGTATGTTTAATTTAGCAGAGAGAAGTGCAAGTCTGGTACAGCAGCAAATGCTGAAAAGTGGACATGTAGAATATGACACAGGGGAACTTAGGTATGGGGTGATAAGCAATTGCTCACAGCTTGACATTGGAGATAGAATAGCTATAAACATCTTACCTGTGGTCAGTTAAGAAAAATGTAGATCTAGGCACGGACAAAGCTGTTTTTCAGGGTAATGAAGAGACCAAAATGACATTTGAACATAATGTTAATTTGGTTTTAATTACTCTTTACCACATATTTTGTTCCCACAGGAGAGGCCTGGTTTCAAGGTACTTTTTTGTGCTCAGATTCATCTCATTGAACTTGAAGCATTTAGCTAATACATCAGAATAATGATATACTCTATCACGTGCCTGTTATAGTCATTCGAGAGACACTGGCACCTGATGTAAGCACCTCTAAATAGTACCAAGTCAAAGAGAATGAATCTGGCTTAGAATTTGTAAGACTAAGAATGGAGATAGGGTCTACAGCTATTTAAAACTTTTCCTTGGGTAATGGCACATCGTGTATGCAATGCACACATATATAGCATATGCCAAGGAAAACACCTTTTGCAAAAGGAAGGATCCAAAAGCCTTTTCCACTGTGTTTTAAATGAGGATCATGTGCAGAAGAAATGAACGCAGAATGGTTTCACAATTTCACTGTAAGTAAAACAATTGCCCAGCGATCTTCGGTAGTGCAAATTGTATGACATGAAATCAAATTTCTGCCACAGAAGGCCACGTTGAATTATTCTACTCAGCAGGAGGTAAGGAACATGCATACTAAAGTAGAATGACATGTAAGAATTACCTGGGAAAATAATAATTCCTGAACAGAAATAATAATCAATCATTATTGAGTACTTTCTCCCGCATTTTATTAACTTTTTTTTCTATTTCTCAAACAAATCAAGGTATCAAAGAATTTGCCATGTCTGAGGTTCATAACAAACAGGCCTGAGGCATGTAGATAACATATAATTCAGAAGCTTGTCCATAGCCAAAGGTGCCACATTTTAAGTCACAGAGGGCAAACCAACAGGAACCTAAAATTCCTGAGTCTTTGCATGCTGTGTTCAACCTTGCTCAGACCTTCCACAAATACTTTATTTATCATAAGCTGTTTTTTCAGTCTGCAAGCTGAAGAGCTAGGAAGAGCATGTAATCCCTTCTCCTCACCTTTTCTGTTGACTTCTGTAATTTCATATTTCACTGTCAAATGGAATAATATGATTTTTAATGATTAAAAAGTCCAATATTATTATAATAAAATATCTGAGCTAGACTATATTGTACGTAATACTTTGTAATTTTCCTTCTTAGCCTCTAGAAATATGTATGTTAATTAATGCCAGTCTGAAAAACACTGTCAATGGTTAAAAATTCTGATGACAAAATTATCCAATTCATTTAGCTGAGGTGCTAATGAGTCAGAAAAATAAACAAATACAAGTATGGTTTCAAAAGAAACCACCTATGAATTGCAGTCAAAAATCAAAACTAACTAGGTTTGGGGGGAAAAAAGCAACAAGACATTTAATTCACCACAAATAAAAGCATATATACACAAAGACATGCAGAGATTAAATACAATATTGTTATATAAATGAGTCAAACTTCATTGTCCAAACCTTGAAAAGGGAAAAGATACTTCCAACTCTTACTTTTTCTGTACATAGGTGATGCCTTCCAAGTTCATACTCACATCCTTCAGATCAGTGGGTATTCTAAAGACCAGTTCCATGTGTTTCCTCAGCAGGTCTCCATTTTCAAAATGCCGTTTGCTATGGCCATGAACAAGGGGAGAACCCTGTCCATTTCAGCAAATCATGTAATCCAGACAAAACCGTCTTTCGACAGATTTCTGAGAGGCCGTGCTGTCTATTGACCATGTTTCCAGGATGAGATGGCTGCTGCATTCAGCACTCAGTGACATGTGCATCTTCTCTCAAACACGGATGAAAAGCGAAGAAGATGCAGTTGAAAGAGAAGAGGGAGTGATTGAAAACCCCAAACCAAAACTCCAAACCCTTCCACCAGCCCAAACACCCTCCATTAGCAGAAAACACATAAATTAAGCTTGCAGTTTTGGCTTGCAGGTTTCAAGATAAACTACCAAAATTTCAAACCATCACAAACACTGATTTCCTTTGTCTGCAAAAGTACATAAAACTATTTATCAGAAGAGAATGGTCTATCAGTGTTCATGGCTTCATTTAGATTGGTGAAAAATAAAAGATTTTGCATATTGTATTTTCTAAATAAAATGCTGAAGTAGTAGATTAATTCTGTTGGGTTCACCTATGACATAAAACCAAGGTTTTAAAAGACAAACATTTGACAATCTTATTTGTGCATTAACTACAAATTATTACTGTTCAAATCTTCAGCTAGTGCAACTCAATCAGATACTTGTGTAATGGGTTCACATTCTTAAACGGAGCATAGCTGTACACAATAAAATGATATAAACTAGTGTGTACATATTGACCATACGTCCTGTTCTGAGTCTGTCAGATTCTGAATAAAAATTAACATTTTATGTTAGAGGACAATTTTAATTTGATGTGAAAATACACATTCTTGGTTACAAGGAAATTCCTTTTGTGGCAGATATGCATGCAAGTGATAGTCATGTTTAAAATTAATTATTTTGAATTCTAAACTAAGTGTTTTCCAAAGATTCTCATGCTAGAGAAACTGAACAAGTAAAATCTAAGCATTTCTAATGGAAAGCTTGTAATTCTTCTTTTGTACCGTACACATAATGTTGACAACTATGTAGCTGTTTAGTCTCCACAGCACATCATTTAGTATATTTGAATGATATATGTGTAAAAATCTATTTCAAGAGATCATGCTGGTCTGGAAATCTTACTGGTATGTTATTAATTCACATTTAATTTACAAAATTCATAAATCAAGCATATAGTATTTATATTTAAACACATCTTTCTAATTAATGCATCCCATTAAAACATAAACCATGTCTATAACATGATTTATAATACTGGTTAACACAATTCAATGCAACATAATATAAACAATTTGCTCTCAAATATTTCTACCACATAGATGAATTACAGGAAGAAATTTCTCAACTTTAAATTATTCTTGGAATAGTTTAAATTGTAAGTATGAAAAAGAGAGAAAAATATTTTCCTTTTCTTAAGTGTATTTAATTATTTCTATCTGAAACTGCACATTAGCTACAGACCAAGGTTTCACAGATAACTGTATATTTAATTATAACAACATGGTTCTTGAAGAAGTAAAATACTTCAGATAAGCTGTAACAGAAAAACCTTAAACTATTCTTATAAATTAGTGCTTTGGTGTGTTTTTTGTATTTTTTATATTTTTCTATAAAAAACAATGGCAAATCTCACTATTTTTTAAGTATGTGCAAGACACAAAAGAGAAGATTACTATTCAAGTAAATCTATTCCTATGGGGAGAATGGAGAGACATTAGAAACTGTTCTATATTGTTATATAGGCACACAAATATATAGAGAGTTCAAATCTGAAGAAAATATTAATCACCATCAGGATCAATTTTACTTAATTATTCTGAAAAAGCCATTCTGAGTTGCATCCTGCATCTTTGCACAATCACAGAACATTAGGGATTGAAAGGGACCTTGAAAGACCATCCAGTCCAATCTCCCTGCCACAGCAGGATCACCTAGACCAAGTTACATGGGAACATACCCAGGTAGGTTTTAAATATCTCCAGAAAGGAGACTCCACAACTCCCCTGGGCATCTCATTCTAGTGTTCTGCCATGCTCACCATGAAGAATTTTCTTCTCATACTTCATCCACCCTTCACATATTTATGAACATGGATTCAGTCTCCATTTTTTCCAAGCTCAAGAGACACAGCTCCCTCAGCTTTTCCTAATCAGAGAGATGTTCCTCTCCCTTCATCATCCTTTTGGCTCTGCAGTGGACTCTCTCTAGCACTTTTGTGTCCTTCTTGAACTGAGGGGCCCACAACTGGACACAATATTCCAGTTGTGGTCTTATTAGGGCAGAGTAGAAGGGAAGGAGAACATCTCGATCTGCTAACCACTCTGCTTCTGATCCACCCCAGGATGCCCTTGGCCTTCTTGGCCACAAGAGCACATTGCTGGCTCATGGTCATCCTGCTGTCCACCAGGACCCCCAGGACCCTTTCTCCTACACTTCTCTAACTTAGATGGTTTACAGTATGAGGTAACACTGAAACCTTTTGGAGCTTCATTTCATGCTTTTAGCAGCAATTTCAAATTGAAGCATAGTGTTTCAGTCTCTTTGAAAAGGCAGAGAAAGAACAGAGAAGATCTTTTAACAAAACTACCTTGCAGAGACACATTCAACTATTTCTAGTTTTCCTATCTTCTAGATAGTTACATAAATTATTAGCGTCCTAGATACTCCGTGATTTCTCATACTAATGTTTTTACTGTTTTTTTTCAAAACTGCCAGTTTTGTGACTATTCTGTTGGAATAAAAAGGTCTTTGGCACTGTTTTTTTTCAGCACATAGAACTGAACCATATGATGATAAAAAAATACACCAAAGGGCTCTGAATAATAGATTCAATGTGTTTGTAGCCTGTTATACCAAGCAATTTTCTGTATTTATTTTAGAAAAGCACTTTGCAGAACCTCATTGAAGAATTACAATTCCATCGTAGTTAGCTAGCAGAGAGAAGAGACCGTAAAAGGCAAGGCAGAACAAAAAATTAACAATTACATTTTTGTGCTTCTACAAACACATGTTTTATATAAACAAATTATTTGTAGTCTAAAAAACCAGCACCACTCTCTGACAACCATGAACAATCAACTCAATCATGAAAATAAAAATGAGATGGTCTTCATTTTATATGCAAACTTCTTTTTTCATTGGGTGTGGTGGGTTCAAGACCACAATTGAAAGTAAGGGAAAAGAAAACAAAGCCGTTAGGTCTCCATGAGATCTCAGATAGAATTTGCCAGACAATGGATAGCTTAGGGAAAATGGAAACGAACAGCGGCACCCCAGGCTTTCCAGACTGGTGAGTTCTTCAATTCTTCAGAGTAGCTTCGCCAGCTCAACGCTCATCGGGCAGACCTGATTCCTCAGCATCCCTCGATGCAGGAGACCTGCTTTCAGACAAAGAACCCAGACTCTGTCTTTTATGCCCAAGGTTTAACGATTCTTGAGTCCTTCTGCTTTCTTCAGCTGAGCTCGAAGGAATTCTCCTTCTCTCCCCAATACTTGAAAGCGTCTTCAGTTTTTCTTAGCGGCAGAAAGGACAAACAGGCTTTGTTCCTGCTGATCAGTGCTCTCTCAGATTACGGTAGCCACATGGCCCTGGTCATGTGCGGGACCCAAGATGGAGACCGACTGCATGGCCGTGTCAGCAGAGGGCCCACAAACACATTCTGCGAGTGGCTGAGAGGGTTCCATGACCCTCTCTCTTCCTGCCTCAGCTCCAGGGGGAAAAGGAGGAATCCCTTCAACTCACCATGAGTTGCTGAACAGCTGTTTGTGGTGGGGACAGGGAGGATGGAAGATCAGCACTAAGATCTTGCTTCTCCGGTCCGCGGTACCAGCTCCGGACTGGTCTGGGTTGATGCCAGTGTCCCCGCTGCCAAGCGGGGTCAGGTCTGAACAGAGCCACCACATACCTCCTCGTGGTGGATCTGGGCCAGGGCCAGTATCTAGGCCCGGGCCCGGGCCCCGGGGTCGTGCAGAGCCGCCACATCCCTCCCCATGGCAGAGTGGGGCTGCCGCTCTCCACCCCGCCGTTTATGGGAGCGGAGTGGACCCACCGAGCTGCCTCCGTCCCATCTCTGATAGGGGAAGTGGGGGAGGGAGCCTCTGAGATTCGGCAAGACACCACAAGCCATCTCCCTCCACCTACCACCCTGGGAAGGGAGGTGGGGGTGGGTTGCCAGAGCTGAAGTGCTCCATGCCAGGGAAGGAAAACCCCCAGTCCCAAAGCAGCATAATAAATCTATCATGAAATATAATCCAATGTGGACATGTTTTTAGTGAGGGGCTCTGTTTTTTGAAAAGTTCCATTTAAAAATGAAATGATGCAAAGTACATTGCAAGGATAAATTAACTGCTGCTCCTTAACATGTTTTATATGTACTGTTTGGTATTGGTTTTTACAGTTATAGTTAAAAAAAAGTAATTCTTTTTTTTTAACAAATGGTGTTTATGTCCTTGAAACTTGGTACACTCTGAAATGTGAAATTTCTACCTAATAGCATCTATGTAATATTAACTGCAAATAATTTTGCTAAACATCTTATTTGTTGTGAAAAGAACAATGAATGCATTGTCTGTTGGGTTTTTTCCCAAATTAGGTATTAGAAGTAAAAGGAAATGGTTTTCCATTGCCATAAATTTAATGGCTATAGTCATCCACTCTGCTTATATTACATGTTTTCAGCAACGCACAAAATAATGTTTGCATGTGTGTGAAAGCATGAAAATGAAACTAGATCTCAATTTTTTGGTGTGTGAGATGAATCAGTTTCTTGAACTAATAGCATATTAAAGGAATTTATCTTAAATTATGTGTTTTATATACTAAGCAAAGAAAAAGTTAGTGCATTTGAGTACTTCCAGGGAGAGATTAATGTGAACTGAAGTTAGAAAGACAGGTCCTGCAGAGGATAGTTGTGTTCATGTATGTTTTAAGGATAGTAAAATAAGATTTTAAAAGCAAATTATGTATGATGTCATATAGCTATATAAACATAGGAAGAAAGTCATATTTATTGAATTAACTCAATTAATGAAGCCTAAGCCATTGTGCTACGTTGGTTTTTTTCTATGCTCAAGATTGACTCAAGTATATTTTGAATTCTCATCACTCTTTTTCAATGTAGCTTACACTTCCCAAATGCTGGTTGGAAAAGATATTAACATGTAAGAGTAAATCAAACTCTGGAGAGAGTCCAGTGCAGAGCCATGAAGATGATTAGGGGACTGGAACACCTCCCTTACGAGGAAAAGCTGAGGTAGCTGGGTCTCTTTAGCTTAGAGACAAGGAGACTGAGGGATGACCTCATTAATATTTATAAATACATGAAAGGTGGACATCAGGAGGATGGAGCCAGGCTCTTCTCAATGTCATCTAGTGATAGGACAAGAGGCAATGGGTACAAGCTGGAATATAGGAGGTTCCACATCAATATGAGAAGGAACTTCTTCCCAGTGAGAGGAATGGGCTGCCCAGGGGGGTTGTGGAGTCTCCTTCTCTGGAGACTATTAAAATCCACCTGAATATGTTCCTGTGCAACTTGGTCTAGGTGATCCTGCTGCGGCAGGGGGATTGGACTGGATGACCTTTGAGGTCATTTCCAATTCCTAATATTCTGTGATTCTGTGAAACTCAAGAAAACCACAAAAGTTGAAATTTAGAAATGCTGCCATCTGGAGCTATATTTTACCCAAGAAACATTATCTGTGTTGTATAATAGATATGAGTTCTTTCTAAACTGTTGACTCCTCTTAGGCAATGAACATATTCTGAGACTCAGATGCCACTGTGGTAATTTGGATCACATCACCTCCTCTGGTTACAGTTTTTCATTGATAGTATAACAATGTAAAGACAAGATTTTAACTGGAATTTCATTTCAGTTTAAGGGCACATAAACCAAAAATTATTCTCTCTAGAGTTTCAATTTTCTAGAACAGTTTTCTCATTTAGACAGTGTTACTGGACACATATCTGGGCAACAGCTCAAAAGCCAATGCTGAAATAACATAAACACTAGATATGGGAAAACTAATCCACCAGTAAACATGATAAATAATATTGTCTGCAGATGCTCCTTCTTTGTTGACCAGTAGCAGAGTTGCAATTCAAGCTTTGATATTTGTGCCTACATACCACATTAGAAACACTCTGTTTTATTAAACATTGGAATATGCTATCTGGGGAGATGGTTGGATCAGCGACATTGGAGATACTTAAAAGACATAGTGCTGAGTGACATGGTTTTGTGTTACGTGGCAGTACTGGGTCAATGGTTAGATTTGATCATAAAGGTCTCATCCAACCACAATGATTTAATGATTCTGTGTGATTCTGTGATTAACCATCCATTAATTCTTCTAAAATATCTATTCATAAAGGTTTCTTTTAATTTGCTTATTCAAAGCTATTTTTACTGAACCAAATAGAATTGAACATTCTCTGGCAGTTGCATTCAGACAGAATTTTGCAGACCATCTGTGACCATAGCACATATGCAGACAGTTCCTGATCTCAGCAAAACACTAGACTTTCAAATGACTGCCTAGAAGGCATGTTTATTTCCTGCGAAAAGAAATTGGAGGTCTGTCATGTTCTTAGTACAGATGATGTTGTACCATTGTTTTAATTATTTTCATAAAAAAGTCACAGGAACACTAAGGATTCTTATTTTGTCTTTTTTTTTTTTCTGATTCACTTTACTTTATGAATGTTTTTTACTTTTGGTCTGGAAAAGATTGGGTTTGTTTGAGTGGCTTTTAGCAATGACAGAAACTTCTGCTTGTTCATGAACTGCCAGGACAAGAATGATTCTAAGCAACTACAGAAGACTCCACCAGGAATCAGTGCACAGGTTTGTTTTTTTTTAAAAAAAACCCCAAATTTTATGTAGATGGTTTTTTTAGTTGGAAATGTAAAAAAAAAAAAATCCAAAATAACTGAAACAAATCTTCCAAGGTGAACTAAAAAAAAAGCAAATAAACTCAAAAAAAAGTCAGGTAGAAAAACCAAAAGAAGGATGAAAACTCACCTTTAAGGGTCAGGATGAGAAGGAAAAGAACTTGTAAAAATTAAACCATGTGTACATCCAGAGAGATGCAATAGTTTTGGGTAAAATAAAAAAGAAGAAATGCAAGAATCAAAATATGGAAAACGTAATCTAAACCTTGCTGATGTTGATGTAATACAAGCAACAACAACAGAGAAAACTTTTCAGACTACTCACAAAATAAGTATGGCAACACTTCTGCTCAGAATCTGTTTTCTCTTTGTTCATCTAATTGTTAATTTATTGAAAAGTCTTAGTAAACACAATGTTTTTTCCTGACCATTTTTCCTTATTCTAATTTTTCGAAGGAATATTTATTTGCCAAGTGCAAACCCATCACCTTATATGTACCTGAGGAGCATATCGTCCTAATCTTTACTGTCATTGATGAAATAGAATTTAAAGGCAATTATATTGTGTCTATAATGAATTCCTGACAAAATCTGGTGTAAATGAATGTTCTGTTCTTTCACTTCAAAGCTGAGTGACTTTTGGACTTTGGACAGAGTTGGTTTGAGTCTGATATATTTATAGAAGACATTGTAATGGGTATACGTAGACCTATAACACAACAGGTCCCGAACTTACAATCACTATTATTTTCTCGTTAAATCATTATTGTTTACATTTTGATGTCCAAATACATAAGTTACAATGATAAAAATTCTATTTGCCTTTTACAGTTTATTTTCTTTTTCCATCTAGATACGTATACAGAAGTTTACTGAAAACAAGGTGAGGTCGAGCAGTTAGATACACAACATACACTAGATTACATGAGCCTTCACACATTTTCTGTGAGCTCTGGCAAGTAAGTGACTATGTTTGCTAAAGCTTTCCTTCTTGGTTTTGACCCAGAGTCTCTGATACAGTATTTAAACTTACTCTGCTGGTACACTCAAAACTTACAACAGATCTTGGAACATGTGAAAAACATGAATTTGCTAAGACTAAAAGAGCTGATACGGTTCATTCTGTAACACCTCACAAACAACTATATCTATACAGATTCCAGTGCTTCCATAATGTAGAGATCCTATCTTATGCTCAGTTAATATCCGTATTTATTCCTTTCTATTTGATACAATCCCTATATCACAATGATAGCTGATTTGATACTGTGTGGCTAAGAGAAATAAAATTGAAATTTTTAATTCTGTGTTTTGACAATTTTTATTTGAAATTTGTATAATGGCCTGATGGGATGTCCAGCTGACAAGTAATTAGTACAGCTTTATGGTTACAAAAGGAGACCATTCCATTAAACATTAGATTTTCTGTGTTTCTATTTCTTTAACCAATTTTTGCTGTCCTTTTCATATACGTACATACTTTGCATTAATAGAAGCTTTAAAACCTTGATGTTCTCAAAACACTTGATAAAATACTCCAAGATATTTGATCTAGCGGAAAGATTAAATTTTAGAAAATTTTAGTACGCTCCCAAAATAAAAATGGGATTGACAGCAATGTATGGGGATTGGAGAAAATGTGGAAGAAAGTTGTAAAAAGAGCCATTTATTTTCCTCTACAAAATAAGTCTGTTACTTGGACTGTTTAGGTGTATTGTTTGTCTCAGTAAAGAAGCCATAAGCACTTCAGTTTGACAAAATGTCATAATGCTGAATCCTAGTCTTTATGGCTGTTCTTCAAAGGAGAGAAACGAAATAGTGATATAACACGGAAGAACAGTCTTCAAAATATCTACAGATATTTGCCCATCAAATGAAGCATGCAGCTTTAAACTGGCATTATCTGCAAACAGGAGGATCTTTTGGCAGAGAAGGCTGATCATTGAATTATATTTCACGCACTCCTATTTTTGGATATGGGTAATGCCGTGTAAATAGTGATTTTATATTTTCTAAATAGACGAAATGCCATATTAACAGACAGCTGAGAATATTACCATAAAAAAGATTTTTATTTGCTTTGTATTTGAGTTTTACATGCTTTAGTCCAGAAACATTGTCACATCAAGTTGAGAGAAGCTTTTTTAAAAATACATGTGCCTATTACTCAATTTAAATAATTAAGATTTAGAAAGATTAAACCTATAGATAGGAATCTAACTATTTCTGGGTCATTTAAAATAATTTTATTGATTAAGAAATACCATAAGAAATAAATATGTATTATAATGTTTTAAATCTCAAGACTCTGGAAACTTTAATAATAAAATACATAAATATACAACACACAAAGCCAGAAAGAGAGAAGCATGATACATGTGTCTGTATATGCATGCATATGGAACGCATAAGTTCTTTATTACATTGTTCAGCCAGTAAAATATACCAATCTTAATGAAAATTTTCCCTTATGCCTTCTATATTTAGCTGATTCTAAAGCTCAAATACAACAAGTTGAACTGTGGAAAAAATCGATGACTTTCCCACTAAGGCACAAGAAGATATAAAGAAAAAATAAAGTGGGTCATAAAGAAAGACTAATTCTCATACTTCCAATCTTTTAACAACACATATTTGTAGTTTAAATTTTTTTCAAATATATATAAATAAATATATAACCAAAGGCTATGGTATGGTTTAGATGGTGTCAATCATCTCTTCATGAGAATAATGATTAGTGACATTATGCCACCTGAAATAGTCAACTAGCAAAGGTCCTTGTCTCTTAGTCTCAGCGTTATTTTTAATGATGATCTAGTCTTTCTTAAATTCTTGATGTTATAATTCAAAATATTAGAAAAGGTTGCAAAACCACAGAATGACAGAACATTAGGGATTGGAAGAGACCTCAGAGGATCATCTAGTTCAATCCCTCTGCCACAGCTGGATCACCTAGAGCAAATTGCACAGGAACACTACCAGGTAGGTTTTTAAATGTCTCCAGAGAAGGACACTTATACTCATTGCCCCTCATCCTACCACTAGATGACATTGAGAAAGGCCTGGATTCATCCTCCTGACATCTCTCACATATTTATAGACATTAATGAGGTCACCCCTCAGTCTCCTCTTTTCCAAGCTAAAAAGACCCAGCTCCCTCAGCCTTTCCTCATCAGGGAGGTGTTCCTGTCACTTCATCATCTTTGTGGCTCTGTACTGGACTCTCAAGAAGCTCCATCTCCTTCTTGAACGAAGAGGTCCAGAACAGGACAAAATTCTCTCCATCTGCTAACCACCCAAATTCTGATCCACTCCAAGATGCTCTTGGCCTTCTTAGCCACAAAAGCCTATTGCTGGCTCATGGTCATTTTGCTGTCCACCATGACCCCCGTGTCCTTTTCTCCTACACTGCTCTCCAACAGGTCAGTCCCAAGCCTATACTGGTACCCGGGGTTGTTCCTGCCAGACTCTACACTTGCCCTGTTTGAGCTCATTCAGTTTCTCCCTGCCCAGCTCTCTAGCCTGTCCAGGTCTCACTGAACGGCAGCACAGTATGCTGGGGTGTCAGCCACTCCTCCCAGCTTTGTGTCTTCAGAAAACTTGCTGACAGTGCTAATTCTTCATCCAAGTCATTAATGAATAGACTGAATGGGACTGGACGCAGTACTGACCCTTGGGGGACCCCACTATATACAGACCTCCAACTAGACTCTGTCCCATTGACCACTACTCTCTGGCTTCTATCCTGCAGCCGGTTTACACTCTACCTCACTACGCTATCATCCAGTCCGCACTGCCTCAGTCTGGCTATAAGGATGTTGTGGGAGACTGTCAAATGCTTTACTGGAGTCAAGATAGCCCACATCCACTGCTTTACCATTATCTATCCACCTGGTTATGCCCTCATAAAAGGCTATCATGTTGGTCAGGTACGACTTCCCCTTGGTGAAGCCATGCTGACTGTCCTTAGTGACCCTCTTGTCCTGGGATGGAGGTGAGGCTGACAGGTCTATAGTTACCTGGGTCCTCCTTCTTACCCTTTTTGAAGATTGAAATGACATTTGCTATCCTCCAGTCTCTAGGCACCTTTCCTGATCCCCAGGACTTAGCAAAGATGATGGAGAATGGACAAGCAATGACTTCTGCAGTCTCCTTTAGCACTCATGAGTGCATGCCATCTGGGCCCATGGATATATGTACATCCAGTTTGCTCAATCAATCCTTAACTCAGTCCTCATCAACCAGGGCAAACTGCTCTCTTGTCTCAACTTCCTCTGAGGTCTCAGCAGTCTGGGGCTTGATATCAGGATAGCCCCCAGAAGTACAGACAGAGGCAAAGAAGGTGTTTAGCATCTCTGCTTTCTCTGCATCCTGTCTTCAGGACACCTGCCTCAATCAACAGGAATCCTACATTGCCTCTAGTGTTAATTTTACCTGCAAAGTATTTGAAGAAGCCGTTTTTGTTGCCTTTGACCTCTCCTGCAATGTTTAATTCCATGGAGGCCTTACCTATAGGAATGCTCTTATCTTGGGCTTGAAAGAAGTAATCTTGGAATATTAACCACCTATCGTAGGTCCCTTAACCTGCCAGTACCCTGTCCCATGGGATTTCCCCTAGCAATTGCTTGAAAAGGCCAAAGTTGGCCCTCCTCAAGTCCAGGGTTGTGATTCTGCTAGCTATGCTGTTCCTGACCCATGAGATCCTGAACTCCACCATCTCATGGTCACTGCAACCAAGGCTGCCCTCAACCTTCACTGCTTCAGCCAGACCATCCTTGTAGGTGAGTACAAGATCCAGTAGCGCTCCTCTCGTAGTGCACTCCTCCACCATTTACATCAGGAAGTTGTCAGTACCTAACTATGTAGGGCCTTTTGTATGGCCACAAGGCTGTGTTGCGTGCGTGCTGCTTGCTGCCTGTGACTGACTGAGAGTCAGTTACAGCCCACCGAAGGCCACACCTGCTGTCTCTAGCCCAGAAGTGACAGATGCACCTGCTCAGCCTATGTGCAGGGTAACGCTGTGGCCATTGCTTCTCACAGATCCTGCCCCAGTTCCTCAGACCGGGATATGGCTCGCTTGGGATATGGCCCTCGCCGAGGCCGGGAAGGCGGGCTAGGCTGCCCTGGGCCCGAGCGGTGGCGTCGGCTGACCGGGCGCGTAAAGGCTGAAATGAGTGCGAGGCCAGTGGCTCGCTGGGTGTGAGGCCCGGCACGTGGCACACGAGCCCCGCCCCGCGGCCGCCGGAACACACGCGCCGTGCTGGGGCTGGGCAGCGCGTTACCCGACAGGCAGCGCGCGGGGCGCCGCGCAGCCACCCCCACCTCCCTTCCTCCCTCAGCGGCCCGCGGAGGTGGGGCCCCGCGGCCCGGCGCTGTGAATCACCTCCCGGCGCCGCCGCCACCTCCTAGTCCCCAGCAGGAAGGGACGGGCCGGCCCAGCCGCGGCCTCTGTGGACGCGCAGCACGGTAAGCCCTGCCGCCGGGCCCTCGGTGCCGGGGCCGCCCGCGGCCTCCCCGCGCGCAGGGAGCCGCTGCTCGGTGGCGGGTGGGCCGCGGGGGATTGTCCCCTGCGAGACCGGCGCCATCTTAGGTCGAAACGCGGCCTCGCATCTCTCCAGTGCCTCGGAGCAGGGCCCCACGCTGTGAGCGCGGCCTCGGGACGCCCACGGGCCCCCCGCCGCGAACCGTTGCGTCCGCCCGCCGACGCGGCCCGGGCTGGTGTCGCTCCGCCCTGTCCCCACCGTCTGGAGCAGGCTGCGGCCCTCGGCCATGGCTGGCTCTTGCCGCCGGTGTGGTGTGTGGGCCTGGTCGGGCCGCCAGCCCGCAGCCTCAGCCGAGTCCTTGCGGTCACCCGGCGCTGCGAGGCAGGCGCGGCGCGGCCAGGCTGCGCCAAAGGGCGTGCGGAGCGGCAGCTGCTCGGCGGCCCCCGGGATTTTACTTCCTCCAGCCACCTCGCACCCGTCGTAGCTCGAGGATGTGAACTTCTGACTTGTTCTCAAAGACAGCGTTGCCCTTCCTTGGGCGGAGCTTACACCGCTCTCACGGCACGGAGGATAGTGTTGGCACTCGGTATTTGGTTTTGAGGGAAGTTGGTTTATACTTCGGTTTTTTAAAATTTTTTAAACGTTCAGTTTGGTCATCGTTTTTCGGCTGCTAAAAGAGACACAGCACTCAATAGAAATGCAGTTACTTACTGCCCTAATGGGTGACACACTCTCCAGATAACATGATGTAGTTATATGCCTGTATGGTAGAGAAAAATACGACCTGAGTGCTCACTGTTTTGAAAATAACATTACTTACCTGTTTGTTTGAAATGCAGCTATTAAACTGGGGAGGGAAAAAGCCCCTTTTTGAAGAATTCAGTGATGGTACTGTTACAGAAAGGTGACAAACTATGCTAGTCTGAGAGCATTATGGTTAAGACGTCTGCCTCACGAAGTTCACTACCGATTTCTCATTACTGGTTTGGTTTAACTTATTTGAAGCCCATCTAAAGAAGCATGAACTATTGGAAAGCTCACTTAAGAGTGGAATAGGTAGATAGCATGTAAAATAATAGGTGGGTTTTCTGTAACTCTAGATGTTACTGTAGCTGCATTTGTCATAATTTTCCTTAGTATTGACTTTTGTGCACATTCAAAGTGCCCTTCTACAGATCACTTGCTGTTTGCTTTCACTACAGCTGTTATGCTTATCTTGCATTCACTGATGTTTGTGTCACTTTTGTGTACTGTGTGAGTTCTTTTAAATGGTAACAATGAAAAAACTCAGCTTACAAGCACAAATGGTTTTAATAAAGTTTGGTATCTTTAAATGTAATTGTCGTTATAAATAAAGATGTTAAACTATTTTAAAACACTTCATCAAAAGCCTATTGCTCTTTTCTTGCAGTGAGTTATTTTTGTTGGTTGTGTATAACGTTTTTACCTGTGGCTTATGTAGTAACTGTAATAGGGATCCATGGACTTGAGATTTTGCCAGTTGTTATCTGTTTGCCTAATGAACAAACTTTTATGAGCACCTTTAATTTTTGTTGGGTAATTAACCTTTATAGTACATCTTCATGGAATCATTAGGGATTGGAAGGGACCTCGGAAGATCATCTAGACCAATCCCCCCGCAGTATCACCTAGACCAAATCGCACAGGAACATATCCAGGCAGGTTTTAAATGTTTCCAGAGAAGGAGACTCCACAACTTCCCTGGGCAGCCTGTTCCAATGCTCACTGTGAAGAACTTCCTTCTGATATTATAGGAAACCTCCTGTGTTCCAGCTTGCACCCATTTCCCCTTGTCCTATCACCAGATCTTGATGTAGTGTAGTGGTATTTCTTAAATGTTTTAAAGAACTTTTTCACAATTTTGACTCTTTTTAGCCTAGAACAGTGGTTTGAACACTCTTTGATAATATGCTTTATAGCATTTCATTGGACTTTCAGACCTCTCAGATCTGTGGACTGCTTTTAAAGAGATGTGTGTATGAATTTGTATATATGTTCTTATGTATTAAAAAATGGGGGAAATAAAATCTGTTGTTAATAGGTTTAGCATTCTTACACTGATGTTTACACCTCTCTTGGTAAGTGTTTGTGGGCAGTCGGGAAAGGATTCACTACTGAGTTTGCCTTTGAGCAACAACTATGAGGAATCTTGGAACACGTTTTCTGAGATAATGTGGTTTTTTATGTTAATGTAACAGAAAAATTGGCAGACAGTTGTACTCTAAACGTGGATGTAGATGCTTCCTATGACAGTGGAAGCCTCCAGTAATCAAATCCATTTCTTCTTACTGTGACTTGCATTGCTTGGGCTACAGATTTTTTTTGACCTCTCAGCTGTGCTGGTAAAACTGTGGCCAGGTTATTTTTAACTTGAATTGGTTCACATCCTGTTAAAAGTTGTACTGGCACCATCTGGGGAGTGGTGCAGGAGCAGGGTGAGAACCCTTTAGGCTGGATTGGTTGCCAGGAGAAAACTCAGTGAAAGCTTGGTTTCAAATCATAGCATTAAAAAATCTGAAATAATCTTGGTACTTGCTTTTTTAAAAGCTGCCGTATGCTTTGATTCTCTGTTTGGGAATACCTTAATACATACATCCGGAAATGATTAAATCACCATAAGAAGTGCCACCAGTACATGTAACTTTCTAAAAGTCCATACCTATTTTATGTCATTACTTTTAGCTATATTGTACTTGCATTGTAGTTAGCTGAGGTTATCATATATATCTTGTTAGAATTTTGATGACATACAGATTGCTTGTTCCGATTTTGTATTGGTGAGATACTCTAAAGAATGTCCTGCTACAGAGGACAGTCAGGCTTGATTATCTGAGACCTGGTACGTAGGTCTCTTGTCAAGTGGAAATTGACTTAATACACTTTTCCCATGAAAAGAAATCTGTTTCTGTGTCTTGTTCTCATTTTCCCTTAGTACCACGTTTAAATTCAGCTCTCCTAAGCTGATGCAGGAGACGCAGTACAGTTTTGCTGCTTTGTATTATGTATTAGATTATTGGTAGTGCGTGTAAAGAAATACAAAGGTTTCCTGTTTCCTCTGTTCTTGAGAAATAATTTAGAAGTCATGCTAGAGGATGTGAGATGAAAGAAGAAAACTCTGTTATTATCATCATTTATTTAAGAAAAACCAAACAAATAAAACTAGTTACAAGTTTTACCACGAGTGTAACTCCAGGCGCAAGGGACTGGGTCTAATGAGATCTGTGCAAAATTTGTATTGATCGCTAGTAGATAATGAAAATGCTGTGGTTTTCATTGTGGATATAGAGGTTTCATGTGGGATTTTTTGGTTTGAGGGTTTGGGGATTCTATTTTTTTTTTTATGTGGATGACTTGATTTGGTTTTGTTGCCTGGGTCTGGGACAATTTTTTCTTTTTGCTGCATTTTAAAGAAATGTGACTGATATTGGAAGCCCTGGCAAAATCTTACAAAGTTGATGGGTTTGGGTGGGGTTTTTCTGGATGTGGTTTGAATAGTACTGCAACTAGTGTTTTAGTAACTGAGTTGTGCATGGTATCTTATGCGATTTGCAGTAGGATCTCCGCATTTCTTGGCAGTCACTTCCCTGGAAATAAGAGTCTTATTTTTAAAAGTTAACTTGCCTTGTGGTGTCAGAGGCTTCCTCTCATGGTTAATGGTGAATTGTACAAAAATAGTGTAAATTTTGTGGAGAATATCTTTTAGTCTTTTCTCATATTTAATGGCAATGGTGAGACTTAAAATCCTTAGGAGGAAGGCGATAAGAGATTGACATTAAAGATCCTACATATTGCATCAGGTTCAACCTGTATAGAATGGGGAGAAGATTGTTATACTGGAATTAACATCAAGTGCACTAATCTTTACTGAACAGTGAAACATTAATTTTGTGGAATTGCCAAATGTTTTGATGTGTGTTTTGGTTTGTTTTTTTTTTTACTCTCTAGTCTCAAGATGGCAGAATTATTTATGGAATGTGAAGAAGAGGAGCTAGAACCATGGCAAAAGAGAGTGAAAGAAGTGGAGGAGGATGATGATGACGATGAGCCAATCTTTGTTGGGGAAATCTCAAGCTCAAAGCCAGTTAGTACATGTAAGATAACACTTTGCGTAGTCTAACACGTTTGTGGCGTAAAATTTCAAACTTAATGTGAAAACACACAAGTTTTAATAATAACATGTAAGAAATTCTGCTTCTTAAAGCTGTTTTGTAGGTTACTGTCATACTGAGAACTGGAATTTTTAAGAAATGCCCTAAAATGCAGGTTATGCACGTCTCTGTCTACCTCTAGTCTTAAACCTCTGAAGTCAAAACAAGCCATTTGAAGGTTTTAGTATTTACAATATGGTTAACAATCTAATATATACAATGCTGAAACCATTCATGCAGTTGCTTTCAATATAGCTGATGTTTGGTTGCATACTTGGAAGCATGTCCCTACAAAAGGAATGTGCATGAATTTACGTCTTCATGTTACAGTTCCTCTTTTTTTCTCTACTCTGTTTTTTGTGTTGATGGGTAGCCTGAATGGATGGACATCATTTCGATAAAACCAAAGTAATTGTCTTAAGTGTCTATAATGATAGGAAAAGTGATAGAAGTAAATATACAGGAAGCCTCTCTGTTAAGTAAGAAACTTTTATTACATTCCTCCTCTGTAAAAATAGGGTATTTTTCATAAAGTTCTGTAGTTTTTGCCTAATGCAGGCAGTGTAGGGAGTGGGGTTAGCTGGGTGTGATGTGTCTGTGTTTGTTCTGTGCTTGGGCTTTGTCTGGTAAGTAAAGAAGAATGTTATTTGTGTTACTTGCATAAATTGTAGTAATGAAATCTTCTGTGTGTGGCCATCCATCTTGTGGTCAACGGTTCAGAGGTTTGACCTAAGATTGCTCTAGCTGTTGGATACACCTCGCCTGCCTGTGAGGTTGGCTGCCTCGTCTCAGTAATGCTTGTACCCAAATTTTCCATAGTAACTTTCCAAAGATGTGTAGTATGCAGTGAAGAATCTCAAGACAAAATGCTAAACTAGGCTCTCCATCACACTCTGCTGTCTACGCTTTGGAGTTATTATTGACCGTTTAGTCAGTACACAATACTTTCATCTTGCATCTGAACTCTATTTTGTTACTCACTGGAATATTGAGTTTAATGTTTCTTATACTAGCTTAAAAAAATGGAAAAATTAAATGTTGAAGAAATACTAAGATTGATGTTAAAGTTGTCTCACCTGAAGAACGTTCTTACGGATTAGTATTTTTTAAATTTTACAAAATATTCTGGATCCTTTTGAAAATTTGAAGGTTGCTCTAAGAAGCTTTCTGTAGTTACAAATTTCTAGAAGGTTTGAAAAATACCCTCACTGTTTTCTGTAAGGTCCAGACCTCTGGACTGCTGCTGATCATTGACAGTAGATCACAGAATAAAGTGATTATTAAAGCATTAGGCAACATGCCTAGTTACATTTCAGTTGCTGCATTGTCAAGTTACTTTTTTATACTCAATAAAGGATATAAAAAGTTGAGGTGAAAACTATAGTTTTGCTGTGATTCAGCAACATGAAGAACTTTGGTGAAAGGTAGAGACTTGAAGTGTATGACATCTTACTCTAGTGCCGTCCATACTCGGTCCTAACACAAGTAAAATCACTTATGGTATAACTTTTTACTTTATCTCTCTTCCTTCCCTTTCCTCAACTTTTCTCTTTGTAATCTTCTACTTCACTATCAAAAACAGCTATGGAAGAATGACCTCAGTTCTTCTCTGGCTTGTAAGTAGTACTGCCTGGCAGTAGTCAGGCTTCAGTTTATTACTGGTGATTGGCAAGACACAGTGAGTTCAACTTTACTTACTTAGTTTTTACCTGAGAAAATTCCTGTCTGATCAGCTGATAACTCAGATGCTAGATGCATGTCATTTTTGATTTTTGTGAAACGTGAAGCTTCTGTAATACATAGCAGTTTTGTTGTTTGGGTTTTTTTTAACTTTTTCCTGACAATGCAGTTATTAGTTTTTATACAGTCTAGTTTGGAAAACTTGAAGGAAATAGCTTAAAATACAGCTAGTATTTCACACTTTGTTCCTTTTACTGTTGCCTGCAACCACTCATTTTTCCTAGTTACTGCTTGTTTTGCTGCTTCCTTTTTCATAATGATAAGAAACCTGTAATTTGTTGCTACTTTAAAGTATTTCATGTTAGCTTGCTTTTACTTCAGTGCTGCTTCACTTAAGCAGCAAAAAGCCACTCTAATGATGGAGGGAAAAGGGCTCATCAAATCTATGGTGAATAAGTTGAGTCTTGTAAACTTCAAGTCTTGTACAACTTCAAAACACTTGACTTCCTGAAGTGTTCTTTTTAAAATCAGTAAAGTTTTTGTGTTTCAGGATGTGAATTGTTTGTGCATGAGGCTTATTATGCGTTGTGAGATACGTCTCTTAGGATAGTTTGGGTTTTTTTATAGCTAGAGGAAGGCTTGGGTTTCATTTCACTCTGGAATTCAAATGTGACATACAGATTTATACAACAACATAGATTTATACAAGAAAAGCTAAAGTGTGTGCTCGTTTAAATCCTGAATTAAGTTAATCGTTGTTTATAATTGGTGTTGTGTTGAAATAAAAATACTATTGCTATTACAGGGTGAAATATTTTCTCATCTTAAAAAAATGCAAATCTGTTTGGATATGTTGGTTGCAGATGCTTTTTTATTACTGTGATCTCACTGCAAGTGACAGATAGAAAACTGATCTTCTGAGCTCTACTGCCAATAGATTTACTTATCAACCTGAGCAGTGTATGAGCTACTAATGATGGAATCATCCTTAAAGTTGTTAAACACAACATATAGATAGTCATATCTATTGTTTGAGATCCTGATGTAATTGATCCTTATATGAGAAGATGATTTAAACTTTGCTGGTTGGATATTGGACTGTCAGTCTAATTGCCTATGCATATTTTCATGTCTGAGCAAAAACCATTAACAATTGACAATGTGGTGGTAGAATAATATTTGATTATTTTAATAACATTCGGCGATGATCAGAAACCCCAAACTAAGACATAAAACAATGGGGAATAATTAATTAGAGACTAAACAAAGTCTAAGAAATTCCGCGTGTTTCTTATGAGCTATAACCCTGGACATAGACTACCATTTAGGATATGTATGAAAATCAGTCCTTCTAATGGCATGCCATCAAAACTCCTCTGATTATTGGACTGTCTATTTTTCTTTTGCATTGAAAAATTGAGATAATGAGCACTTTCAAACATGTTTGTAAGTGCTGTATTTTCCTGTAATACAGAAACAAATAGTATAGTTACTGCTTTAGAGAAAATGCTTCCATTAGTGTAGAGCAGTTCTAGTATTTGAGCAACTTATGTATGTGAGAATAGAAGCATTGTACTCAGCAAAGTTAAAGTATTTATGAAATGATCTTTTTTTGCTTGCAGTCTTATTTGTCTGTTAATCTATCTCTACAAAAATAAAACCTGAGGTTCTTAGGTGAACTAACCTAAAGGGAGTAGAACAACATATCTGAACTTGTACAAATGCCACTTTGTTTTGCCAGGTATTTCAGAAATAATATTCTAAGTCAAAGCCTAATTGGCTTAATCAGTGGATATGAATGCTACTTTTAATTTGAAAAGCAATTAAGCTATTAATTAAACTACAATTAAGACAAATGTAACTTTTGACAGATATATTGAACAGAGTCAACCTCAGCTCATCACGAAGGGGGATACAGAATGGTGCACCCAGTAGAGGTACTTTATTGTCCTAATATGGTAATTAAAAATGAAAAATCCACAACACTTAATGAAACATCTGTGAAATTATATAAAGATAACTTCTGGAATCCTCTGCAACAGGTACAGTTACAACATTCAAGCCTGACAGTCACCATTACGCGACCACTGACTCCAGCCCCAGTGCCATTCCTGTTTCATCAGTCTTTCAGTCTGTATCCAGACCTACAACTAGCTCTGTAGCAGTTCAGCCATTGTCTGTGCCAGTGAATGTTTCAGGAACTTCACAAACACTGCAAAGACCAGTTGCTGGATGTTTATCAACACAGAAGACGCCTGGGTCAAGTTCTGGAATATCACAGCCTCTTAGCAGACCTGTTACCATTCCAGTATCAAGAAGTATTGTGGTTCCCATAATGTCTCCATCCATATCTATGCCAGTGACATCTGCAACAACACAGCCTGCAATAGTCACTCAGGTAAATTTTTATTCCCTTAAATTATCAAGTACGTGTGTGTAATTACTTTGAATAAATTAATGAGGAATATACTGAATCAGTGTAGGAATTTGAAGGCCTGGTCTAGAAACTGAGGATTCCAGGAGCATGGACTTTTACTGGTGACTTAAAGTATGTATTTGAAAATACTGATTTGCAAGACTCACAGATGATAGCTTTAGTAATAGTGGAATTACATTAACTGAAAATCCCAGGCATAAAAGAAATAAGTACTGTTTAAGCTACTTTGTGGTGTGCAGAAATAACAGTAGTGCTCATTCTCAAAATTTTGCAGGTTTTTCTACTCAGAGATGGATCCTCTGTATTGATAAATTCATCTCATTTTTAAAACTGTTTGCATATGGTGTTAATGTAGTTTTGTGATATTTTTTTTTTTCCAACTTGATTTTTACAGTGTCTTAGAATTTTTGCTTCTTAAGAGAGTGCTGTAGTGCTAGCTCCTGAGGTGGTTTTTGGAGGTAGCTCCTTTTTTGGATTTCCAAAAAACCTCAAAATTATCACTTTCTAGTCAAGTAAGATGCTGATTTTATTGACTGCCTTGTCAGACATTTGTGAGAAAGAATGAAGATTAAGTTATCATGTTTGTGCAAACTGAAACTGTGATGTGATACCTTTACTGAAAATAAACAGCTTCAGCTTGAACTAGACAGTGTGCCTATAATATCAGCTACTACTGTCAGACTGCTAATGAAGTCTGACAGTAGCCACTGTCTCCATCATTCATGCAAATATACCTGTCAGGTATATATATATTGTTCCCCTGTCAGGTTTTTCTGTTTAAAGAAAAATAACGCTTCTTAATGTATTCTGCATTTGCTAAACAGGACAGTTGGCCTGAATAAACGTTGTTAATCAGGATGTTAAAACATGAGAATTAGGTCATCCTAACACTTGTGGCCAGATAATTGCCAGTAGGAGAGTTGTATATTAAGAAAAAACATTGTAGTATGATTGTTTCCTGTCAACTGGATAGTTGCATTTCTGGCAGATTCGTTAGGTAAGAAATAAGTAACTTAACACTTTCTCCAATTTTGAGTCTTCAGCAATTGATTGATATGTGCACCATTTCTCTCTGCAAACTGTCTAGTGAAGCAGGTCAGCTAAATCAGTCTGTCACTGTATCTGGAAAGGCCTAAAAATTACATAATCAAAAGTCCTGATGTATCAGTAGAATATCTAGGTTGCCTCTGGAGTCCTTTAAAATTTCTCTTTATAAAGCAGGACAGATTAGTAGTGAAAGGTTTGCTACTTCACATAGCTTACACATATTTCAAGTCTGAATTTTATTTTTATTTACTTATGATGTAGTGTGGTTTATTGTAACATTCAAACGAGCAATGGAATATCTTGCAGAATATTTACTTAAAAAACCCAATCTTCTCTGAAATGTAGATGCTTGTGTTTTATTCTAATACATAAAGCTGCTAGCAGCATTTACACTGTTTTTGTTAAAAAACCTTAAACAGATCTAGGAAGGCTGAATTTCTATGAAAGGTAAGCTATGTGTAACTTGACAATGATTTCCTATAAAAACAGTTAGGCAGACAGCACTTCATTTTGTCCATCTATTTGCCCTACTTGATAGGCAGTTTCTTGATTTGAGTGTGATTGAGGTTCCAGTTGTTCCAAGTTAGTCTGGGGAGAGCAAAGGTCTGGTACCATGCCATGTGTAACCAATTACTATATTGGTTTCCACAGGCAAGAAATCTAGCATGCACACTATGGACCCAGTATTTTCACTAGTCTCTTGGAAAACTAAGAGTGATGGTGGATTATTGTTCTTTACTTGAGCCCTAGGAACTTAATTTATAAAGGTGTTGGGTTTTGCCTTTCTGCATGAGAGCACCTGTGAGGTTGTGGTTTTTTTCATTGATTTGGTGATAGTGGTTTGGTTTTTTTCTTTAAAATGTTTTTGCATGGAAACAGTGTATTTTTTCTATCTGTGTAATGATGGAGCCAAACCGCACTGAAAGAAGAGATTGACGTGTGCCATCAAAAGACCTAGGGTGGTGTTTTGAGGAAAGCTGAAATGTTTAGCAGCATATATAAACAACCATAGAGTAATAAGAGAAGTAGATTTTGTGTGTACCTACTGCATTGATCATATTTCAGTTGTAGGTGGTGTGAATAGTGGACCATGGGCTTATCGCTTGAGTGAAGTTAGCAGGCTATGCTGCTTTGCTTCTGATTTCACTGGCTAGTTGCAACTATTGTTGCTACAGTAAAACTTGCTGTGTTGTGACTGCAGCTCATACAGATTCTTACTTATAATGAATAGAGCAATCTAGTAAGTCTATCCACAACTGCTCTTAAACATCTTTTGTCTAATTTGGTTAGACATGATTAGGTCACTGACTAGAACAGACTGGCCCTTTATTAAGTTCCTGTAGGATCTTCATTGGAAAGACATACAACAGAAAGGAAGAAAGGGGATAATCACTTTGCCTTATGTTCAAATCTTTTCTGGAACTTAAGGCACCTAAAATAGGTTATTGTGCCTGTATGTATATTTGTGTTGGATTTCTGTAGACTTGCTTCCATCAAGTTTAGTCAACACAGCAGTATTTAAAAATGGATTACTTCTACAGGAATCTTTTCAAGTAAGTAACACAATTGTGAAGGGAAAGCTGCTTGAGAGAGAAACATTTTTTGTTGTAAAAATCTATCTGTTGTCTCATGGATACATTGACAGTCTTGTGTGTTTATTGAGTGATCCTTTAATATAATTTTAAAGGAAAATAGAGCTACTTCTGTCAAGGTTGTTTCACAGTACAGCTTGATGAAGTGTAACCAAGTGAATTATTTCAGATTAGAGAGATTGAGTGACAGTGTTTTACCATTTACACCTTAATACTGAAATTAAACTTAACTCTGTTATAAGGTTTTTCTTAGCTCCTTGTTGCTATTATTGAAAATACTTAGTTTTTCAGATTGGTTTTTGTTAGGATGAATGTAAGATGTGAGCAGTCTTGGAAAATGTGTTTGTCCTAACTCACACCCCAACTTTTAATGTTTGTAAAGAGAACTAAATTTCATGGTGTTTTTTCCTCTAATTGTTACTTAATGAGTTATGACTGAAGATACTTAGTTTGAAGTTTTCAGTGTTGGAGCCAAGAAACGTGGACTATATATTTTTTTTAAGTTCCATATAATACTAAAGAACTAGTCTTTTAAACTGAAGGGTAAGGAGAGTGCCTCTTCAAAACAAGGTGCTGAAAAACATGAACCAACACTTGGGTTAGCAGTGCTTTGTAAGGAGGGTTATGTCCAGAAGTCTATATGAAATTAAATTAGAAAACCCTTACTGGTAGCACGAATGATTGCCATTCCCACTCAACATGCTATAGATACATTTGCATTACAGTCTGAATTTGATGGATTTAATATCATTCTTCTAATGGTAGAATTTGATTGATTTAGTATTACCTTGCTTTGGGAAGCTTCTGCTTGCTACAAGGTTATGCTATCTTTTAAGATGCAGCTAGCTGTTACACAAAAGTAATAGGCAACTGACTGAGTTTTATTTGAAGGAAGCATTAGTTTTTTGAAAATCAATCAAAGCCATTTGAGCCATCATCTGACTTTTGAACAAAAGCAGTTAGAATTAGCAATTCAAACAGGTTTATTGCTATTTCGTGAAATGGACACTCCTAGGTCTTCTGGTTATTTTATCTATTCTGACACACAGCTATGAATTAATCAGCAACCACTGATGAGAGTTGCAAATGTTGTAATCAATTGACTATAATTAATTGTTTTATAGCTGAGTACTTATGAGTATGTTTAAGCAATTATGTTTTTAAAATAAACCCTTTGAAGCCTGCAAGTAAAAAATGTTAAACCTTGAATTTCTTCTCCCTCCTGAAAATATCTTATTAGGATTATATTATGGATTCTCTACCAGCTGCAGCAGATAATACATCTGGGATACTATTTGGTGTGAGACAGAACTCGGTTCCACAGTACCAGACTGGGCCAGCAGTGGATGTAACAGGTGGGTACAACTACAGTAGGTGACAAGAGAAACAATGACATTAAACTGTAGTGCAGATCTTCGGGTTAAAAATTTAAATGGGATTTCTAGAACACAACATAGCTACTTGTTTCTTCCCTCTGTACATAACACCATTATTTCATGAAACAGACTTCAAAAACTTGTGTTGTCAAACTTTGCTTTCCAGTATGTTAGACTAGCTAATATCAACTGCTGTCTTACAATGCTAATTTCAATTTTCAAAGCATTACCAGATCCAGTGTCATCTTTTTATGGATAAAAGCTTGTTTTCAGTATATTCAGCAGTATTTGATTAGTTTGGATACGAATGACTTAGCAAGAGAGGGGCTATGAACAGTACCAGAAGAACATTGAGTCTGCTGAGTGGATTCTCTGCCATAAAGGTTTCCTGACTACTGTGTATAGGAATTGGAGTAGATGGGGTTTAAAAGGATCCTGTTTAAAAAGGAGGGGAAAGGAAAGACTATGTAGTTTCACAACTAAAATAAACAGTGCTGTGGGGTTTTTTTGTCCCAGCAGTTTAAGTACACTTGAAGGATACAGTGTGTTCAGTCTTAAACAGGCTATTACCTGGGACTTCTTTCTCTTTTGTGAGTGTTTTTATTTTTGTAAGAACTGGCTAGAATCCTGTCATTCTGTCTGTAACTTACAGATGACAGTCACTGCTGATTCTTCCATTAAATAACATCTTAGGCCAGTAAATTGCCTGACTGGTCATACCAGCAAGTTATGAAAGGTTTATATCAGCAGGGAAACAGGGTTTTGTGGCTGGAATTGGCAGGGCTCATTCAGAGGGCCTAGATTTGAAGGGGGATGGGATTGTTGATGGGTGGGAACCAGTGGGGCAGCACTCTGGTCTTGATGAAGATGAGATGACCTCTCACTGTCCAAAGGTGAAATTAGAGTGCTCAGCTCGCTCCCTAAAATGCCTGTACACAAATGTACACAGCACGGGGAACAAGCAGGAGGAGTTAGAAATCTGTGTCCAGTCAGGTGATTATGATCTGGTGGCAATTACAGAGACATGGTGGGACAGCTCTGTGTGACTGGAATGTGGTCATGGACCGCTATGTCCTTTTCAGGAGGGACAGATCAGCCAGGCAGGGTGGCGGAGATGCTCTTTACATGAGAGAACAACTGGAATGTATTGAGTTCTGTCCAGGAGCGGACGAAGAAAGAGTTGAGAGTTTGTGGGTGCGAATTAAGGGGCAGGCTGCCATGGGTGAGTCTGTTGTGGGTGTCTATTACAGGCCACCAGATAAGAATGAGGAAGTGGATGAGGTCTTCTACAGGCAGCTGACAGCAGCCTCACTGACAGCAGAGGCCCTGGTTCTCATGGGGGGATTTTAACTACCCTGATATTTGCTGGAAGACCTACTCAGCCAGCCAACCACAATCTGGGAGGTTCCTCCAGTGCATTGGAGACAATTTCTGATGCAAATGGTGGAGGACCCCACCAGGAGAGGAGCATTGCTGGACCTTGTACTCACGAACAAGGAGGGTCTGTTTGAAGCAGTGAAGGTTGAGGGCAGCCTTGGTTGCAGTGACTGTGAGATGGTGGAGTGCAGGGTCTTACGTGGAAGAAACAGAATACCTAGCAGAATTACAGCCCTGGACTTGAGCAGGGCCAACTATGGCCTTTTCAAGCGCTTGCTGGGGGAAATCCCATGGGACATTCAAAGTCCACTTCTTTGAAGCCCAAGATCAGAGCATTCGAACAGGTAGGAAGTCAGGAGGATGGAGCCAGGCTCTTCTCAACGTCATCTAGTGATGGGACAAGGGGCAATGGGTGTAAGCTGGAACACAGGAGGTTCCATATAAATATCAGAAAGAACTTCTTCACAATGAGGGTGATATAGCACAGGAACAGGCTTCCCAGGGGGGTTGTGGAGTTTCCTTCTCTAGAGACATTCAAAATCCACCTGGATGTGTTCCTATGTAACTTGGCCTATGTGATCCTGCTCTGGCAGGTGGATTGGACTACATGATCTTTCAAGGTCCCTTCCTACTCTGATGTTCTGTGATTCTGTGACTCTAATCCATTCTATGTTTCTAAGATAAGAAAATTCCACATCAATCAGTTGCAAGACCATCCCTTTGGAGCATTATTTCTCTTATCGAGAACACATCGTCCAGCACACCACGCAGGACATGACACTCTAAGTTCAACACATGTAATGGGTCATTAAACATAGGGGAATAAAACTTGCACCAAATTTTCTGTTAAAGACCTGAGTGCAACCTCTAATAAGAGGAAGAGACACCCTCCAGCGAAGAAATTAGTTTAGCAAATACAACCCATTTGCTGTTGATTAGAACCAAGACAGTTCAGCTCGGGTAATGCTCTACATCCCGCTGTGCGGAGTCCTAACTCTACTAACAACTTAGTCAAAGCCTTCGTGAAGTTAGTAAACGTTAATAACCAGCTACGTTAAGCGGATTTGCTGACTATGGCTCTGCCTCAGACCACTGCTGAACAAACCCACAGCGCTGATTAATGTTTAAATATTCAGAATATTGAAGAAATCATTCACTTGCAGAGACAGTTTCACAGGTTTACTCTGAGCACTGGAGAGGTGGAGAGTTGCTTTGAGGCAGGATTTGTGTCTAACACTGAAACAAACGAAGGAGGAAAGGAAAACATTTGCATTTTGAGCCTAGTGCTGGGAAACAGCATCTTTGAAGCTGAGAGTCCATGTCTGCTCTAATGCAGAGGCAAATCTTCTTTCAGGGCAGCTGTCTCATGCAAACCATCTCAGGGTCCCTTCATAATGAACACAACACACTGTAGGTCTGCTGGGTCACAACCAACCAAATTTCCACAAAACAGCCCTTAAAAATGAAAAAATATAAAATAAAAAATTCATTAAATCCTCCCTTGGAATCATTTCAATTCCAGAAACTTAGACAGTCCAGCCTCTGGTGTAGCTCCTACTAAAACTGCCATCAGGAAACCAATTTATCTTGCATCTCAAAAGGTGTCCACCAAGCTCCCACTTCTTTCTCAGAATAGCAGGAGGTAGTTGTTGTGCCTTTAAAACCGAGGGAGCAATTCCCATGGCCTGACTAAATTGTGTGTAACGGACTGCAGTGTAATAGCTCCCGCGACAGAGTAAAGGACCCCAAAAAAACAAAGACAAACTCTCCTTCATAAAACAAAAAGCAATATAATGATTTTATTTCCCCTTGTTAGGGCTTCCTAGTGGCAGCGCTATCTTAAAGGCGGAGCTTGGAAATTCAATTTAGCGCCGTTTTCTCTCCTGCATTGACTCACTGTTGATTTCGTTAGCCCGTCTCGGCTGCTCCTCGGCCCTGACATTGATCTATGCAGCAAAAAATGTCATTGCTAACAGCCCCATAAATCTTGTGCGAGAGCAAAATATTTCCTTTGATTATTGAGGCAATTTCCCTCTATGGGGAAAAACAATGGAAAAGCAAACCCAAGTTCTTTCTCAAGTCCCACCATCCCCTCCCAGTGCTGGTTTCCCTCACTGCAAGGGGCAACAGAAAATTCATTAGTTTCCATTTTAGATAGGATCACAGAACCAGTAAGATTGAAAGAGACCTGCAAGATCATCCAGTCCAACCATCAACCCAACCATACCCTGCCCACTAAACCCTGTTCCCTACCGCAACAGCTACATAGTTTTTGAACCTTCCAGGGATGACAACCCCATCCATCTCCCTGGACAGCCTGTTCCAATCCCTGACCAAAATGTTTTGGAGCTTCCTATCCTAGAATCCAAGTGGTGCCTAGGAAATCCCAAAGTCCACTTGGAGATTTCTGGTTCCCTTAAGCTCCCCAAAGAGGATTTGGGAACCAAATCCATGCTATTCAGATAACAAAGAGCCAAGGACATCAGGTGTCATCAGCATCTCAAGACCATCTTCCTCCTAACTTTTACATTCTCAGGGCATTTGCGTGAATTTCTCGTTATTGATCATCAGCAAAACACACACTCTGAGTAACACCTGACTATGGCATCACTCAAACCGAGCTCATCAGCTTGGCAACAACAGCCAAGACAACATCTCCGTACTTAAACACTGGTGTACTCTCGTGTCGCTCGCAGGCTATCACTGGAATGGCAATAGACAACCACCTGCTTGGGCTCAGAGAGGTGGCACGGGAGCACCTCAAGGAACTGCCAGAGATATTTACAGATGAGACCTATCTGACAAGCAATCACTTCATCCTCTCCACCAGCCAGGTGAGTTCCTCCTCAAGTCTTGCTAAGCAATGGCTAATTCATTTGTGTTCTGCCAGACCTCAGCTCACAGTGAGTTAAAAACCCCAAAACGGTGCCATTGACAAGTCTGAAAAGCTCTCCTTTACGTCTTTACAGCTATTTGTCACTATACTGAGCCATGCCAAGAGTCAGCATTTCCCACACTCAATTCTCTGACTAAGGAGTCATCTTTAAACCATAAAAATTAAAGAGTTCCTTGCATGTAGCAGCAGCCCTAATAAAGGAAAGGCTCTCTGTAGGAATTCATTTACTGAAACACTAGCCAGGCTGCACAGACCCGAGCTCTGCAACCAGAGATACTTAGACCATCACGCTACAGCATAAACCCCTAATAAGTCATTTGATCTTGTCGTAACGTTTGCGGGCTTTCGGCTGTGAGTGAAGGTAACCCCCATACCACAACACAAATTCTCTGAGAAGCTCTCCATGAGCAACAAGGGCTTCCCAATAGCTCTACAGCCTTCAGCTCTCACACAGCCAATTCATCTGGCAATTCTGTGTCTCCGTTAGGACTAAGGGCTTGTTCCACACCATTAAGGCGGCAAACGTCATCTGCGAAGGCCCATGTACCCGAAGTCTGAAGCACACACGTTCCTAGCACATCGGTCATTTTCTGCAGGAAGTGCTTCACTCACGATTAAGCAGAGATGCAACAGAAATGAAGCACCCAGACGCATTAAAATGTGGGTTTACACAGCATCACAACCAGAAATGGGTGACACTACTTTCTAGACTTCATTAGAATCCTATTAGAAGTTTAAAACAACAGTAAGAAATTAAAATTGTATGCAAAACTAAGGTTTTTATGTAGCAGAATTACACACAGCCTTAAATCTCCCCTGTCTATCAGTAACAGAGCTCCCAGCTCTTAATGGTCTAGTGAGGCCAGGTTGGATGGGGCTCTGGGCAAGCAGGAGTAGTGAGAGGTGTCCCTGAGCTCTTCTGGTGTGTTTTTCATTTATTAAAAAAGATAAAGAGGGGAGGAGAACAGCAGAACTAGATGATCTTTAAGGTCCCTTCCAACCCCACCCATTCCACGATTTTATTATTTGAGTGACACCAGCTTTCAAACAGTGCCAAGCAGAGCAACCAAATTCTACTTCAAGATCAGCTTCTACCAAGTGACAGCTCCAGGCCTGACTTGTGAGGGCAGCAATGTCCTTCAAGCAGGGTTCACCACATTGCCCACACTCATAATCTTTGCTTACTCTTTTCCTCATCCCTAAGCAGCTGCTTTTGGTGCCCTGATTGATCAGAGCTCACTTTCGACCTTCTCCCTTTGCCCAGGTTCCAACCACCACAGAGATGTTCTGCTGCTATGGGCCTGTGGTGCCCAATGGCTACGGGACGTGTTACAACCCTCAGCCCAAGCACATATTATTCTGCATCTCAAGCTTTAAAAACTGCAAAGAAACCTCCTCAGATGCATTTGCAAAAGCTGTGGAAGACAGTCTCCTCGAGATGAGAGCTCTGTGCGGCTCTGCTCCAAAACAGCCACTGGCCGAACAAGCAATAGCAGCTCGGCCACCGAGTGACCGCAAACACTGAGGAGCTGCGGGAACTGCTCTCCTGGAACCACCCTGTGAAGAAATAGTGACGTAGTTGTGCAAAGGCAAGGTAGTGCTAGACATAGCGTAGGTTAGAAGCAAAGTGTCACTTGTTTTACGTTTAAACCCCCGTAGGTACTCAATCCACCATTTCTGGCTCGAGGGTGAGGCTCACGGTCACTGAAAGAGGCAGCAACAGGAGAAGGCATTTAATAGGAGAACGTGTTTTCCTACCACTTCCAACCATAATCAACTGACTCCATTGTATCACCTCAACTGCTGAGTAAGTTTGCACAGGACAAAAACTAAATACAGAGGCACAGTAGCTAGTGAAGATCTAAAATATTCACATCTATTCACTCAAGGTTTGCACGTAAAGAAAAGACAAGCTATATTTTCATATCAGGGATGTTGAGAGTGACGTTGTGTACAACAGGCTGATCCATCACAGTGTTTAGACCATGTTACTTGGTGCACAGGCAGTGCAGATGATGCCCAGTAGCTGCTATGTCCACAGAGTTTAAGGAGCTGACACCAGTGTTGGTGTCTTCCCCCAGTTCAGAAATGCTACAGGAAGAATTAGGCCTTTCCTCATGGCCTTGAGAACAGTGTACTGGAGATCACATCCAGCACCGGGAGACCTTTGTCCATAAATAATTGACTTAATTATTATCTCTATTGGTGAGCAAAACTCAGAGCAATACCAGGCAAACCAAAGAGCAATAAATAACCAGAACAAAGAGGTCCATCTGGAACACAAGGGAGCCTCCAAGCTATAAACACCAGTTCCAGAGTACTGGTGCCTCAGCTCTGCTTCATCCCACTTGGGGAAGGACTTCTAAGAGTAGATAGAGGGTATCATATTGTGCAATACAGAGGACCTTCAAGCAGGACAGTAACATAATATGTGGTAATTCCCCTATCCTCTGGGTTCTCTCATCACCTCGTTCCAAGTGTGAGTCAAACCAAACATTGGCTTAATGAACATACGGCTCAAACCATGACTTTAAGTTACTCCCATGCTGTAATTAGGAAAATCACTGTGAAACATTCCTGGGGATTCCCCTTTGCTCTATTTCACATCCCTGCAAAGGCATTTGGTGGTTTTAATGTAGATGTGGCACAGCAACCCCCAAGGTTTTCCATAAATATCTCAAAACATTGCCATTCATACCATTATCAGTATAAAAACGCTACCAACAGTCATCCCATTAACTATTAATTGGCTCCTAATGAAATACAAAATTTCATTTGCATTTCCATAGGCACTGAAAACAATTTGAAATATTACCTATGCTTTCTCTTGCTTTTTCTGGCTGAGGATCTCACAAGCAGCTCAAACACCGAGAAGTCAGAACACAAAACTACACCCACACCTGAGTTTTATACCAATTTAGCCATTAAGAGGCTGTTACTTGCCCACAGCTGCTGTAACTAGCTGGTTTGGGTTCTCCAGCACTGGAAAATGCTGGTGGGGGAAGATACTGACACCACAGTTAACTGGAGGAAGAAACCAATGGCCCTCACATTTCCTACTTAATTTATTTATTCAGCCGCTCCATTCATGTGTCTATGAGTCTGGTGTTTAAATTCATGGCACAAGCGGGCCACCAGCATCCTGATTTGCCAGCAGGAGCTTCATAAGGGATCATGCAGCTTCTTAGCAGCATCCCCAGTGCTTGTGTGGCGTCGCTCCAGGCTGCAGCTGCCAAAGGTGCAGGTTGTGTAGGTGGTTTGCTCCAGCGTTTAGAATTATTTGCATTATAGAAATGAAATGATGGTTAAAAATACACACTCCATGCACACATGCTGGGGGAGGTCCAATGTGACGCTTTCAGAATACTCCCAGCCAGAAAGTGATGGAGAATAGGTTGGTTGTTATATAAAAAGGGAGAAACTCTTGATTGACAGACCAAGCGTAATTACATTCATGTAACAAGTGGCAGGGATTTAATGAGGCCTCGTGATGGGAACCCGAGGACCATACAAACCTCCTGCAAGAGGATCTAGAGCAGGTAATTGTCTCCCCGTCAGGGTACAGCCCACACGCAGCAGCACTGGGATGCAGAAATTCAGCAAACCCCAAGCTCATGGTAAAGAGAGAGGCAACAGACTCGACTTTCCACTGGCAGTGGTGGTGGAAGGGTGTGAGAACTTGTCCTGGCTCCTGCTAGTGCTGTCAGAGCAACGTGGTGGTGACAACTGAACTTGTGGTGCGCGAATGGTGGGAGACATCCAAATATATTAGTGATGCTTTTATTTTTATAAGATAGTCTAGATTTATGATTAAGATAAATGTGCATCTACAGCATCTCCTGGTCCTGTCACGTCTTGTGTCCTACTGGAATTTCTCTCTCTCAATAGCCATATCTAGGACCCGATGTGTACCACAAATCCACCCTACTTAAAGACCGGAGTTCCATGCTGCAAATAAAAGTTATCAGAGGAAAGATCTTGTCACCTTTCTGTGCCAGACACCACCTACCCCTGCCAGGCTGTGAGCCCTCACAGGAGGAGAGGCAGAATCAGATCACCATCAGCACCCAACAAACGCTATTCTGCTGATTTATAGATCATGAGCCAGCAGTGTGCTCTTGTGGCCAAGAGGGCCAACAGCATCCTGGGGTGGATCAGAATGGGGGTGGTTAGCA
>JAOXOE010000705.1:3122353-3144096 GCA_028565055.1 Phoeniculus purpureus
GTCCACCAGGACCCCCAGGTCCCTCTCCACAGGACTGCTTTCCAGCAGATCACCTCCCAGCTTGTACTGGTGGAGTTGGTTATTCTTCCCCAGATGCAGGACTCTGCACTTGTCCTTGTTGAGCTCCATCTGGTCAGTGTAAATGTACTTTGTTACCCTGATATGTCACTTGGTAGCTAAGAAATGTGTAAGCTGTTTGAGAAGCTTGTTACGCTTAGAACATCACTTAGTCTGCTTATGAAACTATTTGTGATTGTTTCCTGGAAAATACTTATTACATGGTGAAGATCAATGCAATTCTCAGGGGGTTGTTGAGTCGTCTCAGGGGGTTGTTGAGTCGTCTTCTGGAGACATTTAAAATCTGCCTGGATATGTTCCTGTGCGACTTGGTCTAGGTGCTTCTGCTGCAGCAGGGGGACTAGCTGGTCTTTTGATGTCCCTTCCAATCCCTAATGATTCTACGATTCTGTGATTCTGTATGTATTCCATTTCAGGAGGCAGAGAAACAGTTTTGCACACTGTATAATACGAACAACTCATGCAAAAAAGAGTAGTCTCCTGTGTAAAAGAAAGCTGTGAGGCTCTGAGTCACTGGACTTTAAGTCTTCAGCCTTAAAACACAATGAAGAAACATACAAGACAGAATAGCTTTTGCACGGAGTACATCAACTGAATGAAAGAACTGTTGAAGAATTTGATTTCCTTACTATTATTAATTTTTCTAGTTAAATTATAAAGGTTAAGCATAACAAGTTACAGTTCCACAGTAGGAAATGAGCTTACTAATAGGCTTATAGAAAGTACTACAGTACTTTATCCAGAACAGATTCAGTACAAAGATCTGCCCTTTGAAACATTCTAATTTTGTTTGCTGTTGGAAAATTGATAGCATTTTTTTGTATGAAATACTTCGTACTTCTTAAGCTTTAGGTTTCATAATATAGCTCTAGGGATAAGCATTCATGATATGTGCTTCAACATAAAGGAGCTTGAACAATGCATGTTGTGTGACTTAATTTGTGAATTTTTCAGTATTGCTGGAACTCTTGCCGTTTTCAACATGTGAGTCCCTTCCCAGGAAACAAAAGACAAACTCAATAAACTTAGACTTGTCAGCAGAGTAATGCATAAAAGCTTGTTTTCTCTTTCATATTACATTAAGTTGTAGTTGACATTTTTCTGATGGGTGAGACAACTCTGATATTCTGATTTCTAGGTGGAATTTATCCTATGTAAACCTATGATAATAATACCTTTTCAGTTTTTTATATAGCAGTTTATTACCTAATACACTTGACACTTTATTACTGTTCAGAGCTTATGAATATGAATAAAATTGTGTTAGAGAATTGAGCTTTGCATGTAACTCTAGTTAGTGCGTGGCTTCAGTTTTTAGAATCCTGTTGGCATTGATGCAGTTTGGTGTGAGAGACTGATATCATTGTCTCTGTCTCTTCTCCCCTTTCCATCCAGTACTGTTGTCCAGATATGGTAAATAATTTTTTCCCGGAAATAGCCCGAACAGAATGTTTGAGCACAATTAGCATGACTGCTGAATCTGAGAAAGGAAAATTGATTATGTTAGTGAACGACTTTTATTATGGAAGACACGAAGGTGACACCCAGCAGGTACAACAGGAGCAGAAGACTCATACGACATTTAAGTGCTTCAGTTGTCTGAAAGTTCTTAAAAACAATATAAGGTATTTGAACCCACTTCCTTAATTGTTTGGTTATCACTTACAGCCCATGGTACTTAATGTCGTGCTTTAAGAATTAGTCTCTCTGGAATAAAAATGCTTGTCTTATTAAAAACTGAAAATACTGGGTGACTGAACAGAAATTGAATTTTTACATGGCATGTGGGGCTATAACTTACGACTAGAGTACAAAGTTTCGTGGTGTCTAATATAAACAGACTTTTAATGAGAGCAGTTATAGGACTTGGGGGTTAGAAAGGGCAACAGAAAGTGTTTTACAATTTGCCATCTGGGTTGATGGTATCAGTAGACACAAGTGTTAAATCCCATTAGGGATACTCATAGTTGGTGGTTTACTGTGTAGCATCTGTTATTTCGATGGAATAATTATGCTTCCAAATGCTGCAAAAAAACCCCTTCAGTAAGCTGTTTTAATAGGAGGGAGAGTTTGTGTCATTGTCCCTTTGGAAGGTAAGGTCACTGAACTTGTTTCATGCATACTTCAAGAGAAGCTGAGGCAGCAGAATGTAAAACTGAAAAATGGGCTATTCCTTCTAAGGGCACAGTCTGCAACTGAAAATTGGACAGGTTTATGCTTACATTAGAGCCCCTGTTGAACAAACTGAAGTTTGATGTAGTTACAGACATTAAATTTGTTACTTATTATCAAGTGTCTGTAAGTCCTAAGTAAAAGTGCCAGTTAAAAATGTTAAGTGTTGTTTGACTTTAAAATCTTGTGATTCTATAATTCTTGTTAATTGTGGCATTTCTTCCGTTACAAGTTAATTTTAGGAGCAGTAAATGATGTCAATAAGTTTTTCCTTCTGAATTTGTGTGTGTGATAGTTTTTTATTATACTTACACATACTGGATTCATTTTAAAAAGTATTTTTGGGCACTATTTTCTACTCAGCATTATATTGTAACCAATTAATGCTATGGTGCCTGTGTGTTTGACATCAGGATATTCAAAATGGACATTTAGTTTTTTTATGTTAATGTCTCTAGAGTCAAATTTCAGCCGTCTGAATTGTTGCTGTAACTTCAAAGCTGTTTTCCATAGTTTTGGAATTTCAGCATTTTTTTTCTGTGGTATATTTTATACCTCTATTACAGTGGACAAAATAAATGCACAGTGCCTCTCTACTTCCAGTGCAAGTTTTCTGGACCTTAATTCAAAAAACCACAAAATGATTCATCAGGGTAATCCCCTTCCTTTAAAAGATCAGTGGTTGAACACCACGGAAATACTGTTCTGTTAAGGTAACATGCAGTGCAATTCCTTTCTTCTGCCTAGGTACCTGGATACTTTAGCTAATGTTACTGGTTGTGTTTGTTTTGGTTTTACTTTTCAGAGTAAATATATGCTACTGGAATCTAGAACTCAAGGAACTATTATCTTTGCTCATTTGTCTTTTCCATTTCCAAGGTCACCACTTCAAAAACTACATTCCTTTTATGAGTGTGACCTACATTTAATAGTCTGTCTGTATCTGTAGTGAAGCAAAGTACTTTCAAATAGAACTGTTTGAAGTTTAGCAGCAGTAGGTTGTGCAACTAACCTGCCCTTGTGGTGCTCCACCAGTAATTGACCTGCCAGTGTTGTCATGCATGCCTAGACTCAGCCAGAGTAAGCCCTTGGTGTAGTGATAGGTGGACATGTTAAAGAGGAAAAGGTGTTTACTGTGTCATCTGCACAATGACTTTCTTTGATAATTGTCCTCGTAACTCAACATCAGTCTTAAATGCTTTGCACAAAAAAAGGTAGTGGAACCATGCCTGTCTTGAATGGAGGTTTCAAATAAAGCTGTAGTGTCCTAATTCAGACATATACTTGCTACTTAACAGTTTTCAGCAGAGTTAAAGTTGCTTTTTCTAGAATGTGGCTCTGAGGCTAGTGGTGGTGAAGTGTGAACAGCAGGTGTTTTGTTGTTGCCTTTGCTAGTTTACTTGAGAGGCAAGAATTTTGGGTAAGCGATCATGAAAAATACAGTAAAATGCTTAGTTTTAGCAAGTTTTTTAGGTAGTACATGGTAGTTAATATTTCGTTGTAAGCTTTGAAAGATCATTTCTGGGATTGCCACCTTTGCTTAACTTCTTTTTATTTCTTTTGTTTTCACTGAACAGTTATTCCTTAGATTTTCGTGAAATTGAGAAATCCTTAAAGAGTGCAGTTTCTAAAGAATCCTGTACATACTGCATGTGATACATCACGTAAGCCAAAGTTAAAATGTTGGGTTTTGCGCTTGTTCACTATTGTTTAAAGGTTTATGAACCACATGAAACATCACTTGGAGCTTGAGAAGCAGAGCAGTGAAAGCTGGGAAAGCCATACCACCTGCCAGCACTGTTACCGTCAGTTTCCCACTCCATTCCAGCTGCAGTGCCACATTGAAAGCACACACACGCCTTATGAGTCATCTAGTGAGTTGGCTTGTATCATATTGAATCTTCGTATAATATTTAACCTAAAATGTTTAGCTAATTTCTGACTTTTACTTTTCTGGTTTATAATTTCATAATAAAGCTACTGCACTTGAAGAGCAGTAATCTTGAGATTTAATGTAGGAGCTGAGCAATTGCTCCACTTATGTTAGTGCAAAGTGTTTCGAAAAAAAGGTTTTTCTCTTCAAGAGTGCATTTTTTTTATTTGAAAGCTTGACTGCAAGAATTAGTGTTGTTGAAGGGTCTTGCACTCCCAGCTTCCTGAAATTGTACAGGAAATTTCTTCTGAAGGGTAGTCATTAGATTGCTTTACCTTTATAGATATACAGTTCATACATACATACATATTTTTCTACTTATGACAACAAACTAACTTTTACTTTTTTCCTTTTTTTTCCTTTTTCTAGCAATTTGTAAAATCTGTGAATTATCCTTTGAAACTGAGCAAGTTCTTTTGCAGCATATGAAAGACAATCATAAGCCAGGTGAAATGCCGTATGTTTGCCAGGTATCTCAGAGTGACTGTTCTGTATTTAGATTACACCACCCCCCTCTTTACTGTCAATAAACTTTTAACAAGAAAGTCAACCTTATTGTTATAGGTATGCAACTACAGATCCTCAGCTTTTTCAGATGTAGAAAAACATTTTAGAACAGTCCATGAAAATACAAAACATTTGCTGTGCCCATTTTGCCTCAAAGTCATTAAAATTGGAACACCATATATGCATCATTACATGAGGCATCAGGTAAGCAGATATTTTCAATCCTTAATGCTAGAAAAATACTAAAAAGATGTAATGAATGTCTCAGTGTGGGAGGAAAAGCATGTTTAATTTATATGGTAGTTGCTGGAAAGCAGTAGTTATTAAAACATGGTAGAGAAACTGTGACTGCTTCTTTTGAAGACGCTTTCAGGAATTGTTACTGTTTCTTATGTAACTGCAGCTCCACTTTTTTTTTAAAAATAATCTCTATTCTTGAAATAATATCTCTGCTATTGGATTTCTTCATTACCTTGTAGTTATGTTCTGCTTTTCAGGATGTTACTAGCAAACCATTTACTAGTTCAAACAGAGAAAAAGATTATGAAGTGCCATGTCTTGTAACCCTGTTCCTCCTCTTCTTCATAGTGATACTGCCTTGTATTTTCAAGTATTTAAATACTCTTTTTTTTTTTTTAAAAATACAAGTATTTCAATACTCTTTAAGTTCTACATAGTATCTTGTCCTTATACAATGTTAGAGGTTTGTACAGTAGATGTATTGGAAGCTGGATGACCATTGCTTGAGACAACCTAATGTTGGAGTTTGGTTTATCATGACATTTATACTGACTATAGATTGTCTTTCATTTTTAAAAGAAAAAGGGAATATACCGTTGCACTAAGTGCAGACTGCAGTTTTTGACATGCAAAGAGAAAATGGATCACAAGACTCAGCATCACCGAACATTTAGGAAACCAAAACAGTTGGAAGGATTGCCTCCTGGAACAAAGGTAAATGTTAACACAAGTACATTAGAGGAGACAAAGATTGATTACAGGGGAAAAAAGTTGTCGGTAGAGAAAGGACTCTAGTAGAAAGAAGCGCTTTTCTCATTTCTTTTTTACTGCCTTTATAGGCAGTAAAAAATTAATTTTTTTTCTGCCTGTAAAAATTAAAAGTACTCTGATTGCAAGAATCGCTAGGCACAGTTGATGGTCTATGCTTGGTGATCTGTCATGTTCTGTCCCATTCTTCCATACCTGTATATACCAGTAGTCCAGTCAGTGTTGCAGCTCTCTTGAGCTGTTGGTTGGCACCTGCCATTTATCTTCTCATGTGCTCGGAGAAAAGGAGATAGGTTGGATTATTGGTCTGCATCTTTTAATGTGAAAAATTTTCAGCCTGTAGCAAAAGTTTATATTGAGTGCAAGACCAAGATTCCATTGTCAGTACGTGCTTAAAACTGATTTCCCTAGGTTGTATTTTATTTTTTTAGCACTAGCATTTGAAAGGGAAAAAAACCCACACCAACCATTTCTGTTAAGTGTTTTATGGTGCAAACAGAACACTTTCACTAAGTCATTCTTCATTGCTTGAGAAGGAACCACTTGGTCTAGAATTTTTCTGTAGATTTCAGGACATTTTCCTACAATTGTGTTTAGAAGTGTGAAGATATCCACCCTTTCAGTTGAAGGGAAGAAGAATATTAGCATTTGGGCAGCTCTGAACAGTTAATTTTCCATAGAATCAGGAGAGGAAGATGAGTGACATTGATGTTAGTTGCGTTCTGGACAGAATGTCAAGCCTTGATTCTCTGTTCTGTGACAATACCTCAATTTTTTAAAGTTTGTGGGTCTTCATGATCTAATAAAACCTTAGATTGTGTCAGAATATTGATGTTAGTAGATCTTTACAGAAAGTAGATTATAAGAATAAAGAGCTTGGAACCAGGTTGTGAAGATGAAGTGTTTCTAAACTCTTATCATAAATGAGTTGTATAATTAGAATCAAGCCAGAAGTGAAAACTAGTTAACTAAATTTAAGGGCAAGACAAATAATGCCAAATACAAGGTCAGAAACCAGAATTCATCCATTGAGTTCTAGGACAAGGAGCAAAAATACATGAGGGAAGTAGGTTGGTTAATTGTGGTGCAGCAAGACACAGGACTTCTGTTAAATCCAAGCAGTCATGGGACTGTTTGGTACTCTTCTTAGTAGGACTGATGTTTCTTTTCCACAGTTCTATTTTTGTAAAACAAATGGGATGTGGCCAGTTGCACATCTGAAAAGAGCAGTGTTTTCTGACAGTTATTTCATCAGAACAAGAGATTCTAAAGCATCCAGCAGACAATTGAGATTAGGTTTATTTCAGTCGAGAGGATTTTGTTGGTTTGTTTTCGTAAAGCAGTCTTTCCTGAGGGGTGATTTTTTTTTTTTTTTTAGTACAACGATTTTTGTCCTGAAGTGGCTTGAACGAGTAGAAATGGAAACTTAGCTTAAATCTAAACAAAGGTTTTGATTTCATACTTGCAGGTGACTATTCGAGCATCTATTGGATCTCTTCAATCGGGATCATCAGCTACATCTTCTGTTAGTACAAGCACCTCTACATTTCAGTTACCACCTAAAGCTAAAAACACAACTAAAAATCATAACAAGTCTAATACAAATAGATCAAAGGCAAAATCAAAACCAACTGCATCTAAGAAGCAGAGTGTGTGCACCAACAACAGGAAAAAAAGAGCTCCAAATTCAGGACTGCATAATCTAAGGTAAAATATTGACATGTAAAGTATCTCAAGTGTACTTGAAAGGCAATGATCAGTTATTTATATTTGATAACTTTTAATAATACAGTACAGCAAATTTGACGCTTCTGTTTTTTGAAAAAAGCAGGCACATAAACTTTCCTCATACTGTTACTGTGATTGTAATTCTTAGTCTTCATTCACTGGTTTTGGTAGTAATAGACTACTTCATGAAGGAAAGAACAGATGTTTTGGAAACTTTTCTGTTCTAAACTTAGAATTTTTTCTCTCTACAGAACCACAGACTCATTAGGCAGTTTTATGTTTAAAGGTAACATATGGAGGGGAATACATCTGCCTGGGTGTTCTTCGCAAGCTTTCTTATGGAGGAAAAACTATCTACCTCCAATTTTTTCCCCATTATTTGAAAGGTTGTCTTGTCTCTTCTAGAAAATACCTTAATCTTGGTAGCTACCGAAAAAAATTAAGGAAAGCAAGTGGTTGGGAGAACGTTGTCATTATATGTACTATTTACTGGGTTTTTGCTATCTGGAATGTAATTGGTTAAGATGAATTAGCCAGCTTCTTTGTCAAAGAGTTACTTGAGATTTCTCCCTTTCAATAAGATGCTAATGCTCACAATGTGTAGCTCTTTGAAACATCCAAAAATGAGCAGCAAAGCTGAGGACGATTAAGATTGCATTCTTGCTTTAATGAACATTTTATAACTGTGGGGAATATCGGTGGTGACAGGAAAACCAAAGGCAACAAAATCCTTCTCCAGTATACAGAGACAACAGTAACAGCTGAAGTTGGAAGTTCTTACCTACTGCAGTGTCTTGTTTCCAGGAGTGGCAAATAACAGATGCTTATATTAAATATCACTGTTTTATTAATGTCATAATGATGGTGTAATTCAAAAAGCAATAAAGTTTTCTCTGTGTGTGCTAGCATAACCTATGACAAGTATTTAATATTCAACCTTTGTAAGTTTCTTTTCCCCTTACTCTAGACAACTTCCTACTGGTTTTAAAGCAAAAAGTTGTAAGTAGTTACCACTTTCTGAAGTGTTGATCTTAACTTTTAACTTCTCTGTGTTACTGTTAGGTATTGTTTGGGAGCTCACAAGTGTATTGAGTGTTACTCAGACATAAAAGATTTTGCAAGACATTTTCCTGCGTATGTCCGCTGTAGCTTGTGCAGGTACAACACTAGCTGTAGCAAAGCCTATGTGAATCACATGATGAGGTAAGAAAGAATTTGTCAAAGTTTTGGGGTTTTTTTACATGGTATTATTAAATACTTCTAAATTGAACATGTATTAAGTGTTTCTATGAAGATGAATTCTTAACTGAGTCATAGGATTGGCAGGGAAGTGGGTATAGTCAGATTTTCAATTTGTAATGAGGGCCTGAACCCCGTGTTGTTTTGTATTAAAAAAATCCCATGGTTCAAGCAGTGTTCTGTCTTTCCTTCCAAGTTTCTGTGTGATCTTCCATAACTACTTCAGCCAGACTTAACGAATAATGACCAATTGTTCTGTGTTCCATGGGTATCAGACTGAATTCCTCATCTGATTTTTCTAAGTGCTGAATGCGTACGCTAACAGCTATTGCTAATGAAATGTGTTCTCAGAACACAGTGTAAAGGGTATCTCGAACAAACATACTCAAGTGGACATTTATGCTACTTCTGGTCATCCATAAAAATACTATCTTGTTTTGCAGGAAGTTTAGCCCTGATTGTGAGGCAATGTGAAGTATTAGGGCTGACAGCTTTAAAAAACCTGTTAAGAAAGCAAAGACTTTGGTTTTCAGAGCAATAAAATTGTTCTGTGCAACAATTAGACCCAAATCACATAGCAGTAACAGTAAAACAAAATGGTAAAAACCTAGTTGTTCACCCTGAAGAAGTGAAATGTATTACGGAAAAATGCAGAACAAAGTTGTCTTCTTAAATATGTGTTAAGTCTGAAATGCTTTGGTGTTTATGAATGCTGGAATTCTTGGACTTGTGACATAAGTCTTCATAAATTTTTTTTTATTTACATTTTATGGTTTATTCATGTTCGAGTCAATGCTCATGTAAATCCTAGGCTGTGTAATGTCTTGGTTGCATGCTTAAAAAAAATGTAATTAGATTTAATTAATTAATTCTAATTGTGCAACAGAACATTTTCTTCAGAAAGGAGAACTGTGCTGAGGAACTCAAGCATTCTCACTTGCTATTTGTATTTATAAGAGACCCGGTGCTCAAATTCACAAGCATGTAAGCTTTCGGCAATTTAATATTGTAGAGTAATGCAAGTTAGTAACTAAACCTTTTATTTTCTTGCTTTGTCATAAGCAAATTGCAGAGCAATGTACACTGTAGAGGACAAGGGCAGTAATACATTTGTGAAAACCAGTCCAAATGGTAATTTTTTTTTATATTTAGTTTTCACAGTGCTCGTCCAAGTAAAAGGTTTTGGATCTATAAGAAGCATTCAGAAGAACTACGGTAATTCAGCTTTTTTCAGTGTGAGATCATTATGTTTTTACTTTTTGGTAATGAGTTACATGAAAATAGAGCTTCTTGAATTTCTAGGTTTCCACAATTCAGAAAGAGCAAGGAAATAAAAGCAATAGCTCTTCCACTAGCGGTGTTCTTTTCAGTGACAAGTATTTATTTGTCCACATTTACTGACTTCTTAACTCGGAGAAGTTTTGAAAAGTATTTGTCTTTCTTTTCCCGTTATTCATAATGTGTAAAATGAGGAGGGAGAGAAACAAACAACTAAACAGGCAGATCCCACCAAAACTGATAAACTTAACAGATAATACTTCTGTTTAACTGGTATTCCTTGTACTAATCCAGCATGGAGGTGTCCTAGTCATTGGTAGGGACTGCTAGGTGCTAGTTGCAGTATACGAGTTAAAACATGGTTTTGTGAGCCATCTCAAGTTGAAGGAGATTCTGGTTAAATTTTTTTATAGTCTGTCATGTTGCTGAAAACTCTGTTCACTATCATGTTGTATTTATGCTTCTTTTGTCTTTTCTAGAGGTGTGACGGTAGTGTGTCTTAACTGTGATTTCCTGACTGATGAGTCTGGCTTAGATAACATGGCTACACATCTGAGTGAAAGCCACACGCATACTTGTCAAGTTATTATAGAGAAAGGTGAGTACATATGGGGAGGTTTTTTTTAATCTAATATACATATGTAAATATCTGTGGATGGCTCTGTGTATTGCAGTCCTTCTTTCAGTTGTGTTGTCATTATTTCTGTATACTTGGGTTTGAAAGTGAGTCCTTAAGTATTGCTGCCTTTTAAAATATTTTTAATTAAATTCTTTTTTTCTGTTTTCAGTTTCTGTAGATATCCCAACTGCTGAACAAGTATCTGAGTAAGTTTTGTTTTACTGCTTAATGTTTATTTCTATTAATTTAGTGACAGATGGCCAAAGTTTGCACTTAGAACTTGGGTTTCTTGTATTTGAATGTAAGGGTGAGCTTAAACCCTGTATCTTGTGCTTTTTGGTCTTACCACGTCCACTTTTACAAGAACAATGAGAGAAAATTACTACCAGCTGTGGCCAAAACCAATTTTTTATTCAGTTTGGCCAGAGACATAAATAATTTCTGCAGTATTAGAACATCTTCACCCTGACATCTGATTCTAGATGTAGACTGTTTCTGGTTCTGTGATTGTGAGTCTGTCTTCTAGAATAGTTACTTCTATTGAACTAGGACAAATTCAGTTTTAATATTTTATAAATATCTAGCAATTATTTTCAAGATTATGAATATTTATTACAAAGGTATACTGTATTGTATGAACCTTTGAATTCTGATGTACAGAAAACAGTATCGGGATTTGGGCTTTCAGGTTTTTTTAAGGTTTTTTTTTTTTAAAAAAAATGCAGTATTATAGAGATTGTTGTAGATTACTGGGTTATTTTATAACCTTAGAATAATGAGGTGATGGCAAGATGATGGCATAAGCCATCCCCAGATTATCTTGGAATAGAACCTGAGGCTTTTCAGTGTAGTTTGTAACCCTTCTTATGCCTTAATTGAAGGTTCAGAAGGGCATCAGTTGACTTCTCTCTAACCATTTCAGAAAACAGGAACAAAAATGCCAATTAACAACAGGGTGTCATTGAATTCATTTATGATGAGAACTCTTCCAGCAGAGTGAGTTCTTAGGCCTCTAAATATAAATTAGTCTTCACTGAGTGTTGGAAATATACCCAGCAGGTTATTTCGTAACTATTGAGTGTTTTCTTTCTTAGTTTCCATGAAGTGGCCAGTAAGAAGGGCACTGTCATCTGACTCAAGCACAGAAATACTTTTCTTTGGCTATGAGTAATAATGGAACAAAATAGATGCTATCAATTTTAAACCTCTACTAGCAATTGTTTAGGATGTGATATAGTTGACTGTCTCATGGTCACTGGGATTACTATTAGATGTTATTTTCTAGTATTTAAGGTAATCTGGCAGGTATGAATAAAAGAAGGAAGTTAATTTGGAAAAGTGTTCCAAAAAAGCAATTTTAAAAGTGAAATTTGTAATTTTGGAGCACAGAATATTGAAATTGGATGAAATACTGTGAAAAGTCACCTAGGATGGTGAGCTGTGTTCTCTTCAGTAATCCAGGGTGCCTTGTGTATTTTAATGGTTAAGACTACAGTGAAACTCAGACAATGGGAAAATAAAGTGTTGAGCTGTGATACCTGTGGAAGCCTTAGGGCTTTTTTATTTGGAGCTCCATGAAGTGTTGGGAATTAATATTTGCTGAGCTATGTGTAAGAAAGGTTATAGATGTATTGGAGTGTGGGCAGAGTGGTACAGTTGTGACAGACTGTTCTGAGTCAGGGCTCTGCTGTCCTGAATACATTAGCGATGTCATAAAAATGTTGAATAACATTGGGTGTGCAGGGTATATATTACTAATCAACAAAAGAGTGAGCACTGGAAAGGTTTGGAGGTCAGAATACATATGGGTTTCTTTCTGAAAGTTGTTAGACTAGGATGGATGTAGATAGTTGTTAGTGTTTTAGAACTCTGATGCTGGCATGAGATTAGTTACTGTTTTTTCATGAGCTGACATACAGTCTGTGATGGTGGTTTTTGAAATTACCACATTCACAGACTTGGTTATTTTCAGGATATCTTGTCCTGCTCTGTATACTAATCCTCTGGACAAGAATGTATTATTGCTAAACCTAAGTGCACGATCATGGCTGAAGAGCAGGTATTTTTAATTGATTATTTGCAGTACAGAGTACGCAGAGAAATGTTCATCTTTTTGCGGGATGGTTCCTCATGGTACTCTGCTACTGTTTGCTTTGGAAGAAGAGGATCTTTCAGACAATAATAATTTTTGCTATGTAACTTTTCATTGATCTATGGATGTTTCTTTCCAGTCTTTGACCTATAATTCAGTGAGGTATGACTTGTTTATGGGCTCTTCTGCATAGCTTCATCATTTGAAACAGTGTCTCAGTTACAATCTTGAATGCTTTTGGATCTTCTCTTGCATCTCTCAGATGGTATCCTTTGGTATCTGTTACATCAGACTGGATTTGATGTAAAATTCATCTTTATTACTAATGGACAGACATGTTGTGTTCCATGTCCTCTGTGTAGTGATGAGACTGCCTTTGAACCAGATCCTGCCATGAGTGATGCAGATAACCTGACTGGCAATGTTCCAGCAGGAATTGCTTTCAAAATTATTACTTTATGTAAAGTCATTTTGTTTGTGTAGTGAAACACCTTGTCATGGGGGAATAAGGCTCAATAACTATGCCAGTACTCTTCTAGTGCTCAACTCTCTGCTTTGCGCAACAATTAACATATTTTTAAATGAACTGACAGCAGACATTTTTGTTGCAGGGGAGTTGAAAGTGAGCAGGTATCCTATACTGCCTTGGCTCACTGATACATCATTGTGGACCAGAAAATTGAACCCAGTCCAGCTTGGGATTATTTTGGTATGTAAGCAAAGAAGGATCCAACCAGACCTTTTCCTTTTTCTGCACACGTTGAAGCTGTGGTATTCTCTTCTTGCATCTTTTAGGCAGCAGGTCTGGTCTTTTCTCTCAGTGTTGCAGTCTGGCAAAGGCCCTTCCATGGTAATGTTCTCTGCTTTGCAGTACTGACTTGCAGCTTTTTGGGGGCTGTACTCCATTGAAGAGACGCTTACCAGGAGTTTCACTTACGTGATGCAGTGTTTCCTTGCTGCTCAAGGCTGCTGATACTCTGTCTAGAGTACTGTCTAAACCATGTTGTGTATATGTTGACATCAAAGCCCTTTTTGTTCTGAACTTGATCCTAGCTTTTGAAACTAAAGGGCTTTGTAGTTCTCTTTGGGTGTTCATTAAAACATACAAGTCCTGATCTATTTAATATTCAAGTTGCATTTTAGTCTGCCAATGCCTTTACATTATATAGTGGCAAAATATGCTTTGAATGACTTTTGTCACGTGTAACTGCGTAAACTGAATCTTGGCCAAAAGAATTTATTAGCTGCTTTGTTGTAGCAGCTAAGCTTCTTCTTGCTCCTAAATACCATTGGAGGAAAGCATGTGGTGGAAGCAGCTGCATTTATTGAGCCTTTATTCTGAGGGTGGAGCAACTGTGGTTCATTCACACCTTGTTCTTTTGGTATCATCTCCTCATCTTCAGGGATGTTCTGCTCAAGCTGCTGAGACATCAGCTGCTTCCGATTTCGCTGCTTCTGACTTCATCTTTAGTTCTATATTGTCTATGAGAAGTTTATCCATCAACAAGTCTGAATATAGGATGAGCTTTCTTTTGTCATGATGACTATCTAACATTCCTCCAAACTCAACCTACTTACAGCAGATGATGCGTGTCTTGGTTGAATCTCTCATTTACTAGCTTCCAAGCAACCAAGTGCTAATCTTACTCAGAGATCAGTCAGTGTTTCAACCTTCTAGCCATAAGAGATTGTTTTTGAAGAATGCAAGCTGTTCTTTATTTGCAGCACTTTCTTTTTCTATGTAGTCAAATTCTCTAGATTAATCTATTTGTACAAGTATTTTAGGCCTCTTCACTTTTAGTGTTCAAATGTTAAGAGTTTTGGTGATAGTGAGATTGTGCAACCACTGTAGTATTGCTAATAACAGCAGGGGTTCTGACATCCATTATCTCTTACGCATATTTTGTGGTTGAGCATCTGCATGCTTGCTCACTGCCCTAAAGTCTCATTGTTCTTTTTGCTACTATTTTTTTCTTCTGATAGAAGCTATGTTCCATCTTGAATGCTGCTCTTCAGTGTCACAGATCAGTTACCCACTACAGGTTTTACTTGCAGGACTTACTTCTCTTTAGCCACAGCAGCATTCAGAAAGCATTGTGAGTTTGTGTTTTCATTGTGAACTTGCTGTTGCATTTCATAGGAAGTTTTATCAGTGATGTTGTGCTTTTATTCAGATTTCCAGCAACAACAAAACTGGAATATGATTGCAGATTTTTGTAGCTTTCAGAAATATTCTGTAAGAGTTTCCCAGAAATTACATTAGACTGACACTTCACCATGAAGTTCTGTGAATTACACCTCTTTTGAATGCTCATTTGCAGTGTTACCATTTGGTTCTTGTATGCTTAGCTACATAAATTTTTTAAGGTTTCAGATTTGCTGTTAAAACACTTACAGGCTACATACAGATTTGCTGACTTAGGGTTAATAGTTCATGTAGAAACAACTGGCATTGTGGCATCCTGTTTAACTTTGTGTTAGGATCTTAGAACTAAGCTACTCATGTGGAAAACTCATTACATAAACCCGCTACTGAACCATTTAAGTAAAACTGCCTGACTGAACATTAAATATCTGTGATGGTCCCAACAACTACAAAGTTATATGAATACTGCAACATACTGGACCACAGCTGCAAGGGCAGAGCATGACTCTGCATAGTACAACCAGTTTAGCTTACGGTCAAACAATGAAGAAACTATGTACCTCAACCTATCTGTGTTTTGATATCTTGAGAATGTTGAGTGTCACTACATGTGAAAGACATGTAGTTCCAAGGAAGCTTGGAAGCTTGGTTAGCTAATTCTTTATAAACAAAATATTTTATTGTCAGAAAGACTTTCAAAACAAAGTAAATGAATGTTTCTGTTATATTGTAAAATGTTTGTGACTGTGTAACTTTGTGTATAATAACAGTTCCCAGTAATGATAGTGAGATTTTGTGTAGCTCTCTTCATCGCTAACCTCATTTTACAAGTCAGAAACAGGAGGCAGTAACAAATAACATCAGTGTCACCATCTTTTCTATTCATTTGGTAACAGTCTAAAATGCCATAGTGTAGAGAAGCAGCTTTTGCTTTACTCAAACAATGCATTAACATATACCTTCCCAACAAATGGTTATACAGTCAGGTGTTTGGGGGAGAACTGTGCTGTTTTTGATTCACTGGATCTATGTAGTTATGTCTTTAAAAGTGGGAAATTTCTGCTAAGTGCAGAAGTTCTTAAACCCAACAAAATACAAACTGAACCCAGAGACCTTTCTTAGGGTTGTAAAATAGATTTGTAATGCTAGGTGTAGTTCACTTGAGTGACTGGAAGTAACTTCAACATAAAGTTTTCCTATACATTCTTGAAATTGCCGTCAAGCAAGACAAGGTTATTTTTTGTTATGGATACACAAAAAAAAGGATGTTTGGCAAAAGATTCCAGCTGAGTTTCAATACTGCTCACCCAAAGAAGTTGTAGCAGTAACTCTTTCATTGTAAGAAAACTTGAGAGATCACTGGAAAGATGGCTGCTGATGGTTTGAGGGGTGTGTGTAATTTTAATGTGTGAGAGAAGGAGAAGCAGTGAGACTGCATGAATTTCAGAAGTGACAGTGTTGCCATCAGTTCTTGTACTGTGCATTTTACAGTCAACTTGTTTCACTGACTGCAAATCTATAGAGTAGTCCGAAATGACTTTTCACGTATCAAATAATGTTTCAGATGAGTCTGAATTTAGACTAAATTAATGGTCTTACTTACCTGGCTTTTATTCTGAGTCTCTTTGGCTTCATTCCAATCCATTCTATTGAGTATTGCAGTCAAGATGAAATTTTTTCATTGTTTGTAGCTGGAAGAGTAAGTAGTTTGTATAGAATAAACACTGAAGAGTTACAGAGAGGTTTCAAAATTCTGAACTAGCAGGCTGTACTTGGTCACCAAATTTGTTTTATTTTCATTATGTTCTTTCTAGAAGCACTTTACCACCACAGATGTAAGATAGTATGTTGCCATTGTTGCTGCTTGAAAGCTGTGGAATTCAAGGTTTTTTATATCATCAGATACGGATGGTTTTCTGTGGTTTAGTATCCACTTACGAAATTTGTATTTACAAATTAGTACTTATTTCTGAAACCTGTTCCTAAACAGGATAACAGCTGGGAATGGGTTTCAGGAATCCAAGGTAAACCTACTACCATACTAACAGAGGTGTGGGTGCTTCTCACAACATGTTATATCTGTTCAGTTCCAAAACACCATAACCTAGCCAGTTTGAATATGCATTATGAGCTATGAAATGTAACCACAGAAGTCTACCAGAATTTGATTGTGTGAAATAATGTTTGTAATGTTTTTAAATCAATCTACAGATTTGGTGACAAAACTTAGATTTATTTAGACAAGAACAGGACGTTTTGTCCTTGAATATGCAGTATCTGATTTACTTGTGTTTTAATTTGTTCTGCTATTTCAAGAGTAATTATTTTAGACAAATTAGTATTTCCAACATAGTTGTTTAAGATCTTGCACGGAAAGCACTGAAGCTTGCATGGAAAGCTAAATATTTTATGTTCTATCATCTTTTACTAGTGTTGCTGTTCATGATGATTTGAGAGAATTTTGTGTCCACCTGAAAAATTTGATGTCATTTAATTTACTCTAATAATTTTTCTTATTATTAATTAGATGGATATTGTTACAGCACTACCATAGCATTATTATTTGAAACCAATCCTTTATTATAGCTGTTTTTGCCATCTTTTATTGCAAATTAAGATGTAATAAATAAAATAGTTATAAATAGTTGTTCATGCCACAAACCCAGTTGTTGGTTAGCTTCTAGAATATTAGTGTTAGCAGGTGTTTATGGAGTATTGAAAGTACATGCTACAAATCTTTAAAAGGTTTGTATTAAGGACTTTTTTGTTGTATTAAATCGGGAAAATACTAAAAGAATCAGATCTAACAGTAATAAACATTTTTCCATAAAATTTACCTCAGTAAAGCTGTTATTCTGTCAGGTAGCTAAGAGTTGCTGAAGTCATGAATCATTCAATTTATGATTAATATCATTATTTGAATATAACAGAGGCAGCACCATACTTCAGCAGATTAAATTTGCTTTAATGCAGCATCAACAAAGAAGAAACAGGCATAAGCAATTTTGAGAGTTGTTTTTAAGAGAAACCTTTGAAAGGTTAGATTTCATATGAGAACTGATGACTTAAGGTTTTGTAGGAGACATACTTCTTGCTATCTGTGCAAAAATGTTTTCTGAAAACACAGATCAATTTTAATGATGTGATAAGCTGCTTAATTAATGTGGTTTTAAAACAAGTCAATAAATTTAAATAATATGTAGCTCATCTTGTATAACTATGCCTGTAACGGTATTTTGAAAGGACTGTCTCCTCCAAATTGGAGTTGGGAGGTCAACTGCCGTGTTTTATACTTGCCCTCAAGTAAACTACAATTGTGTTCTGGGTATTTTGGTTATGGTAGACAGAAAGAAAACTGGCCTGTTTTGCAGAATGTTTTTAGTGGGTCATAATGTAGGTTTAGGCAATTAATTTTAGATACTTCAGGTATAGTTTAAAAGACCATTATGGAGTCTTCAACTAGAGCTGAAGTATTGCTAACCATCTCAAGATTGTTGCTTCCTGGTTCTCATGAGGTGAGATAACTGGAACAGGTTACTTGAAACAAGTTTCTCTTAGAATTTCTGTATGCACAATGAAACATTTTAAAACTCCAAAATGCTCTTCTTGAACTTGGAAGTACATTTTAAACTCAAATTAGGTATCAACTTCAAAAATACATTCCAAATTGTCAAGTTGCTTTAATACTGTAAACATCTTCATCCTTATCTCTATTTTAACAATACAGTATTTTAAAATATTGAATCTTAATTCATTATCCACTAGGTTAAAGACCGAAATCTCCATTAGAGGGAGAGAAGCTAAGTTGGAGGTAATGTCTTTCTTTTCTCCACACAGTCTAACATGTCTCTGAACTTCATCACTAATTTGAAGATCCAAAACAATTCTTTTTTTATCTATACTTGCACAGCTGGGTCATGGTGTTCAGAAGACATGTGCAGTGCACAAACCCAGCTTTCTGTGGTTTACTTTAGAAAGGCTTCGCAGAGTTGGAGGAACACCTTCAGTACTTCTGCCAGACCCAAAGAGTTATCGCTTCCAGTTAGCCCATTCTGATCAATTTGCATGCCAGGTTTCAGTGACGGAATGCTTTAGTTGCATTACAGGTCTTCATCATCCGGGAAACGTACAAATTGACCTGAAACATAAGCTGAGCTCTAGGTACATACTGATTCTGACTTGTGACTTTGTGAGGATTTTTTAATTACTATTTCTTGGAAGAGGAGAATCTTTGGAATAATTTTTGAGTTTTTTCTGGGCATGTGTGTAATTTTTCCCCTGCTTTCTGTCTGTCAGGAAGCTAAATGATCTCACAGCACTTTTTACTTTTTTCAAAAGTAGCCTTGGATTCTGATTTTACATAGTATTTTTTTCTTTTACAAGTTGTCTTTCTGTTGCACTTCAAACAGGACAATGTGTTACAGAATTCCCAGGCCAGTAAAAGAGCAGGAGAAGTCCTCAGAGACCTAGTATGTAACGCTGCCTGTCTGCTTTCCAAAATGTAAAAAGGGTTGTTGAGGTTTTCTTAGCAGAAGCAGCGGTTTTGTAGAAGTGTGAGAAGGTGTTCATCCTCATTCAAGTGGTGTCAAGCCGGAGTCTCATATGTACACAGTAACACCTCTTGTTTTCACAGACTTGATTACCACTTCAGGTGTATTTACTTAGTTTTTATCTTTTATTTTTCATCCCTACTGTGTTTCAGCATTATGGAAGATGTTGAAATAGCGTTTTTTGCTTCACAAAATTGCTTCCGTAATGCTGGGTTTCATTTTAAAATAGAACAAAAGCAGCATCTCCACCAAACAAAACAAAATAAAATTAAAAAACCCAACCAACACACCTTAGTCCTTATGGTTGGAAAAGATAGCGAGTAGACAGAATAGGCTACTTTGGTTTTCTTGGAGCTTACAGGACACCTGAACCAAGACCTTTCAGAACAGTAAGCTGCCTATCACTGTGGTGTGGGCCATGTGGAATCTCTGATTTTTCTTTTCAAGGTTCATGAAATGCTTGTGATTTTACTGCAGCCAAATGCCTGACATTTTGACTTTTGTTGAAACGCACAGCAGGTTGAAGGACAGAACCCCTAAGATGCTGAAGAACCAAAAATAAAAATTGATGAACCAGTTTGTTCAAAAACACCGTGCTTAAAATTCTGAGAGCTGAGTCTTAGAAGACTAAAAAGTTGTCCTTTCCTGGTAATTCCCAGAATATGGTCACCCAGGGTAGAGAAGGGTAGCAGATGAGGAAGGAGGTTCTGTAGAAGGGAGTTAATTAACTTCAAGTCAGAAAGTGTTAATTAGCATGGGTCATGTGTATGAGTTTTGTAGGACAGAAATGCAACAAAGTACAATAGAGTTATAGCAAAAAGTATTTTGGAGATGGAATAAGCTTAACTTTAGCACATGTTTTAAAGTTTTTGCTATGTTATTTGGCTTCACTGAAACAAAATATTACCTCTGTGGGTTGGAAAAAAAAGTGTGATTAAAGTAGGCAACACTGTTTACACGTTCTTAAATCTTTCCGAGGTTGTGGTACAAATTCAAATATTCATCTTTATGTACAGGGGTCTTTTCTATTAAACAAAAAGTAACTTCTGTTTGCATTCAGACATATAAAATACTTTAATTTTGTCACTTAGGTATTTATGTCTCCCAAATGAGATGGTATGGGCAAGATGCCCTGTAGCATCAGAGCCACTAGTGTGGCTGTTTCTGAAGGGCAGTTTTCTGTCACTTGCTTTTCTAGTGTTTAAAAATGGAGGGGAAAAATTGTTCATGTTGTTCAGAGGTGAAAAGTTATTCACTGGGTAAGTTTTAATAGAGAGTCAAAAGTTTTTTCTCTGACAAGTACCTCATTAAGAATCTTCCCTATAGTTAACATTGAATGGAATAGCATCTATACGGCTAAAAGCCTTTGTAATGCTTAAAGAATATACTAACCTTTCTTGCTTTTCTTTTGCTTTTATTACTTTTGCTTTTTTTTTTTGGCTAGCAGAGCTTAAGTTTAGTCCAGATTTGGTTTTTTCCCCTTCAAATAAGAACCTGAACAGATTGAGTTTGCATCCTGTTCAATAAGGCGTAATTGAAATTATGTACTTGAGAGGCTACAAGAGTTGGTTTAAAGTTTTGGTTGGTTTCATGCTTTTTGTGGGGGTTTTTTGTTTGGTTGGGGTTTTATTTGGTATGCAAGACTATTTACAAACATCTACACTAAGATCCGTGATCAGTCTCTCTGCTGGGAATGTCAGTGTGAAATTATTTCTACAACTTTATATTGTAATCAGTTGCCTATGAATGTAAAATAAAAGAAATATCATTAATTATTACAGAAAATTTCAGGACCTAGTTTATCTGAAGGAAAAACAGAAACACCAGCTTTTGAAAGGTAAATACAATGATCAGCTGCATCTTGAAATCAGATTACATAAAATAACACATGCAATCTTATTTATCAGGTAATTGGGCAAAACTTTCATCATTTTCGTGTGTGTTTTCTGTGACAGAAAATTTTTCGTGGTGGTTGTAATGTAACTCAAGTCATGTAGCATTTAGGTTGCAAGTGTGAAAACACATCTTGAGTAATTAATAGATTCATTAGCTATTAAAAACAGTCATTTCTGTATTTAAAATTGTCTTATACTACTCCCTTGAAGTAGTCTCATTTTAAAACTACATATATACAAGTTACAGTAGCTACTTCATTATTACAGCCCGTATTGATCAGTCTGGACATTGTTATGCTGTAGAAAAGGGGTTCCTTGTTTTCATTAAACAAAAGACAGATTTCACGTCTAACTATGCACAGAAATCCTCCTTTCTCTAATAAGTTATCACGGTTCTTGCATTTTCCACATTTTCCAGTCTTTCTGATGTCTGAATTTTTTTTTTTTTTTTAGTTTTCTTTCACTATCACCAATATTTTTTGTACAGAATGGTAAGGG
>JAOXOE010000705.1:3144870-3181634 GCA_028565055.1 Phoeniculus purpureus
AATTATCGAAGATCGTAAACTGAAGATCTTGGATTATGAATGAGACTACATTGGAGTTATATTGTGTTAGTTATGTCATATTTATCAAGTGTATGATTAGACGTCTTAACAATGATTTCTTTTGCCCCTTTTTTAGTTTTCTTGCACTATCACCAATATTGTTTGTACAGAATGGTAAGGGTATGTTTATTGCAAATACTGGATGGGAGGCTATTCTTTTCCAGCTGTTGACTTACTAACACAACAATTTCTTTAAATCCTATTTATTTTTATTTTTCTTGTGGCATTTCAGTACCTCACAACTGATAGTTTTTGTTTATAATCTGCAGTTCTCAGTAAATGGTTTCATTGGAGAATACTGCTGCATTTAGTGACCTAAAAGATCACTGTTCTTTGTGGATAATGGTTTTTGTGATGGTAGTAGTTGTGTAAAAATGTTTTCAATTTTATTTTTATACTGTTTTATTGGCATAAATGACTCACAAAAATGTATGTTGGTAAGAAACAGCCTTCTTTTTTTGCATGATAAATGAAGATGAATGGGTGGATAGATTTTTTTCTTCTTCTCTCCTTTCATGTGTTTTGTTGAAAATGAGTGAGAATGAGAAGTGGGGTTTAAATGAAGCTGGGATTTTGGTTATTGGAAGGTGAGATTGTGATGAGTTCTTTTCACATGTCAAGGGCAGATTTCTCCTTTGAAGACTTTTAGTGTGAATTGTGTGTGTACATACATGTAATCCATCTGGGACTTCCAGTGTGGAAGCACTGCTCACCATTTGCTAATGAGACATCATTCTTTTATTTACAACTTCTTTTGCATATCTGCGTTCCAAAATTCCCACAAAGCGTAATGCTGAGCTTGTTATTTCAGACTACACCTCATCCTCAGACTGCTTGTTGAAAAGTAGTAGCTAAAGGTCATGTGTATGTATAGTGTTTTATAGTGAGTTAACTGGCTTTCATGTGAAAACAATTTGAATATTCCCTAGCATTCGTACATCTGTGTACACCTTAAGGGTTTCTCTGGAATAGCTAAGGTAATTAGAAACAGTTATGGTAAGACCACTGATGGCAGCCACAATGGACAGTTCTGAGCATTGGCTTTTGTGCTGGAACTTTGTCTTGAGTTTTCCTTCAAAGACTACCCTTTCCTCTTTGTTTTTTCTAGAAGTTCAGGAGAGAGGAGAAGAATTTGGATAGAAAATCTGTTTGTCTGTTCAAGACTGTAATTTACTGGTTTATAGTAAGAAAAAGCATGTTTGATGCAAGTAGCAAAAATAGGTTGTAATTCTGCGAAGAGGCTCACCTGTCTCTTGAGTTAGTTCCTTATTAGGAATGCAAGTGTTGTAAAGTTGTTATGGCTACCTCAGTAGCTGGGGAAGCTTCACCACTCAAAGATATCTCAGCAGTCTGTTATCCCTGCTCAAGATACTCCTCTGACTTAATTTCAAATTAGAAAATTGAATATTCTTAAGTAAAAGTTTGTAATATGTAGCACCTCATCTAGAATAACCATTTTCTTTAGAATTCAGTATCTTTTAGCATGTAGATGAATCATGAGTAGAACGGCATGTATGTAGAGACTTTCACCTTGAAGACATATCAAAAACTTAATAGCAGAAAGTAGATTAGTCCTTTCAGGAGCCTTGGATCTGTTTGTAGGTAATGGTAAAAGTGCGCTCAGCCAAAAATTATTTCAAGCCATTTTTATAACTATCTGAAGGAATAAAGTAAAAATGTATTTTGAGAAATCAGATATTTGGTGTGATAACTCTCTTGCATGTCACAGTTCAGATACTATTTTCAGTGTATTGAATTTTAAAAAGTAATTTGTGGGACTTTGCTCTTAAATTCTCTATAGGAAGTCAAATTATATATGAAATCAGACCAACTGTTTTTCTTCCATCTTTCACCAAATGCTTTCATTTGTCTGTCACTATCATAATTTTAGGTATTTTGAGCTAAAAAACTTAGAATTGGTTAGAAGATTTATTAAACTTTTAAAAAGTTGACTTTTACCAAGCAAAACTTGAGTGCCATCCTGGAAAGATGGGAGAAGCTGATGTTCTTGTAAGAAGTTGAATATTAGAAATTAGTATTTGGGATTTGGGCTGTTGGAATATGAACATGTGAGCAAATAGCATTTAGCTGTATGATTAGACTCTTTTGTATCTTTGTGGGTATAGATGGTATTTAAGTGTACAGTTTGGTCTTTGGAGCAGCTTTTCTTTTACTGAGCGAGCCTCTAAAGAACCACATGCTCATGGCTGTATTGAAATACTCCAAGGTTTAACCAATCAGTTTGTCTACAAAGTTAATACACTGTGGCTTAGATTTTATTATACAGAAAGGATGTCATTGTACTTGTGTGATTCAGTATTGACTTACATTTTCTTTTAAGCATACTGAAAAATGGATTTCATCACTGAAAAGGCTGCTTTACAGATAGACACATTTAGTGAACCAGATTTGTAGTTGCCTAAATTCGAGAACTAAGTTAATTTCAATTTCTTTCAGCTTTTTATTGGTATTGCAGTCAGTTTAAAGTACAAACTGATTTTTGTTTTTTGCACATAATCAACAAAAGTTTTCAAGTAGTCGTATGTGTGTCATAGGGGCTGTGCAGGTAGATGGACTGTGTCATTTTGAAAGAGCCATGTGTCACACAGTGGACGATTTAACCTCACTTTCTGGAGAAGAACTATAAGAGCTATGGTTGTACTAAGTGACTGCTAGATAAAAAAACTGCTAGAGTTTTTAAATAGGTGAGAAAAATGTAGTTGTCAACTAAATCAGCCCATCTTGCTATGAAAACTTGTGAGAAATACTGAGCAAGAAGTCTACTGTACTACTTTGAGTGTCACTTCACAGAGTATAACCACATCTTGCTTTATTTAATTTGTAATAAAAATAGCTTTTTCTTTTTTTTCCCAGCAAACAAGAGCATGACTCTTCGGATGAAACAAAAGAATGCAATAGAAATCAAACAAAAAAAGGTGCATCACTTGAGAAGAACAAAGAAAACTCGTTGTCAAACACAGAAAATGTTCCTAATGTGGAACTCTCTGACAACAGCTCAAAGAATTCTTCACTTGGGAAAGGACCATGTTGTGGTTCAGATAACAAACAATTAGATGAGAAGCAAAAATGTATTTGTAATGAAAGTGAGTTGAAAAATTGCCAAAGCTCAGATAACATTAACTCAAATGAGCAGACTAAAGTGTATAGCTTGGATGAAACTAAACTTGCAGCAATGAATGCAAGGGATTTAAAACTAACATTGGGTGAAGATGTTAGTTTTGAGCAGTTCTTGAGAAAAAGAGATGAACCTGAATCTGTTAGTTCAGACATTAGTGAACAAGGTAGTATTCATTTGGAGCCTTTGACTCCATCAGAGGTACTAGAGCATGAAGCCACTGAAATTCTTCAAAAAGGTAATGTTGCCTCTTCATCAGACAAATCTGGACAGCTATCTGAACAAACAGATGAGACTTCTAAGGAAAGCAGTTCCAACAGAGTGGAAACAACGCTGAACAAGACAGATGAAAACGAAGCAAGCTGAAATGATGTGAATTGTAGTGTAAGAACACCATGGACCGTTCCTGACATGTGCACATAGATGCTGATTAATAAAAAAATAAAGTGAAGGAAGAGAGGGGAGAGAAACACTAAAGGGAAGTTTTGCATATGAAATTTTCCTGTGTAGATACAACTGAATTAACTAATTTACAAGTGATAGTACATTCAAATGTATCTTCTGATCTCTTGAATGTTATCTGTCTTGTTAGACTGACATTTGAAAGGAGAAATAAATTATAAATTTTGTGGTTAACTAGCCTGGGATAAAGGTGATATTTTTTTAATGATATTCACACTGAAATATTTAAACATTGGAGTTTCCTGTTAATTCATTTCTGATGCTGAGATGGAGCACACCTAGAACAATGGCTGTTGGGCTGCTGATAATTTGGGTAAACTTAAACATTTGGACTTGATGTCACATTCCTGTCTGTAAAAACATGTAAACAGAATTATATGAATCTATGCACCTTTGTACAGGTGTCATCCTGCCAGGCTGTAAGCTTACCTTTTAATAAACTTTCAGTGAAAGTGGAATTATTACAATAAAATGCATATTTCTGGGGTTTTCAGTGTGCGGGCTGTGCAGAAATAACAAACATAATTGTGTAAAGTAGAACCTAATGCTGAAAGTACTGTAGCTCTTAGGCTTTTACCATTGTTTTAGTTATTCTTAGCTGTAGACCTGTAGGAATGGTCTGTAAGTCACGCCAAAGTATGGTTTAATGTAAAAAAATCTCATAAGCAAAAAGAAGGAAAGGCCCAAACTAGAAATACCAACTGGCATGCGTTTTCCCATTTTGCAGCTGCTACTGGCTGTTACAGAAAGGACAGAAGGGCATATAAAGGAGAACTGTACAGTTCAAGATCAGGACTTTTTGTAGTCTAAATTGTGTACAGAAAGATGGCTGCTGGTTTTGGTTTGGATTTTTGTTTTAGCTTTTTTTCTGTCTTCTAGTTAGCCACTAGATGTAGAGATGCATATGACTAACAGTAGCTTGCTCTTAGGACTTCATTGCTCCATTTAAAACATTCAGAATGTGCTTTTGACTTACAGTTTGTTTCTAATGAATGTTAAATGTTTTGAACAGCTGTGAAACACTGCTGTAAATTATTACTTTTTGAGTAAATATTTGCAACAAAATGTTGTTGTCTTCGTGCATAATTTTATGCTAAGCTTGAAACTTCGGGCTTGGTCTTCCCCCATGTTTTCAAAAAATACAGCAAACTTCCAAAAAGCTATTAAATTATAAATTTGAGGATTGTGGGGTTGTGTTTTTGTGGTTGGTTGGGTTGCTTTGGGGTTTTTGAATAATGAAATGAGCAAGTGCCTATGCATAATACTATTTTTGTGGCTGTATATTGTGATAAGGTGTGCAAACTTCTTCAGATTATACAAAGATTTTTGTAGGCCAGCAATGAGTAAACCAGGTCTGCTCTATCCTGGCTTTACTTGGGCTCAACTGCCAAATTAGTCAAAGCAGCAACAGGATTGAGACCATCCAGCTTATTGGAGCCTCTAAATAAACCACATCAAACTCAACATTGCAATAATTGCTTCAAACTCTAAAGTTACACAACAAATTTTGAATTTTGACCTATGCAGGTTTAGAAGACTGGAACAGTGGAGTAGTATCCTCGTTTATGTAGTCACAGCTCTTAAAGATCTGCTGCTTTAAGAACTTCAGGTAACAAGAAAATGAAAAAGTTGTGAGCATGAAGTTGCAGTATTCTTTTGTTCTTTTTTAGTGAAAATGGGAACGTGTAATGTACACCAGGCCAATGTGTCTGTTCATATACACATAGAAGTTTCTAAAACATGGCATCACAGTGAGGGCAGTTTAAGTTCCACAGCTGATTACGTACTTTAATGTGTGTCACTGCACAGGATCCTGAATGCATCAGCATTTCAACCCGGAGATAGCACTACAGTATATTTAATCTGATGTGATCTGCCATGGAGGTAATATGTTTTTGAGTAATGCTCTGGAATTGTGACTTTCAGCTAGAACTACCTATTTGACACTTGCTTATAAATTCCTCGCATTTGTCCTTTAGTGTATGCAATAAATGTTAATAACATTTAGCATTTTAATAAGAATCTAGCCACATGCTGCTGAGGGAAGTTGAAAAACTAAACTCAGTTTGAAAAATCTATGTATTTGGCAGGAGTATGTCTATTTTCTCAGAAATTTAGTATGTAGAGCATTTTTTTGTTTCAAGCAATGTAGAAAGTGCTTATACAAAAGGTAATGCGAGATGTAAAACATCCGAATATCCAGTGGCTCTTCCAAAAGCAGAGGTGAGAGACTCAGGCTGTTCTAGCAACTAGGTAAGTGATAAATTTGATGACTGAACACTGTAGGAAACTGCATAATTGTGAAGATTAATCTCAGTCATTTTGTTAGAGAGGCTTCCTAAAGATGTGTTAAATTGGTACATTTTACTTCTGAGGATCAAGTTACAGTGAACGCATTTTCATTTACTTGAACTTGAGAGAACATAACTTAGTTTTTTGTTTGTTTCCAAGTCATTCAAAAGACTGGAGGGGTTCTTCTATCCATCCACCTGTCAGTGATATGGCTATCAAGATCTGAAGTTACTGGATTTTACCAAGACAATGAAAAGAGGAGCCAAAACATCTTCCGAGGTGCAAAAACAGATGGCACAAAGTAAGAACTACTGTTTCCCCGCATCTCGAGAGATTCACCCTGTTTGCCTCAGTCACCATTCCAAATTGTCATATAATGTTTTGTTTTAAGCAAATGACATGCTGTGTCTTTGCTATCATCATTACTTGCTTTCAATGGAAAACTTGTCATTGGCTTGCGATCAGTAAATGTTTTGGAGTTTCCTGGAGTGCAGCAGATGTCTCAGTTTTCCTTGTGCAGTGTGGGAGAGAATTGGCTCAAGAGAACGGGTGAATAAGTCCAGGAAAAAAAATTCAGATCAAATCATAGCACTCTTCCAAGTACATAACATAATTGGGTTATGTATTTTAAAAGAGATTTAAATTATGACCAAAACCTTTTCTTTCTTCCTGGTAATGGGCAGAGGACCCTGGGCAATGGGTGACAAATTCCCATTCTGTGGTGCTTTGTTTACTGCCAGAATGCAGGAAAAACTAAAGGTTAAGGTAAGGATTCTTGATTAATACTTTATATTACGCAAAACCTTAAACAAAAGATCTCAAGAGTGTTTCTTCAGGTTTTAACTGTTGTTACTTACATGCTGGCATGTAGAAAGCGCTGTAGTGTATCTGCCAAAGACTGGCCATAGGCTGTCACAGTAGAGTTTTGTTAAGACTTCAGAAATTTTTGTGTCTGACAAATTTTATACCTGATTGTTCTCTTTTTGTAGTCACTAGTGTTTGAAGGCTTGTGAGCTTATTTTGTCTAGTTGTGTCCTGTAATTTTTTTATGTATGCTGCATACGCCTCTAATAAAAGCAATTGGTAAGTATGCTTTGCTTGAATGATTTTTGATCTTAATAAAACCTTTACTCAGGTTTAATAAAGCTCAGAAGGCCAGTACTTAAATGAAGCGCAGCATGTTATCTCCTTAGCACATCCCATTTTTACATGTCATTTTGACTAACTTTTCTCCATTCATTTAGTTCTGAAAGGATAAGTATGTTGACTGACACTATATTTGAAAGTCACTTGCTCTGTTCCTTCCAGTTCTGTTTCACTGTTGTAGCTCTAAGACAGCTAACATTTTGTATTCAGTTGTTCCATTGACCTAGACTAGCCACGTTCAGTTGATATTTCCTGTTTTGCACCAGATTTTTTTTTTTTTAGTAAAAGTGGAACATGTTTAGTTGTGAAACACTTTGTGTTAAGAATAGTGTAGTTACATCTGTGAGACACTGTAAAGCTGGTATGTTTATGGATGTTAAAAATGTGCTGGTTTGGCTGAAGTCTTTTTTACTGTTCATCATTTCAGAAAGGCTGAGGTTTCTGTTACAGCCACAAGGGTAACTGATGTTATATATCTGCAATTTGGGCAAACTTAGTTTCACTTTAAGAAGTTTAAATGCTTACATTACACATATGGGCTGTAGCGGACAATTGAAAGATTAACTTCATGATTAAAAGGTTAATTGTCAGTAACCATTTCTCCATCCTGTAAGCATTTTTTAGGTAGCATTGCTAAATTAATTCCTTATGTTAGGAATTTAAATAAACTGCATCTCATATTTTAGTTCACTAAATTCTCAGAATCACAAAATCTTTTTGCTTGGAACATCAAGTCCAAACTTAGACTTAGCACTGCCAGGTCTCCACTAAGTCATGTCGTAAATGTTAGGCAATGTTAGCCATTTAATGAGAAAGCTTTTTTCTGCACACTGTTGAAGGGTTGGGTAGCATATTCATTATAAAGTGGCCCAGAGGAGTGGATGGAGAGACATAGAGAGAGAATGTTGGATTAGCTAAGCAGGTTTGGGCCTGGATTGTACTTGGATAGGAGACAGTCTTGTACACCAGGTGCTATAGGCTTACCCTGCTCCAGCAGGGAGAGTTGGACTTAGATCATGTTTTGAGGTCCCTTCCAATCTGTAACATTCTGTGGTTCTTACACTGATGATGTAGCCTTGAGAATGTAACTTTTACATTTTTTGGTCATAAATAGTGTAATTTATGAACTATAAATAGTTCTGGGCCACACAGTTCAAGAAGGACATGGAACTGCTTGAGAGAAACACAAATAAAGAAATACACTTTAAATTAGATGGCCCAGCACCCTGTCAAATTGAGTCTTCAAACTGTCTGTAGTTGCAGAATCTGCCACTTCCCTGGAGCCCTCAGTTCAAGGACACAGAACTTCTGGAGAGTGTCCAGCGCAGAGCCATGAAGATGGGGAAAGGCTGAAGGAGCGGAGTCTCTTTAGCTTGGAAAAAAGGAGACCGAAGGGTGACCTAATTGTTGATAAATATGAAAAGGGCAAGTGTCAGGAGAATGGATTTAGGTTCTGCTCAGTGTCATCTAATGATAGGACAAGGGGCAATTGGTCTAAACTGGAACATAAGAGGTTCCACATCAATATGAGAACTTCTTCATGGTGACGGTGGTAGAGCACTGGAATGGGCTGCCAATAGGGGCTGTGGAGTCTCCTTCTCTGGAGATGTTTGAAACACAATTGGACATGTTCCTGTGCAACTTGCTATAGGGAATCCTGCTCTGGCAGGGGGACTGGAGACTAGATGATCTTTCAAGGTCCCTTCCAATCTCTAATGTTCTGTGATTCTGACTAACATTTTTGACTAAAGGGAAGTAACCTGCATATCTGTTTTTTTTTTACAGCCTGTCATATCTTTTTCCTTTTGATCCTATAAGGATCAAATAAGTCTAGTAACAAACTGAGGTCCTTGCCTTCCTCTCTTTTAAGGCTGCAGAAGTAATGGAACATGAGTATTTAGTAGTGTGGTGGCAGATGACACAGACTCCTCTTTCGGGGTAACAGAAAATACCTTTATTGGTTTGCGAGAAGCCTTTTTATACTATTCTGCATCTGCGAGATTAATTAGCAAGCAAGCAGAATTTACATACCTTGCAACCCTTTTTTAACCCCCTATGCCCAGGTGTGATTCCCATATTTGAAGCTTCACTTGCCTTCTTTTCTTCTTCTAATCTTGTCTCCATGGCAGCACATTCCTTCACTTCAAATCTCCCATGGCTAATGTTTTATAGGTCTAACATGACCTTGAGTTCTTCATCAGCTTCTTCGTTATTTCGTTCTGATACATAGTAGTTTTTAAACTCTATGTATTTTAATAACCTGAGTGATGCCAAAAATGACAATTTGATTTTGTGTATGAGTTTCTCAGGTTTTCAGCTGAGTATTTTTCCACTTAATCTTGGAAATACTTTCCTTACTCTCAGCTAAGAAATTGGTGACACGTGGTATCATTGTCCCAGGATATTTAGTGAAATGCAGCATGTTCATTACATTAAATTAGTGTTCTTGCCGTGTCATGATCCTTTGTATCTTGGAATGTCTTATAGAATCAGAGAATGGTTTAGGCCGTAGACCAGATTGCTCAGAGCCCCATCCAGTGTTGCATTGAACACTTCTACAGAGGGAGCATCCACTACCACTCTGGGCAAACTGTTCCACCTCTCCCCTTCACTTCTGCACCCCACCGACCTCTGCCCCCCCTTCCTTGCACAGGGATGCTGTGCCCTGGAGGGAAAAATAAACATTCCTGCAGCCAAGACGAATTAACTCCCTGTATGCTGGAAGAGAGTTTGATGCAGGAATATCGTGAGCAAACATGATTTCACCAAATCCGTAACACTTCACCCCTTACTCCTGCATGAAACTCTCTTACTAAATTGAGAATGATCTTTCCATATGTCATAAATCTTCCTCTGATCTGATACAATTTCCATTGCTGGAATTAAAGTCTCTCAGCCAACGTCAGTCTCCCTTGTGGAATACACTGAGTCTCTCCGTCTTCCTGCATCACCCACAATGCATTGCTCGTCCTCGGGCCAAGACCCCTCCTCAGACAGGCCTCCCTTCACCTGCAGCTGGGGCCACCCACACAGCCCTTCCCAACAGGGCCTTTTCGTGAACAACAGGAACTCCGTCTCCTTTTACTGCCTGCAACAGGTTTGGTTGAGCAAGACCGGCTCAATTGGCAGATCTTCTACTGTTTATCAACCACGTAGCTTGTGCTAGGTGTTGATCCCACTTTTAAAGGACCCACACCCCCAAAACTTTCAATGTGGGCTTCAGTAAACCATTGTGATATTCAATCTTCCCTGATGTGGGCGCATGGTAGGGGATATGATATATCCACTCAATACCATGCTCTCTAGCCCAGTTCTTTACATAATTATTCTTTAAATGAGTTCTGTGGTCTGACTCGACCCTTTCCAGGGTGCCATGTCCCCACAGAATTTGTCTCTTGAGGCCTCAGATAGCATTTTGGGCAGTTGCATGAAGTACAGGGTATGGCTCCAATCAGCCAGTGGTTGCCTCCACCATGGTTAGCACATAACGCTTACCCTGATGGGTCCAAGGAAGGGTGAAATAATCAGTTTGCTAGGCCTATCCGTATTTATACTTTGACCATCTTTCCCCATACCGCAAGAGCTTCATCTGTCTTGCCTGTTTTATAGCAGCACATAGATCACAGTCATGGATAACTTGCGCTATAGCATCCATGGTTAAATCCACTCCTCGGTCTCGAGCTCATTGATAGGTAGCATCCCTACCTTGGTGACCAGAAGTATCATGGGCCCACCAAGCTAGAAACAATTCATTTTTATTTTAGTCCAGATCTGTTTTGAAAACTTTAGCTGCCTGGTCTGCCTGGCGATTTTGCTGCTGTTCTTCAGTAGCCCAGCATTTAGGTACATGGGCGTCTATATGCCGCACCTTTACCTTCAATGTGTTTAGCCAGGCGGCGATGTCCTGCCGTAGATCAGCAGCCCAGACTGGTTTGCCTTTACGCAGCCAGTTGTTCTGCTCCCAGTCTTTAAGCCATCCCCAGAGTGAGCTTTCAATGTACCAACAGCTGGAAGTTACCTCTTAATTGCTATTTGTAATTAGACAGTAATAAAAATGTGTTGACTTCTCACATCATATGTGGTTTATATTAATGGATTCCTTATTTGATACCTTTACACAATCCTTACAAATGTACCTGTTCTTTATTGTTTGGAATTTATTGTTTGAGAGAGCTTACAACCCACTTGCACTATTATACGACTTTCCTTATCACACCTTTTTTGTAACATTTATATGTTACCCAGCATAAACTATATTAGAGGGAGCAGGAAGGAGAGAGCTACGAATAAATGTGACTCCCTGCAATAACAGCTTTATTCTCTTCCTTATAGCTGATGCTAAAGCTGAGACCAATTCTGCTGATCAGAATCCCCTGAGAAAATACAAAGCCGCAAACTCAAGTGTCGTTGGATTGTCGAGATGCTTTGTTGCAGTAGAAGATCGATAAGAAGCAGCAGCAAATGAGAACTTCACTGTGAGTGGAATATACAGGATGTACAGGCAAAATGTTTCTGGTTTCGGCCTTCTAGTTAATAAGAGTAGAGGTCTTTACCAAGCATTGGGCTAAACTGTCTGTCATCGGTCCTTTCACAACGTAAAGAGGTTTGACCTGAATGTAAAGTGAGATTTTTGAGTGTAATGGACACCAATCAAGTAAAGGTAAGTAATTGAGAAAGTTTGCTCAATCAACACTTGCATAATAATTCCTTTGTGTCAGGCACATTGTATTTCATTGCCATGTCTGGTTTGGAGTGGGGTGAAAAGTGCTTTCTATACCTCACCTGTACCATCTGCTAGGGTCTCTTGGTATGTGCAGGGTGGGAAACCTTTCCTTTGCCAGAGACTATGCTAGGTCAGTGCTCTCTTTTTTCATTGTGCAAAGCTTCGCATTTTGGGAGTGCAGAAGGACAGTTTTGGTTTAACTATCCTTGTGCTGGTTTTCCTAGCACAGGAAATGGGTATTCCTTCCTGTGTTACTTCACACAAAAGTGTTCTTACTGCTTTGCCATCAGTTTACCAGTATCTATTTTAATTGTGCGCAGTCAAGGTAGTAATACTGAGGCTTAGTTTAATCTAAGTGTTTAGAAAGAAGAGAGAGGTCTATGGATTGCGACTCTGTAATATCAGTTTTCGATCCTATGCTAGATCAGTTCTATGGTCAGGAATATCCTCGCTGGAGAAATCATTATTTTTAAAAAAAAGTACAACTTATTTTGGTGGTTACTGGAAATCCAGAGAAAAACTAACAATGATTACTGATACGTTTTTTAAAAATAGTCTTCTCCACTGCATCAGCAGACAGAATACTTTAGAGGTCACGTCATAAAGTCGCTGATTGTGTTCTTCTACAATGTGCCCAGTTGAAGCTCTAGAGAAACTTCCTGCAGCTGTACGCAGCAAAATGCAAAGCAGATCCATCCATTTACATTTCACAAATGTCCTTTAAAATTCCAGTAGGTTCTGCAGCAGAAGCTTGTGTGCCTACCGTTCCCACCACCAGTGAGTTCTGTGCTGCAGACTGTGCGTGACCAGAAAAGCTGAAAGGTAAGAGTTGACCTAAGAAAGTTCACAAAAGAGCTGTTTTGTAGGTGGATTCCTACAGCAGCTGTCTATGAAATGGTAGCTCAGTAATCTTTGCAGCCTTTTACTGGACTGCTAAGAGTGTGTGGTGGGGTAAATGCGTTGCAAGGTTACCCAGCAGTAGTTGTGAAAAGCAGGCATGCTTAACTAGGTGTAGTTTCATGATACGCTGCAGGCAGCCCCGGGCAGTAATTTCTCCTGTTACTACAGAAGCAAAAGGGTAATTTCTGTTAACAATACAATATATTTTCCAGAGGATCTGTGAAATCTGAATAAAGCTCTGTGAGGCTCAACAATTCATTAGTGAGCTAGGACAGCTTGGCATGCAGTAGTTGTATTCATGATTGACTGTTGCCACTACAAGAAGTGATGAACAAAATTGCAAATAGGAGTAGTTGGACCACCTTCAGGCTCTAAAAAATATACTGCAAAAGAGCAGAGGCAGCAACCAGAAAATATCCCGTGTTCCTAAAATTGTATTCAAGATTCTTCTTGCCAATGAAATACAGGAAGTTTAAATAGGCCATAGAATCTGTATGTGAAAGCTGATTTTATCTGCAACAGTTGTTCTCCCTAATTTCAACAGTATGTATGCTACTGCCACTTCAAAACATCTGGGTACTGCAGTCTTTTTCTTTCCTGCACCTGCAAGTGTAAGTACACACACAAACAAGAAATTAAATCTTTTGCAGAGCCAGAGAGAGAGGGGAAAAACCTAACCAGCCATGAAGCTCAGGGGACCAGTATGACAAGGTCTGAGCTGTAAACAAGCTTGAGAGGGATTTAATTCTTATGACAAGTGCCAGTGGTAGCATCTCACATGGGCTTAGCATATGCACACATTTCAGAGGAGGAATCACAGAGGACGTAATGCGAATATAAAAAAGCTCCGAGTATATCAGCCTATACTGCTCTAAAAATAGCCTCAGATATCAGGATGAGCCGGCATTGTAATTACCTTGATTTTTCAGAATTTAGCCACATGTAAGAGGGTTTCTAGAGTACACTCACACCATACTGAGACTTTCTAAACTGCAAACTCTTTGGGGCAGGGGCTGTGTCACACATTTATAGGGCAAGTACAAGACCTCATCAGATGGCATTTCCAGGGTGATAATGCAAGAAAAAGACAGTAATAGCTGATGGAATCAGTTTTAAAGAAGTTGATTTTAGGTCAGATGCTTTTTTTCCTCATTGTTTGTTAAGGAAGGAGCACTGAAATGTAATTTATTATCCAAATTAAATTTTTAAAGCCTCACATGCACACTCATTACTGAATTACAGTCAGGTCCTTTCTTCTTCAAGTGTGCTCATAACTGCCTCATTTCTCTAGCAGCGTTCTGAAAAGTACCTACTGCAACTGCATCCTGCAATCAGTACTTGAGCAGATTTCCCTGTGGCAATTTGTGTGGCAAGATGCACAACCTTCAGGCAGCTTTGAGATGAGCAATATGCTCCCGTGTGCTCCAGCTGCTACAGAAGGTTGACTCATGTAAGAAACCAGAGCAGTGCTCTGTTCACCTTAGATCTTTGATCCAGCTGCTTTCTTTTCTTTCCTCAGCCTGCAATAAATGTAAAGGTTATGTTTACAAGCAAAGGGTTAATAATCCCTGGAGGTATGGGCTTTGGATGTTCAGTATGCTTGGCCAAATGCTCCTCTGTTGGGTTGTAGTGAGCTAAAAAGCTGATTTGAACTATCATTTAGATTTCATTGCAAAAGGAGGCAGTACCTAGGGAGAGACTGTCTCTCAGACTAAATCCGTTTGGCTCACTCACATGATTGACAATTGGAAGAACGTTCAATTTTATCCAAGTTCCTGTGTGTTTTCAATGTGCTGAATTTTAAGCGCAATTTTACTATACTGATATTTCAGGACTTAGAGATTTAAGATTGTGTGTGCGTGTGCGTGCAAATTACCCTTCATTTCTCTGATGTAAATACTCAGTTCAAACCTTTTTCTGAATGTGTTTTGGACACCCCCTGTGCTGCAAAGGCTTGAAAATCAGCTTTGATTTGCTGGTGGTGTGTGAGGGAAAAATACAGTGGACTCTACACAATTCTATATGAATCAAGCAGAAGCTGTTTATTAGTTCTTAAGCTTTCCTTTATATACCATTTCTCTTTCCCTACACGTGATCTCGCAAGCTGTAATAAGTAGTGCTATCTTGCTCACAAGAAAATCACGCCTTTTAGCTGGCTTTCCGATTGGTTCTTCCTCAGGTCTGGCTGGCAAGCAGGCAGAGTTGCCCCTCTTCTGCGCCCAGGTGCCCCATCCTTGTCTCTTGTGGCCTTCTCGGTTATCTCATCTCCATGGCACCTGGTTCTTCTCCACCAGCTAGCGGCATTCCTTAGCTACGATGTCTTAGGCCTGGAGTAGCGTCCGTTGTCTTATGCTACCACAGAACCCCCCTTTTTTCTTAATAACAAATGCAGCTTTCACAGACCTGTCAATTAAATGCTGAACACATTACATAAAACCTGAGATAGGTAGGTAGATAGATAGATAGATAGATAGATAGATAGATAGATAGATAGATAGATAGATATAAAAAATGGTGCATATGCCCTCAGAAGCAAATCCCACTCTAATTCTGGATTTTATCCGTTCCATTAAACTTCAACCATTTGGCAATTTGTTTAACCATTTTCCATCATCTTCAATTTCCAGTGAACTCCTTTTTTATAGGATCTCTTGCCTACATCAGCAGATTTCTAAATGTTATTATTGGTTAGTAGTTGTTAGTGGTTTAGTGAACTATTAGTGAAAATACAACATTTTGTCAGGCTCTCTTTTTGAGGTGGTTTCCTCAAAGTTTTGCATCCACTTCAAAGGCACAGCTATAGGATTTCAAGTTCAGAGCTGTCTGCAACTCACTTGATCCCTGTATTCCCCTCTTTTTTGTTTTGCTGCGATGAAGGCAGTGTTTACCGTCCTTCTGCCGGGCCTTTGCAGACAGGAAAACAAACACAGCACAACAACAGTACCACAAACAACGTACCTAACATTAGCAGTCCGATTTTACCAGTCTCATTAGCATTAGTTTGCTGGGCTAACCAACACTGTAAATGCTGTAAAGTACTGAGGCTTCCAGCTGCAGTGAAATTAAAACCACAGAATAAGAGAATCATAGAACATTAGGGGTTGGAAGGGACCTTGAAAGATCATCCAGCCCAATCCCCCTGCCAGAGTGGTATCACCTAGACCAAGTCGCACAGGAACACATCCAGGTGGGTTTTAAACATCTCCAGAGGAGACTCCACAACTCCCCCGGGCAGCCCATTCCAATGCTCCGTCACCCTCACTGTGAAGAAGTTCCTTCTCCCATTCATATGGAACCTCCTATGTTCCAGCTTACACCCAAAGTAATAATAAACGTAAAACAATTTCAATCCCGATTACAAATTGGGTAAATAGAGATCCTCGCTTTCCAATTCCACAGGAGGCATCAGAAAACCTTCCACTGATGAAGAGTTCCTCCTGATCACAACAAGCAGGGATCCACTGCGGACCTCTGTGGAGAAACAAGCACAACCTTGTCCCCAGGCAACCAGAGGGAAAAAAGCTTCCCATTGTCCTGACTCAAGATCTTATGCCAGCACTTGGGCACAACTATGATGAGACGGCTCCTCTGCAACAAAACTCAAAATTAAGAAGACAAAATGCTTTAGCCAAACGCTGCCCCGGAGTTAGGTGCCCAGCTTTCCCCTTTTCGTGTTTTGCAATAGCAACAACCATTTGAACAGGGCAAACAAATACTCCATTGTCCACCTGCAAGCAGACTTATAGGTGAATGCAACAGTATACCACGAGTCATGGCAGGGAGAGGGTAAATGCTCCATCATCTGGAGCCTCTTGCTGTGGACTGGATGTGGCAGCGGAATGAGTCCTGAGCTGCCGCTTCAGCAGCAGGCAGTAAGAAAGAGAGGGGTGAGGTGGGGAATGGACTCCCGCTTACACCCCCGAACAGCAGCCGTGGGGGATTCCACGCTGCAGCTTCTCTTAAAGGTGCCACCTGCAGTTTCTCATTTCAACTTAACAATTGGAGTTTTATGCCAAACTGTTTTACCCATTCATCAAACCCACTGGGGTCAACAGTGACCTTCTCCACGTTAGTCACTAAGTCACTTAGTTTTCTATGAATCGATACAGAGTAGCAAGAGACACACAGAATGAATCCCGCTTCCTTGGATTAGTAAACATTACCCGTATATTCTGTGTGGGGATGACCTTGTCAAAGGTTATTGCCGCATGTACACAGATTACAATTATGCCAAACACTACAAAACAACCAATCCCCTTTATAATGTTCACGACCTCTCACTGCAAACCTTCCCAATACAACTGGAAAGGTGTTATTTACATCAACTGGGAAGGCAGGGTTGAGGAATGTTCCCTCAGCTAAAGCATTCCTCCCTTCCATTGGGCTCCTCCTGGTAGTCCAACACCCCCTGTTGCTGTTTCTAACTCCACCGCCCATCTCCCCCCCGATCTCACCAGTCAGTCTACTTATCACTTCAGCCTCCTCCCAGGCTTCTCTTCTGGCTTGCCAGGCCCGGAAACATGATCGCTCAGCAGTGACTCCTCCTCGGGCGGTGCCAACGGAACAACAAAGTCTGGTATGGGCAGCAACTGTGGTCCTATGGGTCCTGACGAGATGCATCCAAAGGAGTTGAGAGAGCTGGCTGATGATGTTGCTGGCTGAAGACTGAAGGAAAGTTAACGTCACTCCAGTCTTCAAAAAAGGTAAAAAGGAAGATCTGGTCAACTGCAGACCAGTCGGTCTCACCTCCATCCCTGGAAAAATGATAGAGCACTTCATTCTGGAGGTCATCCCTGAGAATATTGATAACAAGAAGGTAACCAGAAGTAGTCATCTTGGATTTACAAAGAGGAAATCATGTGTGACTAATCTGATAGCCTTCTATGATGTTGTGACTAAATGGGTGGGAGGCCAGTGGATGTGGTCTACCTAGATTTTAGTAAGGCCATTGACACAGTCCCCCATAACACCCTCATATGTAAGCTTAAGAACCATGGGATAGAAGACTAGACTGTGACTTGGATTGAAAACAGGCTATAGAACAGAGCCCAAAGAGTGGTGATTAATGGTACAGAGTCTAGCTGAAGATCTGTAACCAGTGGTGTCCCCCAGGGATCTGTGTTGGGTTCAGTTTTGTTTAATATCTTTCTTAATGACCTTGAAATCATTAGGATAGTGTTTACTCTGCAAGTTTGCTGATGACACTAAGCTGGGTGGTCTGGCCAATTCAGCTGATGGCTGTGCAGTGATTCAGGAAGACTGGGAGACTGGAGGGATGAGCTGAGAGGAATTCAGCGAAGTTTAATAAATGCAAGTGCAGAGTCCTTCGCCTGGGAAGGAGTAATGAAATGCACCAGTACAGGTTGGGGGATGATCTACTGGAGAGCACCTCTGTGGAGAGGAACCTTGGAGTTCTTGTGGACAACAAATTCTCCAAGGAACAACAATGTGCTCTTGTGGCCAAGAAGGCAAATGGAATCCTGGCATGGATTGAGAGGAGATTGTCCTGCAGATCAAGGGAGGTTCTTCTCCCTCTCTACTCTGCTCTAGTGAGGCCACATCTGGAATATTGTGCCCAGTTCTGGAATCCCCGGTTCAAGAGAGACAGAGACTTGACTGAGAGAGTTCAATGGAGGGCCATGAGGATGATTAGGGGACTGCAGTACCCACCTGCCTTATGAGGAGAGACTGAGGGATCTGAGCCTTTTCAGCTTAGAGAGGAGAAGGTTACGAGAGGACTTAATCCCTGTCTATAAATCCATGAGGGCTGGATATAAAGAAGCAAGAGACAATGTCTCTTCCCTCTTGCCCCTTCCCTGTGACAGAACAAGGGGCGATGGGTGTCAGTTGGAACACAGGAAGTTCCATCTCAATATGAGGAAAAATTTCTTTACTGTAAGGGTTACTGAGCAGTGGAGCAGTGTAAGGGGCTGCCCACGGAGGTTGTGGGTCTACTTCTCTGAAGACTTTTAAGACCCTTCTGGATGTGTTTTTAGTAATCTGTTTTATGTTCTATGATCCTGCTCGAGCAGGGTAGTTGGTCTTGATGACTGCTGGTGGTCCCTTCCAACATCTAATGATCTGTGTTTATGTGTGTGTGTATATATAATATATGTATATTCATAGAACACCAAGTTGGAACAGACCCCAAGGATCACCTAGTCCAACATACAAATCTGAACGGTTTAAATTAGATGTCCCAGCAGCCTGTCAAGCTGGGTCTTAAACTTGTCCAATGTAGAGCAATCAACCCCCTTCCCTTGGGAGATGATTCTAGTGTTTAACTGTTCTATATACATGGATGACACTTGTAAGCTTTCTATGCAGAATGTTTTGCTTAATTTTATAACTGGATTGAACCAAAATGTGTCTTTTTCAAAGGTAGAAGCCTGGATTTAGAACAAGGCTTACTGAGATAAGAGTGTTAAATGTTATTCTAGCCTTCCTTGTACTTGAGTGCTTTGTAGCAGGAGCAAAGTTGCCAGCCAGGTTCCCTCTCACTCCCCTCCATTTTTACCTTGCAAATAGCCTAGGCACCCAGAGGAAGGAGTAACTTCAAGCCTATTCTACTGCAGGTGTCATAGTTTTGGTTCCAATAACCATAGGAAAAAGGCTGCTGCTTTCATAGTAGTGCAGAGGATTTCTATAAGCAAGGAGCATCCCCTTTTTTCATAATTAACTGAAATTAGGTTGGTTGAACTTTGTTGCGTTGAACTCTGTGGATGCACAAGCCAAATACCAGTAACGTGTGAGATTTGTTCAAGGCACTACTCTTCTAAATCCCACTGGGGTGTTTTAATGTTGGCAGCTGTTCAAATGCTCAAACTGGAGCTTTGCATCTGTATTCTTCCTCACAGATACCTGTAATGGGATTCGTCTGTTTCTTTTGCTATTCCCTCCACTCATCTAAATGTGATGTGTGTTTTTCATACCTCTACTAGATTAACTTTTATATAGATTACCAAATGCACATACAAATGTGTCTGTCCCAGACGAATAGTCCATGCTGTATTGGTTTGGAATGCAGAGCTGGCCAAAGACAAATACGGTACTGTATAATGTTCATGCCTGTCTTTACAAGAAGATTTGTATTACGTGGCCAGTAAGACGTGGCCTTTTTAACTTCTGAGAGTTTCATCACTGGCCAAGAAAGCCAACAGCATCCTGGCCTGTATCAGAAATAGAGTGACCAGCAGGAGTAGGAAGGCCATTGTCCCCCTGCACTTAGCACTGGTGAGGCCACAGCGTGGGTCAGTTTTGGGCACCTCAATACCAGATGCTGGAGCGGGTGCAGAGGAGGGCAACAAAGCTGGTGAAGGCCTGGAGAATAAATTTTATGAAGAGAGATTGAGGGAGCTGGGGTTGGTTGGTCTGAGGAAGAGAAGGCTGATGGGAGACCTCATTGCTCCCTACAGCTACGTGAAAGGACATTGTAAAGAGGTGCTGGTCTCTTCTCACAGGTAGTTAGTGACAGAACAAGAGCGAAGGGCCTCAGGCTGCACCAGGGGAGGGTTAGGCTGAACATTAGGAAATATTTTTTCACAGAAGGAGTGGTCAGGCACTGGAATGGGCTGCCCAGGACGGGGTTGAGTCATCATCCCTGGATGTGTTTGGAGGTCTTTAGATGTGGTGTTAGGGGATCTGGTTTAGAGATGAACTTGGTAGAGTAGGGTTAATAGTTGGACTTGATGATCCCAAGGGTCTTTTCCAACCGGAATGATTCTAGGATTTCTTATCCCCTCACTGAGTGATGATCCAGGAGTGGGGAGATGCTCATTCAATGTATACTATTGGTATTTTACCACTAGTCACAAACAACATCTCTCTTCTTTCTGTCCATCTCTTGTGATTTATGAGCTGGAATCGTGGCTTTGCTAATTTGTTCCTGGGAGGGTTTAGCCAGAATGGGTATTGTATTGCTTCAGAGATTATTCATTTCCAGGGCCTTTGTTCCGCAAATGATGCGCTAATGGGTGTTTTAACCTGATGTCTGATTGAGATTCCCATTGAACTAGTTTCATTTTGCCTTGGTTTATCTACTGGCAGGCAGTTCAGGATGCCAGCCTTGTAGCTGCTCTTGAGTTAACTCAAATCACCGTGAGTACAGTGACTGACGAACTCTGGAGTCTGAGGCAGAGCTTTCAAGTTTCCTGCTTATAAATGCTGCCACATCTATGTTCCATTTGACAGCTCACTCAGTGTGGTTGAAAGCTCAGTGAGTCTTTACTGTCCTGTGGTCCCAGCAGAGACCATCATAGAAGAGATCTCACACACGAATTAGAAGTGTGAGATTAGCTGAGATGCAGCCAGTAAGAATTTTATCTGCAGTAGATGCATGCTGCAGTGCTGGTCAAATTAAATTATGGTAGGAAGTCAGGCTCGTGTATCTCTCATTTCATTCCCTTCCTCAGTGAGAAGGGAAGAGAAGAATAATTTAATCTAGACGAATCGGTGTTCTCTGCCTGTCTGCAAAGACTCTTCCTACAACACAGAAGCCCAGCTGAGGTTCATAGTTTGGGTACATATGGGGTCTATAGGTAATTTTTTTGGCTACATGATCAAAAAAAGGTCCTGTAAGAAGTCTGCAGCAAGAGGTAGGAGAAAGGAAGGATTTTAATGAATCCAAGTCAGAAATATGGAGAATATGAAACTTTCTAGAATTAGTGAAAATCAGATTAAGCAAAGTGTATATAGTACTTCTAGTAACCTAGAAACAAGTATTCCGTTCATGTTCATGCCAGTGCTGCCATAAAAAGGACTTTCCTGGGCAAGTGGCCAAGGCTGTGGGCAATCCTCAAAATACACAGGAAGAAGGTGTAGAACAGTACAGGTAACTTCAGTGTTAACAGGAAGAAAAAACAAATCCATATAACAAACTTTATATGAAGAATTAGGGCATGATGTGAACTTTGTGGTTTTGATGGTGTGAAACTCCATCCAAGTATTTGTGTATTTGAACAGGAAGATTTTGACATCTCATACAAAGCCTTTTCCTGTCATAATTCAAAACCAGACTGTAGTTTTGCTCTTTCTTAGCAGGCACACGCTAGCATAAAGATGTTACTTATGAATCAAGCATAAGGAATAATGTTGTCTGTCTATAATATGTCAAAATATCCTTTAATGAGGAAAGGTACATAAAATGTACAAAGCAGGGTAAAACAGCTACAAGTATCTCCATTACTGTCTGTTATGGGAGGGAACAGCTTGTACGGGCTGGATCTTCTTGAAAGCAGACTCTGTCCTTGAGCAAGTATGCTCGCAAGATAACAAAGCTAGAGCTGCAGACTGAGGAATGCACTGGTTTTTATACATGGCTTTGCTTTTTTTAGAGACTCCTTTTCCCTCATCTTACTTTTTCTTAGACACTGTGTAACCAATGAGTTTAAGGAATAATAGCTATGTAATGTCATTATAACCAATAACATGAAGTCTGTCAAAAAATTACAGTCCTATTGGTAAATGAGTGAGCTTGAAGGAATAAATGGACAGCTCACAGAAATCTCTTCCACAGTGATTCCCGAATCAGAAAGATGCAGTTTTAATCCTTCAAATGTCAATTGAGCTATTTTAGCAAAAGCCATGTAGGAATGTACTAGGTATAAGAAATGTTTTACTCTTTATATTCAATAGCTACTTTTTGGAGTGTTATTTTTTACTTTATATCTCTTTTGTGAAACATTAGCGCATTAGACCTTTAGAAATTGTTTAGCCACCAGCATGATTCTGGACTCTAGAATCTATTCAACCTACTAATTGCAATTCTAACAGGTATAGTTGTTAGGGTTTGGCTTTTCAGAATTAATGGGCCTCTTTGATTTGCTCCAGGCAAATCAGAGGAGAATATAATGAACAAAATGCTGACCTGACCATTGGTTCCAGGACATGACACTGGGCCATAATATTTTTCAGGCTGGTTCCAATACAAATTGCAGTTTTAATGATGCTTGGTTAAAATAGGCAGGTAGAAAACACTGTCCATAGATGAAGCGACGTGGCTTCCATTCAACCTCTGTGAGGACTAAAGGATGGTAAATTGTTTAATCCCCCAAGTTTTCATTTGTTGTACTCTCTTGTTGAACCATTTAACACCTTCCTCCTGTCTGCTTTAAGGTATAACCCACATTAGAAATATCAACACTAATCAGGTTATTGCCAAATCTTAAATCAAATATACTGCATAGATGTTTTACATCTATGCACAGTGTTTGCCTGAAAAGCAAAGAAAGCAAACTATTTATCATTAATTAATTCATTAATATTTGCAAAATAGACAGTTTTTCGAGAACTGAAAAACTGATGGTGTCTAAACCAGAGCAATTGAAAGATACTGAAGGAAGAAACTCATGCAAATACCTATGGAGGGGAAGTACAAATAGAAATTATAAAAGCCAAAGTATCTATGGATTTGGAAGTGCAGACAGGACACAGGATTTAGGTTGAAAAGGACATTATAAATCATCTAGCTTCAACCCTCCTGTCCTAGACAGGGACACTTCACATGAGACCAGGTTGCCCAGAGCCCCATCCAGCCTGGCCTTGACACTTTCGGGGATGGAGCAGTTACAACCTCCCTGGGCAATCTGTTCCAGTGCCTCAGCACTCTCACAGGGAGGGATTTCCAACTCAGATCCAATCTAAATCTTCCCTCTTTTAGCTTAAAACCATTCCCCTTGTCCTATCACTACAGTACCTCATTAAAATCCCTCTCCAGCTTTTCTATAGCCCCTTCAGGTACTGGAAGGCCACCATAAAATCCCCTCAGAGCCACCTCTTCTCCAGGCTGAACAGCTCAAATTCCCTCAGACTGCCTTCATAGCAGAGGTGTTCCAGCCCTCTGATCAAACCTGTGGCCTCCTCCAGATTCACTCCAACAGTTGCCTGTCCTTTTTGTATTGGGGACTCCAGAACTGGATGCAGTGGTCCAAGTGAGGTCTCACAAGAGTAGAGTAGAATCACTTCCCTTGACCTGCTGGTGACAATTATTGTGATCCAGCCCAGGATTCAGTTGGCCTTCAGGGCTGCCCTCACACATTGCCAGTTCATGTGAGAGCAATTCTCCTCAGGGCTGCTCTCAATCCATTCACTCAGCAAGTATTTGTGCTTGGGGTTCCCCAAACCAGATGTAAGACCCTAGGAACAGCACTCGTATCTGATCTCCACTTGGACATTGAGCTGTTGATTTAAAATATTTTAGTGTGACCATCCAGCCAGTTCCTTATCCACTGAGTGGTCCATCTGTCAAACTAATGTCTCTCCATTTTAGAGACAAGGATGTCCTGCAGGACAGTGTCAGATGTCCTGCACAAGTCCAGGTAGATGACAGCTGCTCTGCTCTTACCCACCAACGCTGTAACCCTGTCCTAGAAGGCCACTGGGTTTGTCAGGCAAGATCTGCCCTTAGTGAAGCTGTGTTGGCTGTCACCAGTCACCTCATTGTCTTCCATGTGCCTCAGGAGTTTCCAGGAGGTTCTACTCCATGGTCTTGCCAAGCATAGAAGTGGGACTGAGGGGCCTGTAGTTTCCTTGGTTATCTTTTTTTCCCTTTTTAAAAAGGGACTTATATTTCCCCTTTTCCAGGCAGTGGGAACCTCACCAGACCGCCCTGATTTCTTAAATATGATGGATAATGGCCTGGCAGCTTCACCCACCAGTTCCCTCAGAATCTGGGGGTGTATCCCATCAGGTCCCGTGGACTTGTGAACCTTCAGGTTATTTATACAGTCACCAACCTGATCTGCCCCTACCACAGGTGGTTCTTCCTTCTCCCAGTGCCAGCCTTTAACCTCTGTAACTCGGATGCTGTAGTTTGAGAGCTGTTCTGGTGAAGACTGAGGCAAAACAATCAGAGTAGAGTGCCTCAGTCTTCTCCATATCCCAGCTAACTGGGTCACCTTTTTCCTTCTCTAGAGGGCCCACATTTTCCCTCATTTTGCTTTCTTCACTGATATACCTATAAAAGTTGTTTTTGTTCCCCTTGATGTCCCTGGCCAGATTTAACCCTATCTGGGCTTTGGTTTCCCTAACTCTATCCCTCGCTGTGCAGTCAATACCCCTGTCCTCCTCCCAGGCCACCTATCCTTGCTTCCATCCTCTGTCCTCACTTCCAACGTTTCCTGCTTTTGGTTAAGTTTGATCAGGAGCATAGAAGTGGGACTGAGGGGCCTGTAGTTTCCTTGGTCATCTTTTTTTCCCTTTTTAAAAAGGGACTTATATTTCCCCTTTTCCAGGCAGTGGGAACCTCACCAGACCACCCTGATTTCTCAAATATGATGGATAATGGCCTGGCAGCTTCACCCACCAGTTCCCTCGGAATCTGTGGGTGTATCCCATCAGGTCCCGTGGACTTGTGAACCTTCAGGTTATTTATACAGTCTGCTGATCCCTGCAGCCGTTTTTGCCCAACTTTGTTTTGCAGGGCTGCAGTGCTTCTGAGCTTGGGCTTTGCATGTGAACCAGCTTCCTTGGGCATCCAGCCCCTGCACGACTCTCTCCCACTACACTCTCCTGCAAAGGTCCTTGCAGAGGCCAACGTCTGCTCTCCTGCCGTCCGGGGTAACAAACTGCTGGGCGCCCTCCTCACTGCCCTGCGGACACTGAACCCTAACGTACCCTGATCACTTAAGCCCAGGCTGCCCTGGCGTTTGGCGTTTCACGTTCATGCAGTCCCCCGGCCCCAGCGCAGCCTCCCCTAAGCTCGTGTCTGCCGGACGCAGCTTGAGCTCTGCCTGCCCGGCCGTTCGCCTGCGACGTGTTTGCCCAAGCCGCGTTTCTGTAGGGTCTGCTGCAGGTTGGATTTTGCTGCCATCTGCTGGCAGTTTAAAATTGCAACGTGGGCAGATGGAGATCCTGAAACATCTGGGACTGTTCCGGTTACAACCTCGGGCCTCGTGCTGGCAGAAGGACCTTGTGCAAACACAGCAGCCTGTACAGAGCAGCAGCCGCTGTCTCTTGGGTTGGATCTCAGATGTGAAGATCCGGTCACTGCATAAAGCGCTTGATGATCTCACTGTATGATGGGGTTTGCAGCCTCCAGAACCCAACTGGAGGCTCCTAGGAAGGTCTGTGTCACCTTCTTGTCAGTGAGTGGAGACACTGCTGAGATTCTGTTCATCACATCCACAGGGACAACTGGACTTGATGATCTTGAAGGTCTTTTCCAACCTTGATGATGCTATGATTCTAGGGATGTGACAGTGTCTTGCCATTTGATCACCAGAAACTAGATCTCTTGAGCAGGTCCCTTGACCTTGCTCCTCTTGATTGCAAACCTGGCTTCCAGCAGAATGTCAAGGATTTTGGTGTCTTTCTTGAAGGCCTCCTCTGCTGTGTCACCCCATGCAATGATGTTGTCGATGTACTACAGTTGTTCCAGAACTCTGCCCTTTCACAGAGCCTCGTGGATCAGTCCATGACAGATGGTCGGGCTGGGCTTCCACCCCCAGAGCAGTTGGTTCCAGAGGTACTGTCTGCCCCTCCAGGTGAGAGCAAACTGCTGCCTGCATTCCTTTGCTAGGGGAATAGAGGAAAAGACCTTGATGGTTAGATGGTATCAGGGCGCGCTGTGCACCTGTGTCTACTAAAGCTCTGTATCACAGTGGCTCTGATGCACCAGGACATCAAATTCATACAAGCCAGTACAGCCAGCTGTCCCTGTCCTCCCTCTGGCTGGAGGCAGGGCCCCCCTAACACTGACTAGCACTGGAGTTGCTGTTATTGGAAGGTTCGTACCTTACCGGTGCAGCCTTCCTTTGGACGTGTCCACCTTGCAACTTGCATACTCTGGACCACGGAGTGGAAGTCAGTCGCTTCCTTGTGATTTCTCCGTGGTCACACAGAGATCACCACATCTCAGGACGAGACATGTTCTATCTGTTCTGGGCCTGCCTTGTGGGCCAACATGTCCTATTAAACAGCTGAGAAATGGGTACAGGGAGCTCTCTCAGGTATTGGATACCTTTCTATGATGGTGTCTACTTGCACATTCAAACCACAAAGTCATCCTTGGAAGGATAATGCTTTTTCACAGCAGTCAAAGTCTCCTCCAGAGGCTGATAGAACCAGATTCATTGTTGAGATCTCTGTTGATCACAGCCTCCCAAGAAAGCTTTCCCAGCTGTCATGCCTGTGAGTTAGATCAACCAAATCAGCCTCTGTGTCCCACCACCTACGCAAGCAAGTGATGAATGACTCTCCCTATTCATGCTCTCAAGTCTTTCTTATGTTCTGCAGGAATTTATCATCCTGGGACTGAGCAAGTGTATCTCACCCCAGTCCTCCCCTTGCAGAAGAAGGACCTTCTCCTGGATCTTCCTCAGAGGCATCTTCTCTGTCACTTTCTGTATTCCCAGGGTGATCAGTCTTATCTAACACTTTCCTTCATGAGGCCACCTTTTTCACTGGAGCCACCTGAGCAGGTATTGGTGGAGGGACTGCAGCTGCAGTGTCTGTGCCTCATGTGGGTAGAGGAGAGTTTTGCAGTGCCTGCACTGGTTAGGGGTGAATCAGCAGTTAGGGTCTGATGTTTGTGGATGGAAGTCATTGTCCAAAGATGTCTGAGAGGATCTTTTTCCACGAACAGCTAGTGGACAGAAGTGCTAACGTGACCTCACCCTGAGGAGAGACATTTATAACTGGCAGCTATTCCTGCTTCTCTCTGTTGGCAGTAACAGGACTTTAGACTAACTGAAGATGCCAGCAAGACCTCATCTGGAGTGCTGTGTCCACCTCTGGAGCCCCCAGTACAACAAGGACAAGGACCTGTTGGAGCAGGTTCAGAGGAGGGACACGATAATGATCAGAGGGTAGAAGCCCCTCTCTTATGAGACTCCTGTGTGCTGTAAGTGACCCTCAGCAAGCAAACAGGTTTATAAGGTCTGTATCTCAGTGATATGTGCTGCACAGTAAGCTGCCTGGTGAAGTCAAACTCGTCACTGGTTTCTGCACTCCATTAATCCTCCTGTTCATTCTGTGCTTCATTAAAGCCAGTCTCTAGTGGACAGACTGTCACTCAGGCCAGGCCTGTCCTGTTGTCTGTGCTCTCTGGGGATCACCCTTCATCCTGATAAATGGCCTATTAGGACAGCATGTGTCAGAGAGAAACCCTCCATGAAGCTAAATAGAATCTCTTCCCTCTGACCAGTCCCAGTGGAACGGGGCAGGATGATCATTAAAGTGGGTGTAGAATGAGCAAATGCTTTTTCCTCAACCCAGAAGTTTCTCTGAGTGTAGAAAGATCAGTTCAGTTCTAGTTTTTGTAAACTCATGCAGGAAAAACTCTTGGCCTAAGCACTTACAGCCAGAACAGATGAGGTGTAATGGCCTGGAAGCTGCTAAACTTCCTCACAGTGCCCACTTGGGAATGGAATAGATCCAGCCTTTCCTGTGGAGCTTTTGTAACACCTTCTTGTAACTACAGCAGTTGCAGCATGGATGGGCAAAACCAAAAAAAGCGTTGAATATTCCTGCAGTGTGGTTTAGCAGTTACTTGGTCCAGCATCATGACCAGGAAACCTCTAGGCAAGGAAGGGTACTTGTTCTTACTGACATCTCATCCCACTGGCTGTGGCATCCTGAGTAACTGCTGTGCTGTCCTTGACCCTCTAAACATCACGGGAACAGCAAGGCCAAAACATATCCTTACAAGTGGAAAACCTACCCCTGAAATAATCTGTGACTTGGTGTGAGTTGTCGCACACCCAAGTGCCTCTCATGCATTACCTGATGCTGCCTTGTCCCTGGTGCAGGCTTCTTTGGATGTGATTTGGGGAGGGGACAGAGGAGCTTGGGTTATTCCCTTTTATTTCTTTGTAGAGTTCAGGAAGTGCCAGGGAATTGAGCACAAGCTTTGCTGTTTCTGAGCTACACGGACTAGCGGGGGTTGGCTTTTTTCTCCCGCAGATTTGAGCTCAGAAGCTGCTTGGGCTTTTTAATGCTTTTCCCTTCAGTGTATGAACATTTCCACTCTGTCTGCATTACTGAGAATGGATGAAGGGAAAACTGATTCAGAAAGTTTCCCCATGACTCTTTGTGCAGTTGTTTCCATTAGCAGCAGAATTTTCCGTGAGCTTATTCATCGCTCTGTAGATGTTTAAGGTGTTGCGGCGTTTCCTGTAGGGAAGCCTCTGCGAAGAGAAGGCAGATGAGATCCTCCTCGGTGGCTCTTTTTTGGTGCTTGCAGGAAATAACATGCAAAATCTCTGATTTGCACCCTTACTGGAGCCAGTCCAACAGAAACATCGCAGTTCTGTTGGCACCAAGGAAGGTGTCGAGTCCTCAGTGGTGGCACTTGTGCCAAAACAGAGAAGGTTTTCTGCCAGAAGACACTTCTGCGTTAAGAGTGGCTATTGCCCAGGGAGAGGATAGGAAAAGATTATGCTGAGAGAAGCTAATTTAAAATTAATTAAAGGAAGATAAATTCAAGTTTTCTGGTAGGGCATCTTCCAGGAGAAGAAATCAAGTAAAACAACAAAGAAGTAGTAAACAACAAATTCAGTGTTTATTTTAACAAAGGACTAAGCAAATATCTTGATCTAGGATCACCTGGATCTTGAGGATCCTGCTCTGGCAGGGGGATTGGACTAGATGATCTCTCAAGGTCCCTTCCTATCTCTAATGTTCTGTGAGTCTGTGAAATATTGTAGTTTTAATAATAGTAATTAAAAGAAGTAATGCAAACAGTAATAGAAATTAGTAACAAAAACAAGCATCACCACACAGTGCATGTGTTAAACTCCTGTAACTGCACACGTGCAGTTGCTGTTCCTAAACTGCATCTTGTTTTTGCAGCAGTAACATGTTCCCTGTCTGTGTGGGAAGATTTGGAAGACAATGACTGCAACTATGGTACAAAAGTTAACGGAGGTTATGTGGGGGGAAGAGACTTCTGGAAGACACTTCTTTTGTTAGTTATTTAAATGCAAATCTTTCAGAAGAACAAAAAAAGTCCAAAATGTGATGCGTTTTCAGTAGCCTTGATGGATTTATGAAATGGAGCAAAAATGAGTCCAGGGAAACAAGATGCTTGTGGTGTTTTGGTATTTAAGGAAGAGCAAACTCTTAAGCTGAGGTCTATAGTATTTTTTAGTATCTTTTAATGGTACTTGAAAAGTAATCCTTTAAAAATAAATTACATAGGAAAATATTCACTTTGACCATCTTCAGACAGACCTAAGCAGTTCCTGAGTTCAAACAGTTAAATCAGTGAAGCCTTGTGGGGGTTGTAGGGTAGGTGTTTGGACTGGATGATCTTGAAGGTCTTTTCCAACCTTGATGATTCTGTGATTCTGCCTTCAGGTCTCAGACTGACCAGTGCCTGTACAGGTGTGTTTTGTTAAGTTGAAAAAGCAGGTTGTTATGGGATCTGGGACTAGGTCACCTTGCACGACAGTAGTCACAAGCTTGGCACCTAGAAATGACATCCTGTTGTGAACGTGCTGTTTCAGGTTTTGGTTTGTACCCATGGAAGCTGCCCTCCCCAGACTGAGATCCTTTCCCAGGGCTTGACACCATGTGATGCAAACAAGTGCAGAAGTTCATTTTCCCTTTTCTGACCCCTTGTAACTCAGTGTTCGAGCAGTGGCTTTCACTCCGTAGGCAAAGTGAAGCAAAACTGTGGTTGTTCCATCTGTCTCCTGTATGAAGGGTACTAAACCCTCCTATGGTGCTGCAGATCCCCCCCACCTTTCCTCTGTCAGTCCCAAAAAGGGAACGAGAGGCAGCTCCTCCACCCGAGCAACCTCGAGGCATGCTATAAATACCTAAGTCTTTCATTTGTTCAGGTGGAAACTTACTTGGACCATTTTTTAAAAAATCAGTGTTTCCATGGTATCAACAATAAAAATAAAACCTGGAAGAGGACTACGGAACAGCCCCGGTGAGTGTCATGTACATCAGGTTATTTAATGGCTTCACGTTTAAGCATCTTAATTACCACATTTACTGAGGCTTAGAAGATCGCCAACTGGAAAGAGTTCCAAACTTTGTTTAAATTAAATCTACATGGTATAAAAAGATTTCACTGTCACTGGTTGACATGTCATCAAGTCCTGGACTAATTGGCTTAATTAGCAAAGCACTAATTAACTGAAATAAAAGACAGGGAGTGTCCAACTGGCCCTTATGAGTTTGAAGAGGAAGAACAAAGACTGGCCTTGGAGAAATGCATTTGCTTTTAACAACAGAGACCCCATTTCCTTCTGCCTTCCCCAAGTCCATTTGTAAAAGAAGGAAGTATTTAGAAAGTGAATCTTGCCATCTAGATAACAGTAATTCGGTTTCACGCAGCTGCCAGTGAAGAGTCTGGCGTCAAAGTGCAGTGGCACTTGTAAATCATATTCAATAAACGTGGATGATTTAGGAGACACAGGACAAAAATCAGCCAAAATTAAAAACCTTTAAAAAACCTAAAAAGTTAAGTAGAATCAATCCACTGTGTTTGCACTAAGGCCTGTATATGAATTTCCAGCAAATTGACAGTGACACACGTGTGGAATCTCAGCTTATGCACAGAAAAACAAAGTGCAGGTGGATTATTAATTATCTAAATGTAAATATATAGATCTCAACTAACTCTGGAGGGTGAAGTGCCTTCAGTTAGAAGACCTGCACGACATAAGAGCAGACATGTCTGACCGGATTGTGTGAGAATAAGAAGTGACTGCATATCAGATAACCAGCAAGCACCTAGAAATCACGGTCCAGAGGCATTAGTGACACCCCCCACATTTTAAATAACCTGTAAGGAAGTGATGAGGCAGTTGAGAAGTGACTGCTTTGTCTGTGCAACTGACAGAAGGTTTTAGCACCATTCCAAGATGGAGAGAAGAAAATCTAGAGTACAAATGGTAACAAGTAAGAGACGAGCTGGTTCAAGCAGTTTACTCTGCTAGACATCATTTCCCTCTTTTGAGGCCCTGTGTGATCATCCAAAAAATTATCTCAGTTCAGGCCCCCGTGGCCAAACAAAACTGAGCAGAGAGCAGTGTTTCTGCTGCAGGGGCTGTAAGAAAATCTCACTGAACAGACACTTTGTGTTATTCCCACTTCTTGTTTATTCTATCTGCAGAAACCAGGTCCCAAGAGAGCTCTTGGATCTTGAAGAAATCTGATCATAGACTCACGAATCATCAAGGTTGGAAAAGACCTTCAAGATCATCGAGTCCAACCATCTACCCTACAATGCCCAACCACTAACCCATTTCCTAAAACACCCTGTCTCCTTGTTTGTTGAACCCCTCGAGGGACGGTGCCCCCACGCCCTCCCTGGGCAGCCTGTGCCAGGGCCTCTCCACTCTTTCTGAGAAGTTTTTCTTAAGATCCCATCTGAACCTCCCCTGGCACAATCTGACCTCATTTCCTTTTGTAGTATCTTTCTAGGGAGAAGAGGCCAACCCCTGCCTCACTCCAGCCTCCCTTCGGGTAGTTGTAGAAAGCAGTTAGTTGTCCCCTCAGCCTCTTCTTCTCCAGGCTGAACAGCCCCAGCTTCCTCAGCCTCTCCCCATCAGAGCTGTTCTCCAGATCCCTAAACTGTCTGGTTGCCCTTCTCTGCTCCATCTCCAGCACCTCCATGTCCTTCCTGTACTATGAATCATGAGAGATGTCATTCAAACCCACCAACAGCAAAGTCACTCCAGAGAGAGGGAGAGCAGTAACACTCCTCACATGTGAATGAAGAGAGAAAAGGCCTCAAAAATGCTTCACAATGAGAAAAAAATTGAGGACAGGAGCTAGGAGTGCCTGAAAGAACCCTCTGGAGAGCAACCGCTCTTGAGAGGGTAAGAAAATGACGAATAGGTCATGTAGACAAGAAAGACGTTAGAAAAACTTGGAGAAAGAGTTAGAGCAATCTCTCTGAGAAGACTGAAGCAAGCTCCTACAACCCTACAGTTGTATCACCTCAGTACATGTCTGAGTAGTTCCGAGGACAGGAAACAGTTATGTGTAAGTTGGAGCAAAGTCATACTCGGGGGACGGGGTGTAGCTTGTTCTTGTTTTTTGTTGTTGGATTTTCTCTTAAGTTACAGGAGACAGATCTTTGTGTTTGAAGTGGAATGGCCGAATCCTGGAGTATCGGTCCACAAACTGTAAGAGAATTCATCTAAATGCTGCAGCCTGCGGGATGCCCCGTCAGTTTACAAAGGAGAAGCCTTACCTGTGACAGGCTGTTGAGGACTGCTCCTCTTTGAAGGGATAATTCAAACCACCATTTCACTCCTTTCCGTTGTTAGAGACCTTCGTTCCTGTGTTGCCGTTGCTGGTTTCCCTGCACGTGGGGTGATTTAGGGCCATGTTTCATCCGGATTTCGTGACTGCATTATCCAGTCAGCAGTAAAACCTATTCATGCCAACCCTTTGAAACACCAGCCTGTTGCAAACGCAACATCATTTTTCACGGGAGCCGGTTAATTATGAGAGAAGGAAAACGCTTGCCGTGCAGGCTCTTCAGCTTTTCTTTGAAAATAAACTGTTGGATGAGCAGGAGGGGATAAAAATGGAAAAAACTCCCTAAAATATTTGGATGGGTCAGAGTTTCAGCAAAATGCTGATTACTGGTATTTGCTTCAAGAGGAAAAACATCCTGTGTCTGTGTTCTGCTGTTACCCTGCTGGCGTTGATAAGTCTAACAAGCTGTTCAAGCAAAGGATTAACCTGTTTGTCACACTGCTGGGCACTGAGCATTGCAGAGGCAGAGGAAGCCCATTTCTGCTTCCCCTAACCGTGACCCACCACCACCTTGCACTTGGTTTGCTGAACAAAGCTTGTTTTCTTCTCCCAGTTCCACTGAAGATTTAATTCATAAATTCGGAGTTGGTTTTCCTGTTACTTCTGTAGCTCCTCTCCTGTGACACTTTTAACATACATCCTGTTCTATGATCAGGAGTAAGAGAAGACAGTCCCCTTGAACTTTCACTGCTCTCTTCTTGCAAATGAAGACAAAATGGTTTGGTCAGTGAAGAGTAGTCCTCTCTTCGTTTCCTTTCTTTTAATTTGAACTTTTCTTTAAATGAAACTGATCTGTGTCATGTAAATATTGGTATTCAAGATACCAAAGTGAAGAGTTTGAAAATATGAGCAATGTGCTCTTGTGGCCAAGAGGGCCAACAGCATCCTGGGGTGGATCAGAAGGGGGTTGGTTAGCAGATGAAGAGAGGTTCTCCTCCCCCTCTACTCTGCCCTGGTGAGACCACATCTGGAGCATTGTGTCCAGTTCTGGGCCCCTCAGTTCAAGAAGGACACAGAACTACTGGAGAACCACTGGAGAGAAGATGGAGTGGAGCTTTATCGACACAGAAAACCCACCAAACCCCCCCACCAAAACCAAAGACGCTTGCAAGGTCTGTCTTACCTATCACAGTCAGAGAAGAGATAAAAAGGAAGTTCCCCATACTGCTGGTGATTTCACAGGTGTAATCTTGCTCATCACCAAGCCTCACAGGGTAAATACGAAGAGCAGGGTCTCTGGCAGGTGAGTATTTCCACATCATCCTCGCACTGCAGTTTAAGGTCCTTGTCTGGTTGAGATCATGTCGATAGGCAAACAGGCAGCAAGTGCTGCACTTTGTCTTCCACGTTACCATTAGCAAAGGCACCTTGGAGACATAAGGGCAACTCAACACAGCCTCACGACCAGCCTCCACCCTCACCACGTTGTAAACTACACAAGGAGGAAAAACAAAGACATTCAAAGCGATGCTACAGCCATTGTCAAAGCACAGGAAACTCTTGGTTTCATCACACTCAAAAATCTCCACTTCCTTGCAGTACTGACACCCCTGTGGCCACTTCCTTGCAGTACTGACACCCCTGTGGCCGTGTTGCCCTGTTATCACTGCTGTCACTCTTTGAGTTCTGGACTTGTGGTGAAGATGGTACCTTGTCACTGTGGCCACTGCACAGCTATGCGAAACGTTCTGGTGAGATGTGAGTCCTCCACAGTTTTTGGGGCAACAGAGTGCGATGGCTTTAATGTGGGCTTTGAAAAACTGATGGAAATGGTAAGATTCACCCATGAGGGAAGGAAACTATGTTTTTTAAAAAGATAGTGGTATTGAAGTAGGTGCCTTGGTCAACGTGCAGGTAAAGCCAGGGCCACACCTGCAGCAAGGTTAGAACCCAAGACCACTTTGTGCAGTAGTTTAGTCAGGGCCACACACAAATCCCTCTTCTACTGGAGATCACAACTCTCCTGGTGTTGTCCCAGCTGAACAAGAGCTGGGTCTTCAGATGATCTGTGTTGGATGCCTATCAGACACATCATCCTGTGTCACTCTGCGAGGCTCAAGGTCGTTTTGCCAGCTGAGGTAGCACCACTCTTTGCATTCTCCTTAAGCAATAAGCAGACTTTCCCCTGGTGAACTGGGAAGCTCCAGTGCACTGGTGAGGTGGACACAGCAGAGTCCCGAAAAGCACTGCCTATAGTTGTGAATCCTTCTCACTCACCTAGCCCTTCCCCCAGAGTGACCAGCAGGAAAAGCAGCACAGCCAGAACCGCCCGTGTCTGAGCCATCGTTAGCAGGAGGAGTCAGCGCTGCAGAAAGTGAAGGAAACAAAATGCCGTGTAGTCACAAACGGGTGTGCAAACCCCTTCAAACACACAGTAAAACCTCTGTTTCCTCTGAAACAAGAGATTTTAACAAGACTCCATGCCAAGCATCATTCTTGTAGTGAAAAATGAACATTAAAAACGGGTTTCAAAATAAAAAACCTGCCACTGTTCACAAAAAAAACACCCCAGAAGTTTTTTTAAAATCCAGGATTTATCATTTTACAGGTATCTCCAGCTGCTCACTACTCATGGCCAGCTATCAGCACAAAGACAGTCACAGACCTCTTCAGTGCTGCTTCGCAGACTTACCAGCAGAATCACAAAATGATTGAGGCTGGAGAAGACCTCTAAGATCATTCAGCCCAGCCTATGACCCAACATCACCACGTCAGCTAGACCGTGGAACTAAGGGCCACATCCAGGCTGTCCTTAAACACCTCCAGGGATGGGGACTCCACTGTCTCCCTGGGGAGTCCATTCCAGTGTCTGATCACACTTTCTGTGAGGAAGGGCTTCCTATCACACAACCTAACCCTCCCCTGGTGCAGCTTCAGGCCCTGCCCTCTCATCCTATCGCTAGTTGCCTGGGAGAAGAGCCTGACCCCCACCTGACTACAACCTCCCTTCAGATACCTGTAGAGTGAGCCTCCTCTTCTCCAGGCTAAACAAACCCATCTCCCTCAGGCTCTCCTCATCAGACGTTCCCTCCAGTCCCTTTACCAGCCTCGTTGCTCTCCTCTGGACCAGCTCCAGCACCTCGGTATGTTTCTTGAAGACCTGATAAAAGGTTTTGCAAAAGCAATGGGACAGCTCTTTCTGAACAATCAAGGTACCAGCCTGTATAGGGAAATTCAGGATCTAGCTTGGTTCTGATTTTGACAAAGAAGTGCCTTTAACCCTGTTTGCTTTTAATGTTTCGAAGGGTAGAACAAAAAGGGCAACTGTCCTATTGCAGAAGATCAAAAACGTGCCAATGTGTTTCCGGCATTCACAGGCAAGGACAACCCCAGGTACCAGTATAGGTTGGGGACCAATCTGTTGGAGAGCAGTGTAGGAGAAAGGGACCTGGGGGTCCTGGTGGACAGCAGGATGACCATGAACCAGCAATGCGCTCTTGTGGCCAAGAGGGCCAACAGCATCTTGAGGTGGATCAGAATAGGGGTGGTTAGCAGATCAAGAGAAGTTCTCCTCCTCATCTACTCTGCCCTGGTGAGACCACATCTAGAGTATTCTGTCCACTTCTGGGCCCCTCAGTTCAAGAAGGACACAGAGCTGCTGGAGAGACTCCAGCACAGAGCCAGAAACATGATGAAGGGAGTAGAACATCTCTGTTATGAGGAAAGGCTGAGGGAGCTGGGTCTCTTCAGCTTGGAGAAGAGGAGACTGAGGGGTGACCTCATTAGTGTTTATAAATATGTAAAAGGTGGGTGTCAGGAGGATGGAGCCAGGCTCTGCTCAGTGTCATCTAGTGGTAGGACAAGGGGCAATGGGTGTGAGCT
>JAOXOE010000705.1:3199535-3213716 GCA_028565055.1 Phoeniculus purpureus
ACTTCTTCACAGTGAGGGTGACAGAGCCCTGGAACAGGCTGCCCAGGGGGGTTGTGGAGTCTCCTTCTCTGGAGATGTATAAAACCTGCCTGGGCTTGGTCCGGGTGATCGTGCTGTGGCAGGGGGATTGGACTAGATGAACTTTTGAGGTCCCTTCCAATCCCTGGTGTTCTGTGATTCTGTGATTCTGTGTGATTCTGCATCTTTTTTAGTTCCAGGACGTAACACTTACACGGAAAAGGAAGCACATAGTCTCTCATATTGTTCTGCAGACAAATTACACCCATTCCATGCCTCATAGCACTTACAGGCTTCTTGCCTTAACATTTAACAGAGAGACAACAAACTAACAGCATTTGAGAGAAACAACAGTTAGTACATACTTGGCTCTGTGTAAGCCTTATAACTTTGGTTGGCAGTCAGGATAACACTCTGAAAAATAAATGTTCTGAAAAAAATTGCACAGAGAATCATAGAATCACAGAACATCAGGGATTAGAAGTGACCTCGAAAGATCGTCTAGTCCAATCCCCCTGCCGGAGCAGGATCACCTAGACCAAGTCACACAGGAACATATCCAGGTGCATTTTAAACATCTCCAGAGAAGGAAACTCCACAACCCCCCTGGGCAGCCTGTTCCAGTGCTACGTTACCCTCACTGTGAAGATATTCTTTCTCATATTTATGCGGAATGTCCTATGTTCTAGCTTACACCTATTGCCCCTTGTCCTATCATTGGATGACACTGAGAAGAGTCTGGCTCCATCCTCCTGACACCTACCCTTCACATATTTATACACATTAATGAGGTCGAGGGACATTACCTACAGGGTAGCTAATACTTTGCTCTTTCTATGGGGTTGGATTTTTTTGTATTTAACACACTGCAAAACTGAATTCTTGGCATTATACTGAAATCCACCATCAGGAGCTATCGTATGAATGTCTCTTAAAAGCCTTCAGACTTCAAGCTTCATCAGTCCTTCAGACCAGAAGTCACTACCGCAGCAGTGCTGTGGGCTACTCTATCAGTAGTCACTGTTATGGAAAGGTCTCTTGAGATGAGAGGTAAATGACAACAAATTGAAAATGCCAGTAACCACAGTTCTGTTTAAACTGCTGCTTCCAGGATTGCTACTGTTCCAGTTGCTATAGTAGTCACTTTAATTCCCATAAGTTCCATCTTCCTAGTGTACTCTTTCATCAAAGTATTTGCATGTTATAGGATATGTCAAGTAAGTCCAGACACTGTTCCTTGAAAACACTGCTCTGGCTTCTCTGAGCAGGAATCCTTCATAGTGTCAGTCTTCAAAGGAAAGATTCACAGTTCTTATCAGGAGTTTGGGGCTTTTCTTTGTATTGAGATTCAGAGTTCTCTCTTCCTTTGAAGATAAGAAACCTCTGCTATCAGAGTCATTATCTGAATATGAATGGCTCCCTGGGTTTGATAAACTGTATATAGGACTACTAGGATCAGATCCTAAATACACATACATGTAGAGTTCAAAAAGTGAATTAATTTCACCTTTGCTTGCTGTTCTTGATTCTTATCTCTCCTGACAAGAAGTAGTAAAAATAAAAACATAACTTTAAAAGATTAAGGTTTTTAGAGTTAAAATTCATGTTCTGCTCCAACATTTTAAAGTAAACCCCAATATTTTACAGGCAGATCAGGGTGTGACTTCTGAAAGCATAATTGATTGCTCATATTTAATAAATGCAAAACCAAGCACAATTGAATTCTTATATGCAATTGTAAGTCAGCAACTTGTTCCACATACTTGAAATGGAACAAACTCCATTTAAATTTGCAGTATATTCTAAGCAGAAAGCTGCAGCATCCCACCACGTCTGGAATATTCTGAAGAGATATATATATATTACAAGTTTCTTTCTAACAGTAACTGCAAACAATAACATGTCAGCATGAAGACAAATGGAAAAACATAACTAAGATTTTTAAGAGGTAGTGACAATTCAGACAAATTATCCTTTTACACTATCAAAGCTGAAACACACCTTGATAAATAACTCAAGTTCTGCAGGTTCTTTATAAATTCAAAATAAGTTCACTGCAATGATACGGCTAAGTTTGCTAAAATGGGGGGTTTTTGCATGAGGTTTCTTGCTTGAAACGTAAGTCACCTGTTTAAGCCTTTAGTCTTTAACAGTGCAACAGGATTTGTGTATTTAAAACAGTATCAACGATTGTAAGAATTAAACTTACTAATTAAGCATTCCTGTAAAACGTGCAGTAATGTGATGACAAAGAACAAATCTGTTTCATTACATTGAAAAGCTTATAGATAGTTCCAGAATGATATCCCATTGTTACTTAAGAAAAACCTTTCTGCCTGCCACTGTGTCATGGCTCATGTGGTCAGCAAATAGTGGACCATTAATAGTAAAATTCACTTTCTGGGCTGAGTAACAGGATTTCATGTATAGCAGGAGTGTTAGAAAGCTGCAAGGAGGATTGAACTGGAAAATTGCCAGAAGTTCAAGGACCACATCTATTTTGCATAAAATGGAGCAGATGGTAGCTGGCTTAATCTTTGATACCATGGTACAGTCCATGGAGATTAAAAATCACAGCATGGCATACTCCATTCCATTCCTACATTGAGTGATGAAGATACAACATACCTTGCAGATATTTTTAAACACTTACCTGGACAATAGGCTCAATGCTGTGTTATTGTTCCTCATTCAGATTTTTCTTGCAAGAGTGCTGCTTTTAGCAACTACAGCTAAAAGCACACAGTTGATTCAGGCAGTTTCTTGGTTATATTATTAGAGTTTTGCCTGTTGTGGCCCACACATATACCATGTCTCTTAGGAAGTCTTTTTCCTGTTATACAAGTATTTATCAGAGAACATTAGGGATTGAAAGAGACTACCAAAGCTCAACTAGTCCAATCCCCCCGCCAGAGCAGGATCACCTAGATCAAGTCGAATAGGAACATATCCAGGCTGGTTTTAAATATCTCTAGAGAAGGAGACTCCACAACGTCCCTGGGGCAGCCCATTCCAGTGCTCTGTCACCCTCATCATGAAGAAGTTCCTTCTCACATTTATGTGGACTCTCGTGCAGCTTACAACCATTGTCCCCTGTTCTGTAATTAGATTACACTGAGAAGAGCTTGGCTCCATCCTCCTGACACTCACCCTTCACATATTTATCAACATTAATGAGGTCACCACTCCGTCTCCTTTTTTTCCAAGCTCAAGAGACCTAGCTCCCTCAGCCTTTCCTCATCAGGGAGCTGTTCTACTCCATCATATTCCATCACCATATTTGATCTATCTGATAGCATCTACAGGTATAATCAGATCAACCAGCAGATCAAAAGCTGAGAGTCAGTATCTGAAATTCTTACACTACTCAAAAAGCTTAGAAGACAATAATGTATTGTTTTAAGATTGTTCCAGAGCACCATTGTCTAATAGCTACTTAATATGCCATGAATGTCTAAGAGTATCAACTCTTTTGGTTGAGACTATAAGATATTCAGAGCATAATTCAGAAAATCTAAACATTTTTTATATTAAGCAAAGCAAATGAATACATTTTTAAAAAACCCACAAAAAACCCCTCCAAACCTAAATAAATTGTTAATGTGTATATAAAAAATTCCACAAAATCCACATGCTCTACATAGGCAGACTAAGAAAGCATAGGCTAGAAAAAACATGTTATGCAAAGTACTGAAAGTTACTACTTGTAGACATCTCTGTGCTGCACCATACCAAATGAACACTGTGTGAGATTTGCAATGTACTATAAAGGGGCTTATCTTTGTAGCTGAGTTGCTAAATTCAAATACAAAATCGAAGAAGGCTTAAGACAAAAGAAGTATAGAATCATTCTCTCAGTTGTCCACAATGAGGTCATACAGCTTAAAACCCACTGGATATCTGATAGTAAATACTTTTTATTTTGGAATAAAAATAGCCTTTTGGAAATGCTTACACATTTTCTGTTACAAGATTTTAAATATTTTTAAACTTCTGGAATATCCAGCTACTACATTAGGGTACATTTTTGATCTACTTCACAGATCCCTATAAAGGCATATATGGCTAATACAGATTTTGGTGCAAATACTTTGTAAGAAAAGAGTTAAAATGATCACTAGCAACTGATCTGTTAGTAGAAAGATGACCTCGAAAGAGGTCACCTAGTTCAAACACACAATTGATAGTACTTCTAGACACATTTCCTCAAAAAAAGTAAACAGGGCAAGGTTTTGTCATCCAAAGTTATAACCAATATTTATGTCATAACCAACATTAGTGAATCTCAGCTCTAGCCTGCTCTGATCTGACTGCACAGAGCAAACAGAATTCTGGGTGACTTCCATGGTGGAGAGCTGACTGGCATTCCCACATGGTTTCTCCCATGCAAGTGCGGCCAAACAGCAGACATAGCTACGTGGCTCTGTATTGCTTCTCAAGATCTCTGGATAAACTTTTTTAAAACTGTATGCAAGCTAAAGGGAAGTTTAAATACATTATTTGATAGAGCCTGCTGGGGCTGTAGCTCTCACTGTTAGTAGTATCCAGTTTATTATGATTTATTATGTTAGTAGTATCCAGTTTATTATAATTCTAGTCTCACGACATGGTAGCAGCTGTTGAGCCAGAGATGTATCCATTGCTTCAACTGGAATAGCAGTAGAGCTGCTGTTGTTTGCGTCAGGGCCAGCATGAAACCTAAGAGTCCTCACTACAAACTAACAGGTAGTAGTAAGACTTACCACTTCTGGTGAGAAATCACAGCCCTGAGCCTACATACACAATAATATTTCCATTTTATAGATCAAAGGGCATGAGAGAGATCAAATTCTTTCTTTCAATATTACAGACAGTTTAACGTTCAAGAACTTTTAATCTTGTAGTAATATAGCAATAGGTAAACAAAAAGTCAAGCAGAAAAAACATTTAGAAAGGATCACAATTGTATCTTTCTCTCCCTTATAGGATTTTGTTTTCAAGCAATGGCTTCCTCTCTTAGCTTTTAATACTTAATTGGTCATTTTCTTCAGCGTGGATTTGTTCTAATTTGTTGCTCCTATGTTCCAATTATGAAATATGACAGAATCCTAAATATGTAATGGGAATGAGATTATTAGCAATGTGCCCTTGTGGCATGTGGCATCATTATCCTCTTTAGTATCATAAACATCACTCATGTATCTGTAGCAAAGAGACCTTATTAGAGAACACTGATGGAATTGCATCCCTGAAGCACTCACAGGTCTACACATGTTACTCTCAAGATCTCAGTGCAGGTTTTTAGATACATGAATGACAGTGAAAAAAGTCTTCTGGGTGGAGATGGACATTCTTTATACAGCTGTGACAATCAGTCCACTATTCAAAGATACACTGGTACAAAATGCAAGTTTGATTACATCCTAAAATTCAAAAGACCACTTAGGCTTCGGCTGGTATTCATCAGCACAAATCAATTTCTGATTTAACATTTTCCTGTATGGGGTATCTTTCTTGCAGATTATAACACCTATCAGAGTGTTCTGTGTTCTTTGCTCACCATTTCAAGTAAATCTTTCTAATAGTCTTAGAGAGAAGTCAGGCTCTGCCAAAAGTGGTAGAGGAATACTGTAATATTTGAAATATTATGGCTTAAGACTAACATTGACTTAATCATGTAGTGAGATCATTTGTTCGTGTGTTAAGCCACTAAATTAAGTATCTGCCACTAATGCGCAATTACAGTCCAGAAGGCCAACTGCATCCTGGGATGCATCACAAGAATTGTGGCCACCAGACCAAGAGAGAGGATTCTACCCCTCTCCTCTGCCCTGGTGAGACCTCACCTGAAGTTCTGCATCCAGCTATGGAGACCCCAACACAAGAAGGAGAAGGACTTGTTGGAGCAGGTCCAGAGGAGGGACACAAAAAACTCAGAGGGCTGGAGCTTCTCTCTTAAGAGGACAGGCTGAGAGAGTTGGGGTTGTTCAGCCTGGAGAAGGCTCCATGGGGACCTTATAGTGAACTTCCAGTACCTGAAAGGGGCTGTCAAAAGGCTGAGGAAGACTGTTCACAAGGGCAGGGAATGATAGGATGAGGAGGTCATAGTTTGAAGCTGGACAAGGACAGATTGAGGCTGGACATGAGGAAAAAGTTCTTTAGTCTAAGGGTGGTGTATCCCTGGAATAGGCTGCCCAGAGAGGTGGTGGAGGCCCCATCCCTGGAGACACTCAAGGTCAGGCTGGATGGGGCTCTGTGCAATCTGGTCTGGTGAGTGATGTCCCTGCTCATTGCAGGGGTGTTGGACTAGATGACCTTTAGAGGTCTCTCTCAATCCTATGATTCTATGATCTGGCAGTCATTGCAAGGACATGAGGGTGGAAGGTTATTCACATAGCACTGGCGATTTTCAAAAGATAAATTCATGGTATAAGAAAAACAGATTTTTGTTTACAAGGTGATAGAAACAAAAAGAAGGACAAGTATTTTCTGCCTCCTAAGATAAATTTTTCCCAATGAAAGAGCTAATTCTAGGTTGGCAGTATATTTGCAAAGGTTGAAATTAAAATCTTACTGGCCATTTCAAAAATGTAATAAGTCAGTGTGGGATTTTGATCAATGCAAGATATAAAATAAGAACAGTAGTCCAAACTATTCACTGGCCATAGGTAGATATATAAAGAAACACCTGCAGCTTGCTCTGCAGATGTTCAAGAAGCTTTGGGAAGGTGAAGATCATAACAAAGTCAGATGAGCAGGTGAGTCCAACAAAGTTACTCATGTAATACGGAAATAAATTAGCAAACACGGAGGTAGGCTGCATTAAGTACAATTTTTAATATAGTGGTCAAAAAAGAACATTAAGTTACTTGTGAGCTACTGGAGGAAAGTGAAACATGTGGTTCATCTCATGCATAAAAAAAAATGCACTGCCCAATCAACAAAAAACTACCCTTTTCTGCTGCTGATTCTCCTCTCCACCACAGACAGTGGCACAGTGTCAGTTGTCGGTTCCTACAGTCTCAACTGCTCTGTAAGTCACAACTACCCATCTGGAACAGTTGCTGCAGAAGCTGATTTTCATCTCATGTGTATCTTCTCTTACCTTGTTAGTCTCTATCACAGCCCAACTATTTGCTCTTCTTGTGTATTCCATTAATAGTAATTAATACTTATAAATTCCAAAAATTACATCAATTCTACACGAATTCAAATAATACCACCTATAGCTGATCCGCTAGTTTCATCATAATAGCTTTCAGAGTATTTTTCTGGAAACAGTAAAAATGCCCAAGAGCTGGCAAAGGTTCCAATTATGAAAGTGGATCTACATGGAAGCCGTCCTTGTATAACACTCATCCTTTCATGTAATTCAATTTATTTATAGGAAATACTTTTCTGACAGCTAATTCTGGGGTTTTTGTAACAGTGTTCAATAAATTCAGCTGTTTTCTGATTTATAATGCCATTCAAAATTTTACAATAATGTTAGCCATCTATAGGCAGTGTTACCACCTTTAAAGTAAAGTTTTTGAGTAGAAATGCAACCCAAACGGTGCGTATCTGTGAAAAACACTGTATAACCTTTATGTTTTGAGTACACTTTACAATGTTACAACAGAAATTAGAAAAGTTAAATATTTTCTAAATTACAATTAGTACAGCATCAGATTTCTATATGGTGAGGAAGGTACATTTTGTTAATACCTGGTTTTGACTCCGGAAGTGCTTTGCTTTAAAGATTTCTGATGTTTAAAAGGGTAAGTTGATCGGATGTTTGTTTTTTTATTCCTCTCCAAAAGAATACCAAATTGAAAACACCATAAATCAATTAGATGACTACATGATTCCATGGGAGCAGGATCTCTTCCCTTACTATATATCATTAAGTGGTTAACAATGTGAATGAACATGGCTGCTTCTGCAAATTGTTTTCAATTAGCTGTTGAAATAGAAAACTCATCTGAGAAAGAGGTCTAAAATTATACCACAAGTTTCCCAAGCGGGTACTTTGCTACTGAACTAAAAGGGGAGTCCTGTAGTGTAAGCCACTACAGACTGTTTACAATTAATGCTTAATTTTTCACAGATGTATTTTTTTACCTGTTTTGTCAGGTTATGGGCAGTTTATAGCTAACTCAAACTCTGTCAAACTGAAAGGTACAGGTTTAGTCTACACAGCACATATCCATAGAAGTAATATGTGTTGTTGAATTTGTAAGTCAATGCCACTGGGGTAACTTTTGGAAGATTACTTTATTTAAAAATTAACTTTTGGTCAACACCTTTAACCTAAATTGCACCACTCTTTGAAAGTCTTCTCTAGAATGATTATTGGAACAAAAGGCTGCCTTTAAGTATCCTGCTCCATATACACCAGTGCTTCCTGATATTTTATCCTTCTATTTCCTGAAACATAACATATTAGCCTGTTTCAATCCTTTAAAGTGATGAGCTGGTTTTACTGACTTGTACATGGCCTTTTAAGAAAGTGATTTTGGGGACTGGCAGACCTAGTAAATGATCCTAAATGTTGTAAAGGTTATGCACAGTGTTCATGTTAGAAAACACGAAAAAATTACCATTTTAAAACTCTTTCAAATGCAGATAGGCATCTGTTTATTGTAGAAGTTTAATATCTGTATCCACCTGTTCAAACAAAATCAGAGCAGTTGATGGATTCATTGTTACTGCATCCCAGTGAAACCATATACTCGAAGTGAGGCACCAGAGAAAACTGCTAGTCTAACATCTTTTCTTTGCAGCTATGAAACTAGCTTCGAAACACGAATTGGTTAGGGCTTCAGTGTTTTGCTAAACATTTAGGGTCTACTTTTTACTCCACAGAGATTTGTACTAATATATTAGCACAATTAAGGAAATCATCCTGAAAATGTCTTCTCTTAAAGAATCCTGTGCAGCCTCTGCTTACTGTAGTTTTTGTAGGGTGGGTTTTATTGCCATAGCTTTGTTTTTTTTAATTTAATATTGCTTTTTCATGTAATTACAAAGTAATTTTTAGATCTTGTAACACCAGAATGATGTTTTTGTTGTCCTAGGCCACATGAAATTTCACTTGGAACCTATAAGACACTGTTAATCACCATGTCATGCAAACAATCCAATTTATCTCTGTAAATCATCACTCAAAGATCAAATAAGCATTGGTTAAATTTAATGCTTCTATAACACTATGTTTTAGCTCGACAGTCCTTCAGAGCTACAGACTCTGATGCTATGTTGGTCTCTGAGTTCCCTCTCTGTAAGCTAGTTTGCTAGTGGGTAAAACAGCAATCCCCACTGTTTTCTCTTTTATGATCCTAACACTTGTTTTCAGTTTTTGCAGCCAATCTGACAAATAAAAAACAGATACATTTTACAGATATGATGACAATGCTGAGAAGTCAGCTCCAGTTTTAGTTTTATGAACAGGCACTTATCCATAAGTGATATGTAGTTACTTACAAAGAATATAAAGAAATCTAACAATCTAAAAGCATGTCACTTTCTCCTTATCACTAAAGGATATGGAGACAGTGATTTGCCCACAGCTGCCGATACCTCAGCAGAAATTCTGAACAATATTGTGTTAGAGGAATAGTACATTTAACAGACTTTATTTCTGTATTATTAGCTTGTTCGTATCTTTGGATAATGAGAAAATACTACTGAAGAGCTGATACGTTCCTACACTTATTCTTCACATATTTAAAAAAATCCTCCTAATAGCAACTCATTGTGATACAATGAAAGTTATTATGTGATTTCAAAGCAGATGCATAATTTAGCACTTCCAGTAGTATGTGCAATAGTTTAAAAGTTGGAACACTGTACTTCTACAAGTTTTAACTAACTTTTTTCAATTTTTTTGGAAGGGGTTATCTTCTTGTCTGCCTAATACAAGGTACTTTGCTGTTAGGATCCTGTATGACAAATTTTGCCATTTAGTTAAGAAGATAACAAGTTAGTAACTTTTTACAAATCACAACAAAAAGAAGAATCATTTTCATTTCCAGTTGACAAGAGTATGTGTTGCTGCACATGCCCCTGTTAAGCAAAGAATATATGAGAGGTTGGAGAGTTTTCTTCTCTGGAGATATTCAAATACCAAGTGACTGCAGCCAAGTGCTTTAAGCAGTCTTGCTTTGCCAAGGTGTTGGACTTGGTCTCTTGAGGTCCCTCCCAACTCTGACGATTCTGTGATTTGTTCATAATATTCTGATGAACTAGAGTAATTTTGCAAAATAACGTGTAATACCCTTTCTCTGACAAGGCCTATGAGAGAAAAAACAATCTCACAGAAGCATTCTTGCAGTATAGCAGCTGTCAGTATGACCTGGCAGTTGCTGTCAATAAGACAATTTCTATAATAAATATACATTACTCCACTTTTTCTAACATCAGACAGTATGACTGTAAACTTTATCAAGTAGCGTCATTTTCCAGCAAGAGTCTCTGGGGCAAATGTTGAGCTGGTATTGTGTCACATTTTAGGCTACTTAAGGCTTCTGACAAGTATTATAACAATGTCTGATGTGAACCCAGTGAAGCAATGTTCTCTATTACTGAATTACTTAATTGAGTAGAACTAGATGCTAAGGATAAAGCAAGTAGTTACTTGTTGGATTTTTGTTCCTAGATGGGGTACACACAGTAGTACTCTGTGGGGGGGCTACGGCGAGTCCCTAGACCCTTTGACTGAAGCAGAAAAGTTTAACCTCGGATAGATTAAAGTGTGTCCATGAGAACCAGGAGTCAGAGATATCTGAAGAATGTAAACAACTGACCGTGCTGGGAGAAACTTGGTAAGAGATGAGCAAGGGGTGTATGAAGCTGAAATGCCAATGGGCACTTGTTTATATATGTGTTGTACTAATAAAATAAGGACACCTGTATGCAGAAAGGGATATGAAAGGAGCTAGCCGCATTAATAAAGTATCTTCTTTGACCGCTTGCACATTGGTCTTGACTCTGTGTTGCATGTCCACTCCAACCACGACAGTAGACAGCTAAGATTTAACTCCTTCTAAGGTGTTTCTAATGTGAGAACTGGATGATCAATTGCTAAAGATAAATGGATGTACATGTATCATTCTTCTAAAACAAATTTCTTAAATGAAAACTAATATATATATATGTATTTCTGAATCGGCATATTTATTTTAACATGAAGTCACCACAAAAAGGTTTGGGAAACAGTTTTTTAGGAAATATTTTTCTTTGGCATCCAAATAACCAGACTAGATTTGTAATAGCAATGGCTTTGGCTTTAGCCATTTCCACTCGGATAGAACTCATCCAGTTCAAATATTTCTTGTAACTTCAAGCAGTTTAGAATCTGTTCTTGTCTGGTGAGTACAGGTAACGTTAACAGGAGAAAACATGCACAATCAAGAGACACAGATTGTCCTAGATGTTGGGGTGTTCTAAAACAATATTTCTCCATGGTGATACATTGGATATGTTTAAATAGACAAGGTATGGTTTGGGTTCAGTTCTTAAGTTGCAGAAACATACTTTTAAAGTTTAATAGACTGGAAGCTCTTGCTTTCTTCAGGGTTGCATGTTAGACTTTACATATTGTCTCAAGAAGTAAAGTATAAACATGTTGTATATGCCTAACAAACATTACCAAGTTATGTTATAAACCCCTTAGTGATTATTTCAGCCAAATTCCTGAAAGTATGATACTGTAACAACAAACCACAGCACACTAAATACAGTCGATTTTGCATGCATGCCTTATGGAATTCTTGAATAGTTGAGTAAACCATACATGTGTTGAATGGTGTTCATTTTGCAGATGTTCATTTAGTATCTGTGCACTTGTAGTTACAGGGTTCCCATCTGAACATACCCATTCTAATAAAATGTTGGCAGCAGCTCCAACTGCAATGTCATGCGGGTTGATACTTGCTGTGTGTGTGCAGTGCCTCCAATACTAACAAATAATATTAAACAAACCTGTAACTTCAATGTTAATGCGTAAGACTTCTTCACTCTGCTCTAAGTTAATTACTGATGCACCAAATCTGAACTAGACAACGGCATTCCGCTTCCCAGATTACATTCACATAGTGATCAGAGTGGAGTCCTCATTTGGTAGAGTTTTTTAAAATATCATCATTAGGTATAAAAGTCACAATAGTTTATTAATGCTTCGCCTAGAAGCTTAGCAGCACCAAATGTACCAAGTTTGCTTCCAACATGTTTTAACTTACTCTAGAAATATTCAGTGATGAGGGGAGTCTCCTAGGTGACTCTAACAAAACAGACTTTGGGATTAATTATAAAAGGCAGAGCTATTTTAAACTCGAGCCACAACTAAAATGTATCAGGACCCTGGCCAAGACTTATCAGAATATACTATAAACTTCTTTACACTTTAACCACTCTTGCCAAATACTAGTTTTGTTTACTAAATTGATTGTCAAGAAAATATTCAAAGTTGAAGTTTAAATGTCAACCTGAAAGTGAGTGTGAGGGGATGGCTGATGAAGCATGCAGTAAAGGTTTAATTTGTAAAAGTTCTGCTTTCCTAAAAAGTTTGCTTCCTTTTAGTTCTCCTGGTATTCTGCGTGTATTTCTGTGTAGGTACATTTATGATCCCTATTTAACCTTCCTATCACTTTCTTTGTATATGGCACTTTCCCTTCATTTAGAACACCATTGCCATTGTAATGTTGACCTCAAAGTTCTATGACACAGGTGTCTGCATGCTGATGGTAGCTTAGTTGATCCTCATGTTTACATAACCTATAAACCTATAAACCTGTAAGAGGCTTGAACAAATAGTTTATGGTGACGTGTGACTACATCACTTAAGTGTGAATTCCAGTTTTTTGGATGTTATCTCACATTCACTGCTTTTTGTGAAGAGAGTTGGGAAGGTGAAAGGGTTCCCAGCCAGTGGAATTGGTTAGATCATCATAGTAACAAAATGGATTTCCTAAGATTAATGTCAACAGCAGTAGTTCTAAGAATTTCTTCATAAATTCTTCACCCAAGGATAATGTCATCAGTTTACCTGATTTTGTGAATCTTCAATGAAATAGTCAAAGGTTTTTCAAACCAGATTGTAACTACAGATGAATAAAATATTAGTTTGTCTTACGATTTCATGGTAAAAGTTAAGGTGGTTTTTATTCTGTAAGCACATATTCTGCTGTTCTTGCACAGCAGGTTTTGCAAATAACCAACTACATGTCCTGGTTTCCCCACTATCTACCTCTTCAGACTTGATCTGGAAATACAAAGCAGTTCAAACAACTATTTGTGCTGCTAAAATCCTTAGTGTAATTTTTGCTCTTAGCTACCTACAGATGGCATGGCTATGGTTAAAAACTGAAAGGATAAACATGTGAAAAAAGCATGATGCCAGGGTGAAAAATAATCATCCAGCTTTTGCAGATATCAATGTATTGCTTAAAGATTTTCCAACTGACATAAAGAATTAGAGGAATTGTTTATATTTTTCCTAGTCCCAAAGTTTTATTCCACAGGAGAAAAAATGGTTTACCGTCTTGATAAGTATTGTAATAGGCTTTTTGGTTATAGAAATTAATCTTAAATAGACAACTACTTGCCTACTTCTTTTCTAGTTTCTACAAATCACTGAGGATTTTTTTTTAATATTTGAAGATATTGAAAGCAACTACTGTCTTTGAGGTCCCAGAGCATTTTGGAATCATCTGAAGATAATAGTGAAAACAATCAGAACATTTTCAAGGCTAAACACAGTAGTAAAATCTTTAGAGGTACGTTCACAAGCAGAAGGACACTTCACTTAGTGAATTCTTCTGAGCAATACCTGTCTTTGAGAGAGAATTTACAGTAAAATGAGGATGTCTGAAAGCAGCTATGGCAGAGGTCACCAGGAGTAAACTGAGAAGTATGGGCTAAAACATGTGAAATACAGATTACATTTAGTTATAGTACTTTCCCATTATTTATCTTCAAAATTCAACAGAAATCATTTCATATTTTACTGAAGAAAGAATTGCATTTTTCTTGTTTTTAATTAGGGCTGAACAGATGTGGTTACAAGTGACATGGAAAAGGCTGAGGTTCTCAATGACTTCTTTACCTCGGTCTTCACTGCAAAGGACTCCAGCCACACTCCTGGAGTCATTGAAAATAATGGCAGGGACTGCAAGGAAGAGCTGCCCATCATAAGTGAAGATC
>JAOXOE010000705.1:3213816-3255044 GCA_028565055.1 Phoeniculus purpureus
CCCTACCTCGCCGTGACTGCTCGGTCACGGCTACGGCGACCCCGCCCCTCCCCTACCCTACCTTGAAGCAAATCTCCGCCTTCTCCGTGACTGACAGCCGTCCAAGCCAACGGAACCGCCGCGCTCCGCCCCATTGTCTCTCCTTCAGCCAATGGCGTCAGCGCAACTCGACTGCCGCCCGCTCCCACCCTCGTCTCGTCTTCCGGCCAATGGGCGCGGGCAGGGGCGGGAGCGGCGTGGCTGCGCGGCCAATGGCGGGGCGAGCGCGGCGGCTAAGGGGCAGCGCGTAGTGAGGCTGATGCAGACGGGCGGGAGTAGTGGCGGTTGAGCGCCTTGGGCAGGCCCGCAGGTGAGAAGATGGTGGGGTGTCGGGGTTCTTTTTCTGAGGCTGGGGACGTTCGGGCTCTCCCTTTCCCTGCCCGGGGCAAGAGGGGCGCGGGGTGGGTCACTTGTTCCCGGCTTCAGGCCCCTGCCTGGCCGCCTCGCACTTCTTCCTTGGGGGCCACTCGCGGTCCGATGTCCTCCCGATAGGGCTCGGTGTGGTCCGGCTGTAAGGACCCATGGGCCAGTGCCGCTGTCCTTGGTTCAGGCCGGGCGTGGAAGGGCTGCGCAGGCCGCGGTGCGGTGTCGGCCTTAACCTGGTGCTTCGTGCGGGTGTGAGGCCGTGCAGGGCAGGAGTAGCGGTGGGGTGAGCAGCTGGGCCTGGCAGAGGGTAGCCTGGAGCTGTCTGGGAGCGGGACACGCAGTTCAGGGCCTGGCTGGTGATGCCTGTGTGAGTTAGAGCCAGGTGAGCTCTAGGTGGTGGCAGGTCACGCAGCTCCCCCTAAATGAGGTTCTTCACTGTTACTCGTGTGCTCCTGCCACAGTTAGTGCCTTTTTGTAGCACCTTTGAGCTTTTATATTGTTGTGTGATATGCACCTGCTCCTTGAAACTCTATCTGCTCCATTCTGCAACTTTGTGTATAGGTTGTGATTTAACAGCGCAAGATGGGTAGGTGTATTGTCATGGTTCATGTATTACAGCTGATGAAATCCCTCACTTGACAATAACTTTTTAAAAGAGGTATGTTAGTAGCAGCTTTATTCACCAAACTGCAGTATGGTAGGGGTTGGAGGTGAGCTCTGAAGATTATTTATCTAAGACTCAAGCAGTTATGGCTGGACAGACAGCATCCTGTAGCTACATTCTCTCTCTTCAGAGACTTCATAATGGCTTCCTCTTATTGTTAATGTACTGTTGTCACCAGTGTGGTAAGTACCAAAGATTCTTGTCTGCCTCTTTCAGATTGCTGTTCAGTTTCCACAGCACTGTACTCCTCCTGTAACAAATGTCTGTAACTTATTAGTCAGCTCACTGGTACAGTCAGCTCACTGGTACAGTGTGTTCGTCTTTCATGTATTGTTTATCAATGATTATCACGCCCAGCCATGTTCCTGATACTGCTTATGTTGGCATGTTCTAGTCTCCACTGATATAGTGTTCACAGAATGTTCAATTTAGCTGTTTTCATTAGTAGTACCCTGTTGTCAGATATTGATAGTGTTTATTGTCCTTTCAAGAGTTTTGTTATTGACAACTAGTCATTGGTTGTTCTGTTATCTCTTGGTTTGTCTACTCAATGTATTTTGAAATACTTGCTTAATTTTCATATCACAAGAATTCTGAGTAAGTCTTGTGTTTTGTCGTGAATCAGCAGACTTGCAGCCTTTGTTATTAGTTCTTTGTTTCACTCTCAAAGTTGGAGATAAGAACAATTCACTGAATGGTTTTGTTTGGAAGAGGCCTTTAAGATCATCCGGATCAGGAAGGTTATTTTTTTAAAAAAAGCCAATGTTAGGGTTCTTCCAGTCTCCTGTTTTATTCTTAAAAATAGTTTATCCTTAATGCTTATTCTTAAAAACTTCAGCTTCTGCAGAGAAGATCTTCAGTGTTACTGAGTGAATTAGCTGCTCAAAGGCTGACCTAAGATTTTTCAACTGTCTTCTGTAGGGTTGGAAAAATGTGTAAGTTGGGAATAAAACTTTCCATCTTGAAAAAATGTTTCTGAAGAAACCTTAATTTGTTCAACTCTTCTTGTGAAAGCTGTATTTTCCTATTTGAGGGATTAATAGTGGCTTAGGCTCTTAGTGTTTCATAAAGCTGCATTACTGAATTTGTCATGTGAAAACCCAGAGATTAACATGCTGAAATAGTCACTGTTCTGGGATGTGACATTGGGAAGGAAGGAAGAAGGGCATAATAACACTTGTTCTTGATACAAGCATGTGGAGGGGTTATCTAAATCTGTAAGTTCCAGCTCTACTTTCTGTGGTGTTTGATGTAATGCAGAAAACATCAGCTCTAGAGCGGTGACTCAAACCTCTGTAGTTGTCATTTTAATGGCACTTGATCATGTCCTTGGTGCTGCTGGATTCATGTTGCCAGGTTACTCTTTCTTGTTCTGTATTTCTTCATTCTTACTATCATGCTACTAGCTCTGGTGGTGCCAGAACTTGGATTCCAAGTTAACGAGAACAGGGTCTAGCAGGGTGTATGTAATGGGGAATGTGGTGCTTGTAATTCCCATCAAGAGGTGCGGACACTAGCCTGAAACTGGTGTTTTGGATGCTTCAACAAAAGCCTACATCATCATAGTAGTTCCATTTTATTGGAGTCTTTATCTATACTTGTGAGTTCCTCTGGAAGACCATGATGCAGTTAAGTTCTGAACCGCTATTCTTAATGTGTACTATAGATCAGCTGAACTTCTGGGCAAATATTTGCCTTTCTTCAGCCTAAACAGCTCATGAAGATTAAGCTTATATGGAATTAATCAGCTGAGTTTGAACAGATTTTTGTATTCAGTATTGAACAATTTATTTGATTTTCAGTATTCAAGGACATTATGTTCTCATGGAGAGGCAAAGTATCACTCGCCCAGCATGTGGGTGGCAGAGATGCTAACTTAGCTGGGCAGTTATCTCAGTCACTTTCAGTTCTAGGAATGCTTGTTTGCCCAGGGGTTTGTCTTTTCTCCAGCTGTATCAATTGACTTGTTAATGAAGATTGTCTGACTGCCAGCCTTCTACAAGCATGAGGCAGCAGTAATTTTAAATGCTTTTTAAAGCAGTTCTGTACAAAGCAGGTGTATGACAGGTCTTTGTGCCTGTGGAAGGAAGTGTCACGCTTTGCAACTTACGAAAGACCTTCCTCTCTGTGTCCAGATTGACCAAGAAGTGTGGTTGCCCAGCAATCACTCTACTGTTGAGAAAGAGCAGAGTTTATAATCTTTTTGGTTCTGTCTGAGTGAAATAAATGGCAATAACAACTTCCTCTGGTAATATGGACTGAGCTTCTGCAAACATCAAACCATTATGAAACTTCTGATGTACAAGTTGCTAATAATTGAACTGGGGTACTATCCAGGGTATTGAGTGCTTGGTATAATATGGGCTTCTCCTGGAAGGAGTCAGCTGAGGTGAGTGCCTGGCTGCTAGTCCTGCATCTAAACTTATTTACACCTTCAAATATGCTTTGCATAGAGATGCAGGTTCCAGGAAGATTATGCTGAGAGTGTTCAAGTCAGGCTGTTCCTTCACTGGAACACCTAGTTCTGTGAAATGTTGATTGGGCACATGTGAGGATGGAAGACTGTACTAAGTGAAATAACCAGAGGCACAGTCACTTACAGTGAATGTCTTTGTAAGAGGTAAGGAGAAAATGTCCCAAGTTGTGTGCCTGTAATATCCCTAATCTTGCACTCAGATGCAGCAGGAGAATAGGCAGTGTAGCGCCTCAAACTTAGAGTTGCTGGTGACTGCTGTAGGGCTCCAAACTGTCTGTTTTAATTTGCATTCTGATAATATTTGATTATCCTGCAGTATTGGTCAGATCTTGTCTCCTTGTATTGGGTTCTTTTGTCCTGAAAAGCTGTTGCTTCATTCTTAATGCAATCATGTGGATTAAACTTCTCTAGCGTGACAAGTCATCTTCAGTTACAGGCAGACTGAGAGAATGACTCTGCAAATCTTCTGTACTGCTGCAGAGCTGTTTGTCAGGTGGAAAAAAATGAGCAAGGTGTTGTGACACTTGACTCCAAGGTGCTCACTCAGCTTTTGGTCATGGGTGTCTTCAGACTGCTTTAGCTGGACTGGTATTAACTTATGCTTCAGTAGTAGATGGTCTTTACTGCTGCACAGCTGTTCTGGTGTGGAATCTGCTCACTGCTGCTCATCTGTGCACCCTGTAGCTGAGCAAACAGCTGCGATGTGCTTGGACTTTGAGCTGCTCCTTTCATATATACATCTGAGCTTTGACGGTGCAGGAATGGAGGGGCTGAGCATAAATGAGCATAAACAGTGTAATGCTGCATTTCAAAACCTAGTGAAGGGAATAGAGCAGGCTCCATTGGGAGTTTAGTCTGTAGTGCAGTTTGAACTGGTTCACTTGGCTTTCTCTGGCTTAATGCTGGTAAGAGTCCCTCAGTTACTGAGCATGGATCACTGGTTTCTCTGCAATGTGTTTATTTCACTTCCTCCTTGAGTTTAGTGCTGCCCACTGACTGGATGTGAGGAGGAAGTTCTTCACCGTGAGAGTGGTGAGAGCCTGGAATGGGTTGCCCGGGGAGGTGGTTGGGGCCCCATCCCTGGAGGTGTTTAAGGCCAGGCTGGATGGGGCTCTAGCAAGCCTGATCTAGGGTGGGATGTCCTTGCCCATGGTGGGGGGAGTTGGAACTGGATGATCAGGTGGTCCCTTCCAACCCAGAGTGATTCTGATTCTATAACTTCTCCAATGAAGTGATCTTGCTGTGGCAGGGGGATTGGACTAGATCATCTTTCAGGGTCCCTTCCAATCCCTAATTATAGAATCATAGGTTCATATCAGTTCTTCATGAGAAAACTCTGGACCTGTCAATTCAGCTAGGGAAAAGTGTCTATTATATGGACTTATCAGCATTAAACCTCATCTTTTACCTCTAAAAGCAGAGCTTATCTGTTCAGTATCTAAACAGGGAAGAATGCTTACCATAAAAATGCAAGCACTGTACCTCTGTTCTAAGGCAGATATGTAGCTAGCTCTATGCTGCATATGAAAAAACAATGGAATGAAGACAGCAAATTGATATAGGTAATTACTACAACCTGGCTCATTTGTGTCTTTTTTTTTTTTGCCAAAAATCAAGAAGAAACACTTAATACTTCATTTTCATCCAAGAAAGAAGTTTAGGCAATGTTAGGGCTTTATCACTTACCCTGTAGCACAATTAAGTGTCCTGTTGGTTTGTTCAAAGGAAAAAGAGCACCTATTTCCTCCTTAAAAAAAAGCTGCTCAAAGCAAAATGTGTTTTCTTCCGTTATTTTAGGCATGAAAAAATGTTTTAAGTAAAGTAAACCATGAAAAGCTTCCAATAAGCATCTCTACTTATATTTACACAGACAAGAATTTGAGCTAAAGGCAGTTAGCTCGTGGTTTATCTAGGATTACGCGTTCGAGAATGCTATAACTAGTTCTTCCCCCTCCACAAGATGGTTAGAAGACAGTAATGCCCTTGACGAGTATTCTTTTCTGGGGGTCCAAAACCAACAGCTCTCAATAGTTCTATTACTTCCAAAAGTCATAACCAGAATCCAAGCTGAACAAACGCTGGAGATACACAGGCATGGCCTGTGCTGTAAGCAGAGCCCTTGTACACCTGAACACAACTCAACAAACCCAAAACCATCCCAGCAACCTTTCTCTTCTCAACATTGAAGCACTCTGTCCAAGCACTTGACAGATTTTATTGATATATTTAAGCCTCATTTTCAAAGTAAGAAAACGTAACCTTCTCTGTCAAAGGATAAAAATGTCTTTAAAATTCCTTGATATGACTGCATTTACCCAAATATTTGTTGCATCAAGCTCCTTACCGTGTGGGCTGTGAGCTGCCTGCTGAATTTAGGCAGGCAGGCTTTGTGTTGACAGCTTCCTCAGTGTGAGTGGCAGTAAACGATGGTGTGCCCACAATGCTGGAAAGCTGATATGATACAGTTCAATCTCCTATATCAACAAACAAGGTGGAAGAAAGATGGCTGCCTGATGTTAATTGGCCTTTACTAATACATAGCAGTACTGCCACAACTGACATGTCTGAGGGAGCCTAGTTTACCCTCAACCCCAAAAACATTTGTTTCAACTCATTAGATGTTTCCACTCTTTCCCTTTATTTAAAAAGGCAGACCCAGTGAAGCAAGATATCTCACCACAGCTCACTGAAGTAGTAAGTTGCCTAATGCCCAAGTTCACTAGTTTCTTCCTTCATGAACAAGTACTAGATGACCTACTAATTTCCAGTGCATTTCAGGATCATTTGCATTTTCATGTTATTCTGCTAGTCTGTGTAGTTACAGATTATAAAACTGAAAAGATTTTCTCCCAGTCACAAAATCAACAAGCGTAGAAGATCAGCAGCACAGAGGTTAAACCTGGAGTGGTCAAGACTCCCAGTTCAGCACTGTGGTATTGAAATTATGAAGAGCAATTACAACAGCCTAACACTGCTAATTTAGCAGAAATACCTGATCTGGAAATAAATTTAAGCAGTATCACACTAAACAAAAAACCTGAAAAATTATTTTTCTGTTCCTGAAAATTACTACTAAATCCTAAATCTGGCAGGATCTGAGTCTGTTGGAAATTAGTCCAGAAATACCAATATTTGCTAGAAAAGACATCAAGATTTCTCCAAGTTTACTTGTTACTCAAATGCAATAACATGTTTTATCATGTTAGAAGACTTCAATGCCTTTCTTTTAATTTCTTCTGCTACTTTTTAATTTAATACTTCATAGTCTGTTTGAATTGCGTAACATTTCTTCTTGGTTTAAATCCCAAACATCACATTTTTTATAGTAAATACGAGTTTTCAATGGTTTTTTTTAATAAAAGTGTTACACAAGCTAAAACACTTAATACAACACACTTAGAAATCATAACACCCTTCAGAAGAAACTCGATGGAAAAGTCTGAACTGGGATTTCTGTTCAAGTAGTTCCATTTTAAATTGCCTGTGTTCTCTGACAATGTTACAGCTAAAACTAACATAATTCTTGTTGTTCAAATGAGCTCACACCTTAATTTTATTGTTTTAAATGAGGGCAAGTTGCACTTTGAATAAACAAAAACCACTAGTGCTTCTCAAAACTTTGCTGTTACAGCAAAGTTTTAGCTAGAAAAGTTATAGCTAGAAAGTGCTGAAAGCCAATAAAATGCAGTAGACAGTCTTCTTGCAGTGAAAAGCACCTTTATCTGATAATTATCCTTCTACAGTACAGAATTATCACAGTATCACAGTATTACCAAGGTTGGAAGAGACCTCACAGATCATCAAGTCCAACCCGTTACCATAGAGCTCAAGGCTAGAATTAAACATTTCCAAACATTAACTTCAATAGTTTCTGGTCAAAAAGCAAGTACAAATCAATAACCAATTTTTAAAACCAAAACTGCTCCTCCCAGGATGTTTTACAAGTGTCTCCTGTACCAAAGCATTAAATTGTCTCACCATTTCATTCCTATAAAACTTACATGTTAAAATTAAAAACAGTTTTCTAAGGATACTTAATGAGAACACAGAAACTAATGATTTTACATTAAAAGAGGGCAAATACTGTAAGTTTAATATTACAAGTGGTTAAGAATAAAAAGTGGAAGGACACTAAAAATCTTCTGTTCCCTAGCACCACTGCCAGCACTGCATGCAGCAGACCCTTTAGCCAACATGCGAACTACAGCAGTACAGAATCTCCTCATTGCAGAGGAAGTGTGAAAACAGGCAAGCAACACTGACCAGCTCATCACAAGGGATTTTGATGCAGGAACCATTCGCAGACAACAGCTTGTGAGTCAAGTTTTACGTTCGCAAACACAAGCCTGTCCTACTAACAACTATGGGCCAGCTGCCAACACAGGAGGCCATCCGGCAACCCTTAACTGCCCACAGCCCGGCTTTTGTGTCTTCCTCCCTAATACTAGTACCTGTGTTTGCTAAAGTCCTGCAGTAAGAAACTAGTAGAAAATGAAACCATAAAAAAAAAAAAACCCCACCCTGTTGGTTTCTAGCCAGATTAGCTCACAGAGCTATTTCACTACTGGGCTACAAGAACACCAGTATTGGTAGAAAGGGAGAGCATGAGAATCAGAAAAGCCCAAAGTCAGCTTTGTGTGAAGGGTCAGAGATGCCCAACTGTATGTAATTACTTCTTCAGGGGGAAAAAAAAAAAAGAAAAAAAGGACATCACTGTATGGTCCTACATAAAATCCTGCAGTCACTTTTGCAACTACTGACTTTACTAAACCCTGATACTATACCAGTGTGTGATAAAACTGAATAAATACACATGTCAATGACATCAAATACAACATATTTCATAAAATATTTAAAATATCTAGTCTACTCAGAGTCAGGATAGAAACAGGTTAGCAGGAAGTTCAGCACTACCAGAACACTCACATGATATTTTATGGTTTAGTTCCTTTACATTTTGGCCAACATTCTAACAATAGTAAATTACTTTGAAGTAAATGGCAACCAAATCCAAGAATTTTCCTTCCCTTTGTTCCTTTGGTAATTAAAAAGACAAAAAATATGAACCTTTATTTTAAAAATTGGAAGCATACTTCGAATTTTAGCCAAATCAAGCCTTGGGTTCTGTGTAAAATAAGTCCCTTCTCTAAATTACTGTAGTCCATGTTCTCTTATATGTTAGAAACTTAAACATTGCCAAAACAAGCAAATTGAAACACACCTCTCTTGGTGGTGATTTTCAGGTTAAATTCCATTGGCATTAAATGCATTCAATTCTGTTCACATTACTCCTTTTAGCTCTAGCAACAGCTTCCAGACTTTGCTTCACTTTGTGCATTACTTTTTCATATGCCAAGACACTGAAATTTGTATAAGTACCCGGGCTTTTCTCAGACACTAAAAATGAAATGTTATAGTTTATAAGGATTTATTTAATAATTTTACCAGATTACCAAATCCTCACATTCTGTTTAGTACATAAAATAAGAAAAACTTATTCTGCCTTTTTCAAAAAACCTTTTAGGAAAGAATCTCTTACATTCCAATCCCTATGAATATTATCCTTCAACATACTAATGCTTGTTCTGCAAATCACAGTCTGTTAAAGAGTAATAAGGCATCAAATGTCTCGTCACATCCTAGTTTATATGTGAAGGGCCAGTGGCACAGACTGAGAACAAAAAACCCAACCTTCCTTCACAGATGTAAGATGACATTCGGAATATTCACGTGTGTTAGAGCAACTGCAAATAAAATCACATGCAGCTCTACAACACTAATCATGTGGACTAAAAATGCCAAGTGCACACCTTTAGAGAAGGCTGGCCCACATACTTCCAAGAAAATGAAGAGATACTTGTAAATTGAAGCGAATTCATTGCTAAACGGCCCTCCTGATTTGGAAAAAAATGTGCTGTGCTCACACAATTGAAGGGCTAGACTAGATGACATTTGCTCTTTTCACCACCATCTCTTTGTGCAGGAATTCCTGCCAGTCAAACCTATGAAAGCTCTATTGAATTTACCTAAGTGACAGGAAAGCCCAGTGAATTAAACAAACATACATTAAGGCACCTGGTAGGATGCTCTTCAAACAAGCACAAAACTTCAAGTACAAGGAGTTCCAGTAGCAAATCGGTCATATTTCATGGCACAAATCTTAAGATGCCATGCTTGGATTTAGAAGGTCTCACAAAGGAAGTAAACATGCACATCACTCAGGTATGTGCGTGTGTATATATATGCATGCGCGCACAAATTTGGACTTTAAAACTACTGTGTACACCACTGATTAAAATATCAGCTTCACATTAGTAAATATGGATTGCTGCTAGGATTTTTCCTTGCTTGGCTTTTCTTTTATAAATGCAAGAAATAAATCTGAAGCCACTTCCTTTCACATTTTGAAGTTCACTGTGACATTTTTAAACATCAGAGCACTACAAAACATTTCATTTGCATTTAGTAGATAGCTACCTTAATTATCAGGAAACAATAGTATTATACATGCATCAGAGTCTATCATTATCTATCGGGATCTTAACAGATCCAGATCTTATGCAGGATCTATTATGGAGGCAAAAAAACCCCTAAAAAAACTGCTACAAATGTTACACTAAAAACCAACATAATAACAAAAAAAAGAGCACAAAGAAACAAACTACATCTGCTTTTATTGAAAAACGCTCAAAGTAAACAAAAACTTGCGGGGACCTCTAAGGTCTGTGAAGAACTTCAAGTTGTCTGAGGACTAACTAGGTTCTTAAATAATCTTCAAAATTTAATACACCCTATTCATACAGAATTTCAGTTGAATATAGTTTCTTTATTCTCTCATTGTGAAACCAGAGTTGAGCAGTTTATAAAAAATTTGAAAAATAAAGATGAAGCTAAGCACTTTCTTATTTTCCATTAAGAGTACCTATGTCTGAAACCAAAACCCTAAACTGGCTGCAGTCATTTAAATTCAGAGTAATGTCACCTATAATGCTGGTTATGGACAAAAAAAAAATAAACTGCTGCGGTTGTATGTATTGACTGGATTTGCAATTAGCACTTCTACTTAGAGTTGATTATTTCTTCTTCACACCAACAACCCTCATTCTAACACAAAATTTACAATATTTTATTAAATCCTGTATTTTTCCTGTTGAACAGGAAGTATAAAAATCATAGAAGGCAACATCTACATTTTGAATAGGTCTATCAGACCTTCTTGGCCTAAGAAACATCTGACTACAACTACAGCAGCGCCATGACTTGTGTGTATGCCATCTTTTACACAAGATAACCCACATATAACAATTTGTTTAACAGCTCCCAAGTTAAAAGTCTGTGAGTGCAGCAATATTAAGGACCAAATCCAGTTCACAGAAAGCTGATTAGCTCAATAACAGCACCTTGTGAACAGCTGCTGAGAGCTCCAAAGTGAATCTAAATCATACAAAGCAACTGAAAGCACAGGCAAAAGTACTTCATCCTCAAAGCATCCAGGGTACCACAACCTACAGTTGCTCATGAGTTAACTAAAACCCCATAGTACATAGTTTCTACAGCACTACTTCAATAACAACAGAAACACTTATATCATGTCTAGAAGTCAACTTCACAAATTTTCTTCTATTAGGGAATACTTTTTCTGAGTCTAATGTTTTGTTTGAACTTACACTGCACAAAAAAAGACCCCAAACTTCTGCAGATGGGAGACAATATGCTATTGACAGTGGGGGGAAATAAGAGCTATCGACTCTAGCTAAGGTTTTACTACCTTTTCTTCATCCCTTGATGTTTTCAGCCTCATTGGAAAGGAAAAAGTCTCTCTATAGGATTTATTTTGTTTACTTTTCAAATGTAACAGAAGTAATTCAAGATCACCAGCAGTCTAAAGGGGAAGAATGAACCACCTGTAGAGTTCTGTATTCTAAAAGTGTCAGTAAACACGAAGAAAATACATGAAACGCATTATATTCTCTATTATATTAAGGAGGAACATTATGTTTGTTAAACAATGATAATGTAATATATCTATACACATGTACAGGAATAATTTTGCCCTTATTAATACTACAGTGTGGAAACAAATGAAGCCTAACAAAATTCCTGAAATGTTTCATTACAGGAGTTGTGCTTGAATAAAACCAGTTTCCTATGGCAGAAAGCAAGCCATCACTTTGGTAAACTGTTTAATAAAATTCTACTGAGAGTTGCTTCATAAAATTGATATAATGATGGCATTGTCTACCCTCAAATTTACATATGAAGATTTCCATACTAAATCAGTTGCTGAAATTACTTCCAGACCAGCTTTGTTCAAGTCACATCACCAATGTACAGAATCATCATGGCTGGAAAGGACCTCTGGGACCATTAAGTCCAGCCCTCATCCCAACATCTCCCTAACCCATAAGCCATGACCTCAAGTGCTCTAGATACTCATTTTTTTAAACACCTCCAGGGATGGGAACTCCACTACTTCCCTGGGCAGCCTGTTCTAGTGCCAACCACTCTCTCAGGAAAGAACTTCTTCCCAAGATCTAATCTATACCTCCCCAATACAACTTGAGGCCATTTCTGCTCATCCTATCATTAGTAATTTGGGAGAAGAGACCAGTACCAGCCTTGCTACAACCTCCTTTGAGGTAGCTGTAGAGAGCAATAAGTTCTACTCTCAGCCTCCTCTTCTCTAGACTGAACAACACCAGTTCCCTCAGCTCCTCTTCATAGGGCCTGTTCTCCAGCCCTTTTCCCATCCTCACTGTACTTCTCTGGTTCCACTCCAGCACCTCAATGCCCTTCTTATACTGTGGCGCCCATAACTGGACCCAGTACTCAAGTTGTGGTCTCACGAATGCAGAGTACAGAGGTACAATCACCTCCCTACTGCTGTTGGCTGCAGTGCTCCTGATCCAGGCCAGGGTGCTGTTTGCCTTCTTAGCCACCTGGGCACACTGCTGGCTCCTTTCTAGATGGCTGTCAACCAACACCCACAGGTCCTTTCATGCCAGGCAGCTCTCCAGCCCTGCACGGTTTGTTGAGACCAAAGTGTAGGACCTGGCACTTGGCTTTGTTAAAGGTCATCCCATTAGCCTCAGCCCACTGCTCCAGCCTGTCAAAATCCCTCTGTAGCACCTCCCTACCCTCAAGCAAATCGACAGTCCTGCTTGATTTGGTCTCATCTGCAAATTTACTGAGGGTGCATTTGATCCCCTTATCCAGGTCACTGATAAAGATGTTAAACAAGACTGGTCCCCAAACTGAGTCCTGAGTGACGCTGCTTGTAACTGGTTGCCAACTGGATTTAACTCCATTCACCACAACTCTCTGGGCTCAGCCATCTAGACAGTTTTTAATGCAGGGAATAGTCCACCTGTCTAAGCCATGAGCTGACAGCTACCCCAGCAGAATGCTGTGGGAAACAGTGTCAAATGCCTCACTGAAGTCCAGGCAGACAACATCCACCACTTTTTGCTCATCGACTAGGCAGGTCATCTGATCACAGAAGGAGACCAGGTTGGTTAAATAGGATTTGCCCTTCCTGCACCCATGCTGGCTGGGCGTGATGCCCATCGTCCTGCACTTGCCATGTGATCACCCCCAAGACCAACCATTCCATGTATGTGGCTCTACTAAAGGGTCTTTATGGAAACTTGTCAAACACATGCTGAATATGTCAAAATACATACTATACAATTAAAATCCGTTTAACTAGATCGGGAAAACTAGTTAATTTTTTAAAAAAACATGTTTTTCAGTATCCTGCCTACATGACTACTGCCAATGCTTTTGTCAGCGCCAATTGACTGCTGGTTTGATCAGGTCACAGCAAGCTCTCCAGGCTTCTTTTTCTCATGCATCCCCCGCATGCCCTGCTGGCACCATTTCGGAATCTCACTGTTCTGCCTTGCTGTTCCTGGTCTGAGTCAGTTTAGCCACATTTATATCTCCCACGGTTTCCCCAGCAGCACTCTCAGCCTCACAGGTGAGGGCTGCTGATTCATGTTGGGTCTCTCCTTTCTCCCTCAGGCTTCCCAAGTTCTGAGAACATTCTCTCCAGCTCAAAAACCTCAAAATATAGCACTTGGATTACAGAGCTTACCTACGACACTGCCTTGCTTTTTGCAATATCCTATGTTTGTTTACAATTGTATTTGGTCTTTAGGATGTGCTACAGATAATTATTTTCTGATAGCGAATCCCTCCCTTTAAGCTTCCATTCTCTTCCATACACACCCAGTTAGTCTATTTGTATTGGACTGTCAATTACACAAACAGTTCAGTCCCCATACAATCACTCATGAGACACAGGCAAGAGTTAACTGGTTGATCTGAGAAAGTATTTATTTAGGAACCTGCTTCTACCAAGCTATAGTCTTGGTTGTTTGAAAATTTTTTGTATTAATGGCAGGGAATCCATCTAGTAATCCAAACTACTCACCCATGGCAGTCAACAAAGCAGCCAAAAAGTTCTGTGAATAACAGAACCTTTAAGAAATCCTACCAAAAAAACTCCCTGCATCAAGGAGCTCTGTACTCTGGAGCAGCCTATTTAAGCAGCCAGTGTGTGAAGGAATTACTTGAGTGCATGATCCGAATATTAAGTATTTCACACTGCCCAGACTCGTAGTGAAGCTCTCAAATAACAGAATAACTTTTTTGCTGACTACTGCCACCAGTACTGTCATGAACAGCAGCACCTTCAGTTTTGTGCCAGCCAACACACTACCCTGAATTGTCTACCCGCGTCTGGAAAGGACACTTACAGCTGGTAAACATGATCTTACACTATCACTGCCAGAATTGCTGTGTGCAGTGACAGAGACCATCTCCCTACAACTACAGTACTACCTAATTTTAGGAAGCACTGAAGTACTCAGCCATTTCTGAGAGCCTGAAGTGGATTAGCATCTATTACAAAATTTCCTTGAAATCCTACTCATAAAGGATGTCTTCTATAAGCCTTCAGTCAAAACACACTTGCAGTCACTGTGGTATGAACACCACAAACCTCAGAGCAAAGGTGCAATTTCCTTGTAAACAGGTTTCTTCTGCATACCCGCCATCTGTACTAAGTGGTAGCAAAAGCAGACAACAAAACACACTGAAAGGAAATAGACAAATCTGGAATAGTTCCACAGTCCAGACAATAACCTCTGTGTGTGTGTGTGTGTGTAAAAACATACAAACTATCATCCAAAAAAAATCATTACTTCTGGTTCAAAAAGCCAGGTTAAAACCATAAATATTAAAAACAACCCCACAAGCTAACCACAATTGATATATTCACAAGTCACTTCTAAAACTGCAGAAGATATTTTTTTTCTACTGCAATTATATTTCTCACAACAAAAATATAAAACAACAGAAGCCAAACAGAGAGTTAAAGCAAATTTGTCCCTGGTGATAACCACGCAGGGATAGTCATCTTAAAGTCACTAACTGCTCTGAGAATAGTGTGAAGTCCAAGTGCTAGCATAAAGCTTCCAACGGCAGTACTTGAGTGAACTGAACCTTCTTTACAGTAGTTAAACAACCATACATTGATACAAACGACGAGGGTTCTGCACCATTTTACAGAACCCTCTCAAATGGTGAATCTTGTCTAGAAATGTTTGCTCTCCACACCCCCCACCCCCACCCCCAATAAAGGAGACTTTTCTATTATGCTGTTTTCTCTCAAGTTCCCAAATTCATGTAAAAAATTCAGCAAAAGGTTTTCTGACTTGACTATAAGCAAAAGTCCTCTTAAAGGAATTAGGAGTCGTCAAAACAATTTGATCTAGTGCTGGAGAAAGTTCACTACTAATCATAAAGACAGTTTCAAACACTTGAGCTATAAATACAGAAGTACCCTCTTTCCTACAAGACTGCAGCTCATGATTTAAGCAGATTTTCTTAAGATGCAGCCCAAAGCTGAACCTGAAAAAAGTTTTAAAAATATATCTCAACATTTCTGTACAAAGTTTTTAACCAGATATTATTATTTGTCATAGTGCCTGAAGTCTCAAAGGAAAAATCACTAGCTGCATTTCTTCTCACTTCTTAGTGAAAAGTTTGTTTGAAAAGAAGCAATTTAACCACAGTCACCAACGGTTGAGAAGGACCACTTCTTCCAAGCTCAGGATCAGCATACAATGGCACATAGACAGCACGATTAGCAAAGTCAGTGTTTACATAATGATTGTCTGCATAAATAAACCTATCCATAATTTAGGAAAGCAGAACACAACCGTTATTTTTCATTATCTGCTGTATCAGTGCACTAGTGTTTAAGGAGGCACAGAATTACAAACATTCTGATTATCATATATACGCACACACAAAATAGTATTGTAGAATATTTAAGATGTGTAAGAGCATGAGATAGAAGAGAGGTACTCATCCAACACCACATGCCAGAAACCAATATCAGAACTTATAAAAGGAGACACAGTACAACTTTGCTTTTACTTTAAATTTGACCTATTAGCAATTTTTCAATTGATACTACATTTATATTATCTTTTATATCTACTACACCTGTCTTTGGAAGCAAAGATGAGAAAAGGTAAGAATTACCTCACCAGGTCTTTTTTTAATTGAGAAGTGTCCCAACTATATTCAAAACGTTCACTACCATTAAAGACTTATGGAAAGGAAGCAATAAAAAGCATCATGGCTGCAAAAAAAGCAAGAGGAATTCCAGGGTTTCAGTGAGATAGGTTGGAAGGCAAACAACTAAAGGACAAGTTAAAATAAGAGACAGATATAAACAAGTGAAAACATTCAAAAAGCAGGAAACAAAATACTACACGCACAGCTCTCTGCTTTTTCCTCCTCCTTAATCATTTCGATACGCTCACCATGATAACCTCTGACATGAACACCCCTGACCTTTGCACATGTTCCTTCAGGCAGGACTCCCTGTGTGCTCTGAGCCTTCAGCTACAACAGCAGCTGAGAGCCACAGTACTGAGCTTCCTCCTTGGTGAGCAGAGGTCAGTCAGCATTCATTCTGGTTTACCGAAGACAGGGCAACTTTCTTGGAGGGCAAACAGGGAAGGTAATCTATTTAGTACCTTGAAGAGATCTGGCTTTAAGAAAACAAAACCAAAGCCACACACACAACATTTGCCTACATCTTAATGAAGAGCAGAAAGAATGGAAAATTAGAGCAGGTACTACCTGGACAAATTAAAGAAAAGGACAATTCTCTTTGATAGCAGCCTCCACTTTATCATCCAGATACCACATTCATATCCATTTTTCAACTTAAAAGGAGTTGATCACATTACAAAAGCTCTGATAACAACCAATTTCAACCTATTAATGGTACAAGCTCACAGAATAGAAGGCAATATTTAAGCATGATACTAACTTTTTAAGACTTAAGATAACAGTGTACATGCAACAGCCAAACTTTCCTTGTGACATAAACATATTTATATAAATGCTTGGCTTAATGAATTATAAAAGCAATATCAAACATTAATTCTGATACATCTCAGCAAATTTGCTGGAAAAAAGATAAAGGCAAAAAAAAGAAAAGATCAGCATTCTAGGAGTATCCCCAGGGGAAGGAAATCAGCAGCCGAACATAGCACACATTACCTCTGCCCCTTGTTCATCCATCTGCTGCACCCCAAGAAATGCCACAGGGGAAGCAAACATGTGGAGCACAACTAATAACAGCAATTCTGTCTGTATTAGAAACTAATTATCACCCTTTCCTATCAGGATCAGTGCTTCCAGAATTATAAGCAATTTACCCTACTAAATGGAGTCTGAAATTTAACACTCAATACCTCAACAGCTTACTTTTTTAAAAATGCTGATGTGGACCTGTATATAACACAAACTATATTTTCTTTCCTTTCTACACAACCCACACTCTTGCTTTTGAAGACTTAAAATCTAATTTTTCTGAAGTGAAGCAATGAAGAGAAGGGAACTCTGCTGAATCACAATATTGTGCATTTTAACTCTCAGCTAAAACAGCACAATACCTGTGATCAATCCACGTAAATCTAACAGTAAGACAAACACAGGATCTGGACTGTATTAGCAATCTTCTGAAAGCAACAATACAACATCTCATTGCCTCTTTCTGAATGTATTACTTTGCATTAGACACAGACCATAAAATTACAACATGATACAAAGCTGTGAACAGCATTTTATAAACTACCTTGCAAAAAAAAAATTAGAGCTCAGCTTGGTCTGTTTTCATTCTACCAAACTAAAAATTAAGAATTTGGAGAACTACTGAGATTCTCTGCATTAGGTTACGCTATAAGAAAGGAATTACTTCAAAACAATCCAGTAAACATTGGTTTGTTTCAATTAATATCACATATTTGAGGTGCTATACTGCACACAAGGTATACTGTGAGTGCCAAGACGTCAATAAAGAGCAACGAGTATGGAACAACACTGGTTCTCCCCCTTAATTTCTATTTGTTTTGTATCCATCCACAACTTGAGTCAAGTACTTTTTGAGGCCTCACCCCAAGTTTCACATTGCAGGCTGCCAAAAACAAAGTATCCTCCTCCCTTACAATTCCATCAAAGCCCTCCTGCTTAGTCAGCAGGTGCTACTTTGAGAAAGACAGGGTCAACTCCCTGAAGGAAGGGAGCAAAACACCTCCCTGAGTGAGCAGCCTGGAATTCAAACTCAGGTCTGCTACCCGAGACTGCACAGACTGGCTCAATGCTTTGAGGTATCCATGTCAAGAACTCTCAGAGAAGGATTCACAAAACAAGTCTCAAAAATCTAAGCAACAAACATTCTAATGAAATTCACCAAACTACTTGGTTTGTACCTTTGAAAAACATACATTGATATTACCCCAATAAAACTGTTTTAGATGGAAATGAAACTTTTCTCAAAATATTTAATTCCAAAGCCAACAAAACTTGAGTAAGATGAACTGTAAATACACAGTAGAGCACTGCTTTTGTACGCAGCCAGATGTCAGATCAGAATACATTCAGGATATTAGAAAGCGATCTTTTTTTTTAAAAAAAAAAAAATCAAGAATAGTCAAGACACTACTTATGATCACTTATACCATTGAAGGTACAAAGAACAAACCTAATGCAAAACACCAGCAACTTGGCTTAATAAGATTACAGTACATTCAAAGGGGCTCATACGCATTTTCTATAAATGAAGTGTAAAGCCTGATGACTGTACAATCCGGAAGACCAACCTAAGCTTATAATGAAGGTATTGTGACAAAGCTTAGGGCCTAAAACACCAACAGAACTGATCTAGTCGAAAATTTTTCACTGATTATAAAACAAACATGCAAGTGAGTAGCATGCTCTAGTTCGTATGACGCATGTAATGTTTATAAGGTAGGTAACATTGACTTTAGTAGAAAGTATTTTTTGCTGCAAATCACACTTCTCAAAATTACATCATATTTACAGCATAACAGCACATGGCTAGAAAATTTAAGCCATATCTCAAACACCCTTAAAGAAATCAATAATAACTATGCATAAGTCAGGACAAATGGTTTATTTTTATTGAAAGCAACTAAAATGGTGTATCATGATCTCCTACAAGAAAATTGGCAGACTAAATAAATATTAAGAACTGGCTCCATTAGTTGATTAAAAGCAGCAAAAAGAGGGGGAAACCCAAAATCCAGCACCTCTGCACTTCAGTCTCACAAGCCCTGTAGCACTACACAGGCTACGTACTACAGTGAAACCAGTTATCAAGAGAAACGCGGTTTGAGCATGCTAACCCCACATCCACAGACACGCACAGCTATCTTTACACAATCATAAGCATCCTTACAGAAAACAGTCCTACAGAGAAAAATCTAGTCATGACATCAGCTTTCCAAAACAGATTTGTCAGCAGCAAGAAACAGCATACAGACTGCTCTACCAACACAATACGTAATTATTACTCTTAGCCAGATTCAATAACTGAATTATTCACATTAAAATAACTGTACAACTGTACTTCAGCACACAAGCAATACTGTGCTTCTTAATGTCAGCACAAACCATCCCCATGCTGAGGAAAAAAAAGATTTTAAAGCATAAACAGTAGAATCCACCATCATTTGACTTCGCACCTGCTTGTCCATCCAATCAAAACACCAATTAAGTCAACATCAGTCAAGGTCTTCATTTTTCTAAAGATATCATAAACTACGAATTAACAGATATATTCTATTTTACTTCTAAGTATTACCAGGAGGAGACTGTGCATGCATGCACAATGCATATAGCCTGCTGAGGAGAAAGAAGTAAACTCAGGATACTCTTACACAAGCTAGCCAACACACTCTTGCTGCCATCTACTAAATACAATTATTTTTGAAATTCTCGTCTACAAACTGCACCACCTAATTTTTTTCTACTTGTTGGATTAAAAGGAAGTTCACTTCAGAATTCAGTTTTCATTCAAAAGACATGCAAGTCTTTGAATAGGTTGTAAGCCTACAGCCAGATTTATGTTTCTAACAATTATTATTTACAAATCAAAGTTTTAAGTAAAATTCCTTCCTGTTGAGAGTATTGTTTCTTAAACACTAGTTATTTGTCACAAGACACAATATAAAACCAATGGGCAAACTTTCTGTTACTCCTGAAGAGCAGAGATCCAGCTAAAGACATCCAGATAAAACCAGCTGTTTCAGAAGGTACACAGAAGGAAAAAGAGGTGTTTGTTGTTACTAGTTTTTCAATAGGCAGCAACTTACACACATAAGTCCCTTCACAACACATTGACAACATGAAAAGGAAGACACACTGACAGAAGGGCAAGCACCTCCAGCAAGATTTTACTTTGCAATATCTACACTTACCAAAACACTTCCTCCCTACACTTGCAGTGCACTCCCTATTACCATGACTTACAAAGTTTTCCTTTCCCAAGTCCAGTCACACTTTACAGAAAGCATTTTTTAAGAGTATGCAGTATTAGATTTTATTTGAAACAAGTGAGCAGAAAAGCTGTCCTAGGACTACTTTCACTAAATCTAAAACCAAGGAGCATTAGACGGAAGCACTAAGAGAAGCCACAGCATAATCATGGTTGGAAAGGACTTACTAGATCACAAATCCAACTGTACTCACAACAACAAAAAAGCTAAATGCCTGACTGGTCGATGAAGACCAAATAACCCCCCTCCATGCCTGCAACTATAGCAGGGGGTGAAGCATGATGTCTACACGTTTCTTAAATACCTCAAACTATGGGGATTCAACCACCTCCCTGGGAGGGCAATTCCAGTGCTTCACCACTCCTTCTATAGAGATGTTCTTCCTAATATCCAATCCAAACCTTCTCTGCCTCTACTTCACATCACTTCCCCTGGTTTTGTCATTAGTTACTAAGAAGAAAAGGGCAACACCCATGTCTCTACAATCTCATTTCAAGTAGTTGTAGAGGGCAATGAGCCTCCTCTTCTACAAACTAAACGTGCCCAGCTCCCCCAGCCTCTCCTCATATGACTTGTCCTCTAAACCCCTCACGAGCTTGGTAGCTCTCCTCTAGACATGTTCTAGCATCTCAATGTCTTTCCTATAATGAGTGGCCCAGAACAGAACACAAAAGTCACTGAATCCCCAAACAGAAAGCCAAAATATCCAGTACAGGAAAGCCTTAACAGTCATTTTAAAATACAACTCCACCTTCAACAAATATGTGAAGAGGCATATTGATATGAGCATACATAAGAACAGAGCCAGCTTTCTCCTTGCTCACTACAACAACCACAGGCATCTGCAAGGCACTGTGAGTCTTGGGCCACAGGCATGTCCAAAAAGCAGCACAGAACACTTACAGGCTATGATGGCACACCACTCTTGGGCTTTTATTTCCCTACAAATCATCTTATAAAAGAGTGAATGACTACAGAACCAACCAGCATCGCTCCAAGCCATTAAGTTTCAGAGAGGCAGACAACAAAGTTCCTGAACCTGGATTTCCACACCCCAAAAAAACCTCAGGATACTGATTGAGCTCTTTCCCTCCAAACCAGATAACCACTAGCACCCTCCTTTTGCTATCCACACCAGGCTAGCAGTAAGAACACAATTAATTGTTCACTTGAAAAAGTAAACCCCAACCAAGTCTCACCACACATGCAGTGCAGATTCCTTAAGCAAATGGCTCTCAGACAGACTGACTCCTCCTATCAGTGACAGTCAGGAAGAAAGCCAGACAGGCCACTTAAACAATGGCTTGTACACTGTGGGTCAGCAAGATTTATTTGCATAACTGGACTTACGATGCCCATAACTTCTGTTCACTGACAACATTTACTGAAATCCACATAATTACCTTACCTCCAAAGAAAACGTCACAGCACAGAGATAATTAGAACACACAGAAATAGTTCCAAAATTCATAGAACATTAGGAATTAGAAGGGACCTTGAAAGTTCATCTAGTCCAATCCCCTCACCACAGCAGGATCCCCTATATCAAGTCATACAGGAACATGTCCAGGTGGGTTTTAAATACCTCCAGAGAGGTAGACTCCACAACCTCTCTGGGCAGCCAGTTCCAGTGCTCTGTCAACCTCACTGGAAAGAAGTTTCTTCTCATATTTATGTGGAACATTCTATATTCATTCTGACACTCATTGCCCCTTGTCCTATCACTAGATGACATTGAGAAGTGTCCTCCTGACACTCATCTTTTCCATATTTATAAACATTAATAGCGTTATCCCTCAGTCTCCTCCTCTCCAAGCTAGAGACACAGCTCCCTCAGCCTTTCCCCATAAGGGAGGTGTTCCACTTCCTTCACCATCTTTACGGCTCTGCACTGGACTCTCTCCAGCAGCTCTGTGTCCTTGAACTGAGGGGCCCAGAACTGGACATAATATTCCAAATTTAATCTCACCAGGGCAGAGTAGAGGGGGATGAGAACCTCTCTCGATCTGCTAACCACTCCTCCTCTGATCCACCCCAGGATGCTGTTGACCCTCTTGGATACAAGGGCACATTGCTGGCTCATGGTCATCCTGCTGGCCACAAGGACCCCCAGGTCCCTTTCTCCTACACCGCTGTCCAACAGGCCAGTCCCCAACCTACACTGGTACCTGGGGTTGTTCTTGACCAGATCTCAGATTCTACACTTGCCCTTGTTATAGTTCATTAAATTTTTCCCTGCCCAACTCTCCAGCCTGTCCAGGTCCTGCTGAATGGCAGCACAGTCTGCTGGGTTGTCAGCCACTCCTCCCAGCTTTCTGTTATCAGCAAACCTGCTGACAGTGCTCCCTAATCCCTCATCCAAGCCATTAATGAATAGACTGAATAGGACTGGTCCCAGTACCAACCCTTGGGAGACTCCACTAGATAAGGCCTCCAACTACTAGACTCTGTCCCATTGACCACTGCTCTCTGGTTTCTATCCTGCAGCATGTTCACAACCCACCTCGCTACCTGATCATCCAGACCACTGAAGTCAAGACAGACGTGTGAATTTACTCTTCTATCTACATAACTTACATGTAAAAACTGTCAGAACGCAAGCAGATCTAATACAGTCGTAGTATGGGATTGCTAATCCAGCATCTAAACCAAATTCCAAACCTTCCTGTCCTACAAAGGTAATTCCACTATGTTAAGCGTATTATATTAGATATAAAATTTATAGTCATGCAGAAACTTTACAATAAAAATACATCCTTTTTAGTCTACCCACAAATTAAACACCCTAAATAAAGCAGGTATATAAATGCTTGGCTATTAACCATAGACATAATGTCACTGACATGCTCATTACTCTAAAGGCACATCTTTTACTGAACTGAGATAAAGGTAAATTAATCTGAAGTCTGGGGAACTGTAAAAAGGAAGTAGTAACTAGACATCTACTTGGTCATCTGAGGTTGGAGGAAAATATATCAAGAATAAAGAATTCTAAAATTGCTTAAGAATAATGTTAGAATACTACCAAAACTAAGTGATCAGCAAGAAAAAAAGCAAGCTTCTAAGCTGATTAACCAAGATATTAACCAATATATATTCTAATATATATTCCAACACATTTATGCAGAAACACCACACTAACACATTAGATTATCTGACAGAACTCAAAAGGAGACGAAAGCTCCCAAAATTATGGAAGTGCAAAGTGACAAACAAAATTAACAAATTTCACTGCGTTAGCAAACATTCACTTGCATTTAAAATGTTTAGAGATAAGAATCAACACAAAAAGATTTAAGATGTTTTGCATAGAGATAGCCTACTATGAGAAACTAGATTAGACAAGAATTAAAGATTCAGCCACCGATGTCACAGCCTTGACCCATTTGCATACCATGCTAGAGAAGGATCAGTGAAGACAAGACAGGAACACACTGGATACCTCTAGAGCTTCTTCACTTTCAGCTTGATCAACACTACTGCTGTTAGAGAACACAGCATGGTATTTCCCAAGTGCAAGCATGTGTTACATCTTAAACTTTTCGTGGGTTTTTTTTTTTTTAAAAAGCAAAAAACAGTCCTCACACAACAGATACAGACAATGAATCTGGTTTTCATCATAAAGGTGCCCAGCATTTTCAAAGAAAAGGTATCAAGACTTAGGAAAAATGAAGTAATTCATTCAGTCATTCATCATGCTTATCTGAATAAATTCAACCAACTGGTATAATTTTCAAGAGTATAATTCATATGATTGCAAATTAGTTCTATATATTGTGTGTGTTTCTCAAAGAGAATTTCCAGAAGGGTTGGTAACAAATAATTCTACTTTTTAATTTGTCTGCATTTAATGTTCATTAGTCACAAGGCTTCAGATGAAAAAGCAGACTAAAAACACCTTTAAAAGCTGATTCCTAGCCCCATGAGAATGTAAAGTCTCAAAACACTAAATCTGGAAGACAGGTTATCACAAGAAGAACACATACACAGTAAAGTAGAATCAAAATACATTTCAGAACACAATCACTATTCTTAACATTTATGTCCACAGCACTCCACATATAATCTATTTTTTTCTTGGACTCACAAACCAAATACCACTTCTGCAAGTCACCGCTGTATCACAAAATCACAGCAAGAGCAACACAAAGGAAAGATGAATTGTCCCTGGGCGTTTTGTCCATCAAGCCATGTTAGAAACACGAAGCAAAAGTGAAAAACACAGCCCAGAATCCAGCATTCAGGACTGGTATTCATTTGCTCTATATTGTACAATGCCTGGAGGAATCACATGCACTAAACGCAGTTAACTAGATTGATTACATGGATAAAAGCAACCCTAGGACAATGCTAACACAATGCAAACAACCAAATAACATGTAAAAATTATTCAACATAGCTGAACATCCAGACTAATTAAAATCTATCCTGTGCAAAGAAGTTAACTTCATTGCTTTTCTTGCTGACAGTTACATCTAAAAAGTTTTAATTATGACATGAATACTATTAGAAGCAGCACCACTAAGAATCTGTTACAAAAATAATCATTATTTAACAGTTCATCTTTATTTGGTTTTAGAATTGGTAAGTACATATTAAAATTAATTCATCCAAAATTTCAGAACTACTCTGCATCAAGGTGAGAACAGCCCAAACTACCCAAACCAGTAACAGAAGTCTGGTAGTGTACAGCAGCAGTAAGCACTTGAGAATGGTGGCCATCTGCATGAAGAACACCAAGAACAGACTAGTACAAAGCTGAACACTGCTCTTTACAAATTTTGATGCTCTTAAGCTTTGTGCTGAGTTTTTGGAGTCTTGCCAAAATAAAGATTAAAAGTTGCTTTCATAGTTTGTTTCATTATCACTCAAACAAATATTCTTCAAAGGACAAGCTGAAGGAGGTATCTACCTGCAGTAGCAAAACAGTGATTCATCAAACATCTATCTGGCACGTGAACAACAAATAAAGCAGTAAGTATCCCTAAATTTCTTGCACATCAGGCCCATGGAAAAGCAAATAACCTTCCCACACTAAGTTTTTGGCAGATCAACCTTCTGGGCTCCTCTATCTAGAAAATACTTCTACATCTCCTGATTTCCCTAGCTTTCTGTGTCTCCCCAAATCCTATTTCTCATCCTACTTCTCATAAAATTGTGAAGTTTAAAAATAAGTCCCACAAAACACTTGAAAAGATAGGAAAGTAGACATTATTTTAAGTTTTAGAAATGCCTCACAATAGCTACACATTCAGAAGTAAATGAAATGTAACCTACACACTGAGGTGAAAAGTTCAACATTACTTTAGGAAAAATGAATTAAATTGGTTTGCTGTCTCCCCCGCTCCCAGTGCTTTCTGTATCAGGAGTTCCATTTAAAATAAAAGACAGAACAAAGCTACAGTTTTTTAAATGCTTGGTTTTATCCCAATCTGGTTGGTACTTAGGTTTACAGAATGCAAAGCAGTGGTTTGTTTGGGCTTTTTTTTCCAGCAGTCACAACACACTAGTTTGGCAAAACACACTAGTTGAATTTCATGTTACAAAGAATTGTTTGATGGCCACGGCATCCTTTTCCCCTTAAAGACTATTTATGCCTTAAAGGATATAGGGTTTACCAGTCAAACCTGAGACCAAAGCATTCTGTGAGTATGCAAAGAATTTGCTTTTAAATAGGCATAGTGCTTCAAGTCTTCCCCTTTGACACATATTTACTCCTCAGTACTTCTGAAACTTCCCCTCACTTACCAGAATTACAACACCAGAATTGCATGTTTCACAAAAGACTGTATTTATGACAGAAGAAAACTAAGTTAAAAAGCATTTCAGGAAGAAAAACCCATGTTTTGACACTAAGTTCTTCGTGAACAATAGGTTAGATCAGTTGTGTTTCATAAACGTAAAACACACTATTGTGGCATAATCAGCTTTTCCATCCCAGTTAAATCACAGGTTCTGTCTATGACATCCCACAGGGTCTTTATTAAGTATTCAGAACCCAGGCACAGCAGCAAGTGCAGTCACATTGAACACAGCCTCATCTGTTGTTTCAGTCAGAGTAGGTTTTATCAAAACAACTACTTGATTACCGAATCTTTCTCGACGAGTTGTTACCATATCCATGATTATTAGATCATGGCCATAGGCTAGGCACTGGTACATATATCCAGCTGTCAAAATACATTTAATCCACTAAATGCAAAGGATAGCTATGGACAGGGCTATTTTCTGTTTATATATCAGGAAATCTTTACACTAGTAATTTTCTTCCTTGAAGAAATGTAGGCAAATGTATTTATCGGCACTTTTTCACTTGGAAAGAAATGAAAAGCATACATAATCTGTTAAAGCGTACCAAAACAGCCTCTAGATTGTTCCTATGAGTTCTAGACTGAAAGTTAGATTTTCACATTTTTAAATAACAAACCTGAAGTGTTATACAGCAGACACAGTACAAGCGGAACAACAAAACCCTAAAAACTTTATCTAAATAAAAGACTGAATTAAACAGGCAGAGGCATGGAAATTATATAGGAAAAGCAGATATCCTGCCAGGAGTCTGTTATAGACCACTCAACTAGGATGAAGAGGTGGATGAGGCGTTCTACCAGCAGCAGGCAGAACTCTCAGAGTCTCTAGACCTTGATCTCACAGGGGACTTCCACTGACCTGTCATTTGCTGGAAATACAACAGAGCGGGAACAGTCTAGGAGGTTGCTTGAATGTGTAGGAGATCACCTCCTGACACAGTTGGTCAGCAAGAGCCTGCCACGTGAGGTGCCTCACTAGACCTGCTGTTTCAAACAGAAGAGGTCTGCTGGGAGATACGGTAGTCAGAGGTCATCTTAGGTTAAGCAGTCATGAAATGATCAAGTGCTTGGTGAAGTAAGGAGGGGACTAAAAATCACCACAGTGGACTTGCAGAGGGCAGACTTTGGCCGGTTCAGGACATTGGTTAAGTGAGTCCCTTGGGAAACACTCCTGAAGGACAAAGGGCTCCAGGAAGGCTGGGCATTCTTCAGAAAAGGACTCTTAAAGGCACAAGAGCAGGCTGACCCCGCATGCCACAAGATGAATCGGTGAAGAAGACTACCAACCGGACTGAACACTGAGCTCCCGCTGCGCCTCAGGAAGAAAAGGAAAGCTTATCACCTTTGGAAGAGAGGGCAGGTAACTCAAGAAGCACCCAGAGATCTGACTAGGACATGCAGGGAGGAAATCAGAAACATAAAACCCCAGTTAGAATTCAGTCTGGCTCTGGAGTCAGGGCCAAGAAATGTTTTCACAAAGGCATCAACAGCAAAAGGTCAGGGAGAATCTACACCCTGTTCTGCACACAGAGAATATAATCATCAAGGATGAGGACATTGCTAAGGTACTTAGTGCCTTCTTTGCCTTAGTCTTTAATGACCAATCCAGTTATCCTCAAGGTATTCAGGCTGGAAGACAGGGATGGAGAGCAGAAGACACTTTCCACAGCCCAAAAAGAAGTTGTTAATGACCTGCTAAGTCACTTGGACACTCACAGGTCTTTGGGGCCAGATAGGATCCATCTGAGAGAGAGCTGAGGTAGCTGGCAGAGAAGCATGCCCAGCCACTCTCCATCATTTATCAATGCAGCAGAAATCCCAGATTACAACAGCACTAAGAATCAAGTGAGTAATAATATATCCTAGGAATTTGCTATTCCTAGCGAATTTTTAGTTATTAATGTTCATGAGGAACACCAATAAGGCCAAAAAATTCACCTTTTGAGAATTTTGTATTTTGTTCACCATTCAGTATTCTGTATCCCTGTACTTTAATGGGTATGTTAAAAATGTAGCATAGATGGAAACCAAAATATAGGATATTGAAAAGTATTGAATCTCAAGACAAAACTCTAACATGAATTACATTAACTACTCATTTCATTTTAGAATTAGTCATTCAAATTCATTCAGAATTAGAATAATTCTGATAAAAAGATAAAAACCTAACTTCTCAACCTAAACTAATTTTAAATGCTATCTCTGCCAAGTCTGACAAAACCAGGCTGGTATTAATATATACTTGCATTTTCAGAACACAATGAGCTTATCTCAATGTATTTCAGTGAGCCTATTGCCACAATCCCCAAAATAGTGCGTACTCAATATTAATTGACTCAAAGGCTAAAAGAACACAAATAGAACTTTTGTTCTAGCCATAAAAGATCCTTTTTCCCTAAATGTCACTTGATACCAACTGGCAAAATAATCGAAGCAAACTTGGGTTATTAATGTGTTCATTTTGCAAGGATAGCTGGTTAGCTTCAGCACACATGTCCGCTGATGCAGCATTAAATTTGCTTAAAAAGGGAAAAAAACTGAGAAGCAGACATGCTGCAGAACCTAACTCTCTTGCTGATGCTCAATCAATGTTGTCCTCTCCTTTTACACTATCTGCTCAGCATGCCAAAGTCACTCACATCGTTGTCTGCGCAGGTTACACCAACACAGGCAGGAACTAAGTAACACGTCTTGTCTAAACTGCTTAGAGCCACAGCTCAGTTATGTTTCCCAAACCTGAAGCTATGCTTCTTTCCTACTTTGAGAAAGAGGAAAGAGAGGGCAAAGGGCTGGACATCATAAACCAAGTTAAAGATTACTAATATGGAACCATTCATCTGCTACAGAAAGCAGAAAGTTCAAGTACAAATAAATATTGGTTTTGTCAGTCTTTCTTAATTTCACTCATGAGACTAAGAATAAAGTAGTTAATTCTTATCTATTTCTACTATCTCAGAAAAACTGATAAAGCTCAAGAAAAAGAAAGAAAAAGCTGCAAAGTATGGAGCAAACTATATGGGTAACTTCAAAATTCCTCTCATCTGGAGGGTCTTTCAGAAATAAGAATATAAACGTGGAAATCCCAGTCCACCTGACAGAACACGCAGCGCACAATTCCATTCTCACAGCCCATTCATAAACAGATGTTGCTGCTGTCTAGATTATCTTTGCCAAGTAAGTTGCCTCTGAACACCTATACTTCTTGGGGAAGAAAACCTCACTTAGAAAAATTATGTCGCTGATGAGACAAGAAATTCATAGCCTTCACTTAATTTCTTTAAAAAACAAACACTACTGAAGATGATAACTACACAAAGAAGAAACACTACACAAAGAGCCAGCTGTGTCTGCTGAATAAGGCACCCTACATAAGGTATATTTTACAAGTAAATTTTAAAATAAATGTTACAAATAATTTTTTCCAAGTACTATAAGGGGTGCTATACAAAATGATGAAAGTCATACAGCCATAATTTTGCAATAAACGCTAGATGACTGCCATGACAGTTCAGTCTATACTGCACTCAAGCGAAATATGGTAAATATAAGAACTTATATATTTATGTAAGAATTTATATTTAATCACTGTAAGATTTTTTTAAAGCTGTAGCTCTACAAGAAGGAGATTTAACCAACAATCAGCTGTGAAAAAATTAACATCATGTATTTGAAGGAAATGTATACTTTCCGCTCTTTAAGCTACAGCTGTGCACTAATACTGGCAAGGTACTCTGAGATGAATACACCAAGCACTTTAGGAGATGCAACAGCTCTGCCAAGAAACCTGCCTTCAAAAGGACTTCTATTGCTATGGCAACAGCATGTTCTCCAGTACCCAATTTGGAGACAACCTATGACACATACATGAGAGATGGCCAAACTCACGACTGATTCCTCGCTGCAGCGCAAGTCATGTTGTCATACCAGTTTTCACTTGCCAAAAGACAAGGCATAAAACACGAGGGTTTTTATGGTTGTTCACAGGGCATTTTGATTACCTATCAATAAATAGCTCCATCCAGGAGGAAAAAATGCCTTTTCCTTTATAGAGCAAATAAAGACTATATTCTTTTTATACAGACTAACAAACAAAGTCAAAAAGGAATTTAACCATAAGTACGGAATATAAAGTCCATTATAAATCATCTCTCATATGCAGGCAGTTACCTTTTCTGATACTAATTTCCCTTAAAAGGAACTACAGTAACCAGACATTAATTCAAGCTGTTAAAAAGGACTACAAGAAAATTTAAGCTACATATCCATTTAGGCACTTTCATTACATGACAGTTTTGAAAATGTAAACAAAAAGCAGTCTGCTCTTTGCATCCTAAGTATATTCACCCCAGACAGTCAAATGCACCCTTTCTGTAACATTGTGAGAGAGTAGCAGTATGGTTGCATTCTTGATGGTCCTGGCAACCCTGAAATAGTTCAGCAACCTTTAAGATTACTTCTCTATGTACTGTATGATGCTCACATGTGGGAAATTAACACAAAGGTAGGAACTATCTGTCAAGAATCACAACCTCCTTGGAAATCTTATAGAAGAAAAAAGCTTAAATCAACTATTATAGGAATTGACAGTGCACACTTTCAAGAAGTTCACTTAGAAAGAGGGAAAAATTAAATGCCAAGGGAGGAAAAAAAAAGTGTGGCCTTTGGTTGTTTTCGGCTTTTCTTGGGATTTGAGTTCACAGGACATGTTTTTTGTTTGAGTTTAGGGGTTTTTTTCAGTTGAGCTTTTCTAATTCAGAATTTTACAAGTATCTGCAAGAAAAATATCTACTACAGTTAGTCCTGTCAGAAGAAATATTAACAAAGTTCATGCTCCATTTTTCTGTGTGCTCCCTACTGTCTTCCAACAGGGCAATACAAGTATTTTCAAGGTTACCAGGATAACAGCATTACACAAAGCAGAGAAGATATTTCTGATGTTATGTGCATTTGTACAAAAAATAGCAGCGATGCACATTTCTTTCATAAAATTAAACTCTGGTTTTTTGTTTTTTTTTTTTTTTTTATCTATCATACCATTCAATCCCCTTCATCCAGGTATCACAAGCAATAGTCTCACAAAGGTGTACTACAAAATACAGCCGTTTGAACTCCAAGCACCACAGATCATTTTTAGAAACAGAAAAAAAAGCTTTTCATTACTCTAAAATTCAGTCATCTTCATTAAATCACCATCTCTTCATAAAAGCCTTGGCTTCATTTAGCATTCAGGAAGATGAAAGAGCAGCTACTCTCCTTAAGGATTACTTCTGTATTACAAGAGAATGTTTTGCATGTCAAAAGCAAACATTAAAGGATTAAATTATATTGTCATTTCTGCTATTGTTTATTTGCAGTGGGCAGCGAACACAACTGCATTGGAACAATCTGTGATTATTTTAAGCTGTGTTCTTTTGCAAGGATTATGACTCATGAAGTTACTGCATAAAGAAACTAGATCAGGACAGGTGTCACACTGAAAATCATGGAAATGTGACAATACAAAAAGTGTTTGTCGTACAAGCAAAGCTGTCTGGTTTAATCATTTCACAGAGTAGCCACAATAGCTCTCTTAAGAGAACACTCAGACAACTTAATCTTGCACTCAAATAAACAAAAATAAAAACAAACAGTAAATTCCATTCTCCTACAGAAGACTAAAAATACTTCAGTGTTTCCTGAAGTATATTTATTTCCATAGCATCCTACTAGAACTAATACAAGAGTTATTTGGTTACAAGACTTCTCTACAGCATGCAAAATGCTGAATTCAATGGACTTTATCATCAATGTATCTGCATTCTTTAGGCTTTAAATATGTTTTCCAACAGAACAAGAGAAATCAAGGTTGCAAATAAATACTATTTTAAATTAAACTTTTTACATTTTTCCCCACACATGATATAGGCACAAATCACAATAAGATTTATGTTTTGTTAAATCTCCTGTCTGGTTCTCTTCGCACTGTCACACTGAAGTTCAAAAAAACCAGAAGAGTTTATTTTCGAGATAATGATTAAAATGCAGACAGTACATTATATAACTATTTGCAATTAATTTTTATCTTGGTCTGCTGGGTTTAGTCAGCACAGGGTTAATTTTCATGACCAGGCTAAAGTAGCCAATGGGATATTCCATATCATGCTAATGTCATGCCAGTGAAGGCACAGCATGTGTTTGAGTTAGGCCCCTGTTGCTGCAGTGCAACACAGCCAAGCAACATGGTGGCGAGCAGTGACTCTGTATCTGGCACTGTGTTCTCATCCTGTTGGTGTTATTGTTATTCTCTTTTTGCTTTTTGTTGTTCAAGTCAATTGTTATTTAACTCACTCAGCTTGACCTTTTTCATTGTCCTTCCCCACTCTCCTGCTCCAGTGAAGGTGGGTCTGAACAAGCAGCTGCATTGTGCCAAGATCAGACCACAAGAGTCTTTTCTACCACCCAACATGGGCACAAGGGGTTGAGAAAAAGACAGAAACAATTTGCTGTATGGATTTCGTATACTAGTTAAGTAGTCCATATGCACTGTGCTGGCCTGTGTGCTCACACAGTGATTGTATGTAAATTCCTACATTCACTGTGTACTCCCTGCAGTGCCATTTATGTCTGGGAGATTGGCCAGGACTATCCTGTTGTTATACAGGATGTTGTCAATGTATGTAACAATGGTAACACTGGTTATGAAGTTGAGATGACATTTGTATGTGGCACTGTCATTTACTAGTGACACCAAATCTGTGAGTCAGGGGGAGAGACTTTCTCAGTGTTGAAGACTTTTGAGTAGCCTTGGGATGCCCAACCCGGTATGGTTTTGTTGTCTCCTGCAAGTGTTTTGGGGTACACAAATGTTTTTTTGAGAACAGCAGAGACCCAGAGGCTGGTTGTGCCAGTTACAGCCACTGTGGCTACTCAGATCCTGGCTGCAGGAGCTGCAGCTGAAATACAAAATCAATCTGTGCTAGTTAACAGTTGCACCTATACAGAAAAAGAAATAAACCAAAAAGCAGTTCACTTGATGAGGGACAACAATGAACTAGGGCCATCGAGAGAAGAGCAGGAAGAGGCAAAGACAGATGTTATCACCCAATTCCTATCCCTGAGTAAGCTCAGATATGCAAAAATATTTCGGTCATCAGCCAGGTGAGTGCATCACTGCTGCTCTGATGCTAGGATAATGGCGACAATGATTTTGAATTAGATGGCAAAGAAACCAAGCAGCTAGAATTGCTGTCTAGGGAAGCTGGCACTGAAAAGGGCAGTGGGAAACAGACACAAACCCTCAGCCTCTGACTTCTGTCAGGTGTGAGGCAAAGTTACCCCTTCAAATAAGATGGTGAAAGTTGCTCAGTCAATTCATCCATCATGGAGAAAAGTATTCAGTGCCTGAGGGAATTAGCTGTGTTTGAATTAATTTAAAAGAATCTAATGATGGAGCTACAGATGCAGATGAAGTCTGATGCATACTGCCCATGTGGTGGAAATTCATACAAAGTACACCACCATATTTCAACTCATTATCAGCAATGACCTGTGTTGAGATCCTGGGATGCACAGTGGATTGACCAGCTAGTGAATGCCAGCATTATGAGGGAGGACTCTGTTCCCTGTATGGGCTTGCATATCAGCAGTGGATGAACTGCCTCCTAAGTTTCAACAATTCAAAGAGGACATATCCTACTCCCTACCTGAACAGGTCCATCTCAGCTGTTAAGAATAATCACCGACCCCCTGCTCAAGAGAGAGCACGTGGAAGGTACAGACAATGAACACACAGTGGTTTCACCTATGTGACCATGGAGAAGACATGAGGAAGTCAGATGGAAAACCCAATTCAATCCAATTTCACCTATGTGAACCATGGAAAAGACATGAGGAAGTCAGATGGAAAACCCACTTCAATCCTAGCAGCCAGAGTACATCAGCTGCAAAACAACCCTGAGTAGAGATTCTCTCAAGAAATTACTGCCCCACTTCCTCATGGGAAACACCCCAGACACAGTGGGAGGGGTGATCTTACTACTGATCCTCTTGAAGGAACACCTAAGTCACTTTTACAGTAAGTGGGTCACTGATCAAGATTAGAGGAGCCACACCTCCAGTCAGGCGGAGAAAAGGGACAATTGGGTTTAACAGAATCCAGTGGCCTGGCACATCAGGCCCACAGGAGTACAAGGCCCTCGTAGATACTGGCACAGGACACAATACCACCATCAACCTATAAAGGGGCAGACCCGCCTGTATTTCTGGGGTGGTAAGAGGATCCCAAAAGCTCACTGTATTGGAAGCTGAAGTCAGTCTTACTAGAAATGACTGGCATAAACACACAAATATGGCTGGTCCAAAATCTCTGTGTGTGGAGGGTATTTTTCAGGAGAAGGTTTTTCAAGGATCAGAAGTGGTATCAGTGGACTTCTGGAATTGCTGCCATGGAGACATCATGCCCTCTCTGTGATGGGGCTACTGATGATTGAGGAACTAGTAGCAGCTGCCAGTCGCTACTAGACGAGTATACCAGCAACAATACTGTACCGAGACTCCCTGACCTCCACTCAGAAGCTCATCTGTCAACTGGAGAGTCAGAGTGACTAGCAAGACATGCTCACCTTTTAACAGTCCTATTTGGCCAGTGTACAATCGAATGGAGAGTGAAAACTGACAGTTTTTTGTGGTCTGAATGAAGTCAGGCTGTTGCTGAGCACTGCTGTGCTCAACTCCAGTATGAACTAGATTCAAAGGCAGCCAAGTGGTATGAGACAACTGACTTTCCTAACACATCCTTTTCCATTCCTACAGCACTACAGTGGAAGCCAAAGTCAGCATGCACCTGGAGAGGCATCCAGTATACGCAGAATTGACTGGCCTGAGAGTGGAAACAGTTCCATAATTTGCCATGAACTGATTCAGTCTACACTAGAAAAGGCTGGAGATCCCAAATATTTACATCATCACAGGGGGAAATACAACAACAGTTTTTGAGAGAGGGGAGAAAAATCATTCAAATCCTGCTGAAGGCTGGTTTTACCACAAAATGAAGAGACCCACACAGAAGATCAAATAGTTTGGAATCAAATGGCAAGATAGGCCTGATCCCTACGGACGTGATCAACAGGATAGTATCTATGTTTCTGTCAGCTAATAAAAAGGAAGCACGGACTTTCTTAGGTGCTGAAGGTTTTGCAATGATGCGTATCTGAGACTACAGTCTGATTGTGAGCCCTCTCTGACAAATGACCTGTAAGAATGATTTTTTTTTTTTTTTAATGGGACCCTGAACAACAACAAGCCTTTGAACAAATTAAAAAAGAGATTGTTCATCTAGTAGTCCTTGAGCCAATCTGGACAAGATGTTAGAAATGTTGTTTAAGCTGCAGCCAGGGATAATGACCCTGCTTAGAGACTCTTCTGGCAAAAAGCACCTGGGGAGACTCAAGGGCAACCCTTGGTATTTTTAAGTCAGGGATAGAGGACCTAAGGCCCGCTACACTCCAACTGAGAGATATTGGCAGCATCTGAGGGAGCTCAAGCTGCCTCAGAAGTGACTGGTACAGACACATAGCTCCTCTTTGCATCCCAACTGCCAGTGCTGGTCTGGCTGTTGAGAAGGAGGGTCTCCTATACACATCATGCAACTGATGTCCCATGGGGGCAGTGGGTTACACTGACCACACAGCATGCTTGAATATGGAGCCCTGGCCACCCACAAATCTTTCAAGTGATCACATACCCACCAGAAAGCAAAGGTTTCAGGATGCCATCAGAAGATAAGGTAATACATGCCAAAGAGGCCCCACCACATAATGAACCACCAGATAATGAGAAGCAATATGCCTTGTTCACACACAGGTCCTGATGGGTTGTGGGAAAACAGCAGCAGCAGAAAGCTGCTCTGTGGAGCCCTACAAAACAAGTTGCTGAAGCCACTGCAGAAAAAGGTGAATCAAGTCTGTCTGCAGAGGTGACAACCATTCAACTGGCTTTAGATACTGTTTAGCATGAAAAATGGCCGGTTCTCTACCTCTGTACTAATTCATGGATACTGGCAAATGCCCTGCGGGGGTGGTTCCACCAATGGAAACAAAGCAACTGGCAGCAAAAAGGTAACCCTCTGGGATGCAGAATTATGGTGCAGTATCACTGCTTGGATAGAGAACCTGGCTATGGAAGTATATCATGTGAATACCTATATACTCACCAGTCAGGCCACTAATGTTTGAGGGATATCAAAACAACCAGCAGGCAGACCAGTCTGCTGAAGTCAGTGTGTCAAATAAACCCAGACTGGCAACACAAGGGTGAATTACCTCTGCCTCAGCGGGCACACAATGCCTCAGGCCATCAAGGTGGTAAAGATGCAATGTAATAATTGGCTAGGGACTAATGGGTGGACTTGATTGTGAATACTATTTATTGCACAAAGTCATTGACAAATGCAGAAAATGTGCCACAATCCAACAAGCAAAGTGGCTGAAAGCCGTGTGGTAGAGAGGACCAGGGAGGGAGGACATGGGTTGAAACACAAATATGGGGAGGCCTGGCAAATTACAGAATCGCCCAGATTGGAAAAGACCTCTAAGGTCATCAAGTCCAATTGTTAGCCTAACAGTGACAAGCCCTTGACTAAAACACATCCTTCAGCACCATGCCTATACAACTCCTAAATACCTCCAGGGATGGGGGCTCCACCACCTTCCCAGGCAAGCTGTTCTAAAGTCTGATGACCCTTTCAGTAAATAAGTTTTTCCTAACATTCTACCTATCAAACTTCCATTGGCACAACCTGAGGACATTTCCTCTGGTTTTATCTCTTTTTATCTCTTGTTACTCAATTGAATACACCCATCCTCACCCCACTACAACCTCCTTTTCAGGTAGCTGCAGACAGCAATCAGATCTCCTCTCAGCCTCATTTCCTCTACATTAAACAAGAAATTCTCTCAATCACTCCTCAAAGCACTTATTCCCCAGACCCTCACCAGCTTTGTGGCACTCCTTTTGGACACACTATAGTACCTCAATCATAGAATCACACAGAACATTAGGAATTTGAAGGGACCTCAAAAGATCACTTTCTACAATAACCACACCATAGCAGGATCACCTAGACCAAGTCACACAGGAACATGTCTAGGTGGGTTTTAAACATCTCCAGAGAAGGAGACTCCAAAACTCACCTGGGCAGCCTGCTCCAGTGCTCCATCACTCCCACTGTGAACAAGGTCCTTCTGATATTTATATGGAACCTCCTATGTTCCAGCTTACACCCATGGCCCCTTGTCCCATCACCAGATGACATTGAGAAGAACCTGGCTCCATCCACCTCTCACATAGTTATAGACATTAATGAGGTCACCCCTCAGTCTCCTCTCCAAGCTAAATTGACCCAGCTCCCTCAGCCTTTCCTCATAACGGAGGTGTTCCACTTCCTTCTTCATCCTCATTGCTTTGCACTACTCTCTCAAATAGGTCTGTGTCCTTCTTGAACTGACCGACCCACAACTGGACACAATACTCAAGATGTGGTCTCACTAGGGCAGAGTAGAGGGGGAAGAGAACCTCCCTCCATCTGCTAACCAACCCCCTTCCGATCCATCCCAGAACACCACTAGCCTTCTTGGCCACAAGAGCACATTGATGGCTCATGGTCATCCTGCTGGCCACAAGGACCCCCAGGTCCCTTTCTCCTACACTGCTCTCCAACAGGTCAGTCCCCAACCGATACTGATACCTGGAGCTGAATGAGAAGGAGAGCCAGAGGGGGAAAGCGTGTCATCTGGGGAAGAACCAGTCTAAGGTACAATTACTAGACGAGTACAAATGCTCGGGTACATGATAGTTATAGTTTATATTCCTTGGCACAAAGCTGTTGAGCCTCCCTGCACAAATGAGCAAATTAAACTTGGAACGTTATTTTTAAGGAGCAGATGATATCTCAAGGGAAATATTGGAAAACATTTGAATTAGAAACAACTCTCTGGGCATAAAATACAGGGTTTATGGGGTTTCATTCTTAGCGCGTTTCCTTGAAAACAGGATGGTATATTTTTAATATCCACTTGGACCTCATCATATTTTCCACAGTCCCACTAGGCTGTAGCTTACTTGATGTTATGGGGTGATCTTTCGAGCTCCTTTCCCACCCCTAATGTTCTGTGATTCTGCGAAACCTTTAGTTGCAGCCTGTACTGGTCAACACACGAGGGAAAGGCGGGTAGCGCAAGTATTTGCTGTAGATTCCTGCACAATGTTTATGCCAGTTCTCACCCGAGCAAAACACGTTATAATCACTTTAATGAGTGGGTTGAGGATTGAGCCGTGTGCCTGGGAGGATCTCCCACACCACTCAGTAGCTATACTGGACACAAACGAAGCTGAGGAATTCAAAGCAGCCCAGACGGGCTGCTATTGGAACTGATAGCTGCAAACAGTTTAGTTAAAAAACCCCTTGTACTACTTTTGTATTACGTGTGCTAACGCTCACCTCTGCCCCATAGGCTGCTCCAATGCAGCACGCACATGCACCTCGGCTACACTGCCCACCAGGCCCCTTCTTACTCATTACATACATCACGAGGTAACAACTGGGGTGCCTTTGGATTCTGTATTCCCATGCACATTTCAAAAAGAATGGGCTGTAAGACTGGGTACATTCAAAATGAAAACACTTGTAATTTCATACCTAGCAATTCAGGGTCCCGATGGTCCCCGTTAGCAGCAGATAATGGGGTTTTATCTTTAATTAGTTGGGGTGGGTGGATAAAGTAACAAGGCAAGTCGCTTGTAAAGGCGGAATCCCCTCCCCTGGGGTTTCACCCACCCGAACATATTTACAGTTGCTATCAGGTTCCTCCAGCTCCCTGTGGTTTCGAGGCTCTCAGGTGGCACCAGAGAAGGGCAGAGGGTGACTTTTCAACCTCCCATTTCATGTTTAATACTGTGATTTAGGCAGATTCTCATACGAGTAACAGAGTCCAATCATCCATTTATAAGGAGCAGGGTTGTTTACTCTGGAGAAAAGGAGGTTGAGGGGAGACCTTACAGCTCTTTACAACTCCCTGAAAGGCGGATGTAGAGTGGTGGGAGTCGGTCTCTTCTCCCAAGTTGCTAGTTGATAGGACAAGAGGAAACAGCCTCGAGAGGTTCAGACTGGACTTCAGGAAAAATGTATTCACTGAAAGAGTGGTCAGGTATTGGACCAGTCTGCCCAGACTGGTGGTGGATTTGTCCTGCCTGATGATGTTTAAAAAACATGTAGATCAGGCGCTTGAAAACACGGTTTAGCAGGCATGGTGGCATTGGGTTCACAGTTGGACTTTGTGATCTTGGAGGTCTCTTCCAACCTTAATGATTCTATGATTTATAGGGGAAAGGAAGGGGTTTATATTTATAAAAACAGTAGTTTTCCTATAATGAAAAAAGTTAAATGGAGAAAAAGAAGAGCTCCTCACTGGTGTGCAGTTAGGTGAACATCAAGCTGCTACTGAAATGCTGAATTCGGAGAACCAGGGGAGCCTTGGGAAGAGGAGGTGCTGCAAAAGTGGCGGCGAGCCGAAGATACCCTGAGCTGAGAATCCCGAACTGAGGTTGCTAAACATGTAGAGCTAACAGTGGAAACCAAAATGTTTAGTGGATCTTAGGGCTATTCAGCCAGTGTTTGTGTCTGTGGTTCCACCCAAAGCGCTTCCAACTGGAACAACAAATGTTACAGCACCAGATGGGGAAAGGAGCAGAAAACTGGGAAAATTAAAAATAGAGGAAAGAAAAGCAGCAGCCAAAACTCTTATTGAAAACCAGCACCAATTAGTGCTAATGATGAAGTTTATTGCCAGAGCAAGGGCAGGTGATCTCCTCTCTTGCATCTAAGCAGTTTGTTTCAGCCCAGCTACACACAGGCAAAACAAATCGTTTTATAAAGCGCAGCAAATGTGGGCTGAACCGACAGGAAAATGCACCTTGAGTTTTGGCTCTGGGTAGACACGGAGTACTCTTGTGGGAAAGCAAAGCCACTCGAGCAAACGCTTTGTGAATGTGATTATATGGAAACTTGAGCATCCAAGCAGTAAACCGTGCTACTCTGTACTGGCACCAAAAGGGGAGGAACCGATGGCCCATGAAGCTTGAATGCAGTTAGGAGAGGAAAAGCCAGAGTGGCATTTGAAAACTTTAACGTCCTGCAATGCTAGAAAGAAAATAAGGCGACAAAACAGGAATATGGTAATATGTCATGTTTGTATACAGACAGAAAGAACACAAGGGCAACTAAGATGACGGAGGCATTACCACCAAGTAGTGTGAAGGTATTACAGAATCACAGAATGTTAGGGGTTGGAAGGGATCTCCAAAGATCATCTAGGCCAATCTCCCTGGCACAGCAGGATCACCCGGGTCAAGTCACACAGGAACGTATCCAGGCAGGTTTCAAACAGACTCCACAACCTCCCTGAGCAGGCCCTTCCAGTGCTCTGTCAGCCTCACTGGGAAGAAGTTCCTTCTCATACTGATGTGGAACATCCTCTGTTCCAGCTCACACCCATTGCCCCTTGTCCTATCTTTTGATGCCACTGAGCAGAGCCTGGCTCCATCCTCCTGACACCCACCCTTCACATATTTATAAAAATTAATGAGGTCACCCCTCAGTCTCTGTTTCTCCAAGCTAAAGAGACCCAGCTCCCCGAATCTTTCCTCATAAATGAGGTGTTCTACTCCCTTCATCATCTTTGTGGCTCCTCACTGGACTCTCTCCAGCAGTCCTATGTCCTTCTTGAACTGAGGACCCCACAACTGGACACGATACTCCAGATGTGGTCCCACCAGGGCGGAGTAGAGGAGGAGGAGAACCTCTCTCAGTCTGCTAACCACTCCCCTTCTGATCCACCCCAGGATGCTGTTGGCCCTCTTGGCCACAAGAGCACTTTGCTGGCTCATGGTTGTCCTGCTGGCCACTGGGACCCCCAGGTCCCTTTCTCCTACACTGCTCTCCAACTGGTCAGTCC
>JAOXOE010000705.1:3264572-3321561 GCA_028565055.1 Phoeniculus purpureus
AATGTGTGGTTTGGGGGTTCAACAAACAGGCAGTTAGGAGATGGTTTAGTGGTTTGAGGTTGTAGGGTAGACAGTCAGACTTGATGATCTTGAAGGCTCTTTCCAACCTTGATGGTTCTGTGGCTGCTGGTGTTGAAAAGCAAGCTGCATGTGAGACAGCAAATGCAAGGGAGCGAGTATTCACCTTTGTTCAGCACTCCTTGCACCGTACCTACAACACCACAAACAAATTTTGAAACCTCCAATATAAAACAATCAAAAAACCCCTACTAAAGCCTAAAACCGAACAAAACAAGCCTATGCTAGAACAGGAATATCCCCCACTGCTTTCAGTGGCCCCACAGTGATGCAACACTAGTTTGAATTGGGGTAACATCCATTCCAGAATCCTAGATTCTACAGTCCTGGAACTGGCAATTTTCCCGTCAACTTCCTATTCCTCGGGTCAAATCCTTTCTGCTCCTCCAACTTGTTTTTTTCAGCTTCCTTTTTTTCCCCCCTCCACGGCAGGGCAAAGACTTTATGTATCTATTTCTGTCTTTGTTTCTCTCTTACACTCAGATCTCATTTTTTCTTCCCTCAATATCAAAATTTAAGCACAACAAATTGAAGCTTCCAAACGCAACTGAGTCCACTCTAATTATTATTTACATGCTGGCTTTGCAAAAATGCTCATGCATTTCAAATATCCAAACACTATATATTCTATATCATCTTTGTTTCTCTGCCCATGAGAACACTCTCCAATACTGGGTCTCTGCAGTGAGTTGGAAAGGATTAAGACTGCTACTGAAACGTCTGTCCTTCTCCTTTTCTGGATTCAATATTGCACAGTAAAGTAAAACATGAATCACTGTAGGATTTCCACTCTATGATGCTACAGCTGTACCGTAAAACTCTCCTACTTCTGTGTTACCTTAATTCACATGTTGGTTCTAACAGAAAAACAAAGTAATACTGATTTAAATTGCTGCACTTTTAGGGTTGTATTCACAAAGTTTATTTTAGGAACTGCTTTGGAAGCAACTGATATTTTATGCAGTGAACTGCTATTTTCCCAGATGAATAGAATATCCATTCTTTGTCTCATAGTTTCCATGACACTAAAAACAAAACATTCATCGACACCGGCTCAGTGTTTGATGGTAAATGCAGCTGCAGCTCACAGCAGTTCATCGTGTACCTCAGCCTGCCCCAGCTGAACAGAGGCACTCTATTTCCCCAACCCAACCACATTGTTTGACAGACAAGCTTTCTTGCCAAACTTAAACACTTCAAAACCCTGCTGGTGTTCTATCTTGAAAAGTTATTGTTTTCTGCAAGCAATGATACTAACACACAGTCTCCCAAATCGCTGAACAAAACACAGAATCACAAACAAGACTTTGGTAACAGTAGTATTTGCACCCAGTTATGAAGAAATTTTTGGCTAAAGAATTTGACATTTTGGTTCCTGCTTCAATTCCAACTCTCCTGCTTCAAGTGAGAAAAATATTGAATAAAAAAACACGGCAGGGACAATTTTACAACCTGTAAATGGAGAAAATCACATAGCAATTCAGAGACAAGGAGCAGCACTCAGCTTTCACTGCTGCTTCTCTCCCAAAAAGGAGAATCTCTCCTCGGAACAAAGATACCAGGACAGACAGTCTGCTGCTTCAGAGGAAGATGCCGGACTCCTATTAGCTAATAATTTAATCTTGCTCCATATTAACTAGCTTTTCATCTGTTTGAGATTCAATTTATGTATGTCATCACTCACCTTTTCATACTGGTCAACCCACCACTGTTACACCCACCTGAACTATTCACATTGGTCTAATTCAAAAAGCCACACTGAAAACTGGGTCTAAACGATACTTGACATGATCAGAAGGCATTGCTAGGCACTAATTCAGTGTCCTGGGTTGAAAAGGAGGCCTTGGACAATACCGGGGAGGCAGGGCACACCGCTCCTGCAGTTCATTGCACTGAGAATGGGTTTCCCTGAAATTTTCCTGTGTATTCCACAACACATGAAAAAAAATACATTTCCTCAAAAAACATATCTTAAAATATTTTCCAACCTCATGTGTGCATCTTTGGAGAGAGGAAGGTATGATGTGTGTATTTACATTCAGTAAAGCAATGAAGCACATGTGTTCTTACAGAGATTGTTCACGTCACTGAAACTATACACTGAGAAGATTATGGGTGGACTGCAGGCTGCTTACAGAGAAATCCGTCCAAGGAGGCCACATCATCTCTGTCTACTATTCATGGAGTTAAGAAATTCAGTCAAAATTTCTGCAAATATTTCAAATGCAACATGTCACTAATAATCAACTTGTCATTTAAACACAAGTGCTACTGTAAGATAGAAAATTATTTCTCTAAACCTGAAATTCCTTTTGGGTTTTGCCGTAAAATACAGTAATAACACACCTTCTCCAGCGAAGGAACAAAGTCTTGGCTCACCGTACCCACATACTAAGGATAAGAAGAGAGACATAAAAATGCATATTTAACTACTGAAATATTATTAAAATAACTTTCCAAGGCAAGATTGAAATGGAGGAGAGTTGGTGGAAGATGTTCAGCTCTCTCAGGGTACTGCAGCCCCTCCTGCCTCTGCTGTGACTAAGGACTGCAGTACTCCCCACCCTAACCAACTGCTGCTGTGCTGAGAGCTCCCCCTCCTGTTTTCATATGCTCTAATCATACAAAGATTGAACTACTCACATAGCAATCAAACATATCCATGGCATTGTCAGAAATGCCTACATTATTACACAAACAATCCGATGGGAAACAGAACTTAAAGGCGGTTACATACACCGAAATGGAAAAATACTCCCCTTCCAACCAAATACAGCTCAATGAAGACAAACATTCATTCAAAGACTGCCGCAGTATTTGTTAATAAATCAGTAGTAAAACTTTTTAAATCACTGCTCTTTATACTGAAACCCCGTCTTCAACTTGAGATTCAGCAGACCACTTAGGATCAAAGAGTGTTCCAACAGTTTACCGTCAGTGGGGTTTGCTTTCAAGCAGTACTCCTAATAAATTCTGTTGATGGCCTTTCTACTGACAATCTACTGGACTTTTATAACACCCTTACACTGAGCCATTAACAACACTGGATCCACGCTAGCCACTGCACACCAAAAATAATGGAACTCTGCTTGCTCGAGCTTAATATAAACCACACATGCATAAGAAAAACCTTCTTGTGTGCAAAGCACTTGCACATTCACAGAACACTAGGGACTGGAGTACAATCCATGCTGCATCACTGCAACATCTATGAACGTTCCATGTCATTTTGCAAATACAGTCCTGCAAAAGCTCCTTGCTGGGTCAGTAAATACAGATCTAGAATACAAGTGTTATCTCCAAAATTTCAGTTTTATAAAGATCTTGCTAAGATTTTGACTCTTATTTTCCTTCTGAGACAAGATGTCCAGAAAGTGGTAGAAATCATTAACTTCTTTAAGAGTTCCTGGAAAGAACCTTCTATTTACAGATACAAATTCCTGAATTTTATTGCAATGCTGATACACATTTCCCTGTCCTAGTGTTTCCTAAACAGTGGGCAATAAAAGCAGAGATCCAACAGTTCACTGACCTAACTAGATACAAAGTTGTCCTTCCTCTACTTCAAATACAGAGCAAGTTGTTTAAAGTGTTCAAGATATTTAATGTTTTTTCCTGAGACTAACCTTTGGCAACTGCAGTGGCAGTAGCAAGTAAGAGACTATGTTCATAGTAAGAATGTACCTAAATTCAGGGTAAATTCCCACCTGGCTGTGATTATCACACATACAGCCTGGTAGACAGGGGGAGAATTAATCCAGGGAGCCTTTTCAAAGTACAAAGCCCAGTATGAAAACCTGAAAGAAACCCTGTATCTTAGGCTAACACAGATTCTTCCTATGTCAATCGTTACTGAACATTTTTATTTCTCCTTTCTCAAAAGGAGATTTTTTTTTTTTTCCTATCTATTTACTTTCTGAAACTTTGCATAATCAGCAGGGATGCTGAAGTAGGATGTCAACATATTAGGTCAGCAGCGAGGAAGGGGGACTAGACAAACTGTATCTATTATCACAACCAGCATCCTTCTTCTCCAACCATGAACCATGTCGTCTTTATCCAAACAGGTATTTGCCTCAACAACTCAATAAAAACTTAATTCATATCCACATGAGAGTGGTTCAAATAAAAAAAAAAAAATGATAGGAATTACCCTGGATAAACTAAGTCAAAGTGTTTTTAAAGAATCTCCAAAAGCTGCTACCTAAAAGCTGTCTGCTTTGCAGATAGCAAAGCTCTCCATTTGATTTTGAGTACAGCTCCATCACAAGAGCACAGGAATGCTGAAGCCATCTCATGTAGTTCTACTTCAAATCCTAAATATGGATTTGTAGCCTTGACCAGCTACATACGTGCTTAATGGGATTATGTGTGTTTAGAGTCTCTTAGATGTAGAAGTATTTGTAATATTAGGACTCACCTATTTGTAATATTAGGACTCACCTTGGGTGTGCAGATCGTTCAGTAGGATCTGTTAAGATTTACACTGATTTTTCTAACACTCTAAGACATTTGGACACTTTCCATTAAACAGCAACCACTGAAGTAAACAAATTAAACTATTCCAGCAGTATTTTACTTCCTTATCTTACAAAAAGCTTGTAAGAATTATTTTTTTCCTAAAAGGAAAACAGAGTACCATCAGAGAAGAAACAAACCACCAGAACGCTAGTTCAGTGGTCATTGTGCTTTTGATAATAAGAAGCCATTTTCATTGAACAAAAATTAGAAATTCGGCTCAAACAGCCTTTTTCGGTATTTGCTCTGTAATTCTAGAGCTGAATTACAGCTAATTATTTTGAGAAGTGAAACCACTTCAGACTATTTGAAAAATTTTGTGTGTGTCCATGAGTAACAACACTTCACCTATGGCTCAGCAACCCCAATGCAGCTCAGGCACACATACACACACAGATCTACAGAGATTTTTCTTCCCAGAGTATGACCTATCGTTTGTTTGCTACTTTTTAATTATTTTTTAAAGGTTTTGTTTTGCGGTTTTTTTTTTCAATTACAGCCAGGAAATAAAAAGAAACGCAACTCTTTTATGTAAAGTAAATCCATCTGGATGTTTGCTGCATCCTATATTATAAACTTATGATCCCCAACCAGAATGAGTTATAGTGAAGCTGCAGGCAAAATTGTCTCCATATACCACAATCCATTATCCCTGTCAAGTTAATGTTCCATGTTGAGCCATATGGCATGGGTACACACTCAACAAAGGAAATTCCTTAAACTTGTTATAATCACCACTTACAGTCATCCAAAAAACCTGACATAAACAGCTTTATTGTGCTTTGTGTGTTTCAGTTGAGATCCCTAACAAAAAAAGGAAGCTTCAAGAAAAATAAAGGAGGCGGGAGTAAAGTTATAATAATCAAAAGGCAGGGGGTAAACAGAGGGGGACTGTACATTTCATAATTACACAAGATTTTCTTTGTAATAAAGCTCAAGCCTTCTGACATTGACGCACTGTGCCAGATTAACAGGAAACAAGAAAAAAAGAAACCACCCAAGTCCCCTACATCAGTACCTCATCTTCAATGCAAATAAGAAACCTTACACTTTCTAAGTGCCTGACACATGAAAAAGATTCTCAATTTTTAAAAAAATGTAGTAAGTTTCTGTTTGTCTGATATTGGAGAGATAGCTTGCCTTCAGTTGCTGTGTAACTAGCAAGAATTTAACAGTCTTGCATTACCAATACCCGTGCTGTAGTGAAATCTCTCTGTGTGCATTAAGCGTAGGTCACAGATGAATTAAGGGCTCCCAGAAGCCTCTGCTACCTGGCACAATCCATCACATCCAGCCTAAGTCAAGGTACAAGTAGAGCAGAACTTCATTCCAGCCCCCGCAGTGACAACAATAAAACGCTGAGAAAACACACTATCAAACACTGAACTCAGCATCAATTTCTGTTAATTACAGCCTTGTCAGCAACATGATTATTCAAACAGCTCATGCAAATGTTAATGAGTCCTTATTTGCATATTTATTTTTTCCTTTGTTGAAATGTCATTGATTATTACATTCTACAATGATGAATGCTGCTGATGATGTGCTCTGATATGTAATTAGTCATTAAGTGGAATGAATAGATCAATTATGAAAAAGGAGTGAGATTAAGAAATATCAAACAAGACCGCCCAATGTAACTATAGAATTTTTTTTAAAGGAGCTAAAATAATTTCTTGGCATTTAAAGTGCAACATCAGTAGTTTTCAATAAATAAACTACTACTACTCAGAGGTTAAATAAGATCTTCCACACGCTCTGTTACTCGGGTAATCCAATTACAACAGCGGAGCACTTTCGTAAAAATAGTCAGAAATTGGCAGGAACAAGATTTGGGGGTTTGCTTTCCATACGCCCCATCCTTCCCGGAGTTGTAAAAAAACTAACACATCCCAGAGGTGCTCATGAGCACAGGACAGACTTTCTGATCTTTTAGCCGGAATAAGAACAGCACTTGCTGTGCTAGCAGCAGCCCCACTTTGTTCGCAAGGCAAAGACTGGCCTCGTGCTGCCTCTGCAACTGCCTGCTCACCCTCCGCAGCCAGCACTCGCTATTTGCGGATGAAGGGGAAACGGGAGAGAAGAGGAAAGGGGAAAAAAAACCCTAGTAAAAAAACCCACATTACTGCAGACCAGATGGGAACATTCCACATGACCAAACCAATCAATCACATCGGTGGGGCGCAGGTGCAACACAGCCGTGTAGCAACACACCATTTCACAGTCTATCGGGCACAAACACATGGTCACCAATCAATGGCACCCCCAGGACCTGGGGGGGAGGCTCTCTCGAGCCTTACTGGTCCATGCCTGATGACTTCATAATCACACATCATTTCATTCACTGGAGGATACAAACCAGCATTCTAATAACTTTCCCCTGAAACCAGTCATGTTGTGCATATTAATAGAGTGCTGGGTAGAGCTGGAGCACTGGCTCCTCACTGCAATTCGAGCCGAACCAGCGAGAAGGAAATAACCTGAAGCTAAGAACTTCTGCCCAAGGAAGGACAGTCATCTCAGACACAGATCAATGGCAACATAATTCATTTTGCGAAAGTAAACTGTGCATGATGCTCGCACATTTTACAATGCAAGCCTTGAACAATAGCAAGCAGGCAGAAATGAAGGACAAAGCAGGATAAAAATCATTGGGAGAACATGCCTCTGTAATTGGTCAGGCAAAATTCTAAGACTAACGAGGCCACCAGGAACAAAAAAAAAAAAAACCCCAAAAGTTAAAATCTATTTTAAAAATTACCTAGATGTTTGCCAATGCACTCAGTGAAATGATGGGTTTTTTTCTCTTAAAGCATTACAAATCAGTTTTAAAATGAGCAACTAAAATTATCCATGATGCAATCACACCAAGACTCGAATCAGAGCACTACAGTGCAAAAAAGGCCAATTACCAATGGTAATTTATGTCTGTGATACTGACAACTTCAGAATATTATAAACATTATGGATATAAGGACATGGAGACATTTTGGCCAGGGCTTATCACGCTATGCTGGGTGATATACTTCAGTATTTGCACTGTGAAATAAATGCTCTGCAAACAAATGTGACAAGGAGAGCATATTAACTTGAAATTACATTATTCCTAAAAGTCACATGGTCATTTGTCTAAAAGTCAAGTGAACTGCAACTGAAACGTAAAGGACTAAAGCTATTAATGAGCAGTTTTCACATTCAGAATGCTTTAAGAGCTTGTAGGTTAGGTGTAGGTAGGAAGGATCACTTGGTATCAAAGCAAGATTATAGTTTTACTTTGTTTTTTTTAATTTGATCATATTTTTTCTTAATTGAGGAGCAGACACCTCTGAATTATACAGTTAAATTAAGTAAATTTAGGACTAGCTTTTTTAGCACCTTAGCTTTGCTTTTGGATATAAACTGCGGACAGCTACTTTGAGAAAGCAGTGGAGTTGACAGAATGGTTGTTAGGCTGCACTCCAGAGCAGGACATGTTGCTCTAGGTCAATAGCAATTCCTCCTTTCCCATCTAGTAGGCTACAAAAAAGCAACTATGGCATATTTTAATTTATTAATACAAGGTGGGGAGGAAATCATGGTAGAAGCAGAACGGACTTTTTTACTAATTAGAATCCAAATCCTTTGGTAATTCATGTGGCTGTAGTTCTTTTTACCTGCTTCCCTCAGCTTCCTCCCTTCCTTATCTCAAAGGTCTTAGAAAATATGATTTGCCTTTTCATTGAGCCACAGCTGAGTGACCCAAAACCTCCATGTGAGAACAAGCTGGTAGACAATGTTGTCAGACAGAGAACACAGAAGGGTTAAAGAACAAGTGTGAGCAATCAAAAGGAATATTCACATGCTTTGGCTGAATTATGTTGACCAGCAGCAGATGAGGAAGAGCTCTCCCTCAGTAGAACGCAGAAATCATTAATCAATAAATCATTAAATTAAGGGCCTGACAAACAGTTCTATTCTGAGCACTTACAGAATGTTAATTACTGGAGTATCTGGGGAATCTACCATGTTAAAATCAGAATATCTTCTTTAATAAGATCAAGTTTTAGATAAAATTCAGCTTCTTTTATTTTGAAAGCTCTTGAAAGGAAAAATGTCATATAATTAGTTAAGTACTAATACTATTCATACTTAATATGCATCAGAGGGCAGGCTCATGGCTACACGATAGACCTGACATTTTTTTAGAGGCAAAACCCAACAGCTGACAACATTCAAAATGGAAAGGGCTTCAAGGAGGTTGGACAATGGAGTTTTATTTTTCATCCAAAAAGAATAAGCTTCAGCAGAGCTCACCCTTATTTGAAGCATGAAGCAAGAGACAAGGAGATAGTGGACAGCTGTGCACCTGCCTTTCCTACACTAGAGTGTTAAGTGAGCAAAGCCAAGGACACCTCCAGACATTAACTATCTAATGGTCCTCAGAAAGAACAGTTTCTTGTTTCACTGACTATGGTGGGAAAGGAGTAGGATTTTGCTTGCTTGTGAGATAATTACACCTAAAAAAAAGTTAAGAAATAGAAAATGAGGGTTCAGCTTAACACAGAGAAACAAGGGCACTAAAGGTTAAGATTTATCAGAGAAACTTCAACGGTATATCACATGAGGAATGGGTTTCTGACAGCACAAAACACACCAGAGACAAATCTTAGTGAACTGCTGAAAACCATTTTCAAAAGAGCCCATGGCACAGCTATCAGGGATCCTATTGTTATAAAATTACACATGATGTAAGTACACTTGCTGAATGAGACAGATGCCCTAAAGAAAGATACAGAGAAAGCAAAGATTGCAAAGATACTGAACACCTTTCTTTGCTTCTGTCTATGCATCTGGGGACTGTCTTGATATCAAGCCCCAGACGAAGTTGAGACAAAACAGGTGTTTGCCCTGGATAACAAGGACTGGGTTAAGGATCAGGTGAGCAAACTGGATGCACATAAATCCATGGGCCCTGATGGGATACACTCGCAAGCACTAAAGCAGACAGCAGAAGTCATTGTTAGGCCACTCTCAATCATCTTTGCTAAGTCATGGGGATCAGAAGAGGTGCCTGGGGACTGGAGGACAGCAAATGTCACTCCAACCTTCAAAATGGGTAAGAAGGAGGACCCAAGTAACTATAGACCAGTCAATCTCACCTGCATCCCAGGAAAGGTGATAGAACTATTTATCCCTGATGCTGTCTCTAGACACAGCAAGGACAAGAGGGTCATTACGGATAGACAGCATGGCGTCACCTAAGGGAAGTCATACTCGACCAACCTGATAGCCTTTTATGCGAGCATAACCAGGTGGACAGATGATGGCAAAGTACTGGATGTGGTCTATCTTGACATTTGACACAGTCTCCCACAGCATCCTCACAGCCAAACTCAGGCAGTGTGGTCTGGACAATCAGGTAGTGAGGTGGGTCGTGAACTGGCTGCAGGATAGAAGCCAGAGAGTGGTGGTCAATGGCACAGAGTCTAGTTGGAGGCCTGTATCTAGTGGAGTCCCCCAAGGTCCGGTACTACTGGGACCACTACTGTTCCATCTATTTATTAATGACTGGTATGAGGGATTAGCGTGCACTGTCAGCAAGTTTGCTGATGACAAAGCTGGGAGGAGTGGCTGACACCCCAGCAGGCTGTGCTGCCATTCAGCGAGACCTGGACAGGCTGGAGAGCTGGGCAGAGAAAAATTTCATGAAATATAACAAAGGCAATATAACCTCTCTCTTTAGCTTGGAGAGAGGAGACTGAGGAGGGGTGACTTCATTAATGTTGATAAACATGTGAAAAGTGGGTGTCAGAAGGATGGAGCCAGGCTCTTAGTATCATCTAATGATAGGACAAGGGGCAACGGGTGTGAGCTGGAACATAGGTGGTTTCATTTAAATATGAGAAGGAACTTCTTCACAGTGAGGATGACAGAGCACTGAAACAGGCTGCCCAGGGGGGTTGTGGAGTCTCCTTCTCTGGAGATGCTTAAAACCCGCCTGGATATGTTCCTGTGCAACTTGGTCTAGGTGATCCTGCCATGGTGGGGTCATTGGACTGGATGATGTTTTGAGGTCCCTTCCAATCCCTAATGTTCTGCGATACCAAAAGAACAGTAACAGACTATAATCACAAAACCATTAAGGTTGGAAGATATCTGCAAGGTCCTCCAATCCAACTGTTGGCCCAACTCCACCCTGCCCACTAAACCCTGTCCCTGAGGGCCACATCTACTTGGTTTTTGAACCCGTCCATGGACAGCGATTCCCGCCCCTCTCTGAGCAGCCTGTTCCAATCCCTGATTACTCTTGTCTGAGAAGAAATTTCTCCTGATGTCTAACCTAACCCTCCCTCAGCACAATTTGAGACCATAATCAGTTCTTCCCAATCAGTAGAGTCATGACAACAGAATCACAAATTTTAACCCACAAACAACAGATTAGGTAACTCCTAAAACATTCCCTACAACAATGGACTCCAGCAAAGGTTTCCTTATACTACAATTCCTAGACCTAAAACACATAAAAGCAAGTTATCAATGAAGCATTATATTTAATTGACAAGTTTCTAGTGCATCTACTAGTAAAAACTGTATTGAGTACCTTTTCTTTATTAATTCCCTAAAAATTAGACAAGCACAAATGTTTAAGTTGGACTAGATGATCCTTGAGGTCCCTTCCAACCTGGCTCCTATGAATCAGTGTGGAAAGAGGAGACAGAAGAAACAAAACAAGTTATAAAGAAAAACACAAAAACCTCATCTTGTTAGCACAGTGCTAAGTGGTTACGAGGTTAACCTGAAGTGGATTTCTGCAGTAAGTACCCGGAGTACCACAAATACAGCAAATTAGCATTTGCAAAAAACCAGAGGTAACAGTATGCCAGATCTTACGGCAGTTGATGGATAAGACTGAAAGAGTTTCATCATTTCTTGAGTAAAAATGGTGACTTCTCCCAAGTCACAAGCAACAGGACAAGAGGAAACAACTTCAGGTTGTGCCAGTGAAGGGTTAGGTTCAACATTAGAAAACATTTTTTCCCTGACAGGGTGGTCAGGGAGAACGGGGAGTTGCCATCTCCAGAGGGGTTCTAAAAAACAAGTAGATGTGGTCCTGGGGGACAGGGTTTAGTGGGCTAGGTGAGGTTGGATTGGATGACCACGTAGGTCTCTTCCAACTAAAATGAGACACAGTCAATGCAATGTTACCCCAACAAAACTAAGCAAATTGCTTACAAAAGGCATGCACGTGCTCAATAATTAAAAGCTTTAGAAAAATTTCAAAACACTGAACTGTAACATAGCTCAAATGAGGTGTATGCTTCTCTCAGTAAACGCAGGTCTTTTAGGCACACAAACCCAAAGATAGCGTCTAACACTGCTGAGAAGATTCCTTACCCACTGGTGCAGCATACAAAACCAGCTGAACTGAGCGATTTAAAGCTACTGCTTAACTGGCCATTTTTATCTAATCATCCACAGATCGATGTTCCTCAGCTTTACCCAGGGTCAATAAAAACTATTCCTTCCACAGTCTGCCTGACTGGGTTCCTTACGATAACTGTTAGCATTGAGCTGTCCGACTGCCATTCAGCCTTTAAAGATAATTTGTTATTAAAAAAGGAGTGTTAGGCCTTGGACAGCCTTAACTAGGCTAGTTACTTCACAATAAGCCTTTTTGTAAGTAATCGTGCTATGCTCTCAGCTATTGAATAAAGTTTTCATTCTAATACAGTTGCTTTCAATGTGTTCCAGACCTGCCAGTATCTAAGAACTTCCAGTTGCAAAACTGCAAACATCAAAAAGCTAACAAACACTACATTTTTAAGTTTAAAAAAAAAAAAATCAGAACAAGAATTTATCTTCTATCAGTAAAGGGCTCATTGCAGAGAAGATTTAAAATTATACTGAGGCTGAGGGATGGGGTTTTCAGTCTTTTAAAAGATACAAGGAATGTTTTGAGGTTTTGGTTTTTTACATTTATTACATGTCTTCTTAAGGATTGATAACTTTTATATTCCTAATAAAAAGAAGATGTTCTGAGTTACAACACCGAATAGCTACACTATTTAAGAGCTATTTTAAATTTAAATATTTAAGCATATTATATATTTTCTTTCCTCACAGAACAAGTATGTCTGCAAGATGGAGTTATTATTCTTAAAAAGAAAATTAATATCCTCAGGGAAAAAAGTCTGTGGAAAATTTATTTAGATTTGTCTTCCAAATCAGAAAACAAATGAGCAGCTCTCCCAATGCTTACTGAAGCAAACATTTGAATCATAGCATCAAGGCTAGAAGAGACCTACAAGATCATGAAGTCCAACCGTCAACCCAACCCCACCCTGCCCACGAAACCACATTTTCAAGTGGCGGATCTACAAGTTTCTTGAACCCTAACAGATCTACAAATTTTCTTAACCCCTCCAGGTCACCTCCAGGGACAGCTCCACTCCCTCCCTGGGCAGCCTGTTCCAATCCCTGACCACTCTGTCAGGGAAGACGTTTTTTCAAGTGTCAAATCCACCCCCCTGCCTCAGCACAGCTTGAGGCCATTTCCTCTTGTTCTATCACTACTGATTTGGGAGAAGAGACCAACCCCCACTTCTCTACACTCTCCTTTTTGGTAGCTGTAAAAATCAGTAAGTTCTCCCCTCAACCTCCTTTTTTCCAGACTAAACAACTCCAGTTCCCTCAGCCACTCCTCACTAGACCTGTCCCCCAGGCACTTTTTTGCCCGCATCTCAATGTCCTTTTTGTATTGAGGTGTCCAAAACAAAATGATCAGTGCTTCATGTTTTGAATTTGAAAACTCTGGAATTGAGTATTATTTTATCTGGAACACAAGGTGATCTACTCAAAAAGCAAAAATTCCATTAAAACCTAAAAACTGTTCACATATTTTAAAAACACACTTCATAGTGTGGTCCCTGCGACTCCCCATAGGAAATATATGGATCCCTAAAAAGGAGACAGTTAATCAGATACCTATTCAGTATCTTGAAGCTTCAGGTTTTATTTCAAGCTGCCACTAAACCTATCTTACAGGCCAATACAACACAACAACATATCCAAGGAAATTACAATCAGGAAAGCCATGAAATGCATTAGACACACTGGTATATTAGAAATAAAGGAGGGTGAGGGTAAAGGTAAAAACATTTTGGACAGTATCCTGTAGTTACAATGACTTCAAATTATTTCAGTAACAACCGAAAAAAAACCCAAAAAACTGAAAAGCCTTCAAACCAAACTTTCAAGTTTTGTTGTCTTTCTAAAAGCCCATCTGGTTCTCCAGGTCCCTTTGTTCAGGTGGGGAGTCACTGTTCCCTGCTGTATTTATATAGTGTGACCATGTTTGATACTGTGGTGGCTTGGCCCTGCCTGGGGCCAGGTGCCCACCAAAGCTGCCCTGTCACTCCTTCTTAGATGCACAAGGGAAAGAAAAAAATATGATGAGAGGCTGGCATGTAACTAAAACAGTTTAATAAAGCAGAACAAGCAAAGGTCATGCAGGGAAGCAAAGGCAAATAAAGCTTATTGTCTGCTTCATATCAGTGGAAGGTGTGTAGCTGCTGTTCTAGGAAGAAGGGACCCGATATACATAGAGGTTGCTCCAGTGGACAAACGCCATCAACAAATGTCCCACTTCCTTCTTTTCCCTCACTCTTGTATCTGTCATACGGGCTGGAATATCCCTTTGGCCAGCCTGGGATAGGTGGCCCAGCACATCCCTCAGCCTACTGTTGCTGAGAATGCCAGCAAAGAAAAAAACCCCAGCTCTGGTGCTCTGTGAGCCTTCCTCAGCAGCAGCCAGAACAGCGATGGGTTTGTAACACCCCTGTAGCTAGCACCACACACGGCACTGTGAGATTTGTTATGGGGAGAATCAACTCCACCCCAGTTAAACCAAAGTTAAATATAAGCCAAAATAAAATGTGAACAAGTTGAGATTTCTAACTTGGTCAGTAAGCTCAGATGGCTACTTGAACAGAACATTCTTAAGGAGACAGAAGCACCCCAGAGGCTTCACAGGCATAAACTCTTTAGGCAAAGTGATTCATCAAGTGTGGCAAGATGACTGTGACATCTAAAGATTCTTGCCCTAAGCAGCATGGTACATGCTAAAAACTATGAAGTGTTCTTAAAACCATCCATGCACAGCTCACAAGCTTCAGAAATACTTTAAGTAACAAAATATTAGACACTAAAACACATGCATGAATTTTCTTTTCACAGGGCAAAACTACAAAGTTCTGCTTCAGCATATCTGACCCTCTGCTGATCCTGATACCTACTCCAACAGAGAAACCAGCCCATTTTTACTAACTTTGCATTTAAATTCACTCAGTCTAACCAAAGGATGTTTTAACACCTGGTTCATGTTCTTTCCTCCGATGCCTAGCCTTACGGGTTTGTTTAGAAGTTGGCCACAATAAATGATTATTTATCCACTTATCCACTCAAAAACTTACCTAGAAATATAGAACCATAAAGACTGGAAGAGACCTACAAGATCATGCAAATCCAACTGTCAACCCCACCCCAACCTGCCCACAAAACCCTGTCCCCCAGGGCCACATCTACTCATTTTTTGAACTCCTCCAGGGATGGTGACTCCACCCCCTCCTTGGGCAGCCTGTTCCAACTCCTGACCACTCTGTCAGGGAAGAATTTTTTCCAGACACCTAAACCTCCCCTGACACAACCTGAGTCCATTTCCTCTTGTTCTGTCACTTGTGACGTGGGTCCACCCGTCTAAGCCCCGAGCAACCAGCTTCTCCAGGGCAAGGCTGTGGGGGGAACTGTCAAATGTTCTGCTGAAGTCTGGGTAAGCAACATCCACAGACTTGCCCTCATCCACTGGGGTGGTCACCTGGTCATAGAAGATCAGGCTGGTCAAGCAAGATCTGCCCTTCATAAACCCCTGATGCCCTGGCTGTCCTGCACCTGCTGTGTGAGTGAGCTCAGGATGAGCAGCTCCATAATCTTCCCTGTCAACAAGGTCAGGCTGACAGGCTGGTAGTTGCCCAAGTCTTCCTTCTTGTGGATGGGTAGAACATTAGCAGCCTGTAGTCATCTGGAACCTCCCCTGTTAGCCAGGAGCATTCATAAATGATGGAGAGTGGCTGGGCAGACTTCTCCACCAGCTCCCTCAGCTCTTCCAGATGGATCACATCTGGTCCCAGACATTTGTGAGTGTCCAGGTGATGTAGGAGGTCGTTAACTGCTTCCTCTCGGACTGTGGAAAGTGTCTCCTGCTCTCCATCCCTGTCTTCCAGCCCAGGAGTCTGAATCCCTTGAGGATAACTGGACTGGTCATTAAAGAATGAGGCAAAGAAGGCACTAAGTACCTCAGCCTTGTCCTCATCGTTGGTCATGATGTTCTCCTCCATATGCAGTAAGGGGTGGAGATTCAACCTGACTCTTTTTGCTATTTTCATATAACATATGTAAACATATAACCGCTTTTATTATCCTCATTCACCACAGCTTCTAACAGATTATCAGTGAACACATTACTACAGCCCTACTGCAACATGAGAACAATTTTTGTTTTCCAAACCAGTGATCTGACTGGTAATTGAAAATCTTTACCATACTGCAAAGCTCCCCAGTTCAGAATCTGCACTTGAAGACCCCTTAAATGATATCAATTCTGAATGTGCAAACATCTCACAAACGAGTGTAAGAAGTCCCACACTGGAACATAAGACAGACCTCCTCTGCCATGGTATTCCATAAACACCACTGGCCAGTAACAGGGGTGCAGAGAAAGACCCCAGTGAATCTAACAGTCAGGTGTTACAGCCAAGCACTGTACTGTAAGAAGCATCAATGCATAATCAGGTATAAAACTTTATTTTCTTTATACTTAAGATGAAGAGATCAACAAAAAACACACTCCATATAGACAAAGAGCAACACATCTGCACAGAACTACAAAAAATTGCTTTTTCCAAAACAGTCAAAAAAGGCAACAGACCAAGGAAGACAGACAAGGCAGGTAAAGACAGGAAAAATCCCAAAGTGCAGCTGAGTGGTGCCTGATGGATGAGCTCAGGTGGAACAGTGTATGGATCAATATGGGGGCAGTCAAGGGACAAAAACACAACTACAGTAAAGCTACACAGATTTGAGGATGGATGATTCTGTCTATGATTTTAATGTAAATTAAAGTTAATATTATTTTTCTACCCCTGAAGTTTCAATGTTTTTTGAAGGAAAAAACTGGACCAACTACACATGACTCTGTTGCTTTAACAATCAAGAAAGCAACATAAAAGTAGCATCAGGAAAACAGGATGTGGGACAGGGCAACTATGATTCTATGATACCTTGCAGTTCAAGAGCAGCTCTGCAACTGATTACCCAGAGAATAACAATGCATTGGAACACAGGTTAAAAGGATAAAAAAATGTTCCTAGGGCCTGGATAACATTTTCTCCCAATGAATCACTGCCTTTCAATCTGGTGTTTTATTTCACATCTGTTTACTGGCATTTGCACTATGTCTCTACCATGAGACTAAGCGGTGTCTGTGCTGGGGGAAGTGGGGGAGGCACACACTACAGAAACTTGGGAGGAGAACAGTCAACAGGCAAGTTTGCTTCCTTCATACTGCAGAATGTCAACCAAACATTAAAAAGCCAGCTAGAGTCACTTCAAAACATTTGTGCTCTAAATTTTCTTTTATGTAGGTAAAACAAGACAAATTCACACAAAGTCTTCAGTATCACTGAATCTCTTTGGTTGGAAGAAACTTTTAAGATCAAGTCCAACCTTTGACCCAGCACTGCCAGGTCATCCCTAAACCATGCCCCTCAGCATTACAGCTCTCCGCCTTTTAAACAGCTCCAGAGATGGAGAATGCACCACTACCCTGGGCAGCCTGTTCCAGTGTTTGATAACCCTTTCAGTGAAGAAATTCTTCCTAACATCCAGCCTAAACAATGACAGATCCCTCAGCTGCTCCAGACCCTTCACAAGCCTCTCTGTCCTTTTCTGGACATCCTCCAATGTGTCAATGTTTTTCCTGTAGGGAGTGGCCCAGAACTGAACACTATTTGAGTGCTGAGTGCAGGAGGATGATCACCTCTCTAGTCCTGCTGGCCACAGTATTTCTGATGCAGGCCAGGATGCCATTGGCCTTGTTGGCTACCTGGGCACACTGTTCATGTTCAGCCACTGTCAATCAATACTCCTAGTTTCTTTTCTGATGTTCAGTTTTCCAGCCACACATCCTCAATGCTGTAGTTTACCATGGGATTGTTGTGACCTGAGTGCAGGATGTGGCATTTGGCCTTGTTAAACCTCATATAATTAACCTTGGCCCATTGATCCAACTCCACCTGCAGAGCCTCCCTACCCTCCAGCAGATCAACAGACCCACCCAGCTTGGAGTCATCTGCAAATACAGTGATTGTGCAGACCATCTCCTCATTCAGTTAATTAATAAAGGTATTAAAGAGAATAGGCCTTAATACTGAACCCTGGGGACCACCAATTGTGACTGGACACTAGCCAGATTAAACTCCATTCCCCATCACTCTTTGGGCCCAGCCACCCAGACAGTTTGTTATCCAGTGCAGCCTGTACTTATTCCAGCCTTCTGCCATAAGTTTCTGAAGGAAAAATGCTGTCTGAGGGAGACAGTGTCAAAGGATTTACTAAAGTCCAGGTAGACAGTGTCTGTAGCCTCTTCCCTCATCCACTAGGTGAGATGTCCTGACATATAAGGAAGCCAGGTTAGTCATAACTTGACATTTGTCCTGTATGTGCTGTGTGATAGCACTCCAGATGACCTGCTCCATAACCTTCCGTGGCATCAAGGTCAGACTGACAGGTTTGTAGTTCCCAGGATCCTCTTTCCAGCCCTTCTTGTAGATGGATGTCACATTAGCCAATTTCCAGACTACTGGAAGCTCCCTGTTTAGCCAAGACAGTTGGCAAACGACGGACACTGGCTTGGTCAGCATTTCCACTAGTGCACTCAGCACCCTTGGGTGGATCCCATCTGGTCCCCATACACTTGTGCACATCTGTGTGGCACAAGAGACCAATGATCATATCCTTTTGGATTATGTGGGCTCCATTTTGCTCCACAACCCTGTCTTTGAATTCAGGGGGCTGTGCACTCAGGGAGCAACTGGCATTGCTGACAAAGGCTGAGACAAAGTAGGAATTTAGTGGCTCACCCTTGTCCTTGGGTCAACAGATTACCCCACACATCTAGTAGCGGACAAAGATTCTCCTTAGCTTTACTTTCAACAACATATTTATTGCATGTAAGTAGTGAAACTGCCCTGCATAGTGGTTACTAAGTAGAGAAACACATGGGCTTTTTTCTTCTGCCAGCTAACCACTTTTCATAGCTTGCAGTTATGCCGCTGAACCAATGAAAAACAACAGCATCTTCTAGCCTCTCTCACTTTACTTCTTGTTCCAAAATACTAAAGAAATTGAACAGGCCAAAGCTGTTGGGTGTTTTTACCATCTACCTTTGGAACCACATTTCTAGGAAGACACATTTCTAATGCAACAGCAAAACTCTAAATGAAATAACCAGTCTACACTTATCTGGACAAAAACATTCAGTACAATGGTGCATAGGGCTTAGTGCCAGGTAGCTCTCAAACAAAGGAACAACATCATGCAGTTAGTTGTTTGGCTCTCAAGCCTAAAATCAGCGTGAAACACGCACCCTTTATAAACTGTCATTGATGAATAAAAGCAACAAACAAAAAAATTAAAAGGCTATTAAGACATGCAGCAGAAAGACAAATCTATCAGTGCTCCTCCATCCACCACTCAAAATAACCCTCAAGTTCTCATGATTCTGGGCAAAACCAACACAGCAGTGCAAGGTAAATGAGCACTGCACAAAAGAGTGACCTCAGACCATGCTCTTGTAGCTGGACCCAAAGCACCCAGGAAAGTGACAGATTCAAGACATCTACAAAAAAAAAAAAAAGGGCACATGGATTTCTCAGCTTTGTTATTTAAAAAGTAATGTTTTAAACACTAATAATTTCCTTAAGCTTAAAAGTTTCAATTCCAGCAGATGTAAAGAAAAGTTATAAAATACATTAGTAGATTTGTCAACAGGGACCAGCTGATTTACCAGCTTGCTGCTGAAAAAAATATCATCTCACCTGCCACTAAGAACAGAGAATGTCAACAAAAGGGTGACATTTCTCTAAGTACAAAGTAAGAGAGAATTATATCCTGGAAAATGAACAAGAGCTCAGCTTCCGATCTTGAATATCTACCAATTTTCAATGTCTTTCAACCTTGAATCTGTAAAATAATGTGACAATTCCACACGGAAACAAAATCTCCCATCAAGTTCAAGAAAAAAAGCGCTTCTAAATATAAAAAATACCATTTTTGGACTGACAGGTAACATAAAGTGTGCTAAAAAATTTCTGTAGCATAACAAATTTATGAGCTCCTGAAAACTCCTTTGATGAGTTAGGGTGACATGATCAGAACATTCTCTACAATGTTTCATAAGGTAACATGACTAAGTTGTTAGTCACAATTACATCTCAGGTGACAGCTTGCAATGAATCAGCAATATGTGAAACATAAATGATGTAATAGGAAAGAGACTAATCCAGTCAGTAACAAGTGTTATTTATCACAGCAAAACAGCAAGACAAATTTCGCTTTGCTTCTACGATTCCTAAAATGGACTTTAAACCGAAGACTTAAAACTGCAGTACTCTGATAAAGAGTACACAGTTACTGAGACAACAATAAATGTTTTGCACAAGGTCTGTACAATCCCAAACTGAATTAATACATTTTACAACAACCCTAAATTGAATTTGTACATTTTACAGTTTCACATTACATATTAGTGTGCTTTAAGGCTCATGGACAGACCTCCGACATTTTAGGGAAAACTGTAAAATCAGTTTCAAATTATTTCAATAATTTATCACTGTGTTTCATCTCCATTCCCATTTCAAGAAACTTTATTTCATCATTGACTTTAAAGCTGTTGACTTTCTTTAAAAGGAATCAGTAGCAGTAACCTCAAACACAATCAGCATCTTTAATTCTGTATAAAAAACATCACATGAAATGATACACTGACTCTCTCTCCTACTTCATCTTCAGATGGGGGATCCGTGTGAGCACCTTACAAAAAAATCCCAAACAGCCAGCACCCTTCCTCCACTAAATGCCATCCTAGTTAAACTTGCACCCATAAGAAGAACAAGGTTTCAAAATGACTCTCCATCTGCATGCAACTCCATAGCCAACTTCGCAGAACACACACATGCACCACAGTGACAGCAGCTGACCACCCATCTGAAAGCCACAGTGCTTTCACCTTCAGAAAGACCTAAAAAGACAACTAACAAGAAATCACCATGAAGATAATACCATCACTTAAAAGAATCACAAAACTTTGGTGCATTAATGGACTAAAGCAAATGCGTCTCAACAGTATTTTCAAATTTAAAAAAAAAAAGTGTTCTTTTGATGATACCTGTTCCATTAATCCACTAGATAGCTCAAACAGTGCACACCTACAGCAAGGAAAATGCAGTGGCTGCTCAGACAGCTCTAGTCAAGGTCCAACACCTTCATGCAAAAAAGGTTATATCTGTCATAGGATCACTTGTTCAGTATCATCCATTTTGCTTTTGTGTATCTACACCAAGTCAGGCTTCCAGCAGTAACAAGCATTTGACTCACTAAAGAAAACTTAACATTAAATCATATTAAGGCAAATACTGTAATGCCCCAAATCACAGAAGTCACTTGTTTTGGCACAAGCAGCCTAGTTATGACATTCTAGCTGATGGGTTCAGAATTTCATCACTAGATACAGACTGCTGCATTTTTTAAAAACTGGTCTGCAAGTGACAGGCTACAGCATCATGCAAGCAAGAATGAACACAAAAAAGAAAACAGCAGGAAAAAGAGGTTAAACAAACTATTTTGGTAAATAAGCAAACACCTCTACTGCAAAACAAAGACAAGCCATGAAAAATGACAGAATTATCTTTTAATGACCAGTGAGCTTTCTACAGTCTCCTATTTGAACAAGCTAATAGTTATTATGTAGATCTGAAGTGACTGCCTCATGGGGAAGTTACATCACCAGTGTGGGAAACAGTTTCCCCTCTTCCCTTCTCCCTGGAACAGAGCTTGGAGCCTTCAGATACACTGAAATTTACAATCCTACAGCTTCACCCAGCTGATCCTATCCACTAGAACACATCTACAAGTGCCCAGGGATGGCAGGAACCACAGGAGAGAAATATGCCCTTTCAGCATTTCATGCACTGATGAGCCTTGTAACAGATAAACATACCCTACAGCAGCCTCACTGACATGTTATAACAAAGAGGAAACGCAAGGCTTAAGAATTTCATCAGATTACTATTTATTCCCTTTTTCCAGAGGCAGAGAACACTGTGAATAAACCAACACTCAAATCTATCAGCCTGCATTAACACAAACCCAAGCTCCGCAGAATAAATTTTATCAGAACTAAAAATACTAAAACACTTAAAAGCCACAGACATGCATGTTTATATTCCCAGACCGGCAATTAAGAGGTACTGAGTGACAAAAATTCTGAGTAAAAGTGTGAGACCATTTGGAGGGCAGCAACATCATTTCATCTTCTTCCAAAAAATGTAACATTAGGTCCCTTTGTAAATATTGCTAGCACACAGGGCAAGCAACACTACTGCCCACTAGCCACTAGAATGGCAAGCTCTGCTTGTGGGGGACACTGTGGATTTACAGAGACGCCTATGAATCTTGTGAAGATAACTGTGGTACTGTTCAGCTAAAAGGTGTAGAAATGGAGTTATTTAGGTTGGAAAAGACCTTTAAGGCTGTGGAGTCCGACAGTTAACCCACAACACGGCCAGATTCACTTTTCCCAGTATAATGCTCAACACAGTAATTTGACAAATTTCTTCACTTTTTTACTTGCCAGAAAGAAAAACCTTTCTGATTTTTCTCTTGAATCAGAGGACTGCAGATTTAGCCTGAAAACAACTCCAACAGTGATGCAGACATTAGAAAATGCTTCTCAACCTGCACAGCAGTACCTGTACCCATGCAGGGTGAAGTGCCTCGGTGTGCTGACACGCTGTGGCAGCGAGCCCTGCACCTGCTCTCCCTCACTCACATTCCCACGCTGGGAGCTGCCCCAGGCGGATAGCTGAGCACGGCCTCCTGCCACCAACAGCAGCAGGAGCAGGCAGGCAGCTGTGACCCTGCTCCTACCTGGCAGAGCCACACCTGAGCACCACCTAAAGAAGGCTGCTAGGACCCTCTGCTGCAGCTGCTAACGAGGAAGAAGACGCAAGTCTCAAGGGGGAAGAGAGCGCAAGAAGACACCTGCTACAGCACAACATTACATGGAGGCGAGCATCGGTCACATCTGTAGAAAGCCTTGAGGTATTACTGTATATAAAGAAACCTTAGCAAAGCTGTTTGAATGAAATATTACTGTAAACGGAAGGGAAAAACTAAGCTTAACACACAGGCTTATGAGCAAAAACCCACGGGTAAAAATGCCTTGCATTTAGCACCGCCGCTAAATGACTGTGTAATTTAATTTCCCAGAAACCCATTAGCTTTCACAAAAGGAAAATGAAGAGCAGATGAGAGCGATGCTTTGGTATGAGTCGAATTTATTTAATGCAGTATCTGGGAGGGAGGGGGCACTGGAGATAAATCTCAAACTGTAGAGACAGGAAACAGTGCAACTCTACAAAGCCTCAGCCTACAGACTGGTGGCTCTGCCATAGCAGTAACTAACATGTCATAGAATTGTAGAATCATACAATCATATCAGCTCAAGGTTTAACAAGAACAGCTGACATGAGCCTGCTCCTGGTCAACATTCCACACACACACAAAAGAAAAAAAAAAAATAAATCAGGATACAGGCAGGTGCAGAAACACCTCAGAACAAAAGGACTGCCAGCATTTAAAACAAATGGAAAATAGGAATCTCAAGTTTTCTTTTCAGATTTTATCTACTCATGGGTGAGTGTTGTAATTGTCTGGAAAAAATCACTGAAATGTAACTTAAAAGTATTACTCTAGATTTTAAATTTTCATTCTAAAAACATACTGTATCCTTCACATCTGGCTTTTAGCCAATGTATAATGTCATCTAAAATCAGCATTGATCAATTAAGCACAGTGACATGTCCCACAAGGGGAACAGACATTCTTAGAAGGATATTTAAATCTAAATCTCTCATTTGCTGAATTCATTAAAGGATTTGAAAAGACTAATTATAAAAACCCAAAAAAACCATAACCTATCCCCGTAAAGCAGCCATGACGTGTTTCATAGAGATGAGTCAGCATCTTGGTATTTTAAGCTTAAATAACCAAAACAGTAAGTGGTTTGGTAAAACGTAGAAGTAATTATGTGAAACTGCATGATGCCTGTTACTGTAAAGTCAATTTCAAGGAAGTTTTTTAGCATGGAAAGTTTACAGTCTACGGCTTGTGTCAGACCTATGTTTTAGAGCAGGATGCCAGTAGCTCCAAGTACTGCAATTGTGGATGACCTTGTACTTTCTCACTATAGTGAAAATAGTGACTTTTTACTATTTATTTTCTGAATGTGATAGTTGCCTTGAAGATGGCAAGCCACAACTGCCAGCTTCACTTATGTGTTTTCTGCAAACAGAGGGGGGTTGGGCTAGCAGAAGGGGTCTGGAGTTTTGGCTTCAGGTTCCCAGCTCAACCTTCTTCTCTTTCAACTCCATCTTCACTTCTAGTCTCTGTTGCACAGAGGACTCACATGGCACTGTGAGTGAGACATAGCAGCCATTTTGCCCTGGAAACTTATTGAAGAGAGAGGAACAGTGTTGTTCCTCAGAGATTGGTGGAAGAAGGTTTTGTCTGGATTCCATGGTTTGCTGAACTGGAGACAGCTCTCCATTGCAGCTCGAGGTCACAGTAATCAGCATTTTGGAAATAGAGGACACAGAACAGAGAACTACACTTTAAAATGCCTGCTGACACCAAGGGAAGTGAGTATGAACTTCAGGAAAGCCTTTGACAACGTCCCCCACAACATCCTCATGAATAAGCTGGCTGCCCATGGCTTGGACAGGCATGTACTCTGCTGGGTGGAACACTGACTGGATGGCCAGGACCAAAGAGTTGTGGTCAATGGAGCTAAAACCGGTTGGAGACCAGAAATGAGTGGTGTCTCCCAGGGCTCAGTACTGAGGCCACTCCTGTTCAACATCTTTATCAATGATCTTGATGTGGGGGTTGAGTCAGTAAGTTTGCAGACACCACCAAGTTGGGAAGGCGTATCGATCTGCTGGAGAATAGTAAGGAACTTGACAGACTGTATCGATGAGCTGAGGATAACTGTATGAGTTTCAACAGTGACAAGCGTTGGGTCCTGCATTTTGGTCACAGCCATGCTGTGCAATGCTACAGGCTTGGGGCAGTGTTGCTGGAAAGCACTGTAGCTTCTACTTGACAGGTGGCTGAATATGAGTCAGCAGGGTGCCGAGGTGGCCAAGAAGGCCAATGGCATCCTGGACTGTAGTAGAAACTGTGTCCAGCAGGATTAGGGAGGTGATTGTCCCACTACACTCAGCACTGGTGAGGCCATGCCTTGAGTACCGTGTCCAATTTTGGGCACTCAGTACAAGGAAGATATCAAGGTGCTGGAGCAAGTGCAAAGGAGGGAAATGAAACTGGTGAAGGGCCTGTAGAATAAATCTTATGAGGGGAGACAGCTGGGGCTGCTTAGTTTGAGGAAGAGGAGGCTTAGTTGTAGACAGTGATGAGGTCTCCCCTATCTGAGAGGACACTGTAGATATGTTGGTGCTGATCTCTTCTCACAGGTAATTAGTGACAGAACCAGAGGGAATGTTTTCAGACTTCAACAAGGTAAGTTTAGATCAGACATCAGGAAAAAATTTTTCACTGAGAGAGTGGTCAGGCACTGGAATGGGCTGACCAGGGTGGTGGCTGAGTCACCATCCCTAGGTAAGTTTAAAAGATGCTTAGATGTGATGTTGGGGAATGTGGTTTAGGGGTGAACTTGTAGAGCAGGGTTGATGGTTGGACTCAATGATCCCAAGGGTCTTTTCCAACCTGAATGATTCTATGATTCTATGGTAGACGCTGTATTTCCACAGAAGTAGGAACAGTTGAAAGGTTGAAAGTCTCTTTTCCCTTTTTAGAGTTTAGATGTTGGAGGTTTTGGCTCAGTTATGTAAGAACATTGTGATGAATCTCCATTTATCTTCGCGTGTATGTCTTTTTAGGCAAGGTTTTTATGTGAGGTGAATTAAGTGTGTTGTTTCCCCACCCAAATCAGATTAGTTATGTTTTTCACCTGCAATCTGTAAGTGGGAGTTTTTCCAAAGCCTCCCTGTATTGTTTTAATGTCTGCCCATTAGCGCCTGAACTAAATTAATTGGTTCATTTTGTCATTGGGCTTTTAAAGCAGGGCACTCAACAGAGCCTTCAATAATATGTGACAGATAATTAATCATTATGTGAAGCTTATTAGCTACTCTTCTGCTATTTTCTTTAAACTTATTGCCCTACTCCTGTAAAACAAGATGAACTGAAGTATTTGCCAATCTTTGTTCTACCCCTATTATATAATTTTCTTCTTTTAACATTTGTCTTTCTTCTAATGAAATCTCTGACAGACACAAAATATTCTGTCTCCACCGTTCTCCAAGTTAATACTTATGTAATAGAGTATAAATTATTTCAGATCAATTTTGCCATTACCATGTCTCTGGAGATCACTGCCACTGCTGTTGCCTATTTTATCCCACATGCTAAATTAGTAATGACTGCAGAAAGCAAGGGAAATCTACCTATTAGTTTGGGTAAATACAAGGTCTTCCAACTTACTACTTCTATCCCTTCCTAAAAGGTAATTAAAAGTAGATTTCTAGCAAAACCTGTGATGGCATCATTCTTAACATCTGCCATTCTATTGCTTGCCTCCTACTGTTTGCTTCAGCATCTGGTCCTGTGATAATAAGTTCTCTCTCCCCAGTTCTAAGTATCTTTTACTGCAAGGGCTACTAAGGAAGAAAAACAGTGGTTCTCCTCAAGATTAGTTAGATTCTTAACTGGGAAACAACTCAGATGCATGCTTTCTTTTAATTGTATTTGAAGTTCAAAAGCATCTCCTTCTACTGAGAATGACCTTTCCCTAATTTAGGTTTGAAAGGCCTCTATCACCTGTTCCACAACAATGCTCTGAGGCCTGCAAAGGCTCCTGCTCTTGACCATGGTGCTTCAAAAACTGTCTCTGATGTTCAGCTTTACAGAAACGCAGAATTATTGAGGCTGGAAAAGACCTCCGAGATCATCAAACCCAGCCTATGACTTGACAACATGATATCAGCTAGACCATGGCACTGAGTGCTACATCCAGTCCATCCTTAAACACTTCTAGGGATGGTGATTCCACCACTGCCCTGGGCAGTCCATCTGATCACCCTTTCCTAACACCCAACCTGACCCTCCCCTGGCAGCTTCAGGTCCTGCCCTCTCATCCTGTCACTAGCTGCCTGGGAGAAGAGCCCAAACCCCACCTGACTACAACCTCCCTTCAGGTAGTTGTAGAGAGGGAGAAGGTCCCTCCAAGTCTCCCCTTAAAAATACTTACCACTCTATCCAAGCCAGCTTGAGTGCTTAACTGAAAAGTCAAATGATGGATTTTGCAGTAAGATTAAGACATAGTGATTTCAGCAGTTTCAAAGCCGCACTGACAGAAGTGCAGCCATTCTTCCAGACCTACACGATCAGACCATCAAACCAATAAGCAAGCAGTAAAATCCAAAATCAGAAGGCATCCCAACCCAGATATTGATCACTCATTTACAGGAAAAAAAACACAAAAGGAATGTAGTTTCACAGTAAGTCAAAAGACTGCTTTTGAAAAACTAGAATTTGGCTTCAACTCATCAAGCTTTTCTCTTCTCCTGCCACCCTTCACTCTGCAGACAGTTTCTATCCAGCACATACCTATTAACCACCTGCTACACCAGTACAGGACAGTTAAACACCAACAGAGGATAAAATAAATTGTGTATACATATATAATTTACTTGCGAACCCTGTTTGTGAAGCGTGATGACACAACACCTAAGTGATTCAAATGTACCTAGTACAGCCAACCTGGAAGGAAGCCACACTGCAAAAAGACAACATGTATTACTCTGCTCTCATTAGGGATACTGTGTCTCTTTCATCTATTTATTTCATTCAGGACAAGAATCAGGCTAAGTCTTTATATCCACAGTATAAAAGGTTAGAGTATATGACACTATATTTTGAGTAACACGGTGAATCATTTATAGGTATAATAATTGTAACAAGCTTCTACTTCCTCCCTCATAAACATTGATGTATGTCTTGGATTCCCTTCATTCGTACTCCTAATGCTGGCCGTACGAAAATACCCTGGCCATACCCAGCATGAAGCAGAAGTTAACTAGGAAAAGGAGCGCAGTCACTACCTCGACAGATGATGTGAAATAAACTACTAATAACAGAGCACTTTCATGGTTGTCAAAGTCAATGAGTAGGTGAGGTCACAAAGATGCCAAAGATCCATCACCTCAAATTCAGAGTTTTTGATTATGACAGTCCCAGTTATCTTGGCTAACCAGTCTTCAAACCTTGTACAATCTCTGAGGAATTCCCACAGCTGTAAGATTTAATTCAACTAAACTGTACAGCAACTAGCGAAAGAAACTGAGAAAACAAGGAAAGATACTTGAAAGAAAACAGTAATCTTTAAAGGACAAACTTCAACATGGCAAGCTAATCACTATCTTTTCACTCATAGAATCATGTAATGTTGGGGGTTGGAAGTGACTCCTAGAGATCATTAAGTCCAACCCCCTGGCCAAAGCAGGGTCACCTAGGACAGGTCACACAGGGCTGCATACATTAGGGTTTTGAAAGTCTCCAGAGAAGGAGCCTCCACAACCTCTCTGGGCAGTCTGTTCCAGGTCTCCATCACCCCCACAGTAAAGAGGTTTCTCTTCACGTTGTGGTAGAACATCTTGTGTTCTAGCTTATCCCCATTATTCCCCGCCCTATTACTGGGCACCACTGAAAACGGAGTGGCCCCTTCCTCTTGACACCACTACTGACTGATTTTTTAAATGACTTTTTATCACGTGGAGCAGTATGGCACACGGACAACAAACACGGAGCAGATAAGCTTTGCTTGTATATTTTGTACCTCTCATGGAAAGACACACAGAAAAAATCAAGTCCCCCACTTCAGCTTTTCAAGACACACCAACAAAACCCTTTTTAAGCTATATTCAGGAATGATCTGCCTTCTTTCTAGTAGACAGAAGCAGCAAAGCTTAGTAGAATAGTGCAGAGAACAGAACAATGGAAGGTACGATACCACACTGTACACTTGAGGTGTCCTAGCAAAAGCTGACCTCCACTCTCAAGTGTGGAGTGCTAAAGGCAGTGTAATTATAGAGAAAATTTCATTCCAGCCATGATGATTCTGTGATATCCTTGTGAACAGTTTTCTAAAATGTAATTAAAACAGAAAGGGTTGAATAAGCAACGATTATCAAGTCTAAATGGAGCTAGAATACCACCAATATGTCTTAGCCTAATTTTTTAGATCTCTCTATATATACCAATAGACTGCACTGGTGCCAAAAGGATTCAGTGGTTTTGCTTAGAATACAAGCAATGGCCTTCTCTTTTTTATACTAACAAATCAACAGGATAATTCTGGAATTCATTAGTAAAGAACATGAACCACATGAACCAATCCCACATAATAAGCTTTACTTCCTCTGCAAAACACTTCAAAAATATCTAAATGAATATGGAAATGCATCTTTCTGTGGCAAATTGTTCATTATTGAATCATTATCAACTCTTGTTAGACAAAATTTCTCTCTTTTACTATGTACAAGATCATTAAAATGTTTGAGAGCTCCATCATGAAAGACAGTGGCACTTTATAATTCACTCTCTCTTCAGGCAAATATGCTTACGGCTGAACATAATACACAAAATAACAACATCCCCTTGACACAACATTCTTTCTTTTAATGATGCTCTTAAGTGTTGACAGCAACGGTGAAATACGTTGTTGCCTTTTTTTTTTTAAAAACAGATTTTAACTATTTCAGAGATGTGTTTCCATTATGACAAAATGTTGGGAAGGGACACATTTCTTAGATACTCAGTATGGAACCCCAGACAGCCCATCACTCCCATTAGCCTAGCAAGGTATTCCCTGTAAGCTCACTAGGATCTCGCTCTTAGTCTCCATCTCCTTTCAACCTCAAAGGAACACCAAATTAATGCATTAAGTATAATCTACAGTAATTAATAAATCAGATACTGTAGTAGTGCAAAAATAAGTGCTTATAAGAAAGCAGCAAATGACTAGAAAACAAAGTCAGGGGCCTCTCGGTTTCATAGTCTCTGCCAGTCTCTGCAGAGAAACTGTCCTTGAAGATAAGAAGAGAGAAGGCACAGAATAGACCAAATAAGGAAAGAAGAATGCATTTTAAGAGTTCATTGGGCAGAGAAAAGAAAATAATACAGAACAGATAACACCGGTAATGGCTATTGGGGGTCTTATGAAAACAAGAAGGCTATATTAAGTGTGTGTTACTTGTAATAAACGCCATTTTGCTGCTAGATCATATTGGTCTGAAATGGGGAGCATTTGGTCCGGGTGCGTAGCGAGGCAAAGAATGCCGGGCTCGGGGTCACCTAAGGGCTGTTGGGCCAATTCACGGGGGTACAGGCTTTGAACACGGGTTGTCGAGACACAGCCACACAACAACAGATACTTTCATTCTGCTTGTAGGAACATGTTCACAGTTTTACATTAACCAACTGTGTAGCATTATTTGATAGATAGATACCTGATATTTCTTAGGAATAACAGGCAAAATGCCATAAACATGGATAGTGGAACCACATACAAAATTAGTGCTCAATAATGAAATGCAGTCTTTACCATTCCTGTCTCCAAGAACTTAGCATTAACTTAAGATATACTGCAAAAATACAAAATGTGAATGTATGATACACAAATTCGCATTGTATACTGTTACACAAGTAAAATGAATATAATGTATTCATTTTAACAACCAAAAAAACCACTTGTGAAAGTTTGTAGAGTCGAGGTGTATTTTTCTAAGACAGATATACTGAAAGCATCCTATATTTCTTTGCTGCACAGAGAAGAAACTGAATCACTATTGCTCCAATCCATAAGAACTATTATCCATAAAGCATTCCACATACTAGATCACAGCTGCTTCAAGCACTTCTGAGTAGGTGAGTGACACATCCACATCTTGCAATTCATTCATTCTCTACAAAACAATCTCAATGAAGGCTTCTTCCCAAATCTCTATTAATGATGTAATTCTATTATGATTTATTGAATCCTCCCATACACCTCTTCAATAAAACTGGAAAACTACAAAGATACAGTTGCACCAATTCTCTTCTTCACACAAAAGGTATGGATTGTTTACAACTCAAATGGCTCCAAATAAATGCATATGCAAATAGTTTGCTCTTGGTAATACAAAATTAAATAAATAATATCCAACCTTTACTAAATATTTTTTTAATTACAAAATAAGTGTCAACCACAAAGCCATTCTATACACGTTACTGATCACAATATCAGAGAAGGAATTGGAGTAAACTGTCTCACTAGTTTCTTGTACTTAAGAAAAGATAACGTATTTCAAACCATACTGGAGGAAGCTCTACTCTGCTTTACCAAAATAACTATGCGAAACAACATTATAGCTTTTCTCCAGACATGAGTATTATTGACCAATGGACACTTATTCTCTCTAAACTGAGACTACAGAAATGGTCTTAAGATTACACATATCCATGTTCCTATAGAAAGGTTGAAATTAAATTCTGTTTTCAGCAATAACTGTAATTTGTCTTCCTCCATTTCAGGGAAAATTAAAGTCGTAAACAAAGACTGAGCAAAGTAGAGAGATTTCTAAAAGAAATTGCAGACCACAAGGATTTGGATTTAGGTAATCCACTTAGATTACCACTGCTATGTCTTAAAAGGACAATACTGAGATCACAAAATAGGTCATGTCTACAAGATGCAGAACACATAAATGCAAGAATACAAAACATACATGTTTACAGCACCCTAAATTTAAGATATAAGACAAAAAATGTTTCTCAAGTCCATGTGTTGCCAAATAATAAGTATTTTTAAATCAACATCATTTACATGTGTAAGATTCCACAGAAGTGCAGATGATGAAGAAAATGCCTTTCAATGACTAAGCTCACAACAAAACACACATTTTTTTCTTGCTCGTTTTTCTAGTTTCAAATATTAAGAAAATATTAAGACACTCACAGTCCTGAAAGCAGTAATGACACTTAGCAAATAGGTGTTCACATCTATTTCTTACAAGTTACAACATCTCTAATGTAACAAGTACCAAAAACATTACAAATTTAAAACAAGAGGCAAGCCCTCAAATATGTGGCTGAAGAAAAGCCTCAAATAAATTGGTAGGTAGTTCAGGAACCAGTAGTGTTAGAAAAAAAATTATTGTTTTTAATGCACCAATTAAAAATTGCTGTAGATGTCTTCTTGACAAAAGGTACTGAAAAGTCATTTGGAATTGGTAAGAAATGTAAAAATTAAATCAAAATGTGTCAGTTTTCCAGACCAACTGGAGAAAATCTAGGTAGTTCCTTTTTAGAAAAAAGTCCTGGACAATGACCTTTAGAAGGAATCTGCCCAACATAATATTTCAATAGGAAAGCCAGTTTCTATAAGAAACACAGTAATTTCCAGATGCTTGACGTGTCAGGCCTAGACAAGGAGTTCTGACCGAAGAGGCTTTGAGGGGATACTCGTAAAGAATTACCTACTTACCCATCAGATTTGAGTTCATGAAAGGTGTTGGGGACAATCCTTCATGAGGCCCTAATCGACTGTCATTCATGTGATCACTGTAATGAGGACTGTCTGCAAAACCCTAGAGAAAAAAAGACCAGAGTATTAAACAGATTATTTGGCAGCCCAGCTAACTGAGTGCAATGACACTTTACTAATTAAATGTGCAGTCACAATTGGTCATTAATCACAAAAGTTGGATTTCAGGTCTATCTCTCAGAAATTACTCCTTGTCCACATTTTACTTACTCTCTCCCTCTTTTCATCCAAAAGAAAACAATGTCTTAGCATGTTGTGTCCTCATGGACAAGATTTCTAAAAATCAAGTAATACTGGGTTATTTTAATATATGAGTCATGATAGCATTACCAACCACTTGGAGAGTAAAATCAGTCTGAAGTACTTAAAACTCTTTTTCCTAAGGTTTCTGTTGGCACTAGCAGAACAACGCAGTAAAAATAAGGAAGAGTCACTGCCACTAGGAAAAAGCTGTTAGTGCAAATGAGAAATTCCCTCTTCCCTCACAGCCTGCTGTTGTTACACATCAGTAGACATTGACACTATTACATTACTACACAACAGAGCTTACTGACTGAAGATTTACTTGCAAATGATACATTAATAACTTTGTAATCTGATTTGCAAATAAGCACTCAAACACTTTACTACCCTTTTCTAGCACTGGTACACCAAACTTAGCAGGCTTGGAGTGACCCTTCTGCACTCATGAAACAATGGCTAATGAAAAACTTGTGCCAAAGTCTGAGAGACAGAAAACAGAAGACTAAGGATACAGATATTATTTAATTAACCCAATTACTTAAATGTCTCTTTTGCACATGTCAAATGTGTGAGTGCCTTTTTATGAGGGACTGTAGTGATAGGACAAGAGTGATGATTTCAAAAGAGGGAAGATGAATCATTAGATCTTTGGAAGAAATTCCTCACTCTGAGGGTGCTGAGGCACTAACACAGGTTGCTCAGGGAGGTTGTGGTTGCTCTGTTTCTGAACGTGTTCAAGGCTTAGAGATACTTTTTAGAGGTGATAAAGTTAAGAGTAGGGTTAAGGGTTGGACTTGATCATCTTATAGGTCTTTTCCAACCTACATGTTTCTGTGATTCTGTGAAAGGCCAGGCTGGATGGGGCTCTGGGCAAGCTGGTCTCAGTCCAGCCAGTTTGGAACCAGATGATCTCTGAGGTTCCACCCAACCTACACCTACTTATGATTCTATGATAAAGTGTTTTCAGCTCTTGCCTGTAAATATGGAAGGGTATTTGCCACCCATGTGCATTGAATCACTCATTCTGTACATGACAGACTTGGCACTCAAACTTGCACCTCCTTTTGTAGCCAAAGTGTTATTTTTAACACTTTGTTTTCACATTTTGTAAACCTTCCCTTAAACTTCCACTTTTTTCTAGTCTTGTAGGTGTCTTTAGAGATAAAGGCCCAATTAAGGGTTGGGTGAGGGGGAGGCAATTGTTCAGAGATACCAGAAACCATCCAAAGTGCCCTGGGACTAGAAAATCATCAATCACTCAACATTTATCAATTTTTCAGAGTACAAGCTCACAGTCAAGGCAGCATTAATGGGGCTGAAACAGGCCTCAGTATCTTTGCAAATGTGCTGTCAGTTGTACCAAAGGGCTAGTAGCTGAGGGCTAAATAACTGTCAAGTCACTTCTGCTGCTTATGGACGCGTGTCACAACTCTGGCTGCTCTTCAGCTTTAAAAGTAATCTTCTGGGAGTCCCACCTCCCAGATGAATCTTTGGCTGACTTCATCTACTTCAGAATCAGCAATCCATGTGTGATAGGCATTCTGAAACAATCTTAGTGACATTTACAACTTGGCTGTGACCATGAGGGTGTCCTCTGGTAACCATGACCTAGCTGTGTCTGTCAGACAAGCAGTGTGGAACAGCAGCTGCCAAGGAAATAGCTACAGGCACCACATGTGGTCTATTTTTATGCTGAAAGGAAACAAAAAAAGAAATTAAATCTGCTGAGTAAAAATTTGCAGATAGAGGAACCAAAAGATAAAGCTCCTGAGAAAGTACCTTCCTCTTTGGCTCTTTGCTTGTAGTTGTCATTGTGGGGTTTTAAAACTTCTTCCCTAAAAACAGTATTCCAATTAAATTTTACTTTTTAAAGAAATATACTAGGAAGGCATTAACAGTGGTACAAGAGGATCTATACGTCAGACATTCAAAACGAGGTGCCTAAATGACCCCAAAACCTGCCACCTTCAAGAGCTCCTAGAGTCATACATCTTGATAAAGTAAGTAACAAAACTCATTTCATACATGGTTACACATTCTGCAACACAACCTACCTAATGCACTGGACTAGTAATGCTTCTCCTTACGTTGATTTTGTACATTCCCCACCAAAACAGAGGTCTTAGAAAACTGTGTGTGTACTTCACACAGAAAGGAAGTGTCTCCTTTCTACCATCAGTATAAATTCAAATTATCCTTTACACCATGTTGTTTTCACAAACCATCTCAGTTCCCAGGAATGCACTTGCACCCAGTTACTACAGCTTCAAAGTTACATTTCTACACCACAATACAAAGCTAATTCTTCTACCTGAAAAATGCTCCAATAAGTCCTTTACTACACGAAAGCAATAGAAAACACAACAGTTACGATACAGGGAGTAAATGTACTAAGACATGCACAAGCATTTTAATTGAGTTGCTTTTTCTCTATTTTAACTCAATTCCTAACTCAAATTAATCCAGGCACCTCATTCTTTGTCAAGGACTACAGATTTCACATGTGTTCAAAGTATAACCTCTTACAGGCTTCAGCCACAGTGTACCTACATGAAGGGGGTCTTCACTTGGCCACCATCCTTGACACCAGTTATTCAGTCTTCTTAATCAGTTATGGATTATGAGCTCAAACTGTGTTTTTGCTTAGGATTTGAAACCAGGGACTGATTTCCACTGTGAGTTTACACACATAACCAACAACACAAGTGGTTTTAACGAAACTTATTTTGCACTTCAGAAAAGCAAATTCAGTAAAACCAGAAAAGCTGTAAGGACAGCAATTTAAATTACTGTCATTGCAGAGCACTGTTCACAACTAAGACACACTTCAAATCCAGATTGTTTTCTTGATGCCATTCCTTGCTCTTACATCTGTAATATGAAGTTACATAATAAACAGGAAGGAGGTCTGAAAAGCCTGAAAAGCTCCTGGAAGCTTCTAGTCCTACAATCAAGGCTTTAAAAAAAATGTGGTAACAAATAAGACAATGCAAACTGGTAACAAGTTTACTAATTAAAGGTGAAGGCAGCTGAAAGCCTTTAAAAGTCTGTCTGCAACACCAACAAAGGACACCGGTTTATTAAAAGGTACCTCCCACTCGTGTGACTGAGCAACAAAGGGAAAACACCACAAGGTACCGTCTGACCCCGCCCTCACTGCAAGGCAGCAAAAGGGCAGCAGGGGCAGATCGCATGCGTATACAAATTTCTATCAGAGCCCATTTCACATTTCTGTTTTCAAGACGACTCTATAATACATACTGACAATCTTCCGAATTCTTTCTGGGAAAGTAAGGACATTTTGCTTCACCGCAATTCTGAAGACTCCTCTCTGAAAGGGGACTCACCAAATCACTGCTTGGCTGCCAAGCAGAAATAGGAGCTCTATGTCAAAAACTGTTCTCCCTCTTGTGAAGTGCTAATTGATGATAGATCCTCTGTCCTGACTGGAACAGAGTGATTATATCATTCTTTGGACCACAGGTGGTCTTCCAAAGCCTTTTGGAGGATTGTTCCCTACTGTTACCTGCAAGGCAAGCTTGACACAGAAAAGCGGAGACACCTCATACTGACATACACTTCCCCATTTCTGCCACCACTGCTTCCCAGCAAATGGACCAATATATCGGCACACATCCTAATGAACTGTGGGAAGATTTACTGGCAAAAAGTCAGCAAAACTGGGCAACTTACTTTCTATTCTCAACACCCTGCTCTGAAAGGACTGCAGACAGCTCAGGGCATTTTTCTATTTACACAAAGAGAACTGGTTTTGAATATGGTTATATGGTCACAGCTGTAAACACAAATTCACATTGTTCCAACCCCTTATACAACTACTACAAAAGCAGACTTTAACATTCCTAAGGGAAAACAAAATTTCTTATTGTATTATTACAGCCTTAATAAAGTCTAATGGGGGGGTTCCCTTTAAATTGTGGGGGCTTTCATTTTGTTCTTAAAAAAGCACATCATGGCATTTGAAAGATTATGGAGACACTGGGCATACTATTCTCCCACACATTTACTGACTGCATGGAGTAACACCTTCCTATACAGTAAACTAACTACACCACAGGATTTCATTTTCCCAAGTGCACTAGACTAGAGAAAATAGACATTTTTGTTTCTTCTCCCTTATCCCCAAGCCTTCTCCTGCACAAGTCCCTGCAAATAAACCAGTCAGACCAAGTCATGACTTAGAACCAAGCTGACAGATCAGTAAGCACATGTCTGCATTTTAGCAAATTGCATTATAACTCAATTATTACCTTTCAACTGAAGACATTAACATTCCACTGAAGCCACTGTTGGCTTCAGTTTGAGGTAGCTGAAGACCAAAATATTAAATTTAATGAACACTGCTTCCGATTCCTTGAGTTTTATAGTTTTGCTGACCTTAACTAACAAATAATAATTGTTTAAAACTTGAGAATACTGCAGTACTTTCCAAGCTGAATTTGGCTCTAAGCATATGACTCAGGCAACAGTCATCTAATGACTAATGTGTAAGAGAATCTGATGCTGAAATTCACTTTTATCTTGGACTATCTGCCTCTCCAAACCAAAGTACTGTTCCTTTGGGCCTTGAGGAATGCCTGCACTATATTAATTCATCTTAACTGAACTCTAAGAAACATCACATTGTCACAGTCCATGGTACAATTAACTCCATTAAATCACTACCAGTCCTGCAGAAAACTATTAGTTGGGAACAATGTTGTTTCCAAACAGTGACCAAAATTATTTTACAGAGCGTTCATCTGAGAAGAACTCAAATAGCAAGACAGCAAAACACACGCGTTCCCAAGTGCATGTCTGACAAAGAAGTACTACAGAATGACGGATCCACAAGGCAGTCTTTTAGGAACGCAGTTTCTCATTTTAAAACTAAGCACTTTGTATAGGTTGAATAATGTTAAGTTTGAAAGCACTTTAGAGTTCAAAAACTTACTTTCAAGTTATTTATATAGAACTATTAGCTTCGCTGTTGCAACAATATTTGACCATATTTTGTAAGTCTATAGGACAGATGTACGTACACACAATATTTTCTGAGAGAGAATGAGGACTTGTGGGGTAAGTCAGTTTGTGCGTGTGGACATAATAAATCAGCAATCTATAAATCACCAAAAGAATTCCAATCAACTGGAATTATGACCAAGAACGAAAATGAAATGCAGCTTCTTCAACAACCAAATATTTTCTAACACAACCAATAATGAATGCGTCCAGTAACCTGCTTTTCTCAGGTGTAACAGCACCAACACCCTCCGTAAGAACAGTAAGGTAAGCAGGTCTGTCACAGGTCAAACAGAAAATTACCTTAACATCCAAATCAGTGAAAATACTGGAGAAAGGACAGGATGACAATAGACAGAGCAAACAGACATATGACTATGGGGAGACTCCCCACACTCCTTAAACCATTTGATCCACATTACTGTCAGTTGTCTGCTACAGTGAAAAAGCTAAGAGACCAAGCTGAAGACCAGTCTGCTGTGTTAGGAAACAAACACCTCTTCCCTTTGGAGGCTTCACGTGTGCTATCTCCCAGCCCATTGAGAGGAGGCAGTACCGTCAACTCCATCTCAATTTACTGTGCAAGAAACTTAAGAGTACTTGAAGGAATGAATGCAGTTAGCTGATGAGGATCACTCAAGTGCACCAGAAACAAGGAGCTGTACAGGTTCCATTTTCAATTTTGATTCCACTTCACTATCAACAAAATTTAACCTTCCAATACAACACCCTAAAGAAAGACATCTGTTTGCTAGTCACCCGCTACATAGTGGGGAACAGCACATATCTTCAGCCCAGATTTCAGGTATTATTGGGAAAAGTCAAGAGAACTTTCACAACTGCTCTCCATCATAAGTTATGTGCGTAGTAACAGAGACCTAAAAATCTTCATTAGCTTATTTCCACGTATTCAGTTGAAATAGCTGAAAACTACATACGCAGGAACGGCATATGAGAACAACTGAAAACATGGCTTATTTATTTTTAACCTGGCAGAGCTCTGGAAGAGAGACACACCACACTGCATGAGAAACCTATTTTTAAATATTCACCATTTTCTTCAGCTCTAAAACCCTTTCCTGAAACATAACTTAGTGAACGATAAATCCAGTTTTAAGCAACTAAACCGAATGGCCAACTACTCCTCCCTGAACTCGTGATACAAACAGCAGTGTGGTACGGAATGAGAAAATTCCCTGACTACAGGGAATAATTTGTGAACAGGTTCCAATGCTAATTTTAATGAGAGTTACAAAAAAACCTAAACAAATAAAAACAAAAAAATCCACCAAAATCCAGTTCTCCAATACAGCTTACATGAGTAAGACCAGATTTGTCTAGCTCTTATCTAAGCCAGATAATAAAGAATTAAAATAACACAAGTATAGCCAACACACTAATAATGAATGCTAAAAGCAACACCTAAAAATCTAACCAAAGCGTTCAGAACTTATAAATCTGAACCTGCTTTGAAAGGTGCTGCCCATAAATGAAATGGCAAAGTGAACTGTATTTGCCAAAGTGTCCTGCACACTGAATATGGGAAGTTTAATTTTGGCTTTTATTTCACACTGAATCATCTGCTTACTTGGAGAATACACCAGGAAAAGTAAATAACCAGCAGAGAAACCACTGATCTCTGTTGCCATACAAAAATTAAAAACAGAGGACAAAAAGGACACAAATCCAACAGGCTCGATAACGCTTGCTACATTTCTGTGTTCCTCTTCTCTGGTTTTGCTATTTAAGAGCTTCCTTTTCTATTAATGTACCCAAAATTAAGAGGTATAAAATACTATTTCAAAACTTGCCATCTCTTTACTATTTCTTTACTACTTTGCAAATTAAAAGAGCTACTGGTGGCAGAGTGGGTCAAGAATAGCTTGGGCATACATTACTTAAAGAGTTCCAATCCACAGCCAAGTAGTCTACGTGCAACCTGTTGACAGCCTGTTGACTGACAGTACAAAACTACTTAAATCTAGCAGTGGTATCCTGATCAGTTGAAATCTGGCTTCAAGTAGAGATGTAACAGAATTACATTAATAAATAGGAAGATAAACTGCACACTTAGTATTGAAGCTAGATTCTGTGTTAAATTAGGTCAAAATGCATACTGATGGGATTTTTCGGCAACACAGATGCTGGAAGATACTAAAAACTCCCACAGTTCAGATTTTGGAAGAACAATACTTCATTTCTGCTAAATGTTTTAACAGTTAAAATTATTGTGTGTGTTTATCTAACAAGTCTGTTTAGCAAGAAAATATCTTACTAATATTATTAGATTGTGTCAATTTGGAGACAGCAATCTAAACAGATGAAACGCTACCCTGCATCTTTTTTTTGCAAAGACAATTTTGTTTTGTTATACCAAAACAATGGCAGAAAAACTCAGAGCATTGTTCTTCATCAAATCAGATCAATCCTTAGCCACGCCAGAACTATAGTGGCAAACTGTTTAATTAAAAGACAATGCATATCCTCAAAAAAGTGATTATGCAATTTGTTGCTAAATTATGAGGGTATATTACAGATCCCAAAGAACTGGGAAAGCCAAAAAAGTCCTGAAACAGCTCACAAGAGGAGGACAACATTTTCAAGTGCTATAGGGTAAAATATTGTTCAGCCAACACACTGCTTGGTTCAAGTACCTCAGAATTCACTTTACAGAGCTCAGTACAGGCTTACGGTCTTCTGCAATATAAGCCAGGAGCCAGCTACCCTTCTAATGCAACAGATCATGAACACAGGCTAAGTATTTCTATGTCACTCAGATGAGCGGCTTGCACACATTAACTCGAAGGTATTCACTGAAAAACAACTGCTGATGCACACACAGAAGATGATTGGAGAGTTGGAAGAAACATAAGAACGTCAAGAGACAGAAAATTCTGGTACACTACTGTACATGGACTGCAAGAGTAAGAGTGTAGTACACAAGAGTAAGAGAGAGCATCAGCACTTTGTGAATTCTACTCACTTCTTATCATTGCTGAATTACACCTCTAGAAAAAATACAGCTTTTCTACTTTTTTTCTTCCCCACATACTCCAACAGATAAATTTTCAACAGATTCATTTTTCTAACAAAACTTCTGGCCTATGCACACGGAAGTCACTGATGTCTCAACGTGTACTTCACACATTTAAGATCATCACAGTCAGTTCTAACACAAACGCCCCCTGCTCTTTCCATGTTGTAGCACCACTGAACATGAAGTAAACAAAACCCAAGACTATTCTGTAAAGTTCTCTCATGTCTGTGTTGATTCTCAGCCTTCAATGTTAGTTCAAAACACTAGTGAAATAAGAATATTACAACTTCTAAGAAATTATTACCAGAGAGTCTTAAAATAAACTAAACTGCTGTGAGATATGAGAAAAGGATCTTTTGTGAAATAGTAATTAAAAGATTAAAATACATAAACAAGCAACTCACCTCAAGCACAAGAATATATATTGTTTTCACATTGAAAACAAGTTGCCAATGTTTTATCTGTGTCCCAAAAAGCCTGGACTGAGACTCATGTTCTTCAGAAATTACATTAATAAATCCAGAAAGGTTAGGTGAACACATAGGTGTGTTTGCTGATAATAAAAAACCCCCTAAAATTAAAAAATCTTAACTAAATATGTTTTGGATTTGGTGAAACCGTGTTTGCTCATGGTATTCCTGCATCGAACTCTCTTCTAGCACACAAGGAGTTCACTTGTGTTGGCTGCGGGGATGTTCACACTCCCCTCCTGCGGGCTGTGCGAGGAGGGGCGGAGGTTCGGGGGGGTCGGAAGTGAAGGAGAGAGGTGGCTGCCGCAGGGAGCAGGTTGAGAAGGTGGAGTGAGCCAGACAGATTTTGGGGGACCTCAATTGGGGACAGGGTATTCCTTTTCCCCTCTTTTTGGTACTCCCTCTCTATTTGTGTGTCCAGGAAGTCTAGTTTCGGTTTTGGCCAGTAGCTCACTGCGGCCTGTCTGCTCTTCTGTGGCTTTTTGTCCCCCTCCTGCTTTACTGTCCCCCCCACACACACACCTTTTTGTCCCTTTTCCTTTTTTATCTTTCTTTATTTCTTCCGACAATCTCTATCCTATCCCACAAAACTTTCAGACTACATCTTTTAGGAATCAGGGGTTATCAGGTCTGGGCAGGGAGAGGGATTTTTTTTTTCCTTGTCCTTTCCCTTTTATTTTTTTTTTCTCTACTTAATAAAATCTTTAATAAAGTTTAATAAAGTTGAATATTTCTTAATTCCAGTTTCCGGACGTGTGTTTACTTTAACTGTTTTCTCCCGTCTGGGGGAGGGAGGACATTTCCATCTGCACGGTTGAGCAGATTAACTTGGTGCTAAACCATGACAAAATATTAGTGCAGATTTGCAAAGCAAGCTCTCCTTGAAACTGGAAATAAAACCACATTAAAAAAAATAACTTTGAGTCATAACAATGTGGTACTTACTGTACAACATAAGAAAAAAATAATTTTGCTACACTAGTTTTTGAAACATCACTACAGAGCCATGACAAATAAGAACAGAAAATGGAAGTATCGTTGTGTCCTGCCCTGATGATACGCTCTCACCCTGACATGCACCATTATCATCCAAACTATTACATTATACGGAAAACAGTCAGAATTGCACCAAGAACTAACCACAGGTTAGAAGTTACTATACAAGCAGAGACTGATAGATTCTGTTTCTTCAGTTGGGATGTGGAGATACATACAAATAGCATGTAAAATTAAGATGCTTGTGCCAAAAAAAGTTGAAGTACATCAGCAACAGCCAATCAATACTATTCAGGACACAGGAATACGCTTGGAATCACTGAAATCACTGTCCAGCACACTCAAGACAAAAACATCAATGTTTTTGCCACAAAACACTTGCAATTATTGCCAAAACTGTAGTCAAATTCAGAAAAATTCTAATTTGCAGAAAACTAGTCCACCAATAAAAACAATGTCCAAAAGGTCATCTGAGTCCAAGAATCTGCTGGGAGAGTACAATAGTAAAGACGATAAAATATTTGTCCTGTACTTATGCTCTTTCCTTGAACATCTCTGCTTCACAGTCAGACCATCTGTACTGACCTCAAGAGAGCTCAGGGAGTTGGGTGAGAAAGACTTCTCTTAGCCAGTCTTCCACCTGCTTATTGAAATCGCTTTCAACTATCACCAAATTCCAATTTCATCTAATTGAAAATTGCTTATATTTATAATGCTTTGGAAATTTCAGTCAACACCAGTCCAATAAGTTAAATTCTTAAATAATTTCATCATTGTACTGGGACCCTTAAAGGAAACCTCCAGCAGCAGGCTGCACGCAGACAAAAAAATATTAAAAATGTATAGATAAGATTACAAGAGTAAGTAAGTGGTACCTCTTGAGGTTTCAACTTTTCCACGTCTGTGGAGAGATCTGAACTTTTTCCATGTAGACTGCCATTTTCCTGTAAAGGTAAGTAGTAAGAACAGTTAAGACAAGAATAACATTCTTGTAGTTCCAGGGAAAAAGCACTGGATTTTCAAGTCAAAATTTAACGTGTAAGCCAATGTAAAACTTGTTTAAAGTCTGTATGTGAATCCCACAAGGAATGATCCACGAAAGTAAAAAGCTAAGTAATTGCAATGCAGAAGGTAACTTCCTTTGGTCCTTTAGTTTTGCACAAAAACATGGCCATGGGCTGAATCAATCTGTGCCTCTGAGCCATTCCCAACTCTTGATCCACACAACACTTCTCGTATTTGCCACTTTTCTGTGGAAAACATTAATTGCAGTTTCATGGGAAAGGAATTCTTGTTTTCTTTAAAGGAAACTTGCTGTCTTTTCAAAGAAGGGCTGAGTTGTTGTTACTGTTTTGCACAGGGCCTCTACACAAAGTTGGTTCTCTTCTCCTTCCACTACCCAACCTTTTAGGTGTCCTGTCCTGAAGAGACAAAACCAAGGAGAGATTACATATTTTGTAATCTCCCAAAGCCTAGCACCAGTGACTGACACCTCTTAAAACAACCCAACCACCCGAGACTCCCAGGAAAACCTAACCCTACCAGCACCCACTACATAGTGACCAACCCCATTAGGGCTGTGGAACCAACAGTTTACAGCTAGGCTGGGCCCACAGAGAAATGTTATGGGCAGCCTAGTAATCATATGCTGTGCTAACATGGGATCTGCTCTTAAATTCTTACCATTTAATATTTTTTTTCCAAACAGAAAGTTAGCGTAGGAAGGCTTTTGGAAAGATACTCAAACTTTCACAAGATTTTAAGACTGGGTTTTTCCTCATCCCCATGTTATGATTTATTAAACTACAGGAACAATTTTATTTATTTTTTTAGTAAAAAAGGTAAGGCAAAACACAAAAAACTGTGAGAAAAGGTGAATCTGACAATTTCATTGCTAGCTCATAAATCAAGAACAGCTGTGTATTCAGTCTTCTTTCTATTGTAAAATTTCATACAGGACACACAAAGCCATACTTGTAACTCAGTTTAGCCACATATACAAGACAGGAAACAAATCTACCTGTCAGTGTTTTCAAAGTCTCTGACTTTCCCAAAATTATCAGACAGCATTAACTGTCCATTCCCTAAAACTGAGCATGCTTTATAACACATTTAGCTTGAATTAATAAAGATCTATTAAAACAGTATCCTCCAACTTAAACAAAAACTAGCATATTTTCTTTTAAAAGGCACAACAAAACAATCTCAAGCTGTAAATAATTGGTACTTCAGACTGAACTTTTGGTCCCATCTCAAATTACTAGCACACAAACAGAAAAATCCTCTGCACTTAGCCAGCAGATGAAAAATACTTCAATAAAATATTGAGGATAGTTTCCATCAACTCTTAACAATATATCCGGTTTGGCTGGAGTTCAACTGTCTTTAGTGGAAACAGGCTTGACATTAATTATGATTCAGCAACAATTGTTTACTGGGATGATGCATTTCTTTTTTTCTGTCTGTCTTGCTTTCTTTTCATTTTTTTCCTTGCCCAGTATAAACTGTTTTAAGTTCAAGTTACAATTGCTGTTGGGAAAGGGGCACCAGACACACATAAAGATTTTATCTCTTTTTCCAAAAGCATCCCATTAGGGTATCCCACAGGGCTCAAAACAAACTTCCATTTTCATTTTCTTAATGATAAAGCCAAATAGCACCAACCTCTTCCTATAATTCTAACTTCAGGCTACCTTCATCAGAGCACTAACATCTGCATTTACTACCAACTTCACAGTATGATGGAATAATTTGTGGAGGGATCAGTGTTTTAATTTCCTAGTCCTAATCTTCAGTTGCAATAAGAAAAAAACCCCACAAACCCAAAAGCAAAGAGCTCCAACATGCAAAACCCCCACACAACAAACAAACAGATGAACAGACTAGGAACCCTGACTTTACCTTATCAGAAAGTTAGCTGGCTGATTCTCTAATATTAAAAAATAAAGACAATTAATATATCCACAGAGCCAATGAATTATAAGATCAAATGACAGTTAAAGCAGCTTAACTCAAGAAATTGACCATGAAGGAGTGTTAAAATATCAGGCACAAAAAAAGCAGAAGTTACTTAAAGCCGCATAATAAGATTCACTTTCAAATGTAGAAAAAGCATCCACCAAAGGCTGGGCTTTGTCTCAAATTATGCAGGATATTTTAAGAATGCCTGATTTCTGTGTTGCACCAAAACACTTCCACAGACCATACAGGTCTATCTTTTCATTATAAGTTATATTTAGATTATTATATAAATTAGAGCATGATAAATCTTTCTAATGCTGTCTTTCACAGTGAGACAGAGGCTTAACAACATCCATTGAACTGGGCCAAGACCTTGCAGTCTACCCAATTCATTCCACAGCAAAAGCAAGCTGCAGAGGTGCAAAAACCAAAAGGGCTCTCTGGCTCAGGGGGACCGAAATCACAGATTATTTAGCCCTCACCAGTATGGCTGTGTCTTTCTAGCAATTAATTCATTAGGTACTTAGCTTATTTGCTTTCATGTTCATAAAAAAAGAAAACTGAGTAGATAAATAAGAATATGATTCACTAATGGCAAAGGTTGCTCTGGACCATCAAGCTGGGTTTTAAAAGGCAATGCTATTCTTGGATATTGGATACCATCCAAAACCTTTACCTCAAAAAGCAGGACAGACAAACGTGCAATAGGAACACAACACTACAAAGAGTAAAGAGTGAAAAACAGTCAAGATAAAAGCCTTTCTCCAACATCATGACACAGCATGTGCTGTACCTGCTTAAAGTTAGAGAGGCAAGCCTTCCTTCCACACACATTGCCAATAAATCTGGTCCTGAATAAGTAACAATTCATTTTTTGAATGCAAGGGAAGTAAACTGCATGTTATCATTCAGCATACAGTATTGTTCACTTTCACAAATTCTTAACCTCTGTATTTTTAGCCTTAGTCATCTGAATTGCTATTGCAGCATATCAAAGTCATTAAAGTCTCTAGAAGATGCTAATCCATGTATTTAAAGGAGCTTACCCTTCAAAATCATTGCCAAATAATCTGCTGATTCTCCCTGTGTTCCCATAAACTTTCACTATGAATTATTACATGGAAACCTTACCCTTGAAGCTTCATACGAAGGACTTGGCTGACTGCTTGTTCCCCAGGATGTGGCACCTGTTCTCTCATCCATACCTAGCAATAAAAAGAAAAACACAGATCTATAGCACAGCACAGGCATATTCTCTGATGCAACCTGAAAGCAAATTCATCCACCTTCACACACTTGCAGCAAATTAATCCACTCTCGGATACTCACAGCAGTATTTCTTAAAACAAAACTTAAGATGAGCAGTTTCCTTGTTAATGAAGCTGGCTACAAAGCAACCTACTCATTTGGACACCTGCATCTGCTGAAAACAGAAGCAGAAAAAGTCAAGATTTGCGAGTCTGCAGCATCTCCCCTACCCAGTGTGTAAGAAATGAGCATGAGTAGCAAAACCAGCACAACATTAACGTGGCTTCTTGCACAGCCCGATTTATCCTGTATCTTGAGTGCCAAGTATTGCAGCAAATACTGTGGAACATACTTGTTATCTACCTCTTAGCTCCCAAGTCCTAAGTATTGTAAAGCGTGCAAATTATCTTCCCTAGTTGATCCTTACATATTTTAGCATAAGGCAGGAAAAAGGCAAGACCTACTGATTTGCTTTCAGTGCCTTAAAAAAGCGCATAAAGACTCACACTGACTGTCCTACTAAAATAGGAATCATGTTTAACTGTAACCGTTCTTTTAGAATTGGTTCCTTTTATGCAAATCCAGGTCACAACTCAGAGAGGGAAAGGCAAAAGTAGGGAGACCTTGAAACTCAGTATCAGAATATATATCCTGTGTGTTACATAGCCAGCAATCAGAAATATTGCTGCCAACATTCTCTATTCGGAATTATTTAGTAAATCATCATTGAATCATAAAGACTGGAAGAGATCCACAAGATCATCCAGTCCAACTGTCAGCCCAACCCCATAAAGCCCACTAAACTCTGTCCCCCAAGGCCACATCTACTCATTTTTTGAACCCTCCAGAGACAGCGTCTCCACCCTTACTGTTCCAATCCCGGACCACTCAAGTCAGGGAACAAGTTCCTGGCACAATTTAATGCCATTTCCTCTTGTCCTATCATAGTATCGCTCTGGTTTGAAAAGACCCTTGGGATCATCACTAGTTACTTGGGAGAGGAGACCAACCCCCACATTCCAAAAGTAATTGCATAAGTATCTCAATTCCTATAGTGAATTCTAGTAATTTGGTTCCTGATGACCTCTATCACAAGTAACTCTTTTCCCATCCTACTGCAGACTTCCACATACTTTGGCCTAGAAAACACAACTTACCAGTTTACTATCACTCAAAGCTCTCTCTCAGAGTTTTGATACAGAGCATAAATTTTAATATGACGTAGAGTATAAACTATTTATGAAGCTTTATAACATCGTAACTGATAAGTATAAATTGTCAGAATTTATAAACCAGAGCTGAAGTTACTGGACACACTAGAAAATAAAATTAAATACTATAAAAAACTTCCTATGGAATAGCAGAATTCCAATAGCTATTTCCGTAGGAAGCGTGTTTCATTTCTCTAGGAAACGTGTTCTACGAAGCTACAAAACACCGGTGGGCAAAGGCTCCACCTGCATAAGGCCGGTTTTACTGAAAGTACAGTGCAGTCACCTAGGTTAAAACTACAGACGCCTCTCGTGTACTGATCTTCAAGGCTGCTGAACACTGTGGAAATGAAAAACCACCAGTACATCAAGCCAGCAGTTTGTGGAAGTTTGTTCCATTTTGCAGCTGACAGGGTTGTTGTTTCATTGTGACGGATCCAGGAGCTCCGTAACAGTCATGGCTAACAGTGACATAGGCAGAAGTAATCTTTTGGTACAATTAAGTCTTTCAACATATGTTAAATGTGACATAGCATATCACATCAACCCATTTAAGGAAGTACAGCAGTAGATAATGGTTATGCAGTGTTTAGATGCATGATCCTGGATCAGTAAAACATGTTATTCATTTAAAAGTTATAATCAGTGGGGCTGAAGTCCTTATATTAAGAGTCTACTAAATCAGCATGTGTATAATGACAAATTCTCATCTTTTAATGCTACCATTTGAATTTTGCTAATAAATTAAAAATCAAAATATAACAGCTCAAGATGGGGAGGGAAAAACAAATTTCTAAATAGTTTTTTAGAATTCTTTTTTCTAAAAGAGCCAAGAGCAGTTAGCCAGACTAGTCAGGGATATCATTACACTCCCTTTTCCTGTCAGGAGTGCTTTTCCTCCTAATCATGCAACATTTTTCTTACAACCCCTAAAAAGCAGTTTGCTTCTAGATCTACCCTTCAGTAAGAATTTACATGAGGCACATGCATTTACACTTTAGAAGCTCTGTGAAGGCTACAAGGAACAATGGCACAGAACAGGATCACTCAGACTCACTGCTGCTTGGCGTCTGAATTTGAGCTTGGAACTACACCCCTGGCAGCCCCTGGCCCCCATCAGCACAGGCCCATGCCAAACAAAAGCAGAGAAACAGCTAGCCACAAATCCTCAACCAGAACAGATACATATCTATGACAATGCCCACGGAATGTGTTCTGGTTTGTGCAGTAACTAGGTTTTTCCACCTACAACAAAATGCTGTAAGAGACAAAGACTCAGACAAATCAGGTGCAAACAAGCAGTGTGTCCTTTAATACAGCCAATAGAGGCTCAGTGGGAATGAGCCAAACACATCCTTCAGATGGGAGGAGAGCTTAAAGTGGTGAGAACACAGGAGTCAAAGTCTCAAAGCCAAAGTGTCATCAAAAGGGTTCAAGTGTTTTCCTAGAAAATTCCTAGAAAATGCAAAATACAATGGAGAAACTAGAGGGATCATCACCTTCATATAAACCCTTCCACAAGAAATGTGGAGTACAGTTCCAGCATCCACTAATCCATCACATGCCATGACACACTCAACCGCACAGGGAAAGGCTGTGGTGCCCCAATCTGTTAAATCCAGAACAGGGGGAAACTCACCAATTCTGTGTTAGGAAGATCTGCTAACACTAATACAAGAAGAGCAGCAGACAGAGGAATAAGCAATTTGTATCACCACTTCCTTTTTCAGTCGACATTGAGAGTGGAAGGTATGTGAAGTGACTCATGGGTGCACCTCAGCATTCTCAGGCAGAATCAGATACTTCTACAGCATATATGCAGCAGTTTAACCCTGCGGCCATTCAGTAAGTCTGATCTGTGTTTGAAGGGATTCCAGTGGCAGGCTGTGGCAGGGGGCTCACCTGGCACCCTCTACTGCACTCACCATCCCTGTCCCACGGGGAGGACCAGAAGGACAACAGCCCTGCTCAAGAGGACACAGTCCAAATCCAGGACCCTGGCCAAGGCAGGAAATACAATGTTCTTCATTCACCTTCAGAAGAGCAGCCAACTAGTCATGAGGTTGCTTTCTGGCCTTCTGTATGTAAGGATAGTAAAATTAAGGACAGTGAAAGGACTTTGCTTAATGTCTCTTTCAAAATGACACCGTGAACATTTCTTCTAGAAGAAAAGCTAAAGAAACCTGTGGCTTCATTATGTTAAATATTTGTATTTATTCAGAAGAAATGGGTCCAAACATTCATCTAGCAAAAACAATTTGATCTTACAATCAAAATAAAATGAAATCACAGAATCATCAGGAACTGGAAGGGACCTCAAAAGATCATCTAGTCCAATCCCCTTGCCACAGCAGTATCACCTAGACTGAGTCGTACAGGAACACATCCAGGTAGGTTTTAAATATCTCCAGTGAAGGAGACTCCACAACCCCCCTGGGCAGCCTGTTCCAGTGCTCCGTCACCCTCACTGGGAAGAAATTCCTTCTGATATTTATATGGAAGCTATGTTCCAGCTTACACCCATTGCCCCTTGTCCTAACATTGGATGAAATTGAGAAGAGCCTGGCTCCATCCTCCTGACACCCACCCCTCACATATTCATAATCATTAATGAAGTCACCCCTCAGTCTCCTCCTCTCCAAGATAAAGAGACCCAGCTCCCTCAGCCTCTCCTCATAAAAGGAGGTGGTCCACTTCCTTCATCATCCTCGTTGCTAAACGCTGGACTCCCTCCAGCAGCTCTGTGTCCTTCTTGAACTGAGAGGCCCAGAACTGGACAATATTCCAGACGCTGTCTCACCAGTGCAGAGTAGATGGGGAGAAGAACCTCTCTCGATCTGCTAACCAGCCCCATTCTGATCCAACCCAGGATGCTGTCCGCCTTCTTGGCCACAAGAGCACACTGCTGGCTCATGGTCATCCTGCTGTGCACCAGGACCCCCAGGTCCCTTTCTCCTACACTGCTCTCCAACAGGTCAGTCCCCAACCTGTACTGGTACCTGGAGTTGCTCTTGCCCAGATGCAAGACTCTACACTTCCCTTGTTATACTTCATTAAATTTCTCTCTACCCAGCTCTCTAGCCTGTCCAGGTCTCGCTGAATGGCAGCACAGTCTGCTGGAATGTCGGAAACACCACCCAGAAAGTTGTTGCTCTTGCTGGTATGAGACAAAGAAAATGGTATCTAAAAATTATTTCAAGAGACATGGGCTATAACACTGGTCTAAACAAGATAACATAATTTATAGGGTTACCATCTGCTACAATGTTGCTCAAATTAATTATTTCACCCTCCCAAAAAATCACATTTCAATCTGTTAGACTAGGTGCTCAAGGTATGAGTTTCTATCTTTTAGAGCTTCTTTATCCAATTTTGTTTCAGAGTAATGATATTCCTTCAAATAAAGATACAACATCTGAAATCAATTCCAAAAACCATAGAGCACAAACCATAACAGTGTTGATTGTATTTTGCATCTTAGACACCCAAACAAATCAATCTACCAGTAGTGCCTATTATGAAGTATGATACAAATTACTATCTAAAATCCCATTTTATGTCTAGACTTTCTAGTAAGTGAGGTGCAGAAAGTAACTATCTCAATTTAAGAAATTAAATTCCAATACATTAGGACTGCTTCTCAGCCTCTTCTTATTGATGCCAAATAGAAAATATTTCTCATTTTATAACAGACTTAATATTCTTAATAACCAGAACATGAGCAAGCAGGGGGCCTTCATCCAGGACCCTCACAGCAGGGCTGAAGCTGGGGCAGACAGCTCAGGACTAGTGGAGCAGCCAGGACATGGCAGTGGGCACAGGCAGGCACCGGTCATCAGCTCAGGCAGGAGCAACAGTAATTACTCAACAAAAACCCACAGCAACCCAAAGTTCTGCACCCACAAGCTCTGATGTTGCTACCCAGACAGGGGTCCTGTATGAACATGCAGCCACACAGATTTCAGGCTGCAGTCTGTGCCCTGCTCTCACATCAGTGTTGGACATGAGCGCTTAGCACCCTTGTGGGAAATGTGCACAGATGGAAGAGCTCTTGCACTTGGTGAGGGAGCTCAGGAAGAAGGGGAGCAGGCTGAGGGCTATCAGGGAGTGTGAGAGAGACACAGATGCTGGTGTCCCTCCCTGCCTCCCATGAGAGAAATCCTGCAGGCAGACAGAGCCCCTCCCATAGGGACTGTCCCTGGCCCCTCCAACCAGATGAACCACTCAGTGGATAAGGAATTGGCTAGACAGTCACACTCAAAGAGTTGTGATCAATAGCTCAATGTCCAAGTGGAGATCGTTACAAGTGCAGTTCCTCAGGGGTTTGTTTTGGGTGAGGTGCTGTTTAACATCTTTGTTGGAGAAACGGACAGCTCACTGAGGTCACTCTCAGCAGGTTTGTCATTGTTGACCACCTAAGTTGTGTGGGGTGGTCAACAGGCTGGAGGGAAAGGGAGGCCATCCAGAGGAACTTTGACATTCTGTAGAACTGGGCCTATGCAAACTGCATGAGGTTCAACAAATGCAAGTCTTACACCTGGGCTAGGGTAATCCCAAGCACAAATACTTGCTGGGCAGCAACTGGAGAATAGGCTTGAGGAGAAGTACTTGGAGATATTTGTAGCTCAATATGAGCCAGTAATGTGTGAGGGCAGCCCAGAAGGCCAATTGTGTCCTGGGCTGGATCAGAAGCAGTGTCACCCCCCACTCTACTCTGCTCTTGTGAGACCTCATCTGGACCACTGCATCCAGTTAGTTCAGGAGTCGCCAGTAAAAGGGACAGAGAAATGTTGAACATGTCCCAGAGGAGGCCAGAGGGATGGAGCATCTCTGCTATGAAGATAGGCCCAGGGAATTAGGACTGTTCAGCCTAGAGAAGGCTCTGGGGGGGGACCTTATAATGATTTTCAACTATCTGAAAGGGGTTACAGGAAAGCTGAAGAAGGACTTTTTATGAGAGACTCAGTGATAAGACAAGGGAGACTGTTTCAAGCTACAAGAGTTTAGATGCAGAATAAGTCCTAGGAAGAAATTTGACACTGTGAGGGTGTTGAGGCACTGATACAGGCTGCCCAGGGACGTTGTGGCTGTTCCACCCCTGGAACCATTCAAGCCCAGGTTGGATGGGGCTCTGGGCAACCTGGTCTGGTGAGAGGTGTCCGTGCCCAGACAGGAGCTGGAACTAGATGATCTCTGAGGTCACTTCCAACCTAGACCATTCTATGATTCCCTAATTCTATAGTAAAACATCTATATTCTAACCAAGTATCTGAAATTTGCAAATCAGTTAAATAAGTAAAACCAACAGGGAAAATGGGAGGGAGCAGTGGCCTGAAGCCCACTTTGCCAGCAGTTTATCAGGTGGTTTACAGGTTTTTTTTCTTCTCTCTCTTCACTCATCTTTTAACCTTTTCTTGTCCTTGCTTAATAAAATCTATTTTTCTTGACTACAAAAAACAAAATTCAGCACCCAATGCAGGTACAATTACAACTTGATAGTTAATTTTCATAATTTCCAACTCCTTAACCTTTGAAACTTGAGTCACATGTATAAAATGGCACCTATAACTAATATATTATTTTATGTGATAAAACTGTTGCCATCCTAAATAACTTCTGGCCAAGCATGTCTTTCATCATCTCCTACTGTTTATGCTTAATACTGGTTTATGGTTGTTGGGTTTTACACAAGGGGATAAGGTCAGTGTTGCCTTGGCATCCTTAATACACATTCAGAAACCTTCCACTGTGAAACACAAGGTTTCATTTGATTATTTTTCATTGCAAAGATCACTTTGTAAGAACACATCTTATTATTAAGATAGTTATTTTTCATAATAGTAAGTAAATCTACATTTTGGAAAGATAGTTTACCCTGGAAAATCCCAGAGCATCTCTGACACAGGAAAGACTGAATACCCACTATGCCAGTTCTCGGGGCAATTCTTTCAACAGCAGACAACAAGACATGCCACACCAAGTTTACTTCTATCCTCAGAAAAAGCAATCACAAAAAAACTGCAGTACAAGAAAATTATTCAAATAGTACAGTAAGTGTGCAATGTGCCTGAGCAATAACCAAAACTTTAACCCAAGTCAGCATTGGCAGGTGTTAAAAAGCAGCTGTAAGCAAAATGAATTCTCCCTATGGAAAACTCTTTAAAATCTCTACTTCCAAACAGAAAATTATTTTCTATGTTCTTGGTGTTCTCAAAAGTAGTTTCTCTGGTCAGAATACAACTTTGGGGTGTATGCTTGAAAGGCTTTTCCTAATACAGCAAAATGCACTGGATAAAGTCAGAAGGAGATGAGACAGTATCACGCTGGTTGAGGAAAACTGATTAAAACATTAATTTCTTTAACAGTGTCTATTAACATCAAAAGTCAGTACACCAGTAATCCAGTTCCTCTGTAACTATCAAGTATATTTTACATTTGTTTACATTTTTGTTTCCTCTCATAACCTAAATTTAATTTGCTATTTAAAAAAAAAGGCAATTACTACTTTTAACTTCATTTCACCAACAAACCTATTCACTTCTTTTAATAAGATCCATGTGTTCCCCAAGAACAACAAAATTATATTATTCATTCCTGTCATAGCATGCTCTTATGGAAGTATCAGAAGTTAACTACTCCTCTTTCCTCATATTCTCTGCTTCCTAGAAGCACATCATCAAACACCCAAAGAGAGCTGGCAAGACCCAAATGCTTTACAGTTCAGCCTGTCCAAAAGGGAACTGGAACCAGCATTTCCCACCCAAACTGAAAATGGTACAATGCTCTATCCCTCTTGCCTGAAAAACCCATCAGGTACTATCCGAAGAGTTGAGACTATTTCATAGACACATAGAATCATAGAATGTATTGGGTTGGAAGAGATCTCCAAAGGTCATCTAGTTCAACCCCCCTAATCTAACAGTGATCTCTCTAACTAGACCAGATTGCCCAGAGCCCATCAGCCTGTCTCCAGGGATGGGGCCTCCAACACCCCTCTAAGCAACCTGTTACAGGGATCCACATCTAGACTAAGACAACAAGTTCCAGGTCCTAAAAGTCAGAAAAGTCTCAGCTTTTTCACCCTTTTCCCAACATTAAAAAAAACCAACCCAAAACTACACATACCCTCTCTCAAAGTTTGACCGCAGCTGTTGAGGTTGTTCAAGTCCCATTCCCAAGCCCAGGCTGTGATTTTCAAGTGGAATGAAGCCTGACTCACTTATATTTATTACAGTACTGTATGTAACTTGCTGTGTGCAATACAGTTCAAGTTTAAGCTAATGATTAAAATATAAAATTGAGCATTTAAAAAGATAGTACTTGCCCTTGAAAAAAAAAACCACATTTCCCCTTACCAGCTCTAATACTATTCTTCCATCCAATTTAAGGTTAAAATTCTGAAAGAAAAATGTAAGTGATAATCTTCATTGATTATATCCTGTACATAAATAACATCTGCATGTGTGCACACACAGTATATTTTTAAATCTCCTTGACTGCAAATATGAATAAAGCAAACCAGCTTACAGATCAAGCCTTCAGCAAGGATACAATTCCACGCTTTTATTCACATGCAAACACATACAGAGTTAAACTGCTACAGAAATGCACCGGGCTGCTTATTCCCCCTCTACATTGAGCCATGAAGTATCAAACTGAACATCTCTAACAAGCCAGTCTTAGCCCTATGACATGAGAGATCACAAACTACTCATTCTACTGGCAAATTTTCTTATGGTTACTTCAGTTATGACTCAATATCTTTATATAACCACACACTGTAAAAAATATATATATTTATATATCCACCAAACCAAGGCCAGTGTCACAAGACTGAACACACCAGGCCAAAAACATTCAAATATAGCCTCCCAGTCCACAGCTACTGTTACCAGCTGTATCACAACAGCACAGAAACCTGTCAATTCAGGCACTAGAACACAATACCATTAGGTCCTGTGTAACAGAGACAGTAACTCTCATGAGCTCTAACAAGGTGACCAACAAGTGCTTTCAGTCATTTCTGTATCACAAGATGTCCAGCACTAGCACTGACTGGTACAGAGGTTAGTATTCTCTCTGCAGCTGATGACTGTCATGCAACTTCATACACCTGCAGCGCCAATTCAACTGCAATAAAGTGCTTTATTGCTATTTAGAACATAATCAATGCACTACTTAACATTCAAACCTTTTCAGGAAAATGAGACTCTCTGACATAACATAGTTTAAAAGTAGAGAACAAAAAAAATGCTGCATAAAGACATTTTTGAGAAACATCACAAGTTCATGTAGGTGAACGAAAGGAGAAAACATCAGAGAAAAAACCTGCACCTCATTGAGGCAGGGTTTCTACATTTTAGTAAAATGGCCAGTATAGCCAAGAAAACAACAGTGCAACTCAACACTTAAACTTCTATGATAGGAAACACAGATACTGAGAAAGATGCCATCACGCTCACAAAAGTTTGAGTCTGATCCTCGCAAGATCTAGATCAAACTGCTTCCTAAAAGCACATTGAAGAAAACCTATACTTTGCTATAGGGTACATAGTATCTTTCTACCAGATTTTTGGCAGCTCTATGAGGATCAGGAGAGGTGCCTGGGGACTGGAGGATAGCAAATGTCACTCCACTGTTCAAAACGGGTAAGAAGGAGAATCCCTGCTGTAGCAGGGGCACTAGACTAGATCTTTTGAGGTCCCTTCCAATCCCTGATATTCTGTGATACTGAAATCTGAATCTACAAACAGTATGTGATATATATTCAGACCACAATACACTAACATTCTGTTTCCATGAAACAAAGCATGTGATACAAAGAAATACAGAAAGTTTTAAAGCTTACCACTAGATATGATTTTAAAAAGAAAATTCCTTACAATTACTTGTTTTAAAGAGGATACTTAACAGACTCACTCACAGGATTGGACTTTCATTGCTAAACAGTTACACATCAGGTGTTGGGTGAATATAATTCCTATTTTCAAAAAAGGTAGGAAGGAGGAGCCAGGGAACTATGGGCCAGTCAGTCTCACCTCTGTGCCTGGCAGGATCATGGAGCAGATCCTCCTGAAGGCACTACTGAGACACAAGAATTGTGAAGAGGTGATTGGGTACAATCAGCACGGCTTCACCAAGGGCAAGTTCTGCCTGACCAACCTGGTGGCCTTCTATGAACAGGTCACAACATTAATGGATGAGGGGCGAGCAACTGATGTCGTTT
>JAOXOE010000705.1:3321661-3385305 GCA_028565055.1 Phoeniculus purpureus
AAGAACAATCCCAGGTACCAGTATAGGTTGGGGACTGACCTGTTGGAGAGCAGTGTAGGAGAAAGGGACCTGGGGGTTCTAGTGGACAGCAGGTTGACTATGAGCCAGCAATATGCTCTTGTGGCCAAGAGGGCCAACAGCATCCTGGGGTGAATCAGAAGAGGGGTGGTTAGCAGACTGAGGGAGGTTCTTCTCCCCCTCTACTCTGCCCTAGTGAGGCCACATATTGAATACTGTGTCTAGCTTTGGGTGCCTCAATACAAGAAAGACGTGCAGGTGCTGGAGCAGTTGCAAAGCAGGGCAACTAAGCTGGTGAAGGGCCTGGACTGAAAGAGCTTGGGTTCTTTAGTTTGAAGAAGAGGAGGCTGAGAGGAGACCTCATCACTCAAAAAGTAGTCTAAAGGTTTTTCTGTTTTCAGAGATTTACAGAGACAAAAGTATAGAAGGTTATGATGAGTACACAAACCCTGCCGTTTAGATTACAGTGAGATTTTTGTGATATCTTTGCCAGAAACAGCCTCAGATTTCTTTGCTATTTAGAAATCCTTCACTAGACAAAGTAAAAATCAGTGATAAGCAGAATCAAGTTTCGTCTGAGCCCGATACTTTTGCAGCTGCACTCCATTTTTAAGAGTAACCCATTAGCAATTACTTTAGAATGACACTGGCAAGCAATCTCCAGACTGGAATTAATATCTCTTTTACAAGCTCACAATTTTTCTAGTTTGCAATGGCTCCCTTAAATTAAACTCTGATTTCACTTACTGCTGTAAGCAATTAGCATAAAATTCAAGATAACGTTACAGTACTTTCTTGTTTAAAGTACTTTTTAAATCAGAATTTATAATTATAGTTTAGAGAGTAAGAACAAGAATTGACACAGGTCATCCTCAATTCAGTGGCAAAGCCGTAAGAAAAATCAAGCTTCCTGGCTGCCCTCCATTGTTGTATTGACTCATCAATGTTGTCTCCTGGCTCAGTATCTTGCAAAGAAATGAGTATATGTTTACTCCAAGTTGTAGAATTGATCCTTTTCCTTTATGCCAATATCAAGGTATTAGAAAGTTATAGTACAACACTACAGCTACTATACAGTTAATTATTGTCTGTGGAAGTTACTTAAATAATAATTACTGGTATAGGACAACTTAGGGAACAACTCTTCATTTATATTTGTGCCCTTAATACACGCAGCTACTTCTGAAAACTTTGCCCTTACAATTGGGTTTTACTCAAACCAGAACCAATCTACGTGAGACCATCAGCATGAGTCCTGGGGAGTAAGAGGGAATATTGTGAATTGGAGAAAAGGTTTTTTGTTCTTTCCTTTTGCCAAGACTGGAAGGAAGAATAAAACAATTTTAAAAAGGCATGAAATAGATAATAGTTAGTGAGGAAAAGTGACAGAAGTGTTTTCAGCCAGGGGGATACCCATCAGCTGAATTGCTAGAGCTTTTCCTTAAGCGCTTGCTGCTCATGTCGGGATCAGCACGCTGACTGGAAGCCTTACTGCAGTGACAGTTCCTGCGTTCTGTGTCAGTGATAAATTCTATTGTAGAAGCTACAAATTAAAAAGTGATTTCTTACAATGAATCACCAAATGAAACACAACATGATCTTTCTTGTGTGTTAACTATAAGAGTGTTTCCTTATCTGGAATGTGGCTCTGATTATATTTCTCTATCCAAAAATAACTCTGGTGCAAAAGAAAAGGATATAGCGATGGGGGGGTGGGGAAAGTCTGTCAATGGGCCACCCTCAGAAAAACCTCACAAGATCTATTGTCTGCTTGTGCAAGTCATGGGATAGCTACGGAAATGATCCCAGCTTGGTGGTCTTATTTTAATTTAAACAAATTAGGCTGCTCTTTCAGCTGCTGCAGATAAATATTTGATTAAAAAAGACAGGGACAGATGTCCAAAAAATGTAGTAAATAGAGACAGATGTCCCAAAAAATGTAGTAAATAAAGAATTAACCAGCAAAGCAGATGTTACAAGACCATTTCATATCTAAAAAAATATTAATGTATCACATTACAGATTTCTGTAAAATTGTCTGGTCTTACTAAGACCACTTCAAAAGTGGGAAGGCTAAGTCTATTTGTTTTATCAAAGTAAAATGCGAATACAAATGCATCTAGAGAAAGAAAAGTTTAAGTCAACTTGTTGCACATTAAAAAATGGGTTAATTAGAGGACCATTGACTTCCAAGTGTTTTGTATACTTCCATGAGAGTTTATGTTGATTTTAGATTGACTAATGGAGTTTTGCTTCAAAATACAGTATCACAGAATTGTTTAGGCTGGAAATACCTTCAAGATTATTGTGTCCAACCATTAACCCGACTGTCCCAAGCCCACTACTAAACTCCTTAAGCTCTAATTCTACACAACTTTTAAACACATCCACACATGGCCATTCAAATCCTGTTAGTCAAGTTTTTCCTAATGTCCAACTTAAACTTCCTTTGGTGCAACTTGAGGCCATTTCCTCTTGTCCTGTCACTTGTTCCTTGTGAGGAAAGACCAACCCTCACTTCTGTAGAGCCTCCTTTCAGGCAGTTGCAGACAGCAGTAAGGCCTCCCACCAGCCTCCTTTTCTCCAGACTAAGTAGCCCCACTCTCCAGCCACTCCTCACAAGGTTCCTTCTCCAGACCCTTCACCCCACCTTGTTGCTCTTCTCTGTACCTGCTCCAGCAGCACCTCAAATTCTTTCTTGTAGGCCCCAAACTGAACCCAATACTCAAGGTGGCCTCCCCAGTGCCCAGTACAGGGGGACAATCACTTCCCTATACCTGCTGGCCACACTCTTCCTTAAACAAGCCAGGAAGCCATTTGCCACCTTGGCCACCTGAGCACACTGCTGGCTCATATTTGGCTGATGATCAGTTAATACCCCCAGGTCTCTTTCTGTCAAGCAGCTTTCCAGCTGCCCTCCCCCAAGACAGTAGTACCATTGCACTGAGTTGTTGTGACCCAAGTGCAGGGCCTGGCACTTGGCCTTGACCCATTCATTCAGCCTCCCTAGATCTCTCTGTAGAGCCTCCCTACTCTCAAGCAGATTGTATGTTAAGTGTGCGCAGTGAGAAGATGCCCAGCAAAATACAACAGCAACATGTCCATTGACTCTTGTAAGTCATGTCCTTTATGAATGGCTGATTTTAAAAGGTGGATGTAGTACCATTCAACATCTTCCTGTCATTACTATTGTATTTACCATTACATCCAGATTTAACTTCATCTTGTTCTCAGTGGGGATTAACACACAATGACCTCCAGAGGGCCCTTCTCACTTCATTTACTCTATGACTTGACAGCACTTGGTTCAGATTAATTTTTAGCAAATTCATTCATACCATTCTATGAAAACACTGATCTAATAAAATCATCTTCAAATTGGGCTATAAAATAAAACTGAGTCATGAAATGAGAGAGCTGGGGTTGTTCAGCTTGAAGAGAAAGCTCCAGGGAGACCTTATAGCGACCTTCCAGTATCTGAAAGGGCTTGTCAGAAAGCTGGGGAAGACTGTGCACAAAGGCAGTGAACAGTAAGATGAGGGGTCATGGTTTGAAGCTGCAAAAGGCTAGATTTAGTCTAGACGTTAGGAAAAGGTTCTTTGAGAGTGGGGGTCTCTGGAACAGGCTTCTTAGACAGGTGGTGGATGCCTCATCCCTGGAGACACTCAAGGTCAGGCTGCATGGGGCTTTGGGCAATCTGGTCTGGTGAGTGATGGCCCTGCTTCTTGTAGCGGAGTTACAGTAGATGAACTTTGGAGGTTCCTTCCAATCCTATTGTTCTATGAACGTCAATGCACAAAAGGGTTTAGACCTTAGAAACCTGTCCTAAGGACAGGCACAGGAAAGGAATGAGACATAGCAGGGGGCACATGCCTATAGGGTCAGCTTGTGCTCCCAGTTTGTCTGTGCAATCCCCTTTCTGTGCAGCAGCAAGCACAGGTTAAGGTACTGCTCATCCTCAGCTCACTGGCATTTTCTGTATCAGCTCCTCAAGGAGTGGCTACAACACTTGTGCCCGTGACTCACGCTGTGTACCTTGAGAGTGTCTGTTAGGTTTACTCAGGTGAAGTTGGAAGCTGCTTCTGCAGGTGTTTCTCAAGCAACACATTACCTGTGGAGAAAGAGGAATTAAAAAAACCTCACTGATTTACCATGTTAAAAAAAGATGGCACATTTATTGCTACATAAATGTTATATACATAGTGTTTTCTGTTACATTGACAGAAAGGGTTTTGAACTTCTTGCTGCTGGTTGGAAAGTTTTTTCAGCAATACCTTGAAATTTGACACAGGGTACAAATCTGCCATAAATCAACAATGGAAACTGGAGAACAAGATGAGAAGCAATTCATCTCAGACAATTAGTTCTTACAATACTCCATAGGTACTACACGGTATGCTAGAACCCTACTATGGTCTTACAATGCTATTGTAAATTTCTGATATTAATGAACAGGTTATGGTAAATAACCCTACATTTTTACTACCTAATATAGTAAAATAAAGTAAGAAACTTTTTACTGAAAACTTTTTCGATTTCAAAAATCTAGAAAGAGTAATATTTAGAATTCAAGAAATTTTCTTACAAGATTATTGTATAAAAGACTAGCTACAGTGAAAAATAAGCCAAATGTTTTTTTCTTTCTATTTTATGAAGGAAAGCCTCTGGGCATACTGCAAAGTCTAATATAGCCAAAAAGACAACAAGCTTAGAAGGAAAAAAGGCGAGGCAGTGGCACGTGATCACTTTCACACGTCATAAGCAACAAATCTGTTTAGCTGATAAACACTGAAATGAAGAACAAGGCCACAGATATAATCAGGTGTTATTGGATGATATATACAAATTAAAGGAATAGAAATGAGTCCACGAATTCCACAAACTTTTGTTAGGAACCATCCAAAATGTGAGCTGAAATTCATTAGTTTATTTTAACCACCCGACTTTTGTTCTTTCAAATTAAATGACTTCCTAGAAATTGTTGGTTTGTTCCTGTTTTGTGTGTGATCCAATTGCCAATGATGAAAGATGCACTCTATAAACAATAGCTCAGACAACCTTGGCTTAGGAAATTTCCTCCCATGGTCATTGCAGTGGAAGACAGTTTCCATGGAAGTTTCAAAGGGACTTGAACCATTTCAACACATTTATGACAACTGAATACTTAAGGACACTGCTGTGGTGGAGAAACATTTTAAAGAGTTAATGCTAATACGGCTTGGGAGGGGGTCACTTGTCTGCATTTAATTCACACTACTGATTTTTTTTTTTTCGCCACTGACAAGCCATACAGAAATGCCAAGTTCATTCATGTGTACAGGAAGGAAAACTTGGTGACCATTGCTCTTATATTCCATTAGGTAAGTAAGAACCACCAGTACTGGTGGGCTATCATCACACTACCTGCCACGGTGAATTCTGGATTTTACTATTCACCAAAATTACAGCCTGAAAAGAAAAAATCTCCTTTGTATTTTAATGTATTTTGTGCTTACATACAGCTAACACTTTACAGGTACTATATGTAGTACTTACTGCTCGGGAAACAAAGCAACTCTAACAAAGTAGATTCTCCCCACCCAATTTACACTTCACGTTACAAGCTTTACTATGAAGCCTAGAAGCCTAAAAAGGTTTTGTTTATAATTAGGAAAAAAAAGTCCTGAGGGAAAACAAAAACCACTTTTTAATTCCAATAAATGTTATGGTCACAGTATTGCTCTTGTCTGCAGCCTTCATGAGGCCTCTCACTGGCTTGATGTGTGGAGCTCAGTATGGAAAAACTATGACCATAACAGTTCAGATTACCAGACCAAAAATAACATTAAAAAAAAGCTATACCAAGGAATAGTTTCCTATTGCATGGAAAGCACTAGTCATATGGCAAAAGGAGAGGAAAGGACAATAAGACTTTTCCCTTCCTTTTTTAAGACACTAATAGGTAAGCAGGGAATGCTACGGGTCAAAGGTTGTCACTGCTTTGTTCTCTGAAGGTGAACAGCTTTAGTAAATGCTGGCATCCAGCTGAAGTTTTTTCAGCTTTTAATATGTTAACTTTTCCCTTTATATGTAGACCTTTACAGTTCCATAACAATAAATAAAATTTGTAGTTACAATGCATTTGTCAATTCAGTTTAGGCACAAGGCAACTTCCACAATGAGTGGAGAGATCACAACAGTCTCTGATTGTGCAGAAGCAACACACTGCTTGCAACAGAATGATATGTTCATGGGCTGAAATTCTGTCTGAAGATCTGCTATCTTCAGTTCTGATGCAGGTGTTGACCAGTAGCTTTGATCATAAGATTGCATTTGGGTTTCTTGCTTCAAGTGTTTTCTCCTGTCAGGTTTGTGTCTTCATGTAATGTTAGTTGTCTGTGTCCTTGTGAAGAAAGGTCACCTTCTGTGTATCCTACCAATAATTCTGGAATTCTAGAAAGAAAGTTGGAAAAAGAAAGGGGTCTTAGGAAGAGAATTAGTAAGAAGCATCATTTCAACAACACTGAGAAGAATTAGTTCAAATGTACCCTATGGCATTTGCAGCCAGTGAAGTGCAAATTAAATCACATTGAAGCCCTTCTTCCCAGAGACTGTATCTATCGAACAGTTTACTCCCAGGAACACAGTTCGAACTCTCTGGATGCTGGAGAAAGAATGATCTGCAAACCTCTGGATACAGGAGAAAGATGATCTTATTTTCTTACAGCCTAAATTAATTAAAAAAAAAAATTCTTTGCCCTTGTAAAACAAGGAAATAGTAGTTTTAACAGTAGTAATTTTCCTCATAAAATTAGGGAATAGTAACTAATGAAATCCCTGCTGCTGATGGTACACACTGCCGTATCCTTAATGCCATGTACAGTCTTTCCATGCCTATGTCACACTTTTATCACCGCACAAAGTTACTTCTATTAAAAATTCAGAGGTACAATATACTTTTCAAAGTGGCTTATTGTATTAATATTGTATGAACAGGCTAAAATCTGTTGTAAACCAGGAATGACTTGACAATTTAGCAGTAGCCTGTTGCTGTGGTATGAATTAATACAAAGAAATGCAAAGCAGCTTGTTTTCATAGAGAAACACATTTCATTTGTGAAAAAGCTGCCTATAAGGAATGGAGAAAAATAGAGACTTAACAAGGTTTGGCTTAAATGCTGCTTTCTGAACAACACACCAGGGAACAACAGACTTCCACGGGGAACATGCTGGCAAGACGCACAGCTTTACCTCAGCTGTAACTGAAACAAAACAGTCTGTATGTACAGTAAAAACAAATCTCCCAAAACACTGAATTTTGTGAAGTTGCAGATGAAATCAAGGGCATGTAACTCATCTCTCACACTTTTAAAAGTGGGAACAGTTCTACTGTTTTAAAAGACATGGAACACTCAGAAACTATTCTCCTCTAAATCAAGTTTCTCCGAATTTATAAACCAAATCAACATCATGTAATAAACCCAGAGGACTAACACCCCTGTAAGGTCTGTCCATCAGTGTGTTCTAAATGAATTGCATGTTGGACTATGCAGGGCTTTCGGAAACATTGATTCTCTTGTCAAACTGAAAACATTTCTTTTTAAACCTGAACTATCTTCACTAATACAGATTGTGCCTTAAGATAATTCACAATCTCTGCTGGGCAAATGATACACGTTAGAATGACTGGCCTTAATCCAGGCAGCAAATCTCTTTGAGATGGAAATCTCTCCAAAGTGTTTGTATCAGCACTGGGAAATAATTCATGGATTTTTAAATCAACTAACGTGATATTTAAACCATTTAAAGTTGCATAATTCATCTCTCTTATGCTTGGCTTATCTATCGAGGTATTAGCTATTCGTCTGATGTCATGCCAAGAAGGCCACCTGGGCCAAGAGATGTAGTCACTGCCAACGATGCATGAGAATGAAGAGACTAACAATGATTTCTGGGGGTTTTGTTTCATTACACATTTTTGCATACACTCAGCAATATGACAGTAGTCAGCAGCATAAGGAAGTTTGGCACTAGTGACAGCTCAGTAACCAGCAGCAAACATACCCACACTTCCTCAATTTTAGCCAATAAAAAGGCACTCCCCTCTAAAGCAGAGACGTACCTGGCTGGTGTTCACATATGACCCATAGGGTTGGTAGTGTCACTCAGGCCAGGGTGGCTTCCTGGGTGTGGTGTTGGCGGCTCTGCCGATACGGCAGAAACTTTTTCTTCTTCCCTTCTCTTAAGGCAGGCTGCTTTAGGATTTAGGTTTCGTTCTGCAACAGAAAAGTGATTGTTGACATGCCATACCCAGAGCCCAAGAGGAACATCAATTCCATAACAACCATTACTGTAGAAACGCCAATGCCACTTCTCTTGTCTTACTGCTTACGTCCCTGTGTTAAAACACAGGTGTCTAAAGCTGAGGACGCTGAAGACAAGAGTCACTGACAATACTACCAGGCATCTCTGAAATCAGTATTAAAAAAAACTCTGAACACAGCCTTTACTAGTCGCCTACAGATGTATTCAAGCAGCTTTTAAAAAGTGCCTTTTTGCCAGAAGTTGCTAAAATGCAAAATGAGAACTCTGTAATTTACAATGTAATAAAACAGATTTCTGTGTTTTGTTGGTATAAACCACAATGGCCAAGGAAACACACAAAGAGTGTGCAACACGTTCCATCAGTGCACATTGAATTGAATCAACATTTTGAGGTATTTTTCCAGCTGTCAGCAAATTCTGCTTTTGCAGTTTATGACTGCACTTACAATCTGAACTACAAGGACACTGACAAAACTGGGCAGCACAATCCCTCCTTCTGCACAGGTGCCCCTCTAGAGACTGCAGTTTGCTGAGCCCTGTGCAATTTACAAAAGGTAGAATTTAACTAATCTGACAGAGGCAATTTTGGATGGACTAGCTCATTCTGCTTTCTCTTAAGTCATTACCAGCCGCCTCCTACCACATTTGCTCCTAGAGTCTACTGGAAAAAACCCCTACCCTAAACTTTACTTAATTACAGTTTTTGTTGTTTAAATGTGGCTTGCCTTGAAGTTCTAAGGAATTTAATTATGTGGAAACTTTGAAAGGAAGTTAATTTACAGTGATTTAGGAAATGGAGATAAAAATGCCAGCCTACAGTTTGAACTTAAGATCTAAAACGTTTTCTTTTGAATAGCACCAATCACAAAATGAGAAGCTTCATTACCAGCAAAAAGAGGAGAACGTTTATGCTGTTACATAATGCATTGGTGAAAGCAACTCTGGGTGCCACACAAAGCTCTGGTCACTCACTTTCAGGAACAGGTGCAAAGACAGACACGTGAGATAAAACGGGAACAGGAACGCACAAGAGGCTTTGAAGAGGCTTCCTCAAACACCCAAACAAGAGAAGGTGGGTTGTAAAGCAAGGAAAGAAAATCTCTCAATCTGCACTGCCTGTAGGATAGGTACAATTCAGCCCTAAGCACACAAAGAGAAAGATTTCTACCAGAGACATATGTTTCAGAAGCAACCTCTGACCAAGGCAAAAGCAGTTTGACTGCTTCTCACCCAGAGCTTTCTGTGGATTACGGAATCTTTAAGAGCAGGACTTGATGGCTTTTAAACATTAAAAACCATGTTTGATTGTTATTCTGACTTCTTCATAACATCTAATCTTCCTGGCTACAGCAAACATTTTCAGATGAAAACAATTCCCAAGATCATAGTCTCAGAGATGCTTAAATGGGCTTTATCATGGTACTTGTTGGTGTCTCACCTGCTGAGGAACTTCTATACCTTGGAATAACGGATTGGAGAACAGGGTGTGCATTTATTTACAGCTGGGTCAGTAAAGCTCTGCCTGAACAGAGAGCACATCACCCTTACTACAAAATACTGAAAAGTGTAAGTCACTTTGTCCCTCTCAATAAACTTCAAACAACTGCTTTCATGTCCTGTGCAAAATTCAAAGCAACAACTCAGGAAATGGAGGCAAAAACAAGGTATGCAGAAATAAAACACAGATCTCATTCAGCGACATCAGTGACTCCATGATGGAGTGCATTAAGCAAATATGAGCACTGACATGATCCACACTTGAAAGACTTCTCGTCACCTGGTGCCTTTCCATCAGCAAGGCACCAAGGAAGATGTTTATTCACTAGCCCAAACCTCAAATATATGATGACACTCACCAGTTTAAGTAGCATCTACACACACTACACAGGACTACTTGAGTTGCAAGGGATCAAGGGTCATATAGTCCAGCTGCCTAAGCACTGCAGGGCTAACCAAAAGTTAAAGCACAGAGCCTCAGAACTTCAACAGGTCTCTGACAAGTTTGAAGGGAGGTTAAAGGTCACTTCACCAGCACATGAGAATGTAACAACTAAAGAGCTAGACACAATTCCTAGAACTATCTTTCCTTAAGAGAGCGAACGGCACAAAGAATTCTTCCTTCTGCAACTACCAAAAACCCTATTACTTCTTTTCTGGAAAAAATTAAAAGACACCAGGGAAATGCATACATGCAAAACCAGCTCTAATTCAATTAAAGCACGTTTCCTTCCTCCTCCCCAGTACATGTTTAATGCAAAAACCAAACTAAGTAAATGCAGTTCAACTCACTGCAGTTTAATATTTCAATTATGTGCGGTTCGTCTTCAAATATAACTCTTATTTTTGCTAGAACTTCTGCACTACTAAATAAATGCTTGTTACAAATTAAAGAAAGAACTGCCCATATTTTAATTAATCACTTTACCTTAAAAACACAGGTGAAGAGATGGCTAATTACACATGGAAAAAAAAGATCAAAAAGTAAATCTCATAAGCACCTTTCTCCCCCCTTTTAAAAGAAACAAAATCCTTGTTTCTCCTACAGAACTTGAGTATCTTTAGAGAAGAGCAAACACACTTATAGCAACTTGTGCATTTAGCTGTGCAGATTTTCAAAGCGACCACAAACCAAGCTACTCTGAGAACTGTGCCACAGAATGACGATGGGCTACTGACCTCTCACTTGCTGCTCTAGACTGAGGATGACAGCCACAGCCTGGTGAAGGATAAGCAGTTTCGTCTGTGGCTTTTCACTTTTCAGATGAAGCTGACACATACGGCCAAGTTCTTTAAATGCCTCATTAATATCTCGTACACGCAAACGTTCTCTAGCATTATTTGCCATTCTCCTCTCCTTTTCTCTTTCTATTTTCTGCTCTGGGTTTAAATCCTCATCTTCATTAGTACTGCTGCAAGAAAGAAGAAATGAAAGCATTTTCAATTCTCACTGATATTTTAAACAAGCGATCCTGCTGCTGGTTCAAAATTTCCAGTTGATGAAATTGAACTTCTTCACATCATCTATTTCATAGTGAAGTACACCTAGATCACTAAGAAATTGTTAGGTAACAATTCTTATGTATTCAGGGTTTAGGTTCCTGTCTTTTCCTGAAAATAAACATTAAATGGTTTCTGCCTGAGGAATATCCACAGATTACTGTCTACAAAGGGTAAACAACTCTACTGAAAACAGCAGCAACACACTACCCCTTGAAGGAACACAGAGACCCAAGCTACCACTTCAATGACAAATGTTCAAATAGAAAATAATTTTCAATCAATACCCTTAGCTAGTTTCCAACAGGTAAGTTCACATAAAGAGGCATTCAAGTAATTTGCAATTTTACAGGCTTATTAAACAGTTTTATTTTTTGTTAAAGACCTTAGAACTACTTTTTCTTTTAATATTCAACACAGAGCTGATCAGTTAACACTCAATATTCCTTCAGATGATTTTCTCAGATTGCACAGCCTTTTTTGCAATGCAAGAATATGCTGTTCAGTCTAAAACTGTGCAAAACTCCTGCTCTACCAAAGTGAATACACTCAAATGTTGTTAGACATGTGACGGCACAGACTCTGCTGCTTGTGGTAGCAAAATTGTGATTGTTTACCATTATCTCAAATTTTGATACTTGTGTCAGGCCTGTCAGGCAGATCCAGAAGCTTTCACCCAATTTCAGGTCCAAGTTTCCCGTCCACAGTTCAGGAAGGGACAGTGTTTAAAAAGGATATTTATCTATCATATTCATCCCAGGCTCCAAGTTGCCAGGCTGTCTCTCCCCACTGACTTGCACTGCGAAGTGCATCCCTGGCCCAGGTACAAAGAACCACAAATTCTTAACATTCTCACACTCTCGATGCTGGGCGGGGCATGCATTTCTATATACGTGTTTATATGTACCAAAATGCTCGTATGCACAGGCAGGTATCAGGCAAGGCACTACTGTAAGTGAACACATACTCTTCAGGCGATTTTCCCAGAAAAACTTCTATCTAGTATTTAAAGAGATATAAACTGCAGTGAAGTATTTATCTATTTCAGCTGCCTATTAATATATTATGGGTTGAGGAAATGCAAAAGCCTCAAAATACATCTGTCAAACAACAAACAACATGCTACAGAGCACAAACAAAGCACAGATTCTCCAGGTGATGTCAGCAACCCACCTTGTTCGGCCTCTAGATGAGACCTTGATATCCTTCTGGGAGGACTCGTCATCAGATTTCATGTCATCTGATGATGGGGGCTCATGTATATTTTCATCCTTCTCCTTATGCTCAGACTTGATTTCTGTTGGACCTATAGCCACAGACTGGCTCTGTAAGCCACCTGACAATGCTGCAAGCAACCAGAATTCAGTGTAAGTATCACAGGAGTGAAACATTAAGTGAATCTCAAGCAGATACAATTTACTGGAGGCCAGAGCAGAGTTCAAGTCTAGAAAGACAACAGGAGGAACAACACTCTAGAAACAGGAACAAGAGAAATCCTGGTAATCTTGCTGTAGTTGGACATGTGTCGTGGGTTGTAAAGGGATCATCATTCATAGAGAAGCTTGATCAGTAACAGCTTGATCAGTAACACTGTTAAGAAGAAAGTAACAAATAGCAATACAAGTAAATTTTATCTGACATCTCAGCTGAAAATTTAAGGGCAGAGCTCGACTGACATCAAGGCTTGAACTTAGGCCAAACATGCAACACCGATCCCCCAACTGGTGTGAGTGTTCTAATGAGTAAGTAAACTTCTACTTTCTACAGCATACTTCTTTAGGATAAAAACCGAAGGAACTGTAAACATCTGTGTGGAACAACTTTCTTTTGTTAGCTGGACTGAAATCTGGACTCAGCTCACTCTGGAAGCCTACTGGCTAACGTGGAAATGGCCGCAAGCACTGCAAATGACATTATGGCTCCTTAAACCAGAAGGACGCAGCAGTAACATAAGAGTCTTCTGGTGGACCAATACTAGAACAAGTCTGACACAGGAATGCCCCAAAACTGTTGCAGGAATTCCAAACAGTGGTGGCTTATAGAATTTACAATCAATTGTTATTTCTTAGCATTATCGATATTCCTGTGTCCTGTGTACTGATGCACAGCCTCAGTGGTTCTGGATAACTGCAGACCCTGGTCAGCACTTAGTATTGCTGGAAAGTTACCTCTGTAGCTTTCTTGCGTTTTATGATTTAGGTCTGTGCTCTGAGCAGAAACTGTACTGGGAAGAACCGAATGGTTGCTGTTGAGGCTGATGCTTTCCTCCCGATGAGTCCCAACCTAAAGTGAAGCAAAGGAAATATTTCATGTAAAGATGTGATTCAAAGAAACAGTCCAAAACTAGAAGGTATAAGACACAGTATTTGCTGGAATAGAGACCCAAGTTGAAGTTCTAGCTCAGAAAACAAAAAATTTAGTTGAAAGATGCTGTTACACTAAACGACCTGATCACATCATACTGGCCTAAGCCATATTTGAATCAGTGACCAACACCTTATTGGAATAACACACCAGGATTTTTCCAGAGAATTTTCTCCTTGATTTATACCTGAACAGTACCTGATTTTATTAACCTTTGAGTGGTTTAAACTAATACAACTAATTCCAGTACTTACAACATTTAGAGCCTTAAAAGAAATCCATAGGGAATATAATGACCTTCACCATGTGTGAAAAATATATACTCCACTCTACACTCATGTGTGCAATTTTCTCCTTTTCTAAGTTAAATCCATTAGAGAATTTTATCTTTTGGAAATAATCCAGGTATATAACTATTTTTACCACCTCCCTCAGTATTTGCTGATCTGCTCCTTCACAATCCATCAAAATTCAAGCTCTAAGCAGCAAGTAGAGATGAAGAATCTTAAAAAAATTCTAATTTTGCATAAACGTGACTTAATGGTACTTCTGTAAGATAGCTGAGCACACACCCCCAGCCCAAAGGGGCAAACTTGCTAAAAAAATTTGCTCAGTGAGGAATGCTATTACCCATGCAAACCTCTTCACAAAAAGAAAAAAAGAATCATATTCTTTTGTTAGAAAACGGATGAAGTAAAGACACACCACCTGCATTTAAATAATGTGGAACACAAGCCATTTAAAGCTTTTGATTCCTAAAGACACAAAAGTGCTTTAAATATTTATAACACAACTAACATAATACAATCAAACAGTTAAAAAACTGAAAAAGATGAAGGATTCTACTGTTATTTGTATAGTTACAAAAACTGGCTACAGATGGAAGCTTTTTATTGGAACAGTAGCAAACATGTCAACTTGAAGATTAAGCCTTTAATTAAATAGGTTTATTGCCTGGAGTTACACATGAGAACCACTGTTTTTCAATAAATCCTTCAATCCTAGTAAACTGCTGAGCTTTGAATCCCTCTTGAGTAATTAATGCAGCTTTTACCTTTCATGTCTTAGTATGGGTTTTACCCAGAGAGAGATAAATACCCTTGTGCAAGTTTATCCTTTGTTTAATATACACTGGATCCTAACACACAGGAACAAAAAAAGGAAAGGGGGACCTCCCCCAAGACAACCCACAACTAATAGCGGGTCATTTTGGGCTGCTATTTGTATCTATTGTTCTGCAGAAAATCTCCAATTGTATACTGCAGAATATCTGTTGCTATTTCAAGTATATTTTATCTTCCTTTGTGTGAGATAGGCTTTGTTTGTGAGAAGTTCTACTGCACATACATCAGTTCAGCTCTTGCCAGCATCACAAATTCAGCCTACAAGACAAAACTCTTTCACAATAGTAGCATGAAACTCATTCTTCACCCTGAACTTCCAAAATGGGGTATTTCCCCAGTTCTGACATGCAGGTTGTCTGGTTTATTTTATTCTTTTGGTTATGCTTAGACCTAACACACGAGGGTGCTTTATTCAAGCCACTGAATATTAGTCACTCAGGGCACCAGGTTAGTTCCAAAATCATCTACTTTAAGGGAAAAATTTCTCAATGCTGCGTACAAACACAGCAGCTGCCAGAACCCTGGCAATTTCCACATCTAGAGAGAATTTAAAAGTGACAGATAAGCAGTTCTGATGGAGGCAGAAAACAGATCAGAAATAAAAACTGAATTCAAGTCTGTGTTGTACCAGTTCTTTGAAACAGGTTTATAAATTCAAAGCAAACAGTTTAGATTAACAAGACTTAACAGAAATCTTAAGTGCTCAAGTGTTAACAAAACAGACCACAACATTAGTTCCTATCCCTGATCTATGGGGATACAGATGTCGTACATCTAGGATGTACCAGAACATCCAAACAGGCAAACCCCCAAGGCAGGCGACTTGCTGGAAGCCTCTGTATCCCATACGAAGGCCAGCAGCTCTGTTTCCTGTAAACACAACTTATCAGTGACTGATTCAAAGGTTCGAATTGGGATCTTTACTGTCACAAACATCGAGTTTAGAAAATTTAGTTTGTGTTTCCCCCCACTTCACATGAAAGGGAGCTTTCTCTGCCTGCATGGCAATGCAGCACAATCTCAGGCTTCCTTTCAAACCTTTTAAATGGCATTTTATACCATCAGCTCCCATGCCTTCAGAACAAACAGGGTTGCAACATGTTTTATGACTACTATTTGTAAGTAACTCTCAGTCAAAATATTTCCAGGGGCACAGGGTGGCTGGGGCCATGCCACCCTCCATGTCCAGCTCCTCCACCACTTCTCCTGGGCACTCCACTCCCTCTGGCCTCCTCTCAAACACCTCGATCGAAGAATCTCACTTGCAAAACACTGGCAGTACCCGTGGTGCTGAGTGAGGCTGGTAGCCATGGGCTGGGCTATTTCAGCCTTTCAGCCTGACAACATTTGCAGAGCTCCCTCCGTAAAGGCAATTCCTCTTGCACAGCTGCTGCTGCCTCTCCTGCAGGAGAGCACACAGCTGGGCACCTCCTGGCCTCCTGCACCCTTTGGCTTTGCTAAGGGGCCCCAGCGAAAAACAGGTCCTCCATTACAGCTCTATGAGTCTGCCAGGAATGACTTGCAGGATTTAATTTTATAAGCAACTCAGACTTAATTCATCCTTCGTGAGCTAATTTAGCCTTATTCTGATGATTCCTCTTAAGGCACACAAAATGGAAGGCTGGACTTACAACACACAGCAGAAAAACGAGGTTTCTGGTTGCACAGGAAAAATATTCTAGAAAAATCTGAGAAGCAGTGAGCACAGACATCACTTCTGTTCAAAACATCAATCACTTGCCTTTGTGTACTTTCTCTATATCTAATCTAACACATATTTAGGGTTTTCAGCAAGAAAAAACAGCTACAGCTCAGTCCAATCTCAGTTTGAGTCCCCCACGTAAAACATCAAGTTGTTGTAATTTACCAGGTGAACTGCATTTATTTTTACTCATTTCAAGAAAGATTTGAGCATCAGACTATCTGCAGCCAGCCACGCTCAGAATTGTAAGTTTAAAAATTAAAAAAAATAAAAGAGGTGCAAAATTTGTTTGAGTTGATTCAAGTGATATCATTTGGAATCTGAACCCAGACTAGCCGTTAACTGTTTCTGGCAACTTAGCGTATTTAAAAAAATAGGCACCTTTCAAGCTATACCAGCAGATTAAATGTAATGAATATAAATTTTAAACTAAGGTAAGCATAATTAAGACAAAGAAAGGGGCTCTAGAATTAAGATTTTTACACTTAAGACAGCTCGAAGTCATTCAGCGGGTTCATAGTATCTGCAGAGGAAGGGCCCTGAGCAAGGGCAGAGGTTGGCGTTGACACAGCAGCTCAAACTGCCCTCTTGTGCTTTTTACACAGTAGCAGAAAGAGATCACCAATTTTCTTAAGTCTCCTGTTATACCCGGGAAAAGTCCTGTGAGCCAGGGATTGAATTTCATCCTTAACTGAGTTTCCAGACCTTTTATTTATTTATTTTTAATCAATTAAAACTGTTCTTTTCCCATCGTATTACAATGACAAATAAAAAGCAGCTTAAATAATAACACAAAAGAGTGTTGCTGCATAACTCTTAAATAGTACATGAAATAAAATACAAATCAACTTCAAAGGTTTCGAAGGTCACTTAGCAAACATTTCATGAGTTTGAGATATTAAAAATCTATTTGAGTAAGTCTCATAGCCAGACCAGCTACAAAGAAAACAAGATCATTCAGAGTGAGGAGGAAATGTCGTCAACTAGGGTTTTAAAATAAATCTGTCTCAAAAATTAAGCAAATGTTAAAATAAAACCTTGTCTGGTTACACTAATTACATAAAAAGGAGTTAAATTGCTCATTTCCTAGCTCCTTCTGCCAAGATGATCTTCTTCAAGGGAAATTACATTTTTCTATTTTTTTTCCCTGAAGAACAAAAATGGGTTTTTGTAAAGATTTCTCCTTCCCTCTACAAGGAAGATCTCTATTACACTTAAATTACACAGCTACATTAAACTACAGAAGATCAAGGAACTTCTATTGATTTTGGAGAATCTTTTTGTTCTAGTTTAACAAAACTTTAGTTGATAAAACATTTGTAATTACTTAGTTTAAAAGAGAAATAGAAGCTTCAATGCACATTTCAGCACTACTGCATTTGACTGTATCTGGCTTATCAGACTCGTAAGGTTTGGAAGGAAGTTAAGATTCAGAATGATTTTGTCACCGCAATTTTAGTCACTAACATTACTCCACATCACTGAAACCTTGGAAGAAAAGCTTTTCTTTGACTGTTTCAGCCTACCCCAGAACACTGTAGAACTTTTCCTTTAATAACATTCTTTGAACATGAGGCAATACTAAGAAAAAATTCTGAAGTGTTTTAGCTGCACTTCCTTCACTGCTAGAACTGTGAACTTGGATAGAAAGCTGAAGTTGGATTATGTATTGGGAAAATACCTGTCTCCCTAAAAGCCCCCAAACACACAAAGCTTATGGAAAGTAACCAGCTCTTTTTGATGTTTACTGCAGCGATTCCGAAATTAATATAAATGGATGTGTGGCGTGCAAATGGAAGAGCCTGGAACTAATTCTGTTTTATAGAATACAAACCCTTCAGCAATTGGGGTACCTAATTATTTTGATGATAGGTGAAATTTTGCCTTGATCACACAGTACCCAGCTGTGAAACTATTTTATAACAGAAAATTTCACAGCTTGTAACTGGTCTTTAAAATGACGCTGTAAACATGCAAACACATGGCACCACTAAAACAAGCATGTTCTGAAAATGTCTTTTTCCTTTAAGCATTTTTGAGAAGTGAGGAATGAAAAGGAAGAAAAAGGGAAGTGAGAAGTGCTACAAATAGATTTTGTTTACTGTATAACGCCTCAAACATATTTCTGATCTATGAAAAGCTCAATGATGTTTTTTCAGAACAGTTCACATATTTAAAGGAACTAAGAGATGGATGGAATTATTTCATTCTTCTTGGGGATTAATCTCAAAGTTGTTTCCTCTTCATTGTTACTTACACTACAGCTGTGCTCAAGCTTCTCTTCATTTGGAAAAGTTTAAATTTTGAGCTTGCACACACTATGGTTCCACATTCCAACAGCTTCCTCCCAGTCCTTGCCAGCATCTGCTATTGAAGACTAGTTCCAATTTACAATAAACAGCTTTTCCAGACCAGAACACTTGAAATTCAGTCCTTCTTGACTGCTTTTCCCATTCAATCTCCCTATTCACCATTTCAAGGAGAAAACTGTTCTGCCAATTATTACACATCTGGAAAAAATGCATGTATAAGCTGAAGTGCTCTCAGCAGAGTTTCAGCTTTCTGCACATGGTCACAGCAGGATTTTATGGGCCACTGACCAGACCAAAGTCTAAGTTTTCCCATTTTTCTCCTCCCACCTCGATCTGCCCACCCCCATCCCAACCATCTAACTGGAAACCCACAGCAGGTGCAGACTGCCTGCCATTTTTTCCTCCACAAGAATCACAGGTACTTTCTTCCTGACAAATACTAGTCTTACAGTCTAGTTTTAACTCTATAATAACTTAAATGCATCAGCTGTAATTGCTTTGTGTAACGTGTAGAAAGAACATTACCAGTGATGCTTGTCTATTGGTTGTTACAAGGCTAGATGCTCCATAATTTGAGTTCAGGCTTCCAATTGGCCCATTGTGGGATGGTCCCAATAAACTGTGTATATCTCCATGGCCACCTGATAGGCTTGTTGAAGGCCCCACAGCATGATTTCGTAGTACATGGATGGCATCATCGAGTCTGTCCAAGCGATCTTCCATCCGAGACTGCTGTTGAGATTGAAGAGGGACAGCAACAGCCATTACTACACAAATCTACACGCTCACTACACTGTAAAAGTTTCTACCTTGGAGATATTAAACACAGGAGATGAAATGTGGTATCAAAACTCTGAAAGCACCTACCAGCACTACAAACAAACAGGAAAAAGAAAAGATATCTGGAGATTTTGCTTGAGATAGCATTAATTCCACAAATAGGTGGAAGCTTTTAAAGTGAAGCTTATTATAAGGTTAATGTTACTCAGTTTCTATTACCTGACATGAACAAGAAAAACAGAAGTCCTATGGAATAAGGTATTTAATACAGGATGAGTAAGAATGATCATAAAATCAGCCTCACCACATTGGTAACAAGCAAGGCAGCGGCTTTTTGAGAACCTGTATTGCAAAACTGGACAAAATGTTATCGTTTTTCTAAAATGGATCTTTAAACAGACTTGGTGTTTCAAAAATAAAAGCGAGTGCTGCATGTTATTGCACATAAGTCTGTCTTAGAACTGCTTTCCTTTTAAAAAAAAAAGGCCAAAAGACCCCAAAGCAAAACCAATTCTGATACTGCAGCTCTCTAGAAACTGAAATAGCAGAATGTTGGAATGAAAAGATAAGTCACATGCTAAGCTAATTTAATGGGGAATCCAAAGGAAGCATTAATTGAAACACAAACAGGCACCATCTAAAGTGAAATAGTACCTCACAGACATCCTTTAAGAAGGACATTGCATCTTGCAAATGCTCGTGAAGTTGCTGTTCAACTCGATTTTTCTGGCAAAGTCAAGACAGAACAGGAAGCAAAGCACAGGTTAAGATTAATTCCAAAAAAGAGGTGAGGAAACAGCTGATGTGCATGTCAGCAATAAATTGTTAGTCAAGTTAATGCCATAGAGATCTGATTACATTAAGATAAGAAAAGACTAATGTTTAATACTACAGTAATGTTAGGATTAAGATGTATACATAATTTATATTTAACTGCATAAATATCAAACGTAAAAACAATTTAGCTTAAATTTATCCTTGTCAGAAAAAAAAAATTACATCTCTGGAAACTAGAAGTATTATCGGGCAATCAAAACTTTCACTCTGTTTTTTTCCCTCTTCCTTCCTGTTGTATCAGAAATTTAAGAAAAGACAGCAACTTAAATCTGCTGAATCATTAAAAGAAGAAAGAGTAAAATGCTGTTAATATTTTCCTGTTCTTCCGCAAAGTGTTCCGTTAATTAACAAATGAAGAAATAATAAATATAAATAAAATATGTTAATACTTTAATGATGGTAAAATGAAAACATGCCCAAGAAACTAACATTTCAGGGGGAGAGAAAGAGAGAGGAAGGACAAGTAAATGTGAAGGCATGAAGTCTTTATCTCTTCTCCAGACTGAACTTTAGATAAGAATTAGCTATGGATTTGTGAAAAGGTACCAAAATCTCATGACAGCGCTTTAGCACCAGCTGTCCTCAGCACAGAAGCCTGATGCCCAAGGAACAGATGGTGAAAGACACACCCTGCACGTCTTATATTGTTCAACTGAACAGGCCATTTGTTAGCGAAGAATTAATGTGTAATGCTATCCTACTGTTTGCTGTAATGTATGCAGGATTTATACAAAACCAACCCTCCACTCTGCAGTTCTATGTAGCATTCAACAATTCTTACCAAGGAGTGTAGAGACTTTTCATAGTTTGGAGATGAGGGGGGTTGTCCTCCACTCCTAGACCACTGACTGGCACCTGTCAAAAGTGTCTAGGTTAACACACAGTTTGATGTGGCATAAGCGGGAAGAAGAGAAACAGCATTTCTTGACATAATTAAGATAGAGATATTTTGCTTAAAGGTAAGCTAACATATGGAGGACAAATTCCTTAGTTCTGCCTTAGCACAGATTAATTTTTATACCCTAGCATCTGTAGGTTAGACACATGGCTGATGGCAAAGCAAAACTTTAAAATATTTCAACTTCAAAAGAGTGGACTAAACACACACACTGTATCTCAAATACCCTCTATAAAAAGACTTCAGAATGCTTTCTTCTTCAGAGTACATTCAGTATATGTAGACATATTAACGTTGTTAAAATATACAATAATATTTAAGGAAATCAAATAGACACTGAATTAAGGATAAGTGGAAACCCATTTGAATGACACTTCTAAAAAGTAAACAAACTAAATCTAAAAGCTTATCTTGTCTGATTCCACACTGTGTCACATTAGAATGCATTTCAAATTGAGAAGAATGCACCTCAGTGATTCCTATTTCTTATTTCAGGTATATTGAAGGTAAATTGGAGGCTAAAGAATCAGTGACTGTGCAGTGAATCAACAAACACATCCATATTCACTACATGCTGCCAATTCAAATACAAACCCATTCTAATTTGACATACCTAAAGACCACATCATTTTAAAATAGTTGAATGTGAAAGCACTAACTAATAAAGCAGTACTTTAAAAACAAACCATTAAGTAGTACAACATCTTCTTCTCACCAACAATAATGCATCTTTTATAAAGATGCTACGTGAAATTCTGCGGCCATTAGAGACAGCTTCCTTTCTGCCACAGAGATGTAATAATAAAGCAATTACATTAATAAATTATGGACATACAATCCAAAGCAGCTCATTTAAAGGAAAGCCTGTGGGCCTGCTCTTTCAATAACTGAGCTGTATGTCTGCAAAACCGGGAAAAGGTTTAATAACACTACATTTAATGTTCAGAGTACTGCAAGTAGTTATCTTTAAAAAAGCCTGGTTTTATTTAACAAAAAGACTACAAGTTGCACAGCTAATAAAATACCTAAATATTTCCTTGCTAATTAAAAAAAGACAGAAATCTTCAATTACATAAAAGACCAGAGATGTGATAAAGGCATCGGAATTCTCCTTGAAAATATAACGGCATTAGTAATTGAGTTTGAAATTACACATTTTCACTTCACACAGCTACTTTGGGTCTGGATCTGTAGCCTCCCTTTGCATTACCGTCATTCTTTGACTTGGGCACAATGCTCAGAGTCCTAGTTATATCCACAAAACTTTAGAATATTTTGGCTTAGTGTAACATTCACATTTCTAGCTGGTCAAAAATCAAGATTTAGAGACAAGACTAATGAGAGTCAGGGCTAATCACTGCAAACAGAACTGGGTATGCTACTTCCTATAAACCAAGGATCAGCTGCACAGGAAGCAGAAAGGCAGCCTGCTAAGGAAAGAAAATAGACTCAATGGCTTTGCATCTCCTCTGACAAATTCAGTTTTTTCATTCTGAGTGGAAAATGGTACTATTTCCTTAATGCAGTCTCAGAGCAAAACTTTGAGTGGGACTTCTCACAAAGAAAACGGAAATAACTCAGCTCCTCGCATGAAAAGCCTAAGTGCAACCTGCAGCTTTTAGCCGCATCCCTAGTAACACTAGAGCTCTTTCTGCGCGGTGACATACTCTGTCTCTATGTCTGTGCAGGTTGCCAGATGGCACTGGTTTCCTGCTGTCCTCATTCCACTCCCCCTCCTAGAAGTTTGTGCATGAAATCCACCAATTATGTTAAAAAGCATCCTGGCACCACAAAGCCCTGCAATTAACAACTGCAGCTTTTAGTGCAGCACCAATATAGCTGCACAAAAATACAAATAAGCCGGGCAAGTGAGAGGATTTACAGGGGTCATCAGCAGTAATCACCATAGTATTGTTCTTACTCTCAGAATCTCCCCAGCGCTAATCCTCCGGCTCCCTTTTCAAATACACCCTCACATCTCAGTCAGCAGAGGGTTGGTTCTGCATTTTCAGAACTGACCCAACTCTTCTGAATACCTACGATCCTAGGAGAAGAACAAAATACTAAGGCTCCCGCGATTCGGAGCCAGACATAAACTCCACATGCAATCATTAAAACTGTTCAAGAAGCCAAAACTCCAGGCATGGCTACATGAATTTAGAAATTAAAAGAGGGCACAAAAGATCAGACAAGCTATTGTCTCCTAATACTTGGGGGTTTCATCACGTTGTTTTCAATGCTTTTACTTAAATTACTACCAAAAATGTTGTTAGTCCTTATCAAGTGACATAAGAGCCAAATATGACATAAAAAGTGTCTCATTGAGTTATTACTATCACTCAAAGCTTTAAATGGCTGATAGTGATCTTACTGTCATTTGCAATTAGAAGTTAGGCAGAATATGACTTATGTTAAATAAACAAAGAAAAACTGCAAAAGAGGAAAATCATGATGAAGACTAAAACGCTCCAAAATGTATTATTTTAGCATACATAAAACATTTGTTTTATCTGCAATAATTTTGTGGGTCAGGACAGAAAATGGCTACCAGGAGTATAAATAGTAATAAATATAGTAGTAATTACTTTACACTGTGCTTCACTGTGTTCTTAGTGACTCATCTGGGAATAAAGATACAAGTCCAGATTCATAAAAATGAAGGTAATTAACTACAGGAGCAATTTACCAAAGGCTCGATAAATTCTGCATCACTGGAATTAAAGGGGGTGAGAGGGTATAATTGTAAAGCAGATGCTAAGTTTGCGCATGAGCAGAATATTATTTGCTTGTATCTACTTCTTAGCCATCAGAACTCAGAATAAGGCACATAAATCAAAGTGCAAATTTTGAAAAACTTTACATGTGATACAGGCTCCAACAGATTCATCAACAGCAACAGGAAAACCTACATCTTAGAGACATTGAACTTGTATTCCAAAAGCAGACATTACGAAGCACTTACACGTTTACAATGTTCAGTGTAGTATCTAGTCAAGGAACTCTAACTAGGATCTTAATTTTAAATACTTTGAAATATTAGAGTATCTTTCTTGCGGCCACAAAATATTGTCAATAGTCACTCTGATGTTAAAAATAAATGAATAAATAATTTTATGGTCTGATATGCTTTTACAGTACAATAAGGAAACACTAAGTATTTTTTATTAGCTCTAATCGCTAAATCAGAAATTGCATTAACCCCATCATTACTCAATTCAACATGGGTTTTTCAGTTACAGAAAAAAATGTGCCTAAAGCAGCTGCTCAGGTATGCCATGTCAGACATCCATTAAACCATTAAGTCCACAGAAAACCAGAACTGTGTCCAGTCAACAAGAGTTCATCAGTATAGAAATGTATATAGGTACATAACACATATGTATATATATATATATGGTCACACTTTGCATGCAATAACTTTACCACTTTATTCATCTAGATTACAAACATATTCAGCTAAGCTCATTTGGGGCACCTTTCACTGTCAGCTTTTTTATTTTTTAATAAAAAGCAGAGTACTCTTGCAAAAAAGTGACCAGTGGTCAGGAGCCAGCAGGGATACATTAAACAACAGAGAAAGGGAAAAACAGGCTGCCCTGTAAACATTAAATAATTTAACAAATTGCACTACAGGAAAGAACAGGGTTAAAGTTACATCATCTTGCTTGTAATTCTAGTTCTTTGTTAAACAACAAATTTAAATCAATGGAGCTTTCACAGTCCTCTCTATATGGAGAACAGCTGTTCAACTTTTACTAGACAGCTGAGGCCACAGTGTCTGTGAAAGCTGCACTACCTACTAATAGCTACAAGCAGCTGCCCACAGTTCATCTCCACACTGGAATGCTTCTACCCATGGTCACAGTACAAACACACAAAGTAGAGGTGACAGAGGTGACTGCAATACAGAACATTTACTTTGAAGAATGTCAGAAATTCTTCTCCCATAGAATGAAAGTATTTATGGAAGATATGACTGAAAACCTATCCTGTAAAAGAACTGGACAGTCTCACAGACAACTGTATTTTCATTCACGTATCAGTGAACGCTGCAACAGAGATGTAACATACAGTTTTTTAAAAAACCTCAAGTTAATCTTGTTTTTCTCCAGCAGCACAGTTCTGTACAGGTATCTTTATAGCTGTGCCAGTAGACAGTCACTTAATGTTTTCAAAGATTATTTTAATCAGCTAATTTCCACAACCAGTTCCCAGAATTTAAGTGAAAACTCGTAACAAAATATTTTAAGAATCTAGATTTATAAATGTGGGTTTAGTATAACAGAATAACAAACAAAATACAGAAACTATTATACAAGGAAGCTACTACTGATTTCACCCATGTTCTCAAAACAAGTTATTGACAAATAGCCAGTGTCTACCTGTAAGAGGCGATGGTGATCCAACTGGTGTTGACGGATTCGACGGAAAACTACTGCTGGTATGATCAGGAGAATAAATCTATGAACAGACAAAAGACTGTATATCAATACATGCCATTAAAAAAAAAAAAAAAGCTGTCAGGATTCCTTTTCATGCTTTTAATCATCACCCTTGATCCTAGACTGATTAAACAAATAACTTGATCCTTCAATCACAACACTACTTTATTACACTCAAGGCTCTACAACTGTCTAGAGAACTTCCATTTTCAAACAGCTATACAAATAAGCACAACCTGTATCTGACAGCAACACAAATACAAGTGATCTTCCTCCTACTTGAACACCAGCAGTAATTTCAGCCTTTTTATTGCTGAAGGGGAACAGATATAAAAGCTAGCAATACACAGATTACTAAAACACAACTTCAGGAAAATGTGAAGGAATAATAATTTCCTAAATTTTAGAGGAAGAAAATATTATAGCAGGCAACACGCTTTATCTTCTAAAAATTAATCCCTCACAAGAGAAAATACCAAGGAAGCATTCAGTCGCAGGTAACTCTTTGTACCTTGCAACTCTTTGTACCTTGCAAACAAAAACCATCTGAAATGTCATTTCTCTTGCTAAGTATCACAGTACATACAAATGTTCTCATTTCTGTATTAGTCCCTCCCTCAAGATACTAAACCTCAGCTTGCTACAATTATTTCCTCATTATTAATGTAATGTAAAAGTTTTGATAAAAAACAGAAGACATAATGCTTAAAACTTTAATTAAAACTTAGGATGTCAAGATTTTTGGAAAGTTCATTTTGTGAAGGGAACTGAATAGGTTTAGAGGCTGACTATAGACTTGAGAACACATTTTTACTTCATCAGAAACCAGAATTTGCAAGTCATCAGATGGCAGTTAAAAAACCTTCAGAGGCCGTGTCTCTTCATACAGACAATATGACAGTTCAGCATTTAAGTGACAATAAACCAGGACTCGGTTAAATTGCACCCTGTTAGTTTTGAAGGGACAAAACCAGCCCCTGACAGATCACGTGCTCCTGGTCCACTAAACTTTCTCTTTAGAAAAGACAACCAGATCCCTAATGGAAATACCTCCTCCTATTCATTCATGCAAGAAAGAAAATATATTTAGAACTACCTCAGACCATTGTAGAAAATTCACGTTTAAAAATAAATCTTGGGTGTCAATATGGAAACTGCACGGAGTTTCAGACAGACAAGACACAGAAAATAAAATCTCAGAACAAAGGCTGTGATGTTTCCATTGAAACTAGTCATTTTCCACCACTCTAACGGACAATTTTATTTTGTCTTCTAAGAGGGACAATCCTCATTTTACCAAAGCCACAACACGAGGTCAGAATTCATTCTACTTGCAGTCCCTGGCTGCTGTGCTGTTAAACCCTGACACCTTCTGCCAGGCTTAAACGGTAACATGACTCATTTTACTGCAACAAATGAGACTCCTCCTCCTATCAGTCATGGTCCATTCCAATCAGCAGGGTGCCAATATGCCAGGGTCTAATGAAAAGGCTCTTAGACAAAAGCTGCACAATTGAAAGCCTGCAGAGCCAAACCTCAGAGCTGTTAGTCCAATTTTTTAAACACTACAGTGTACATTTCAGTTAGGCTTTGTTATGTTAATGTTATTGAGTCTAAAGCAACAAAGAAACTTAATTCATGAATTACTTTTAGAAGTCAACTTCCCTACATTTTCTTTTCTTTTGTGAAGGGACCAGTGGCTATTTAACTACTACAGAGACTGTACAAAGGCCTTTACCCCAGTTCTGAGGTAGGAATCAAAACAGAAGTTATCACAAAGAGGTCTGATATATCAACAAAGTTAAATAGCCCTACTGTTTGATCTCCTCTAAATTAAAGACCAAGTGTTTTGATTTGGCATTAGGCAATGAAATAAACCAGATGTTTCTCCTGCCATATAACCCTCCACGGGCACAAACTGGAAGGGTTATTGTTTGGCAAATGTTCAGGAAAACACATTAGAAATGGCACGAATAACCAAATTTTCTTTTCTAGTTCATTATCCAAACTAATGCATAATCCACAGGGCTTTGGGAACTTTGTGTAAATACCTTCATGTACAATTCTCTTTCCTGCCTACCCCGAGATTAAGACCACAATTATCCAGGCTTAAACCTAAAATAAAAGAACCTTTGCAAATGTATTATCTGGCCTTACATGTTTAATCACATACGGTCTTTAATGCCTAAACTGAAGAACAAATGTCTATCCTCTGATGATTCGAAAATGAAAGGCCTATTGTGAGATGTACATCAACAGAATTTCAGAACTGGAAATTGCTCTCAGCAAGTTGCAGCAGTAGCATGTAAAACCCTAACAGAAAGGCATGGTGCAGAGTCTTAGGGAAAAAAGCAAGACAGTTGCAGTTTTTAAATAAAACTTTGTTCAAACAGAAAAATAGTTTTGGTATACTAGCCATCTGAACTCATGTGCACTAGCTTGACCTGCAGGAGAAATCACTTCCTTCTCTCTGTCCATGAGAGACTCCTTGCTGAATGAGCACAAGAAGTGTGATGGGTGCACGTGTGGTGCAGGGTGCAGGGGAAACAGATGGATGAGGAGAGGGATTTGAAATGTGCAGACTATGGCATGCACTGACAGAGCAGATGGAATGCATCACCATCAGCTATGACAGAAATGATTTATTGAATGACCTGGCTGCTCCTGCCAAGCAACAACACGGGATGACAGAAACAAGTTTCTATGACAACCAGAGCCCACCCACCAGTTAGACTAAACACTTCTGCCCTGACTTCCACTTGCAATATATTTAGTTTTTCCTCAACACATCAGCCTGCTTTTCTCAGCTAGTTACTTGGGCAAAAATTCCTGAAAGGATGATGAAATCATTTTCAAAAAGGAGAGCAATGGAAAAATGTCAGGAAGTCCTTCAAATCTAACGGGCCAGTGCATCAGAACCAATGTTTTGGTCATGCTGCAGAACAGCAGACATCCTAATACATCTGCAGAGTAATGAAACAGCCTGAAGTACATAAGCATCTCTATTTGTGGAGGACAAAATCATCCCACTTGTTTTCTGACAGGTCTCAGACAAAAAGAGAGTATTATTTGCCCTCTGGACTCCTCAACTGTTACCTACTTCCCGAATCCCCAAAAGCAGCAGCAACATTTTTCTCCTCACAGCCAGTAGGTCAGAGCTCTCCTAACCCAATATGCGTATTACAGACATTATCAGATCTGGTAATCTTTTAACATTTAACCTTCTAACAGGATCTGCATGAATATGCACATTTGCTTTGACTGGTGTCACATGAGGGATAGAGAATCCAACCCTTCTAGAAATGGTCTTTTCAGGCTACAAAGTTGTTAATTTTTGTATTAGAAACCAAACTTTGTCCCTATTTGCTACATACAAGAATTATAAAGGGCTCTCTGAGCCATCACTTCTGACATATTTGCTGTCTTATATTGATGTATTAATGCAAAAACTAACTGCTTTATGTGTGCAATGCAAACTGAGCTTACAGTTGACTGAAGATACTGACAATATTTCACACATGTGCATTATTCCAACAAGTTAACTTCATGTGTATACAGAATCTTAAAGGCTGTAACATAAATACAAATAAAAGCATTTGCTTTTTTCATGGACTTTGTCTAGTATTTGACATTGGAGCACAGTACACATAAATAACAATGATCAAAATACATCTTTTGAGCCATTACTTACAGATGCCAAGGCCTTCCCAAGTGCATCACCCGTCTGTGAGCTTCCAGCGCCATTTCCTCTGTTTCCTGCAATTTGGAAAGCAAACGCAATGCTTTTTAAAGCTGAAATTTTCTTTACTTTTATTTTATTCACCACGTACAGCTAAGCAACTACTTTTAAAACGGATATTCTGAGGAAGTCAGCGTCAACAGAATCAGTTCTCATTATACTTAATTAGTTTTAAATTGATGTGTTATCCTCTGTAAAGTCCAATATAGTACCATCATGAAACATCTTCTAAAATACCTGCTTTACTGTGGAAGAAAGATACTTTAAAAGTTAATCTCCCTTCTCTAATTATCAACCCCTCATGCCAAAAAGATGTCTTTAACATGAATATAGGCTGTTCACATCAGAAATTCAAATCATGCAACAGACAGTGTATCAAGTTTGTCGCAAACTTGGATTTTAAGCGTGAGCTTCCCCTGCAGATTGATAGATATATCTGAGTTTGGTTTAAAGATCTGAGTGTAATGTGTGTTCCCAAATCAAGGCAAATATAGCCACTGTAACTAAATTCTGCTTACTTAAAATGAAGCTAGGTGCAAATCATATGCAAATGACAAGGGACGTCTATAAGCATTTAATTTCTACAGCTATATCTTAAGATGCGTGAATATGTGCCAGGAATATCCCATACTTCATGCTTTCCAGGTAAGCACAGAGGAGGCGAAACCAGCCACCACACTGGCTACTCTGTAATCTCTAAATCAGTTAAGAGAGGAATTTATGATGCACTTTATCAAGCTCCTGAAAGAAACAGCCTTCCTGCCTTTCCCCAGCACAGTACTCTGAGTGATACAGCAGTTCTGAAAACAGTAACTCCAAAACTACCTATACGAACAGGCGCATATACTGAATCATGGAAGGATAATTGCCATCAAGTTAGGTTAATACGATCTCACGAGTACAGGCTTGGATGTGAAAGTGAATAAACCAGTAAGTGCATCATCTCAGCCACACTGAGGACAGAAATGCCATGGTGGTACAGTGTGCCTGACCTACAAGCATCCTAGAAATTAAATCTTAGTAATTTTGTGCATCACGCGGCCCTAAAATTCATTTTCTTGTAAAATTAGAAAAAAAGCAGGAAGAGCTTTTTACCCAGAATATTATCTGATCCATTGACAGGTGGAGTGTGTGAGGCAGCTACATAAGGAGAACTGCTGGTACTGCCCCGATGGAAGCTGGACATTGGAGGAAGACTGGCATTTATATCTGTAGGTGAGACTGAATGTGGGGGATAGCTCTGAAGAGAAGAGAAACAGACATAAGAAATTAAATAGTCTTTACATAAATGTTGGTGTTTTAAGATACCAAATCCACAACATCCAGCTCTTTATGAAAGGGATTCATCCATCCCCTGAATAGACTATAGATTGACAAAACAGACATAAATAAAAGTACATTAATACAGTAAGTTGGTGATTTCTGATAACTCTGTTTTTAACTGATATATATTAATAACAAACAAGAAATTAATTCTTGTAAGTCAGATCTCCAAGTACCAGTATAATTATCTGTGACGTGTGTCTTACCAAACGGTCATGTGTGTGCAGGCTGCCGTAACTGCCAGACTGAGACATGTGGGAAGAGGAGCCTCCCAGCATACCACCATAGTTAGGCTGGCTCATGCCATTAGATGAACTCCATAGGTCAGAAGAATTGTGGGACCCATCTTTTTTAAAAAAACATAATAAAAAAGAAAATATGTTTAATGAAAAAGTGTACTGAGTTCCACATTCCATTACAAAATTGCTTCAAAATACCGAACTCAGCTACTCAGACTAACATCAGCAAAGAATTAGTGATCAGTTTATTATGCTCCCTCTATTTTTATGCCATCATACTTCCGCTGTATTTATACAAAACAAAAAAAAACCACCCTGCAGAGGCTTTATAGTTGAAATACAATCCAATCACAAGCGAGAAAATACCAAGTACTTCTGCCGATTACAGAGAGCTTTAGTAAGGCCAGACTACATCAAGAGGGTTGATACAAATTCCAGATTGAAGGAAATAAATAAAAGAGGGAGGTGGAGGGGAGAGAAGTTTGGGTAAGCAGAGTTTATCATAAACACACAGTAACAACATCCACGAACCTAAGCAATTTATAGTCTAAAATACTGTAGCCCTGTAACAAAGTAAAATCTTTCCATAGCAGATTTCAGTAACTGAAATGATATTACATAATGACACACTTAAACCTGTGTGTCAATGCAATTTTCATTCCATAGCACCAACTGAAGTGCTCTGTACATTGCCACAATGACAGACTATGGTTTCGTTATGCTCCAAAACCTCATTAAACTACAGTACAAGCTAATTGCATAACATGAGGCCAAGGAAATGAATTCTGCTCTTGTTTTGTTCAATGCAACCCCCTTTTTTTGGCATGCTGGATATACAAGCATTTGAGAACTTAAGCCTGTTAGCTGACACTGTACAGTCAAATTCTGTAACAGTCAAGAAGCTTCATTTTTCGCTATCACTCCTGCATGCTGCTCTGCCTGTACAAACCAAAGGACAGGAGATTCTGTCCATCTGCCCTAGTATGTAATCCCCTTGAAGTCAGTCAGCAATTAATGTCATACGAAACACTTTAAATCAACAGACATCTCTCTTTATCTAGTACTTTTAAAAGTATATACGCTGGACCCTTAACCCTAGGTTCTAATACAGTATGTTACACTGCACATTTCCTTGTTCACGGAGTACAACAGTGGCTGACTTCAGACTTGTACTTAAAGGACAAGTGAAAGCTACCCGTGGATTAAAAGTCATTCTGCCCACCTTGCATAAAGAAAGTGCTAGCAAACATACTGCTTGGTGGCTTTGGAGATGGGTAACTTGGAGATTCTCTGTTGAAATCATCAGAATTGGGGGATGGTGCATACACCTAAATATGAGAGAGCAATAAAAGCAGGTTAGCAGTATTTGAGTAGTGTGCATTACAAATCTTGTAACCACACGCAGACCCAGAAAGCACAAATAATAATAAAAAAAAAGAACAGTGCAGCAAGCCGCAGCATTTGTTGCCCTTGTTTTATTTGCTTTTTAGCAAGTTGCCACAGTACAGAGAAACTACAGTAGAATGATCCTAACAACACACTTTCTGGTGTGCCAACTCAGCCAGGTGGCCTGATAAAAGCCTGAATGCTGATTTTCCTTTCAAAGTGCATGACTCACATAGATTAAAACAAAATGATTGAAAGATAAAGATTGTACTTATTTTTTAAAAGGGAAGATTAAACAACTGGGCCCCAAACAAAATTTTCAAACAACTGTATGCCTACTTCAATATTTATCTAGCTAGCACCCAAATGATCAGAAAGAAAAAGCACATCCAGTGACAAATGAGAAATGTTAATGCAACCATTGAGCATCCACTCAGAATCCCACATGCCTGGGTGCAGTCATCAAAAATAGACATAATGCAAGTCCTGGAGAAGGGTCTTAAAACTGAAACATCAAGCAAATTATTTTCACATTGGCCTAATGTCAAAGAAAAGCAGCAGATTCTTCTTTCCAGTGTAACATCACAGTGAAATGGCCGTTCTCAACTGGCAAACAATGGCATTTCTTAACAAGAATTGTCAGATACCAAATTAACATGTGAAGTCTTTTACTGCAGTCACTCTACAAAGAGCGACAAAGCACATTCAGGAATAAGTAAGTCAAACGGACAAAGTCAGTAGTCACAAAGACTACCCTTAACTGCAGTTGTCCTGACTGATACTATTTGCTCACAGCAATATTTTAGTCACTATACTGACTGGCTGTATGTGAATGTTTAAAAAAAACCCTCAAAAAATTAATTAAAATTGACAAATACATCATCAGTGAATATAAAAACATAATATTGAAACTAGAACTGTTTTTTTCTAAGTAAAAAATGTGACTTTTATTTGTTAATTGTTCACCTTACTTGTTAATAAATAAGGTTTTGCAAACAGATATGAAGAACAATTCTAAAACTCTAAAGCACACATAACACAAAACATAAAGTGCATTATGCCCTAAAACTCAGCAGTATTTGAGTCCCTTCCTATGCAAACACTGGCATACGCGTGTTCCTACAACATTCACATTCTCTCTCCCTGGGATGTTGTTTACCAAGCAGGGGAAGGATCAGAAAAACTCAGCCGGCCAAGAGAAAAGCGCCAGCTCCCTAAAAGGGTCCCAGCTGTTGTCCCAGAGGATGGCTGCTCCGATACGGATATTTAGAAAGTGAAGTGGGCAAGTCCCGCTCCATTTGCATCCCGATATCCGCCCCCCCTCCGCAGCTCCTCAAACCTTTTCCAGTTTGCTGTTCTCAGAGCAAACGGCTGGGCATGTGCCTGCACACAGCCTTTTAACATCAGATGGGCTGATTTACCGCTCTCTTAGGCTCGTTTCACATCAACAGAATTTCAGTAAAATCCCTCTCACCCCAGTAGGATGGAATCAGGACAAGGGCACAGAAAGAATTAAGTCAGGGCATAGCAGTCGATGTAATGGAAACAACAGCAGGTACAAAGATGCCCGGTACATAAGGAGTTGAACAGAAAACTTACAATCTGTAGTTGCATGCTTGTTTCAACATTATTTGGTGGTTTTTAAATCAAAACACATGAAAAAAAGAATTTTAGCAAGGAAGCCTTTTGGAGAGCTTTTGTTCAATCTTTTACCTGCAAGTTCTCAGTCCACGGAATAAATGTAAACTACAGGTGGTTACCAAATCTGAATGACGTGTTATAAGCAGTTTCAACAGCACATCTGTACTCAGTACATATGATGAATGCAGGTATGTTCCATGCCTCACACACATTTAAAAAGAAATACCACTCTGTCAAACTGTAAATACTGGCACTCAGAAGACTACAAATACATTAGGTAAAAGTGGGCTTGATTTACAAGTTCACTGTTGTGTAGAATAATCCAGCATATGCTATAGCTGATGGAGAATCTATCAGTGTCACTGGACAGCAGTGCAAGCAAAGCTTTATGGCATTTAGCACTGCCATGTAGATGGGCACTAAAATGAATGAGAAATCACCTACAACAAGAAATTGTGCTACTTTTACACCCTGTTATTAATGAAACTGTAAATGCAAGCCTCTGACTAAAGTTTTAACATTTTACATAACTTGGTGATTTGTAAAAATTGATTGAACACTATCTCAAAAAAATTAAACTGAAAAACTCCTGCAAATCTATTGTTTACAAAGACCTATGTACAAGCGAATAACATTATAAATAATAAAAATGTTACTATTATATTAAGGTAAAAGAGGCCCTTTCAAACAACTACATGAAAGTCCTAGCACAGACACATTAACTACATAGTTTCTGCTTATTTTGGTATCTTAACTATAGCTTGCAAAAACATAGCTGTAATGTTATGAAGCTGCACTTGTGCCAGTCTAGATTTTTCAGATCAAAGGGTACTTGTGGCAAAACACAACTGATGTGGTCTCAAAGACTTCATTAACTCCAGATGTGGGGAAGCAGGCAGCCAATCCCACAAAAAGAGCAAGTCTCTTCTAGTTACAGTCAGAACTAGCCGCAAATTCAAACCAGGTCTCTGATGTCATCTGATCACCTGCAGATGAGCACTGTGTTTCTTTCAGGTTAATAACCTAATCATAATTTTTACGTTGTGTTACTAAAAACAAAATCTAAAAGGCAAAGGAAAAAAACTGTCAAGATTAACCGGAAGCCCATGAGAAGCAAAATACAACAGTTTAAAATAAAAGTTTATTTTAAAAAAGATGAAACTTAATTTTAAAGTCAGGAAGTGATGTATCAGGGTCACTGGTTTGCTCACTCCAAGACCCCTGTATGCTCTAGGACCCCTATCTAGGAAAATGCAGTGTCTGTGGCTGCTGGCCCACTGGAGGCTTAGGCGGCTGCATAGCAGCTCCCCAGTCTGTGTCCTAGTTGAAGAGCTTTCTCTCCTGCAACAGCTGAGTAAGGAAGCTATAAATAGGATGTGGCTGCTCAATAGAGTCTCTTTCAGCTATTAAATTGATAATGGTGACATCCAGGAGGCATCAAAACAGTTTTTCCCAGCTGACATTCTCGCTAAGACACATGTCCTCCTTGAAGAGGGTTGTCTCCAGTACAATATAAGTCCATCTTCTAATCCCCCTTCTTAAACCCACTGCATTGGAAGGCATTGTATGTGCTTCCACGCTGACAAGCAAAACACTCCCTGATTAAGAATGGGGAAATGCCCTCTTGATAAATGAACACTAAAATCAACTTTCTCAAATGACCCATCAAGTGGAGGACTCCACTGTTTTGGAGCTGTTACAGAATGTGCATCAACCCTAACACTGCAGTGCTTCTGAAGGGCACAGAGCCTCTGCAGAGGGTAGCAGGACAAAGGAACTGCAAAGGACATCAAGTCAGAGACTTGCATAGGTCTCTTCCACACCCTGAACTGGTTTAGATTTCTCCAGTGAAAAAGGCAAGATGACAACTAAGGTACTTTTTGGAGGGTAGTGATGGGAGTTGACTTCAGAAAAGAGCAGAGAAGGTATCAGAACTCCATCAGGTTTAAGCCTAACAAATGCATCATCCAGTTCTGAAATATGCCCTGGTGATTAACATGATGAACACTATCACTGAAGTTACACGGACCTAACGTATCTCAAACACATCTGAGGATTACACAGCATGCTTCCGTTTACTAATAAATGTGCCAATTACATGAACATTAATGTGAAAATTTCAGTTTGCCAAATTTTATACTAAGTAAAACCTCCAAGTGTCCCTATATAAATGCATTTAATAATTTTATAAATTTGATAAATACAACACTCAAGAGTCCTCCTGTTGGCATACTTCCTTTCATGCCATTTTCCTGTAATCTGTTTAAAATTCTTAAACATTTATCAATGTTTAATGTTAAAATCAGATTGTAAAATAGCAATGGAGCAATCAAACTCCTGATGAGCTCACGCTACGTGAAGACCAGGGCACCCATCATGCACACTCTTTATGGAATTATAAATTACGTTACTTATTAAAGTCTAGTTATTAACAATGCTTGGAAGTTCAGGAAAGTATCTATCACGCTGCCAGAGACAAGAGAAAGAAGACAAAAGAGAACAGCAGAGATGGATCACCTCTTATGTAGCTCATAAACTCTGCTAAGTAGTGTGTCTACATTCCATCAGCATCAGTAATGCTCTAAAAAAGCCTGCGCTGATGAACAATTTGTACATGTGGCACCATTGTACAGCGTATTATCTGCAGGTTTTGTGGGAAAAGCTCTGGGAAAAAGAAACATGTTTTCATGTTTATTATATTTGATAAAATCACGTCTTAAAACATCAGGAACATAGAACAGTAACTAGTTTTCCACATTCCTTTTCAGAGCAAGGCAGAAGCTGCCAAAAAAACAACCACCAGCAATCCACCCACCCTAAATTGTTGATATTAAGCAAGAGGATAAAATGAAGAGCCCTTGTACACAAAATTGGAGTATACCATCTCCTCAATCTTACTGTTAGTTTCCAATACCACATGTAAAGGTTCATATATTTAAAAGAAATCCTTTTCTCACCACCCAGAATGAAAATGAAACATTTCCCTAAGATAACACAGTATCAGTCTTGTTGGCAAAGCCAAATTATATTGTTAAGAATGGTATAAAATTCAAAATCCTTGAAGTAGTTAAGGTGAGTTCCATCTTAGATAAATATTTTTAGAGCCTGTGCATGCTATATGTGCCTATCTAGGTATTTCTGAAATGCAGAATCCCGCTGCATTGATACACAGCATTACTATTTCCTAGCTGCTTCCAAACTAAAAACAAATTTTCAAGTCATGTTAAAATTTTACAAGAAACTTACCAAAAATCCCTAATTCAGTATACCCAAGCCTTTTGGTCTGTTCTCTTTATTTTTAAATTATAATGTGAGGCAGAGAGACGGGGAAGAAGGTGGTAAAGGCAGCAGGAAAATCACCATAAATAAATGTATGGATATAGTGCTTGGATATTATTTTTAGATTTTATTTGATAAGCAAAATCTTTCCCCCATTCTCTTCAAACTACGCTGTTACTACAGGATGCCTACAACTCAGCCTTCAAAAATTTCCAATTATATTCAGATTTTCAGAAAATAAAAAATGGAAGAGTTGAAATTAATCAGTCTCTTTTTTAGCCTGTTCCCTGTATTTCAGAAGGCTGTTCTGGCTGTGGCAGGAATCCCCATCACCAGTGTTAACCACACAAGGCTGCAACAGTAGATATAATAGATATAACTCAGTAGTACTCTCAGTTTCTGTATCTCTGACAGACTATTATGCTTCTACAAATGGACTTGAAGATGCATGCGGTTATGAGAGCAAACACACTGAGCAAACACAGGGGCTTTACTCTTTGGCACCCACATTTTGAGAAATATAGATCCATCCAGTACAGCACCTGATCCCATCTCTAGCTGCTTTCATTTGCACAAGGAAATGGACGTAACCTTCACTTTCAAGCATCGATAAAGCTTGCTGCAGACAAGACACCCTTCTGGCAGGGGACCACTGCTCACTGGAGTGGCAGTTCAGCCCAATAGAGTGAGGCAGGAAAAACTCTCTTGGGCTGATGCACTGTAACTCATCATTTTTAAGAGGGATGGGGAGGGGAAACAGAGGGAAAGGAACAGGAAAAAAAAAAATCCAGCTGATCAGTGTTTACTACCTCTCTTTATTCAATGTCCACAGCCATGTACCCCTAGAGATTTTCCAGATGATCTCATATTTGTCCCGACTTAGAAATGTTAGCTTTGACCTTGTCTAAGCTGCTGTGGGCAGCATATGGTACAGAACAGCTTTAATTGTACTTTTCTCCCTGCATGCTAACTGGCCAAATAATAAAAGCAGAATTGAATCATTCGTTTCAGCAGCTGGTTGCTCCAAACTGTATAAACTGCTGTTAAAAGCCTCAGTGCACTATTTATGGTGTGACAGCGACAGAATAGCATGCTGTTGTGTCATCTAAGCATCACATAGGATCCCTAATGTGTTTCTCTGTGCTAGACCTTTGAGAGCAAGGGCTGCAAAGAAAGGCATTTTCTCCATTCAAACATACCCAAATACACAGCAACAGTCACACCTGAGTGTATCCATCTACACATGCTGCATGTAACACACACAGGAAAGCATTTATAAAAATTCTTTAACTCTCTAAAAATTCTCAGGAAAGACAAAATTCTCCAAAAAAATGCCAATATAGCATAATGTGCAAAACCCCCCAACATTAAATGTATGAAAAAAAAATAAATACATGCTCCTTTCCCCCCATCTTGTTAAACAAGCATTGTGGAAATCTACTATGAAATACGCAATGAACTCCGTCCTTGGAAAATTACTCAATAAAAATAACTAGTTTTTATAACAAACTGTAAATTAACTGAAAAAAGTAGAAATCTTTTAAGTCTGTACTTTATTCTTTTTGCACAAAATTTATAAAACTCCAATTACTTAAATATTACTTTGGGGCTATTCTATTTCATAAAATTTAAATGAAAAGGCCCCAGTGAATGAGGAAGCTTGCTTAATTATTATTACTAGTAGTGATTAAAAACATGTTTAAAAAGTATAATTTCAATTTATTCTGATATTTATACTTAAGTATTTTTAAGTTTCTTAATGGGAGTTAGGTGTTTTTCACTGTGTCCGTAGTGTAGTTCTTGAGTGAAAGGAAAGAAAAGGGCAAAACATTTGAGACAGATGGAATTTTTAACTGGTTTTTTCTCACCCAAAGCTCTACATTGTAATTTGTAAACCTTGCAGAAAGTGAGAATATTTTCTGTATATTAACAGATGAAAGGCAAAATACCAAAAGGTTAAAAGGCTAAAGCTTTCATCTTTTCAAAAAAAATTTTCTTTACAAAACAGGTTATGATTTTTTTTCTTTTTAATTAGGTAAAGATTCTGGAAAAAAAGTATTTTTTTTAACACCTATTACATGTAACAGTCCATTTTTACTCCTTAGCAAGGGATCTGCATTAAAACACTGCTTTTGACTTTCATCTGAAATTACAAAAATTGAAGCACTCCTGATAGTAAAACGCCTGTCTTAATTTTTAACTTCTACTTGTCAGTGATCTGTGTGCTCAAATACTTGTTTTTTTATATTCATTTTATTAAGCTTTCCCCTTTCTTACAAAGTTTAAGTAGTTGAACAAAACATGTTTCAAGAGAGTTTAAAACACAGTTTTTCTATGTCATTTCCCCACTCAGTGTGTAAATAATTTTATATACACTAGCACATACCAAGGAATGTGAACATCCAAAATCTAATACAATTATGTAAATAAAAATCTCAAACAATGAGGTACAGTCTATCAACTACTAACTGGTGAAGCAATACAAATAAAAAAAAAAAAAATCAAGACATCAAAATGAGAGCAGTGTCCTTTAATTACAGACAGGGTCAAGCGACTATTGAGTATGCACACCAAGGTCTTGTGCTTCAAAGAAACCTAACACAAACTGCCATCCCTCCAACTTCTCATACCCTCCTCCTGTACATTTAATTAGTAATTTAGCCCAATTTGCAGAATTTGTACATGACAAAATGCTAAGATTACCAAGATGTTTTAAAAAAATAGTTAAATAAAACCTTGGGCAAAATTACGTGGGATCATCATATGATTTATCATCTATTTACTAACTCTTCCAGTTCATAAAGGTCACCTCTGACCCGTAAGGGACACATGCTATCAATTTCAAACCCATGGTGTCCTACAGTACCAGCACTTGCATCCACTTCGTGCCTGGAAATACTTAATAAGATCAAAGACTTTTTTCCTGCTACAAGAACAAAGAGAAATGTAACAGAGTGATCTGGGCTCTAGAAAGTACAAAATCAAAACTCCATGCGAGTTCTATTCTCTTTGCTTCAGGGCTATTGTAGAGTTAATTTTACTTAAGTCTTTTATATATATACATATCTTCACATAAAACTTCAAACAGATTGTTTTAGCTTAAGAGCAGACATGAAAGAAAAATCATTTTATATATGAAGGACAGCTGGCATTTATACCGAGTGAAATAACAGACTGAGCAATTCTACCCGCTCCCCTAATCTCTCCTCCAGTATCTTTTCTCTTACTCTAGCAGCTTGTATCCATTCGGTGTCTTTAATGAACAGAAAGAGCTAAAGAACTGCAGTTTAATTATTATGGAACAAAACCCTTGGCAACGAGTTGGCTAATGACGGCAGAGCTCGGGCAGGCCCGGCAGACAACAGTACTACTACAAAAATTAATGGGCATCATTTCTTCTATTTAATGTTCTTTTTCTAGCAAAAGAAAGGCAAAAGCACACAAAATTTAAACTAACTGGGAAAAAAAGCACAAGCAACTGAACGCGCTGTGTTAAATCTACCACTCATTGGTACACAAACACGGGAACAGCTGTCACACGAACTTAAAAACTGGCAGTAGCGCCCCTGGAACAGAAACATCCCTGTCGATTCCCAGGAAGTTGAAATATAGAGGAGACTTGTTTCAATAATTTTTAATAGTTTTTTTTAATAACTCCAGCAGTATTTTCGCAACTCCCAAACCTCAAAGAGATAGCCCAGCGCCGGCCGCCGTTTTGCTGCAGGGCCGGCGCTGGGACCCGGCGGGCGACCCCGGTAGCGACGGCGGCGACTTGGGGAGGTGAGGTGAAATAAAACCAATCCAACTCCCGGCAAACTCCAAAGAGAAGCCGCAGCCGACGCAGCCCCGGGCCCGTCCCCGCCGCTTCAGAGAGGATGTCCCCCACTCAGCCCTCCGAGAGGACTCCCGCCGCCCAGCTTACCGTCTTGCCGTTGTAGTAGTACATGAGGGAGCTGCCGCCCACGCCAGGCACTGGGTACGCGCAGTACATGGCGCGGCTGGGCCGGGACGGGACGGGCCGGGCCGGGCCGCGCCGCGCCAGCACCGCCTCTTCCCTCCGCTCGGCTCCCTCGCAGCCGCCCGCCCGCGCACATGGAGCCTCCGCGGCAACTTATGCAAAGCAGGACTGAACCATCTCCATGCGTGGGGAGGGCCGGGCCGGGCCCGCCGAGCACAACCGCCGGGGGAGGGGGCGCGAAGGCGCGACACCCCGAGAGTGAGCTGCGGGGCCACCGCAAACGGTCCTGAGCGAGTTAATGGTCTGCTCTTTGTTTTAATTCAATTACTGCTCTGGTGGCGGCTCAGACGCTGGTGGGCGCAGCCCCAGCCACGCGGCCATCTGGCCCTGCCAGAAGTTGCTTCCAACTTTGTCCAGCGGCTCCGGAGCCGGGGCGAGCTGCTGGCAACCAGCACCTGGGATGGGACCGGCCGCAGCACCCAGCAGCAGCACCAGACTCCCTGCCCACAGGCTGCCTTCAGCAGGGAAAGCAAAGCCTCTGTGCTGTGACCCTACCCCACAAACAGCAAAAGGATCTTGGCTGAATAAAAACATAATGTTAAGTATTTTATCTTTATGGAATCATCCAAACTCCATCTCAAGAGATGGTACACCAAGTATGGTAGCTCTTGGGAACCATGAGCCCAGACTCCCTTCCTGTTACACATTTTTGTATATTAAAAAAAAGGCAATTTTGTGCCCACATAAGGAAAAAAAAAGACCAAACAAGTTAGCAACACAAAAACCTCAGTCAACTTATATAACATCGAAACAGGCTTCCTCTTCCAGCACGAAAACCCACTCAGTATTTGCTCATTATCTGTCTCTGCTAGTTCTTGCTCTCCTCAGCATTGGCTGACACTGACTCTATGAAGTGCATGTAATTCTGTTCTCTGCATGTGAATACAGTTGGTTATTAATTGAGCTCCCAATAAGTCAGGCATAGATTTTGATCCAGGAAAAATAAAAGGTTAAAGCAAAACCACTTTTAACTGCCAATGCTGTGAATTCCTCCTGCCTCCCTCTTGACAAAAGCAGGAAAATGCTTCAGGATACAGTAAAAAATGGACAAATTTTAATTCATCAGTACACAGGCAAAACAAAACATGTGGCAGAAATTTGGTTCATTCTGCCAAATGTCTTGTGTGTCAGCAGAACCTTCTGCAAGGGTGACAAACTAAATACAGTAAAATACTGTAGTCAGGTAAAATGGGATTTGTATAATGTCCATTATTCCAGGATGCAACTATTCTGTTGCATATCCTGGAATATGCAACAGAACATACACATACTGACAAAAACATTCACACATCCAGCTTCAAATGCTTTTTCAGTGAACTCTTCCAATCAATTAAAAGACTACTGTACTCAGAGGATGCTGGCAATTAACCTACTGAAGTTGGCATCAGCTGAAGAACACTGTATTTTTACTGCAAGCCACATTATACATCCAGAACTATTCAACGATGCAGTGAAACTCATGATCTGAACTCCTCTCCAACACAAAAGTCACAGCAGCTGCAAAAAATAATATCACTGTACTTCAGACTATTAAATTGCTAGGCCCAGGGAGTGACTGGCAGCTTCCTTCTTTCCCAGGGACCACTAAGACCCATTTCAGTCCCCAGAGTCCAGAAGCAGCTCTGTTTTGCAGCTAACAACGCCATTCCTCAAAGATCCTCACTAAGGCTCAGATGAGATGTGGTAGAAGGTCTCCAGATCTTTGCACATGCCACTTCTCACAGCACACTAGACAAAAATCGTTAATTCAGAAGACTAAGACACAACTTCACTATGCAGCACAGGGAGAGAACCCTCTCCACATGTAGCAAAATTATCTATGTAACATTAACTGAAAATATAGACTGCCACGATTAACGTGTATCGGCACAAGGAAATCACCGATGCTGTTCACCATCATGATCAATAAGGCTGAATGACACCACTGCAAATGCTGTCTGTTTGTAGACAAACAAGTTTAAAGGCTGGCACCTCCATAATAAGCCCAGTAAATTAATTTGGTCCTGAGTTACTTCCCTGTAAATCTAATGCATAACAATTTGATTTTACCAAAAACAGAATCAGCTGTTCTACCCTCAGTTATGTTGGAGGGAATAAAATCTCAGTGTACAGGACTTGGAATTTGTCACTACTGCATCTACTCTATTCTAAATCTATGATTTAGAATCATAGAATCATAGAACAGTTTCAGATGGAAGAGACCTTCAAGATCAAGTCCAACCTTTTCCTAGCCCTGTCAATACCACTAAACCCTGTCCCCCAATGCAACATCTACCTTTCTCTTAAACACTTCCAGAGATGAGGACTCAACCCCCTCCCTGGGCAGGCTGTTCCACTGCCTGACAACCCTTCCAGTAAAGAAATTCCTCCTGACATCCAACTTGAATGTCCCCTGGCTCAGCTTAATGCTATTTCCCCTTGTCTCACTGTTACTACTGTAGAGAGACATCATTTCTTTCAGGATGTTGGCTGCATCTATTCACTGTACAGATCAGACCATAACCCCACCAGGCAGATTAAACTTTAACCCACAGAAGTTTACCCACCAGAACAGCTGAAAAATAAACCTAAAATGGAAGAATTCAAAAGCGAATTGCTCCAAGAATTGCACAGTTGATAGTGGTAACTCTGCACTTGAAGGACCTGCTACCAGATCAGCTCCTCAAGTCCACACTAAGTTTTTGGGTTGTGGTTACAATTTTTAAAATCCTCATTTAAGCCAAGCAACAGCTGCTCTGAAATTTGTTTTCTTAAGAGAATCATGTTACAGTGAAATGAATCAGAGCTGAACCAGTGATACTGTACTGAGTACAGCTGTTTACTCCATTTTTCCTTGGTGACAAGTCAAGGGTTAATCTTATGACTCAGCTTGACAAACAAGTCAGCTGGAGACAGGGCCAATTTTTTAAAGTTGATTTCAGACAGACATGCTGTCAGCAGAGGAGCACTGAACTGACATGCACTTTGTAGCCTGAGTTGTTTCCACTTGTGACCCTGCACTGTATGTCAGAAATAATAAACTGCCTGTTTACAAAGTGTGTAAAGAGATTATGAAAGCTGATGCAAACCAAAACCTAGTCATAAACTAAGCTACCTGTAGGAGAGTATTTTCAAAGGCTGTTTTAATAGTATGAGATTTTGTGAATGAACTCCGTGTTCTCCCTCCAAATAAACTTTCACGTGAAATACCTTTTTGCCCGACTTGTCAGAGGCACAAGGCAAACACACAAGAAGCAAATGTAACTCATCATTTAAATTAATAAAAAATAAACTGAATTTCTCCACATCACTGAAAATTAGACCATATGAAAGATAATTATGTGACTGTCTCAGTGGATGAGAGCCATCCTCTAGTCAAATGCATTTCAAAAGACTGAAATATCAAAACACCTTTAAAAGGTTGTTACATATTAATCACTATTTTATTCATTTAAATGTGTCTCTTGAAGCACAACAAGCAGCAGAAACCTTTACAATGAATTATATAAAAAGCAGCTGTGATGTGTAACCCAAGTATCATGAGATTCCTCACAGACAGTTGGCTTCAAACCTGCTTAACAAATGCAGTAAGAGACCAAATTTTGATGGGGACACTCTTACAATTTGCATTACAGGGGCTAAGCTGACCTGCCATCTTTGGAAATAAGGCAAAGGCAACTGCCCTACAAGTCTCTCCTCATGATCATCAACTCCTTATCAATCTCAATCACATTTGACAGAGGAACAGAAGTTTTGCAAGTGATAACGTTACTATCAGTTCTAAGAAAACTGGAACTGAACAGGAGAGAGGAACTTCAATTGATGCCCTACTGAAAGCAGGGCAAGGAGTGGGGAATAGAGGAGAAAAGAAATTCATAGAAAATTAGTTCAATAGCAAACAACCTGTCACTAATTAAAATACACACAGTAACTCCGGGCTGCTTCTCTTGCAACAATTCAGAAAAAAGGCCCAAACATTCTAAGCATCTTGGGACTCCCAGTATAACTTATTTTAAACCCAACCATTTACAGTGCTGCACTACAGTAAGAACAGTGTTAGGATCTGCAATGAAGGACACATTCAGCAGCATCATGTGTAGTATTGCTCTTAGCACAGACAAGATTTCAAGGCTTGACCAACAAACCTGGCTCCTTTAAGGGGAAAACACGTAACTTGTTGTACTGTTCTCAACCTAATTTATCAGTCAGGTAAATGTTGCTTTAATTAAACATTCTGGAAGTACACGCTTGTGCTGTTAACCAACCAGTAACCATGCTGCTCAGCAGACAGCACAGACTAGTGGTATAGAAGAAAATGTAAAATAACCAAGTGGATTCTATTTGACAGACAAATCCCCCACACCCATTTTGAAGACTTTTTTGACAGAAAATGTTTTAAGTAAGTTAATTTACTCATCTGTGAAAGACCTAAATCAGTTTGTTTGCAAAAAACTCCAGTTACCTATAACAGATATGACTAAACAGTAAGGATTTTTTTTCAAATTGGAAACTAGAGCTATAGAAGTTGATCTTTTTGTAGTTTTCAAAATAATATTTATTTTCAGAATTGAGTAATATTTGAATACTATAAAAATAATATTGAAGTTTATACATAAATAGGATGGAAAGGATGAGGAAAAAAGCGCTGTGTACTACGTATCTTCACAACCAAACACAAATAAATTTGTGATTTTGAAACTTGTTTCAACTTCTTTCAAATAAAACACTGGTAGGATATTGCTCAAATTCTGAGAGTTTAATTATTTTGCTGAAAATATTAAGGACTTAAGATTTGAAAACCGCTGTGTAAAGGTCATAATTCCCCATATCTGCACTAAAAAGTAAATAAACATGTTTATTGTCCTAAGACAGTAAATTATTCCATCTGAAGCCAGATAATCATCATTACAAACTGTGGAAAAACAACTAGCCAATCTAAAAATGTGTACGGACCTTAAAAGAATTTCAAATCTTGACACGACTTAGCAAGGCTGTGTTTCGGAAACTTGCAAGAGACTACCTGAATTACAAATCTTTTCACATAAACTCAATATGGCCAAGAAAACATTTAAAAACAGGAAAAAAAAGAAGTGATTAAGGGGTCCCTCTGCTGGTCCAACCTCAGTACAATTTAATTTCGATTGCATTACTGAAGTACAGTGTATTTTTCCACTTTCTCCCCTCACTGAACCCACATAGCTACACCTGCATTTGGGGGGATTTTCCTGTAGGTGGCTCCACAGGCAAAACCAGAGCTAAACCTGCAACGTCCACACATGGACATTCTTTGAATTTATTAAACAATTCCGCATCAGAGAAGCTTTAGAAGTATTTCATGTCAAAATGCAGAGAGCTGACTGTGCCTCAGCATGCATTTCCTTGCATCGCTCCCCTTCTCCTGTACCCCAATCTGCTGTGTGGAAAAATGAAGCCAAGCAAGCTATCAAAGCCGAGCAAGAAATCCTTCAGTCAGCCACAGCGAAGAATCACCTCACAAGTTCCCTACAGAAATTAAAAACAGCTACTCCTAGCTAACAGTGCAAATGGTACAAAATCCTTTAACTAAAATCTCTGAGACTGTACAACTTCCTTCCTTTGTAAGTCTTAAACTCACAAGAAACTGTCACTAAAACAAGAGGCAATTTAATTCAATGTCTTCGCTTTGATATGCAAAGATACATCTTCATCTAAAATTTCATTTAAAGATCAGGGGGGTTGTGGAGTCTTCTCCTCTGGAGATGTTTAAAACCCATTACGATATGTTCCTGTGTGACTTGGTCTAGGTGATCCTGCTCTGGCAGGGGGATTGGACTATATGATCTTTTGAGGTCCCTTCCAATCCCTAATGTTCTGTGATTCTATAGTGCTTCGACTTCAGTGCCACCCTTGAAAAAGCTATAATTTTGGTGTTTAGTTTCTGACAAATGGCATGGTCACAGGCAAAACAACCAGCCAAGCATCAGGGCAGATCAACCACTGAAACAGCTCAGTTCAAAAGCATGTGAGAGTTCAGCAAGACAGCCATGCTCACTACTCTTCCAGCTGCCTTCAGGGATTACAAAAGCCTTGCCACCAAACCCACAAGTATTATTAAGCAAAAGATATTAAGAAATAGTCTTCAAAAAAGCCTTTATCTATTGTTATAAAACCCCACACTAATTTATGGTAATGGACATTTTTTTGAGGTAAAGTGGAAGCAGCAGCAATTCCACATAACTTCTCCCTCAATAGGTGAGTTGCAATTGAGTCACATTGCTTTTTCAGATTTAGAACAACATAGAGATTGAAGGCACTTTTGTGTAGATCTATGCCTTAACAGCATCTAATATGCTGATTTTGGTACCACAATAAAGTATCCCCAAAACCTAACCACAGGGAAGTGATGCCCCTCATATATGTACTTGCAAGACTTTCACAGAGAAGACTAAGCAAGCCCACAACAGTTCACCAGTCAGACAACGGTATAGTTCGTTTGGAAATAAAACTGCTTGCAAGTTTAGAACAACTGTCTTAAGAGAGGCTTAGTTCAATGTCTGAGAACCTGATTTGAACTCTCGCTGCAGGACTCAGTGCAATGCAAAGGACTGCTTAGCTGTCTGACAGCAACATGTTCTTGTACAGCCAAGAGTGGGTGGGATGCTACGACCTGAGGTGACTGACATTTTCAGGTAGGTAAAATAAAGGCCATGTTGAAGAAAACTGGAATGATCGAAACAGAAAAACACTTCTTTTACTTAATAAACAAAATATCAAAAAACCATTTTTACTTAATTTGCAATATAATTTAGGGGTTGGATGTCACTTACATTCACTTCTTGTTTAAGCTCACAGATGAACATGGTGCTTTAAGAGAAGTACACAGCAAATTCCTAGAAGCTTTACCCTTGCAATCAGAGGATCAGAGAACAAGCATAAAAACAGAAGTGAAGTAATGAGGAAGAAATCACAGGTTCTGTGTTGCGTTATCCATATGGTTTTGTTTGCTCAGTTTTCTTACTTAAAATGTCCTTCTAAAACACAGCACAGCATCAGAGGCAAGGGTCAGGAGAGTTACTGTTGTTGAGTTCTAGATGCTAAAGACGGGTGACAGCCAAATACATCACTTTACTGCAGAAGGCGATTCAGAACAGCTATGAACAAACTAAATAACTAAATGTTTGTTTTTACTTTTTGAAACTGTTCTGGGCAGTGGGAAAAAGTCTTACTCCCCCACCAAAAAAATAGTCCAACATCACAGTTAAACACTGCACAAAGTGTTTACATAGGAGAGGGCACAGACTTCATGACAGTATTCCAAGGGTGTTGCATCACACGTGGTTAATTTAATACACATTGCACTTGCTAATACTGAGGACAACTCTCTGAAGAAATCCCACTCAGTGTAGGGAGGAAGGGTGGAGGAAGGAGGGAGCAGAGAAAAGAACAAGATATACTGTTTTTCTTTTGGTTCTACTGGTTCCATCTTTATAAGACATTTCTTGAAATGTATTTCTCATTCTCAGTCTTAACATGTGAGCACAATGCCACGAAGAAAAACATCTTAAACTGTGGAAGGTAGTTCTACGCATGCAAACCAAGTTTTCTCTGCTTTGGCTTCATAAAGAATTCTTGCACCTACGGAATACACACATACCAGAACGGGCGATAAACAAGCAAACCCTGTAATCAAGCTATAAATTGTCTTAAATAAATGTATGGAAACTATTGAAAAAACCTAATGAGTGAGAACTCAGGAGATGATATCCAGTATTAGAAAATATTCATTAGATAGTATCTTTCAAATAAGTGATAATGTAAAGTTTAATCCAGGTACTGTTGAAAGTCTCAAATATTGAAAATAGGTATTAGCAAAGGCAATACATGGAAGACAATCACAATTTGTGCCTGTGTGTTACTGCAAAAGTAACAAACAGGATGCGTTTCAGCTATTTCTCTGGTACAAGACTAATTAAATGGCAAAAGAATGATGATATTCACGCTATTTTTCTTAGAATTATGACCTCATGTCAGCTACTGATTAGGGTGCTAATTATAAATACTAGTCCAAAATATTTTTTGATTACACATGTAAATAGTATGGTTCTACTCACAACCCACCCATAATCAGATGGCAAACTCCCTGTGCATTTCCAAGTGAGCCTTACTTTTCTTTCTTCTCCCTCTGCAGACTGAACAGCTCTCTGGAAACCCTGGTGCTCTGCTCTTGCAAACTCAGCTCCCTGCCGCCAGTCAGTTACAATTGGTTTCAAGTCACATAACGTTACTCATTTCATGGCTTTGGTAACTCCTACAGTCAAATTCTCAGAAATACAACAGTTATGAAACTCTGAGGATGATGTTAACTCAATGAACAGTATTTCCTCTCACTACTATACAAATGGCATATCATCAGCTCTGTGTTCACTTGAGCCAGGCTTGATCTAAAAAATAACCCACTGACTTTTCAGTTTCTATCCTCCCCACAAGGTTTTAAATTTAGTGGCTGTAGTTTAATATAAATGCTTGCCACGTCAACAATCAAAATGTTTTGGGCAATGACTCACCACTTAGCAACTCAGAGCAGGAAAACTTAATGGAGTTGCTCAGTGCCTCTGATTTGTACAGTAAAATGACAAGCTCAGATTGAGTTGCGTTCCAGAAACCAACAATTCACCAGCATTTTTTCCTCTGTAACTATTTTTACTACAGATCTTGATGAGAACACATGAAGAAAGATAAACCTCAAAGCAAAGTTCAGAAAATACAAGTCCAAGAGGCAAAGAAACAAACTAGAAGATTTTTCTTTCAAATCACCATTTCTGAAAAGACTACTGTTAAATTACAGTTATCTAGGGAATAGATTCCTGTTGAGTATCCATTGACTAACACAGAAACACTGCAGAAAATAATCTTCTAGAAACTGAAAAATTACAAAACATAGATATGTATAATATATACAAGTATTATACACACACCTATATTAAAAAACCAGGTATCTAGACTAGATAAAAGTCACAATCTTCCTTGTGACTTTTCATATTATAATTACAATTTTCAGCAGTATGAGCTAAATAAATTTTTATCTTTCCCGTAATATATTGACCTCTTTAAGGCAACATACAGTTATTTATTCAAATTTCCTGTGATGATCAGTGAAATTTAGTTCTGTGTCATCTTCCTTTTTTTTAATAAGTAATTTTACTTTAAGGCTCTATGCAGAACTCAAATACAGAGAAATATTTATTTCTAAAGTACATCATGACAGTCACTGATACAATGCCATCACAAAATTTATCAGCATTTTGCTGTCTCCACTGTTCTCACAAAACAAGTCGTAAATGAAAACCGTTTGAAAAATACTGCTGCTTAACATCGCAGTCTGGTAAGACAAATGAGTAAAATCTTTCATTCCCTAAAATGATCTCTTTACCTGGTTGACACTACTAAATATTAAGCATGTACTGTAAGGTCTATTACTCACTGAGAATTACAGTTATAAATTACATGGAAATTGCACTGCTATGTGCTTCTCTGACATTTTAAATATATTTTTGTTAATTTAGCAGAAATTATCTGCTAGACTGGAAAGGCAGCCCACAGAACATGCAACTGTTAAAATGTAAATTGCCCAACTATTTTTAGCTGCTGAAGGGAATAAAAACAAGGGGGGGGGGGGAGAGAAGAAGATTCCTGCCCTCGGGAATAATGATTTGAGGCATTGTGTTCATTTTGTTTATCAAGCAGCTATTCAGCCTCTAGTGGGGCCCAAGTGCTTATGCAAGCAAAAGCTTTTAAGAGTGCCTGCAGCTGCAATTCTGGCTCCCAGGTAGGCTGCAGGTTCAGAGCGCAGCTGCCCCAGGCTATCTGATCCATCTCAGCTCCATCTGCGAGTAAGGTTAAAATAGGATTTCAGATCCTGGATCCTGTCTGTATCTCTGTGAGCACTGGGAGGGAAAAGGGAACAGGGGAGAAGCCAAGACTAGAAGATGCCATCCGTACTTCAGCCTCTGAACAAAATGAACAGCTCAGCCCCATTTTCTCCCTCGCACTGTGTGTTGGTTGTGGGTGCAGTGTGTTCCATTCAGCTGCCCGGCTCCCAGTTATGACTCAGCCCAGTGCACCTGCGCCCCTGTGTTAGGGGCTGCCAGAACAGCCAGCAGCCATTTACACAACAAAGAGATGAACCCCACAAGGCAGCCCCCCACCCCGCCTCCGCCTCCTGTTTCTTCTGAGCCGGGAAAAAAAGAATCCTTTCCTTCTCTTTGCTGGGGATTGTTCACTTCACGTGAATTTTAAAATGCAGATTCATTTATAAACAATTTTCTTCCCTTTAAGGATAAAGCATATTTAATACCACAAAACACCCCTGTAGCATTACATTATCACAGCCATTAACGATTTTTCCATCAAAACCCAACCTTTTTCATCAAAGCCCTTTATTCTCGAAGGATAAATTTTTAAGCAAAGAGGGATCAACAAACTAGTTGCTTGAAAGCTTGCCTGATGCTAGGCTGAAGTTAGGAAAGGCTTAATGAAGGCTTTAAAATCCACTAGGGCTTCACAATGAACATCTGACTTGGTGATTTATGCATATTAATAACCTCAGTCCTACTGAGGCAAGCTGAGCTGTACATGTCCTCCGAATCTTAATGTCTTCAGCTCCACTGGGATTATTACAAATGTAAATTTCTAAGATTCTCAGCTATTAATCTGTGTCTGTCCTCCTGTTCAGCAACATAATGACTAATTAAACATCAAAAGACCTGTATAGGAGATCTTCTTTGACAGCTCCTGGCCCAGCTCTCTTCCCAAGAGAGGAATTCAAATGACAGGGACAAGTGGGTAGGAGCATATAAGCAAGCTACAAATCACTGCTATGAAATCTAAAACTCCACATCAAACATGTATTTAGGCCTCCAGAACGACTCCTAATTACCCACCTAGCTGCTCATGTCCGGTGGCCAACCTTTTCCTATTGCTAAAGTTCAGTAATTTGTATGTATGTCAGGTAAAAAGAGCACAAAAAACATAGTACTTACAGAAGAAGGCAAACCAGGGGGGACCTTTCTTACTTTCTTTGTCTGAAGTGGATCTGTACACAAAAAACAGTATTTCAGGCATGATAAAGAATAAATGGCTATACTATACATGTTTCTTCTTTCCTCAATGGATTTTTTTTCCAATTTAATGCGTTTTTTATTCTATGCCAATTAAATTTGTCTTTCACATCAATACAAGAACCTAACACCTTGACATTCTTCTCTGAAATAAAGCTTTGGTAAAGCTTTCAGTTCCTTCCATAAGGAAAGTAGGTATTCCTAGGAACATGAACACTAAAAGGTATACTAATACCTTCAGACACCTGCTAAGAAACAAAGTAAGATTTTGAGATATATCGGTGGAAAACAGGATTCATTAGTAAAATAAATGTTTTTCTCCTCTGCACTTCAGAGTAAAGACAGAACTACCAAAAAGGAATTTATGACTTGTAAAAACATATAATCAAAAATACTAACATTATGTACATTTCTGTAGCTTTTAGACAAAACCAAGGTTGTCGATAAACAGCATTTACGACTTAATTACTTTTTCTTAAGTAATAAAGGCAATACCACTCAAATTTGCATGTAATCCTAAAGTTGGAAGCATGACACCTGCTTCCTTGTTTCAATAATTACTGCAACATCACAGAAGCACCCAGCAATCTCACTACCTAAATGAGTTTAGTTGTTAACAAAATTGATCTGACCAGTATGCCTGCAACTTCGGAGTGAGCTAATGTTCTAAAGACAAGTATCTGGCAAAATTATCAGCTCTACAGTTGACTGACTGAGTCATCAATAAAAATACAAAAGTCTCGTTTTTAAAATTTTCATTTAAAACATTTGTTTAGAACATTTAATCAGAATTCTATTACATGATATAACAAGATAAAGGTGAGAATATTTGCTAAATGACTACTCTGCTCATTCTCCACAGAACATGTTGAAAAAACCCCCAAACCTCTGAAAGAAGCAGTTTTGAAGAGAAGGAACACTGGTAATGAACTTTAGTAGCAAATTTAAATAGAGTTCGTTAAAATCCTGATCAGACAACCCCTACTTGGGGATTTTCATCCCCCAAAATGGCCATAATTCAACTCTGCTTTAAATTCTCAGGCAGAAGTTTTGTAGCATTTTACTAGTTCATTTGAAAAAGACTGTAAGTATCAGACATACTTTGTCAAGCGACTGGAAACAAGATAAAAGTGCACTTCACTTTCCTAGCATTTCTGGAAAAAATACTCATAAATCTGTACACATCACCTGCAATATCTCTGGTTATAGCCCCCCAGCTTCAGCCATGATAGCAAGAACAACATCACGCTGTTACCAGTTTTAACAGGTTGATACCTCTTAACCTTCTCTTTCAAAGGAAAAACATAAATAGGGGTATTAGTCCTCATTTTGTTTAATTTAATAATACCTGGAACTTAGCAAACTATACATAGTTTGCACAATAAACAAGAGTCTCCCTCCATACCCGCTTCATGCCAGAACTTTTCTGCCCATACCAGTGTCACACTCTGTCCAGCACCCAAAGGGCACCATACCCTGACAGCCTGCCTGAGGCTCAAAACCAGAGCAGGCTACTATTAAGTATTTTGTTACTACGACTGATTCTGTTGGGGTTAAAACTTAAAATTACTAATAATAAATCCCAACTCAGACTGCCTTGAAGCAGCAATTTCATCGAACTTTCCTTAGGGCACTCCTCTTCCAAAACAGATCTGGAGAACTGCTGCATTTGATTTTCAAATTCTGACAACCATGGCTACTGACAAAAATATTTGTAAAGAAAACCAACCCAGATGAAAGAGCAGTTGTCTTGACAACAGGTTAAAAAAATTATACAAAAAGGTTATTTTTAAAACACACACATATGCATACACATTTATGTAGGTAAAACTAAAAAAAAATCCCATTTTTATCATTAAAGAGTTAAAAAACAACTTCAAGCATGTTTAGGACTATTGTAATGCCCAAGAAGTTTACGCTTCTAGTTAACTAACTAAAATTACTTCAAGAAACAATTTGCATTTGATGAAATCTTACACTAGGTAGATGAAATCTTTTGTAAGCTATATGGCTCCAACTAACAAGAGTTTACTATGGAACAGTGGTGCTATACGGAATAAGAGGCATTAAAAATATCAACTATGTAACTAGAGTAATCCTCATAACATATCATGCAAACACAAACATGTCACAGTCTCTCTTTTTATACCAAAAATATTTGTTAAAGCTTGCACACCCAAGCATTTAAAGCATTCTTACAGCAGAAATGACAGAACACTGGGCTCAGTCTTGATTCCCTAATTCAATAAAAGATCTTTATAGCTATAAAATATTACCCCTGACTATAACAGAGTAGGAAAAACTCCAATTATTTCTATCTCCAGAATATTAATACTGTATGCATTTATTACAATTGTTAAGCAAATTCCTGACCACATATTTTGCAAGGTATTTTAGGATAAACTACATGTCTCCAAATGCTACGAACTTTAAAGGTATGTTGAACCAATTACAACTAACTATATATTGTCCTAAATAAAGTTACTTTTAGCATATAAAAGGATAATTGTTTCCCTTTTGTGTTTTTCCTCTACTAAACAATGGTAATGACCTCAAGGTCAGGCTTTTCCAGAAGTTAATGATGGCATGGGTTAAGGGCACTCAGCTGGTCATCAGCTCCTATCCATCTGTCATTATTGTATTTGCAATTAAGAGCTTTACTGGAGTTTCTTTTTTGTTTTATAAGCAACACTGACCAGTGTTGAATCCAGACTCAAAGAAAACATTAACAATTCCAGGTTCTCTCTCACATAGCTGTTTGCTACAATTTGAATTGCTAAGCACAGAACAACCTCAAGTAGATAAAATCAAGCAAGTAAGTCTGCAGAAATCCAACATGAACAGAAGTTTACAAACTGTCAATATTACTCACCAAGAACTGGTGAGTCATGAAGTGGTCTTCGGCGCTGGTTTGCACCAGAAAACGGGTAGTAAGGTGTTCCAGGTTTTCCCGAGGATGATAGCTGACCTGAACTGCCAAGCCCCATATCTGACCGAAGCAGACTAGACTAGAAAATACACAAAGAAAAGCAAAATTAAGCTCTATAGCAACTCAGCTGTAATATGACAGGCTAACAATCTATCAACCACACACACTGCTCTTACTAAGCTTTCAGTGAAGGTCTTGGGAGTTAAAAAATAACATGGACTTTCTAAAATTAGTATTTGGAGAAGAAGCTAGAGCAGAATTCAAAAAGGCAGAGTAAGTTTAGAGCTGGGAACTTGCAAAAAACCACAGCAATTTCAGTTTGAAACACCTGAAAGCATCAGATCACACTTATATTCTAAACAGAAATTACTATACTTTGTTTAGGTTTGCAATGCAACACCTATTGTACCATACAAGCATAATTGATAAAACCTGCCAAGGGTTTGTAATGTCATACTCATTTTAGCACGTACTAAGAAACCCAGACTTATATTACATTCATATCAGCATGGAATAGTTATAAAACAATCAAAAGAGTTAACAGATAAGATTAATGCACAGAACATATAAAATTATGATCATTCTGAAACTTCAAACCAACAGTGTTGTTGAACCTCACTTATCCTTTATGTTCCCTTTTCATGCAGTTAAATACAAAACATTCTAAACACTTCAAAAAGTGCATTATTGTATTTGGATTTCTTCAGTGAAACTTCAACTAATATTGGTGATTTCTGAGAATACAGGTTTTCCCAAGGCTGATCACATGCTTAACCTTGGTCCAGTTTGAAAGTCCCCAGACTTGCAGTGAAAACTACAACTGTATTCACCACTGCTTCAGATCTGGGCTGTTGAACACACCTTTTCCCATTCTCCAACATCCATTTTGGGTTAAACATAGCTAAAGGTCCTTGGTTTTAGTAGTTGCAGATCCAAGCATTGTTTTAAAGACACTTTGGAACCAGCAACACTCAGAAACAAATCCCAAATTCATATAAAATTACAGACTATACCTAAAATAACCAACAACATCAACTACTGCAATGTGTTTACTTGTCTGATGACTAATTTGTTCATTACAATGTTGTATTTTCGTTTAAAAGAGTGGGATGTGAAAGAGTCACCATGCTACCAACCCTAAAGGACAGCCCAGAAGTGTTAATTGTTTCTTGTCAATCACACTGTTTGAAGAACAAAGTTAACACCGATAAAATATTAAGGCAAAGTTTCCCTTCAACTACATCTCTTTATGCTTATCCTACCAATAAAAGTCTTTAAACCAGAACTGTTAATACAAAACTCACATTAAATTGCAATACCCATGTGAGAAGTGAGGTGATCTTTAAGCAAAGCAGACAGATAACATGTTGGGGGTGGGGAGTGTAATTTGCGTGTGGACTGTTGCTAATCTTGCCTTTGACAAACAGCTAAGAGTTGGATTATCAGTGTTTGTCTCACATAGAACAAGCCTGAATTTAGCCAAGACACCATGATGAATATTCATTAGTTTTAATAGTGAACACTGTGCAGGATGCTGTGCAGCAACCCTGAGCAGTATTTTGTGACAAGTGTTTCTTCCAAACCCCCATTTCTGCAGTTAGCCTAAGACATGACCTTCAGTCCAAGAATACCCAGGGCTGAACAAAAACTTCTTTATCTAGGCAAGAAGTACTGTGATAATTGTCCAGTCTGGCCTCTGCTTGCGCAGAGGAGCTGTCAGACAAAATTAGGAACTATGTCCCATTCATGTTAAAGAGAACCTGCACCACTCTCCCCCAGCATCTCCTTCTTATTGTTGGCAGTGATTTTGGAAATGGAATGGGGTCCACCCAGATGCTTCCTCTAAAAGAAGGCGGGGTGTGTGTGTGACATGATGACCAAAAGACTCCTAACAGTAAAATATCTTAAATTAATTTCTACCTTCTAACTCCAAAAGCAGATGACTGTATTTTTTTCCCAGGCATAATCTACAGTCTGTACCTCATGAAGAGACCATTTTAGATCAGTTAGTCCAACTCCCCTGCAAGAGAAGGTTCTACTAGAGCAGATCTCACAGGCACATATACAGATGAGTTTAGCAAGTCTCCAGAGCACAAGACTCCACAACCTCTCTGGGCAGCCTGTTCCAGTGCTCTGCTACCCTCACCATAGAAAAGCTTTTCTTTACATTCAAACTGAACCTCCTGTGTTCCAATTTATGCCCTTGCCACTAGGCACCACTGAGAAGAGTCTGGTCCCATCATTCTGACACTCCCCCCTTAGATACTTATAAGGATTTAAGAGATCTCAGTTTCCTCCTCTCCAGGCTAAATAGCAGCCCCCAGGTCTCTCAGCAGCTCCAGATTTGCCACTCTTGCTTTTGTCTGAAGCACTGCAGTTCTTCACATTTTCATCAGAGCCTGAATTTCCAAGCAGCATAGCTACCACAGCAGTATAAAGCATGTAAGTAACATAATACATTCCCAGCAATTCTTAAGCTATGCACCACACTCTAAAGAAGTTTCCTGATCTATATTGTGTAACAATTTTTTATCTATAAGAAAAATTCATAAAAATGGGAAAAACCCAAATGAAACCCCCACAATCAAATGAAGCATCTGTTTAAAATTTTATAATTGTTCCTCAGTCTTCCAAAACAAAATAATAGTAGATGTCATTAATTCAGCTTATTGATTTTTCTGGCTGACTAAACCAATTGAGAAGCAATATTGATCAGGACTGATCCTTTCCTAAGGGCATCTGATAAAGAAAGGAATACAAAAATACCACTGAGGATAGCAAAAAAAACCTTTGTATTATCATCGAGCTCCTCCTGACTAAACGCCCGAGGTCCCAGCACAGAGGTGGATCACTTACATACAGAGTTTGTAGCATTCTCCACAGAGAACATCATCTACGCTCATTCCAAACCACATCTGCCAAGCACAGATCCAATTACTACAGAATAATCAATGACTGGTTATTATCCTGAATGCTGCTGGCTCCTCTCTGTGTTACCATTACAAATGAACAGGCATCAACCTTAAAAATGTGGCTTTGGATTCTGTAAGGTGTATTTCTAGATTCAAGACAAACAAGAATTTATTTCAAGCGATATTTCCCCTAAGAAATCTGTGGTCAATAACCAACCTAAACAAAAATAACAAGGCTTTTACTATAATCAAGTAAGAATACAGCAATCTTGATTCCAAGAAAACAGAGCAAAACATGACTGCTTTACTTTTCAACTTTTTCCCTTGCAGCAAAACTAAGAAACAGTTTTTACAGCCTCAGGAGAAGTGGCATGGCCTGGCTAAAAAAGAAAGGCTTTTCCAAGGGCCATTATGCAGACAAATGTTTTGAAGGTGTCCTCTTCCTAAAACATAGTTTCATAAAAATGAAATGTAGGAGCATTGATTCAAACATTGCAACGGTGAGGTGGGGGGAAAACAATCTCTACATCTGTGTACGTGGGTTTTTATGCACTTTTGGTACAGCAGACTCTCACTCTGTCTTGAATCCGCGCTCAGTGTACACAGTTAGCTTCCATTTGAACTAACAAATTCATCAGGCATACGTTTATATCAAAATGATTTGCCTGAGATTAAAAAAAACTTTAGCATATTTAAAACAATTAAAAAATATATTCTTCTAAAGAACGTGAGCATCAAAGTAAGAATAATTTGCCTACTTTGGAAGTAGTCAATAGAGTACAAATATACCATTTGATGCCAAATGAACTTCTAGGGCACAGGGCGGCAGGATTCTAGTATGTTGGTAACCATTTTATATATCTAAGTAAGAAAAGCAAAGCAAAGAAATAACAATGGGGCAAAAAAATAAATAAAGTTTATTTTTTATTATTTCGCAAATAACAAATGGGGCAAGTCTTCAGATGTTCTTATGTAACAGTCCTTGCAGCCTCCCCCAGTGTTTAGGCCATATGTAGGTAAGAAAGTCAAACCATTATGCAAACCACACTCATATTTTGAACAAACACACTCCATAGACTATTATCATATATAAGGTTGTGTCTTATAAAAAAATATATATTTGTTAAAGACAGTTTCTCAGCCTTGGTCTAAATTTTGTTCTTGTTAATTTTTGTAATGCACATTTATTAGCAAACACTTTAAGAACTGCAGTTTTCCAAGCACAGCCACACCACACCAAGCAATAGACTCATTCAACTACATCTGTGCGCCTTTCATTATTTTCTAGCAAAGGAATAACACGATTGAGAAGAAAAGCACTAGCCCATTATATGCAACTGATTATGACAGGGCCATTGTGCTGGCATAATAAGGCAGGGTAGCTGCTTTGGCAGTGAATGGAGAGCTGCATCTACCTGCTGCAACCTTACATCCTGAACCACACCCATCCCCCCCATTAAAAAGTCAATTGCATTTTCTTTATCTATTTTTGGCAATGGTTTCCTTTTCAGGAAGTCCCAGCAGATCCTTTGAGTCCCAGTAACCAGGCTGCCCGTCCCTATTCAAGGCAGGAAAACTGTCTAAAGTGGGTTTTTTTGAGAAGTACTTAAGTGTTTAGTTAAAAATTAGGAGCTTAGAGGTGTCATTTTGTAAAACTGAAGTAACACAACAGCACTTCTCAATCAGATTCTTCCATTATCCCACTGGATATTCCATACTCACTGGACATTTCTCAGCACTATCTAGGGCAGATTGTAAGTGATTCCTTGCTTTACTGCAGACTTGGAATGCTACACAGTACTCAGGAAAAGTTTCACGCAAATGTCCCTTTTTCAAGTGAGACATTTGATGACTGAAAGCACCTTAAAGATGCTTAAAGACTTACAGATAAACCTGGTGATTTGCATGAGGCAGTTTAAATAAATGTCACAGATCAGAGAAGTCAACTCTGCTAAACTTGCAAAATGTTCCAGCTAAGTTGGGCAAGTGGTTCACAGAATCACAGAGTATCTTTGGTTGGAAGAGACTTTTAAGATCATCAAATCCAACTGTCAACCCAACACTGCCAGGTCACCCCTAAACCTTGTCCCTTAGCCTTTTAAATATCTCTAGAGATGGGGAATCCACCACTGCCCTGGACGGCCTATTTAAATGTTTGCTAACGAAATTATTCTGAACATCCAGCCTAAACCAGGCACTGCCTGCAGCTCAGGCACTGTCTGCAGCCTCTGGTCCTAACACTTGGCACCAGGAAGAAGGAGCTGTCCCCCTCCTCACTCCAACCTCCTTTCAGGTAGTTGTAGAGAGCAATGAGGTCTCTTCTCCAGCTCCTTTTCTCTAGGCAAAACAACATAGCTCTCTCAATCACTTCCCAGAGGACTTGTGCTCCAGACTCTTCACGAGCCTCTCTGCCCTTCTCTGGGCTCACTGCAGTACTTCAACGTCTTTCTTGTAGTGAGGGGCCCAGACGTGAGCCTCACTAGTGCTGAATACAAGGGCATGAGCATTTCTCTAGTCCTAATGGCCACACTATTACTCATACAGGCCAGGATGCAGTTGGCGTTCTTGGCCACCTGAGCACACTTGTACTCATGTTCAGGCGACTGAGACTCTAAAATAAAACCTAGTTTAGAATTAATAAATAAGTGTTTTGTGAGATAGGAGCAAACAGACCATTCACCTGAGTTCCACATCAGGCAATCTAAGCCAAAAATACAACCCAGATATAAAATGCTGCATTTCACTTTACTCAAGTCTCCAATCTGTGCAAACTGTAACGAATGTGCACTCTAAAACAGGATCTGAATTTGGAAAAACACTGACATATGATGTAAATTCATTTTAAATTTAAATTCTAGAGATATGTTTGCAATTACCAGCATGTTGTTAAAGAACCTCATCCTGCAAATATCATCAAATAGTTATGTGAAATACAGTGTTACCATCTTCAGAACAAAGGGATCCTGAATAAGTAATCAATATCAACTGGTAGAAAATGAGGCATTAATTATGATCCTCTCTGTTTTTTTGTCTCAAACGTGGTTTCATTAAATATATTGTGCTAACCTGTATACCTTCAAGTCATCACCTATAGAGTTGATCAGATACCTTTTTGGTCTTTTTCAAGAAGGGGGGGGGAAAACATGAGAATTAAAAATCCACAACAACTTCTAAAGCATTTTATGATAACTTGAGCATTTTTTCTTCATGAATTTAAAGGAAATCAGGAGTTGCTAATAAAACATCTCAGGAGAGGATCCTCTAACACATCTATAGCACGCAAGCGTATTTTTCATTTTAAAAAAATACCCCAATTTTATAAACTTAACATAGTCTCTTGAAAATTTAATTATCATCTCCTATACCTAAAGTAGCATGCAGGCTGGAGATGATAATGACAGTCATCCATCAACTGCATCCTGCCAGTGTAATCAGTCTAATCTAACTCATTGGAGTAAAAAACAGCTACCTAGGGTACGAAATACTGAAGTGATACCACATCACAAACAAAATAACAGGCATTTAGCGTTACTGACAAACCTGAAGGTATCGATATGCTCAGCTTTTTGCACCAAAATTTTTCCAGATCACTGTGATTACTCAATGTGTGTCCCTAAGCAGAATCTGCTGCTCTGGATAATACTGATTGTGTATAAATGTACTGAGACCAAGCCTACAAGCGGAAGAGAAAGAAGAACAAAGTTTTTTCAGAATTCCCTATGTGTTTTTCAGGCAGTGGGATAAGTATAGATTCAATGCAAAGGGAAGGAAAATTTATGTATTCCTTCTGCATGCACATAGCTTTAAAACACCCAGTTAATGCCAAATATTTCCAAAGAATTCCTTCCTCCTTTTGCATCAGTGGCCTCCCTACGCTGATACTGCATTCTGGCAAAAGTACAAATTCTGTCTTTTGCTTCTAAAAGCAGCCCCCTGCTGATGTTGGTGTCCAATCCCTGAGGTTATGCTGGCTCAGCTTCATTTCCCTCGTCCCCCTGGGCAAGGTACTTTTGCATTGCTGACTGAATTCCAGGAAGGCATTACTAAGCATTGTGATTACAGGTCAGGTTCCACTCCCTTGAATCTTTTTGTTACATTATGAAAATAGTAATTTGAACAGCTTCCTTACTGTGATCACACAAAAAGCAGAAGGTTTGTGGAGAACTGCAAAATGTCAGAACAGAAGCAGCTGAGGAGTTACTCATCTACTTTTAATTTTTTGTACCAGCCTTCTTGCTTCCCTCTATGGTTACAAGAGATGAGCAAGAGAAGCCAACATTATAAATAAGACTCAGCATAAAATCTTTTATTACAGAACACAGACTATAAATGATATTATAAGGCTCAGACTATCCTGACATCTGCTTCTCCCTCTGCATCTTCAGCAAAATTATTTCAAAAGACTTCAGTCCATTAGTAGAACGTTCCATGTTTATGATACGGAAACTGTGCCGCTCCTCTTCCACACAACCAAAAGAAAAATTTCACTTGCTCTAAGCACCAAGCCAGAAAATGCATCAGATACTGAGGGTTCAAAAACTAACATTAATATAGTAACCAGATGATTGACAGAACTTAGCATGGAGGATTCATATGGTTTTATACACAACTGAGTGAAGGCTAAGTCCAGTACATACAAGGGTGTTAGTAAATGGACAGATCAGGCCAGTAAATACCTTGGACTGCAATCCCTTCCACTTAATAAACACTATCCTCCTCTCCCTGCTCTTTAGAAATCAGTGCCATCAGGAGCACTATCATGTGGAAAAGGACTCTACAGCACAACTGAAAGTAATGCAAGCTGGATCATTTTGTTTCACAGAAGAGGAATAAAAATGACAGCTCTGTCTTGTGCTTCTTTCCATCCACTATTTGCTCAAGATAGTCTCTCCTGGCTAATCCAAAGCAGCAAATGTTCACTAACATGTTACTTGCACCACCCTTTCCAATTCTACTCAGGGCCTGTATTCATCTCAAGAGCAGTAAACTGTGCAAAATTTAGATGCAAAATTTGAGATGCGCTTCATCTCCCTATGAGGTAAGAAGGTGAATGGGAGCTCAGCATAACAGGTTAGTTACAGGCAAAAGGAATAACCACTTCAAGAAATTGCAAAGGGCAATCTAGCTCACTCAGAGAGGTATGACTGGGACAAGAGCATTAAATGAATCACCAAATCACAGAACATTAGGGTTTGGAAGGGACCTCGAAACATCATTCAGTCCAATCCCCTTACCACAGCAGGATCATCTAGACCAAGTCACACAGGAACACATCCAGGCGGGTTTTAAATGTCTCCAGAGAAGGAGACTCCACAACCCCCCTGG
>JAOXOE010000705.1:3385405-3401066 GCA_028565055.1 Phoeniculus purpureus
TAGTTTTGTCCTGCTCCGGCAGGGGGGTTGGACTCGATGATCTCTTTGGGTCCCTTCCAACCCCTAACATCCTATGAGCCTATGAAAGGACAGGAGAGAAGTGGTTAGTCACTCACAGCTGTACCTGGACAAGAACATAGAGCAAATTCTCCAAAGCCCCTCAGGTAACACGACTCTGCCTTGTCCCTCAGTGCACAGATTTCTATCTCAGCATATTCCATCCAGTCTGTGCACCCTTAGAAAAAGAAGGACGGCACCTGGCAGCTACAATTTGCAAACCCAGGCTGTTAAAAAGCTAATGTTTAAGGAAACAGAATGTCTCACTAAGATTTTCCAGAAGGGTGCCACATCCCAGAGCGGCATGTTTGTCAAGAAAAGATACACACTGCTAGCTTTATTTGGAAATAATCTCTACACAGCTATTTTATTTTTAATAAAAGAAAAGCTTGGACATTACAAATGGAAACTGAGAACAGTTAAATGGATTGAGGCAAACACAGGAGTTCCATTTATACCTGATCACATATGAATTTAAAAGCCAGTGCTGTCATTTTTCAGTGCCAAATTCTTAGGGATTTAGACAGCGTCACTTCAGGTTCTGCTGAAGTATCAATCCAGCTTGGAATCAGCAGAGAAAACACCACCCCCTGATTCATTCTCACTATTTCCTCTTGTAGGTAGGTCTCCCATTCCTTCAGCAGCTGGGGCACAGCCCATTGCAATGGGGCCCATCACACACGTGCGGCATCAGGAACCTGCCACTTACTCTGATTTACTCAGGCCAGGCCAGCAGGGCAGCTCAGCTACACCTCCTGTACGAAGAACGCAATGCAGGAGCAGCAGCATTGCTCACACAGGGGAGGAACTCAGTCAGCAATGGTCAGTTAACCAACTGAACTGGTTAAGGAAGGTAGGAAAGTAGAAGGACGGACCCCACCAGCAGCACCACAGCTATACTGGTAGGTAACTGCATTTAAAAGCATATTCCCCTCCCTGGAGTTAACATCAAAGAGTATTTCTGTTACAAAAGCCTCACGTCAGTATTGTCATCGTGGCAGGAGATGAAGACCTCTGAGAGACACAAATAAACGTTGCGGTGCAAGTTCTTCTGAAAGGGTAAGGAATGGCTGTGTTACAAGGAGAGGGAGCACTGAGGCCAAGAAACCACTTCCACATACTGGACTGATTTAAACTTCCTGAGGGGAAGATGAGGCAGGTTTCAGCTGTATTTCTCCATAAGAATGGAAGGAGACATGGGGAAGAAGGGGGAAAACCGTATTGTGCTTCATTAGGGAAAATCATACTGTGCTTCAGCTCTACTGTATGAGGGAAGGCTAGAACAGCAAGTGAAAGACTGCAGCCCTGCGTTGGGGCAAAGGACAATGGAACATTTTTCTAACCAACAAGGCAACCAGGCATTTGTCTAGAATGTGTGACAGAGGTTCTCGTTTCTGCTGCCCCCATACATGTGGGGTTTTAGCAGTTCTTGATGACCATCCCAGCTCACCACCTGTTTGCCCATATAACTAGGACAGGCAGCTGTGAAGCTTAAGTGGAAGATCAGGTTCTATTCTTTACTTTCTAACTAAATACTAAAAGGTTTATTAGAAGCCACATAAGAAGAAAATAAGGTGGAAGGGGAGGTATTCTAACATAAAACATCAGGCTGTATTGAGTTATTATCAGGAGACTTTCACCAGGAAAACTTTGGACTGTCTAGCTCCAAAATATATTCTGGCAAATCTATGCCTGCAGAAGTCATTACAATAATAGGAAAAGGAAGTTTTAATCAATACTGAAGATACTGTTGAGCCTAACTGAAGTCATTAAAAGGGAGTAGCGTAGGGAGAGCTAAATAGTTCAGGGTACTGACTAATGGCTCAACCCTGATGACTAAATGTCATGTAGGGAAGTGCCCCTCTAACAACAGCCCCACTCCTAGGAAGGAAATGGATTCCCACAGCTAAGCACTCAGATATTTAGTCACACACGGTCCCTGGGAGTCAGGGTGGCCACTCCCCACATTGCCAGTGTGACATCCTCAAGCTAAAAAAAGCAGATACCAGAGGTATGGATAGCAACAAGTGCTAGGACAGGCCTGTTTGGACACCTCTCCTCCTGCTGCAGAACAAGAACAGAAAAATACCAAAAAGTCACAAAAGACAATTAACCTATTTCTGCTCTCATCTGTACCGGCATCTGTCTGATAATAACTGAGAAGCAAGCAGAGGTGCTCTGGGTATGAATGTGGGGCAGTGGAATTAAAGTAGTACAGAGGAAATATCTTACTGCTTTTCATAATTAGCCTGGAGATCCATTGCTGCCGCAGCTCAGCAAACAAAGTGACTAGCACTGAAGGCATAGAGGGGTAGGTCTGGGACAGACAAGATGTGAGCTGGCTCATCTGGAATTAACCAGAGCCGCCCATCTGACAGCCTCCTGTGACCCAACTGACACTAGGCACAGAGGGATGGAGAGGATTTTCCTTCCTATGGGGCTCTGGGAGTTGGGCACTTCTGAAAACAGGATGATAGAGCCCTTCCCCTACCCATCTCCACAGACCTACCTTTGAGAGAAATCTTTAGCAACAAATTAATATCACTTCCAGCAATGCACAGACCGTAGTCTCCCACTGTGACTCTCAGTAATGGTTAAGAAGTTCACACTGGGAGAGACACTGTGACCTGAACTGTGAATTGGATCTTCAGAATAGCTGGACACCACACACAAAAACCACTGTGGTGGGCAGACAGAGTTGTGGCTGAAGGAAACAAAGCCCCATCCAGCAAGTTTCCTTTCTTTGCTTGGTTGATGTTACAGCTCCTACTTAGCACCTGACTTTACTTACTTTTACTTACTGGGACTTTTTATTTTTTCTTCCCCTGTTTTCAGAGCTATCCTGCCTGTTACACAACAAACCCCTTCCACATTGGAAGACGAATTTGAAGCTCCACCTAAGCCAAGGAGATCTAGAATAAAGGCTGCTGTTCTGCAGCAAAGACATGCCAGAGCCTGCTGGTTAACACAGAGCCAGAACAGAGCTTCAGTTCCAGACCTGAGTAAGATAAAACAGCTCCCCAGGTGGAAAGAGACTGCGGGGCAAAGGGCTAAACACAGCACAAAATGCAGATACACTTGAAGAATCAGATTCTGGACATCTCTTCCCAGCACTTCTATTCAGGAAGTTTCAGTGTAGACAAAGCATTGGGTTTTCAAGGTCTAGTTCTGTGCTCCACTTTCTAGGCATGTTGACAAAAATATGAGGAGGTCAAGGACTGAATGAGGCAGCAGCTCAAATGGAACAGACACCAAAAGCCTCCTGGTTCCCTGTGCTCTAATTCCAGCTATCAGCCCATCCCAGCTTCTCTGCGTGGTACTGACTCCCTTCCCTGCACTCATGGGGAAATGATTCCTATGACTTTCCTACTGGAGCCTGGAGAGCTTAAATTTCCATCTTTTGCCTGTGCTCAGAAGTGAAGTACTGCCTGTTCTGCTAACGTGGTGAAGCTTTGGTATCTGGATAAAACAGCAAATTGTTAGCAGATTGGAGAAAAGGTTAGATTCCCCTTCTTAGGTAAAACAAAGCTCCTGCTGACCTCCCATGGGCTTCACTGATACCAAACCATGGAAGGGCTGTTGCACCACTACTGAGGTGGGTAGAAGCCAACTCACCACTGCACTTGACTTTGTCTGTTGAACTCTACTCCCATTCTTAAGTCCTTCCTTTCTTACATGTTAGAAGAAAAGCCTAGAGTACAAAAAAACCCTTCTATTAATTTCTACCTCTTTTTCTCAACAGCCCACAAATAAATTTTGAGGCAACAACGCATTTTTCCCTGCAATAACATAGCAGGGTTAGAGGGTTAAGTATGTACTGAATCAAATCTGTTCTAAAACCTAGTATCTACAGATAAAGTGGCTCTATCAGCAAAGTCTTTGAACACTGCAACATTACTTGGTAACTGCAGTTGATACAAATCAAGCAGCTGAAAAGTACAGCTCCGCTCATAGGAGAGGAAGCTGCAGCAAGCTAAAAGCATTGATGTTTAATTACTGAAATATGCTTTGTGAGCCAGAAAAGGGTGGAAAGCTGCAGCTTTTGTGCTGTGCAGCTCAGAGGGCACAGCTGTCCTGTTGAGAGCGAGGAACTCATGTCAAACAGCTGAGAAAAACAGCTGTGAATCACAAGAGATTATTTCCTCAGGAAAACAGAAAGAATTAAGTTGAGAAGAATGAGGAGAAATCAGAGGAACACACAGGCTAATCAACAAGTTAGATTTATCACCACACTGATAGGGGGAAACCTGCCTGCTGGTGGAACAGTAAAAACCTACTGGTGCTGCTGAACTGCACTTAATATCCTTTGATATTAAGTCACAAGGTTGGGTGAGAAGAAAATGGCATTTCCAACCCTAAAGGAACTTAAGACCAGTTGTTTGTATAAAGCTGGGGGTGATGAAGGTCTCATAAGCAGGATCTCTTCCACCAGGAGTCCACAATAACAAAGAATCATAGATTATCTTCTGGTTGAAAGAGACCCTTAAGATCATCATGTCCAACAGCTAGGTCACCACTAAACCACATCCCTAAGCACCAGGTCCACACTACACTGTCTCAATTTAACAAGAAGAAAATACAGAAGTTTGTTGGCAGGATCAGCATTTCCCATGTAGTATTTTGTGGTTTGTTTATTTTAAACACGTGTCTTCTGTACGAAGGCCCATGGTCATACACACGTACACATGAAGTGGAACTGAAAGAGCTGGCTCACTGTTTATTTGAAGTGGAATTTTTGTGTACAGTTCAGCATAACCGGAGGTAGATGCAACAGTAAGTTATTTGTCTTCCAGTAGTTTGATATAGAAGTCACCTACAAGCATTAGGACTGAGTTCTCCAGACTGGACTCAGCACTCTGAAGTTAAACCTACATAAACATGCAAATGAAACAACAGCAAACATAAAGCCAGTAGGTCATAAGATGATTGTCTGTAAACCTCCATTTCAGAGCTGTTACATCTGTCCTCTGCAGTAGCTGCTGTGGTGGGAGCAATGGAAGCTCCCAGCAGCTACAGTTGAAAGTGGTTTTTTACAGTCACATTACAATATTACATTTGGCCCATTCCAAGAAGAAATGCTCCCTCCACTATAACTGGGGACAAACATTAACCATCAGACAGGACCTGGCTATGATCTATTAACACAATTCCTTAGTAGTGTCCTTTCCTTAGGATTCTGGATTTGCACAGGAGCAAAACCAGCCTAGTACAATATAAACAGCAAAAATAACAACATCAGCTTAGCAGTAAAATAGAAACGGCCTTTCAAATAGACTCAGCAGTACTGGCTGGCTGGGTTTTTTCAAGTGGCCCACCATGTGTGTTGAAGAGAGGGGTGGCCCAAAACAGGTTCTTTAATCTGAGGGTGGGAGATCCCTGGAACAGGCTGCCTAGAGAGATGGTGGAGGCCTCATCCCTGGAGACATTCAAGGTCAGGCTGGATGGGGCTCTGGGCAATCTGGTCTTGGGAGTGGCGGCTGTGCTTGGTGTGTGGGGATTGGGCTAGATGGCCTTTGGAGGTCTCTTCCAACCCAACACATTCTATGATATCTGTAAACTGAAATACTAATCTACATCTGCACAGATGCCTGCATGCTGCAGTGTATCACAAATAACTGCCAGGGAACAGCTTAGAAAAAAAATTAAGCTGAAATGCTTCGTGCTTCCTTGGTGTGCTCTCCTGTCAGGCACAGAAACATTTGGGACCAATTAAGGAATGGATTTAAGCACACAATGAATTCAAACACCATAGGGAATTTCACTGGACTGTGCAGAACACTAAAGATGTTAAGAGAAGCCTGTCCTGATGCCCTCAGATCAGCAGGTCTATGAAGTTCTACCTCTAGAATTCTGGAGTCCACAAGATGAAAACTGCCAAGAACTAACTGACCTAATTTTCTCAGCTTCCCCTGTGAAGAACAGGAAACTTCCCAAACGAAGTTTGCAAGAAAGCTGGAGACAAACCTCACTCATCATGTAGATTTGACAGTCAACAGGCAGGATCAACACTTGATCTGCGACGTACAGAACACAAACAAGGGCATTTGCACTGGTTTGAAAACAAGAATGTGCTTTCTGGCTCAGGGACTATGAATCAGCTCAGTAACGAGCCAGTTCTCACCAGTTTGCATTGTAGTTAAAACACAGATATAGCATTCAGTGGAGATTTTGGTATTTTACATATGAAACCAATTTATATAATATTTGAAATTTTACAAAACAGCAGTAGTCGATAAAAAGATCAAGTTTAAAGTATTTACATTTTATACATCATTTCCTCCTACTTACAATTATTAAACAATCTTCTGCAGTTTCCTTCAACTTAGGCAAAAGCTTTTAATTAACTACTTCCTCATTTTGAATGGCTTTCAAATGACTTTTTACTTAAGCAGTTTTAGCCAAATCGCATCTGCGATGTTAGCCATTAGGCCCATGTTTTCAGCAGCAGCTATTTAGGGCTTTATCCAGGTTTTACAGAAGTTTTATATTGCAGTCTCTCATTTTCTACAATCAACAGCATAAGAAGATGGCACAGTATAGATGGAAACATTAAATTCCCAACTCTTAATTCCCTTCATGTCATTTGGCTTCTGGATTATCCAGTTTCTCCACAGTTCGAGTTATTCTTACAGTACCCTTACAGAATCACAGATTCAATACTTATTTAGACTTTGGGGTCATCGCCTTTTGGGCAGTTATTTCCCACAGGTACTTCACAGAGACTATCACCATCCGTGCTGAAATCATCATCGTCATCCTCATCAGAATCAGCTAGCACTTTACTCGGTGACTTCTTCAGTCTACTAAAACAAGAACACACACACGCCTTTGCTGTTAAAGCTGTTCACCTGCATGCAGAAACACTGCTACAAAGCTTCCAATGCTGACAGGTAGGATTTGTGTTTTAAAGGCTGTCCAAGGAAGTTGTGCTCCTGCTGGGGCGGTTTACCACAGACCATACATCTTACAGCTGTGACAGAAACAGCCAAGGAACGAGGATAAATCCATTCTGTTTTGAAGCACCTCAAAGCACTAACTGGGAAAACTGGACCCTTAGCACACTCACATGTTCAAAGGTGGCTGAGGGAAACTAACAGGAGCAGGCAGTACCTCTCAGTCATCAGCAGGAAAGTTTCAGTACTACAAATAATAACAGAGTTGAGTCCCACCCCACTTTTTCCATTTTTTATTCCCTGCCTCAGCAGGGAGATCTTGGAAACCAGGTTTGGGCACCTAAGCATCCAAGAAAAAGTTGGAGAACATTCAGAGACAAAGGAAATGCTGAAGAGCTTCACAGGTCTGTATCTCATAAACTCTGTCTGTTTATGATAAATGTGAAGTTTGCAGAAGCAGCCCTCAGTTTATAGACTGAAGCATCAAGAGATCAGTGAGACCAGTGTTGTGAGTGGGATACGACACGTAACTCTAAAGTCTGACAAGCCATCCTACCTCAGTTCCTTCTTTGCAGTGTTAAGCTGTCCTTGCAGTTGTTCATTCATATCTATCTGCTCTTCTAGTTCTCTCTGGAGTTTCTTTTTAGCACTTTCCAGTCTGTCTATCTCTTCTTCAGCTTCTTCAACTTGACGTTTCATTGCTTTCAAACGCAAACTCAACTGAAATATTTAGATGGCAGCTGATTAGAGGAATCAGCATAGACCCCAAGAGCAGCAGAGCACATTGCTATTAGCATATCAATGTATTCTTCATAATTACAGCCTGTATTTCACAATAAAATGCTTATTTCTGCAAACTCAATTGTACGGTGGCAAATCCAAATGTATTATCTCTTGGTGTTTGTATGTGTAGGATCATATGTTGGTGTTTACACATATTTATAGGCTCTTATATCATCTTCTAGGTGCTTTATGTCTTAAAATAATTACAGTACTGTGTCTTTAAGTGCTTCCTTTTAATAATTTTAGAGATTAATAACAATTAATAATGAGACAAAATAACATCATAACACTGGGAAATGCATACTTTAATTAATGGGAATCTGTAATCAACAGAATAATCAGTATCGACCCACATTCTTGCCAAATCTGTGATATATGATGATTTGTGCTAGTAGGATTAATAGCAGGTATTTGCACATTAGCCTTTCCCACTACCTACCTGGTCCTTTTGATCAGTCAGTGAGAGATGTTCATCATCTACTTGCAACATTAACTCCTTCACTTTTCTCTCAAGTCTGCGGTTACTGAGTTGTAAATTAGCTCTATCCCTAGAAAAAACAAGTCAAACCAAGACAGGCTTATGAAAAATGATCCAGTCCTACTGCCATAACTCCACAGCAGTTGTCTAAGGATTTACTCATTCCATGCACCACACCGAGAAACTTCACAAAAGGACATTGATGTGCTGGAGTGGGGCCAGAGAAGCGCAACGAGGCTAGGGAGAGGGGTGGAAAACAGGCCCTATGGAGAGGCCCTAGGGAACTGGAGTTATTTAGTTTAGAGAAGAGAAGGCTGAGAAGAGACCTTATTGATCTCTATAGCTACCTAAAGGGAGGATAGTGAGGCTGGTGCTGGTCTCTGCTCCCAAATTGCTAATGATAGAATAAGAGGAAATGGCCTGAAGTTGCATCAGGGGAGGTTTAGATTGGATCTTAGGAAGAAGTACTTTCCTGAGAGAGTGGTTGGGCACTGGAACAGGCTGCTCAGGGAGGTGGTGGAGTCACCATTCTAGAGGTGTTTAAAAAACTAGTAGCTATAGCACTTGAGGCCACGGTGTAGGGGTTAGGGAGCTGTTGAGATGAGGGCTGAACTTGATGATCCTGGAGGCCCTTTCCAGCCATGATGATTCTATGATTCTATGACAAGTATGAGCACCTAAGGGGAATTTCTTCTGTATCCAGAGCAACATGTAGGAAAAAACTCACCACATTCCTCCAAGATTAAACAAGGCAGTGAACATAAAAATGCAAGTGGTTAAATTGTTGTTACGATTTTAAAGCCTGATAGTAGACTAATAAAACAGTGAGGTATGAAACATGTTGGCATTGTGCCCGGTTTGAGATTTATATGGTAAATTCTACATTAATTGTATTAGAGACTTCATACTAGCAAGAGGCCATACTAATGAACCAAGATGCATATTTCATCTTAACACAATAAGCTTCACCTCTCTTCATTTTCAAGTCGTTCTTCTAGCTCTGTGATCCTTGCTTCCATCTGAGCAACAAGTCCCTCTTTACTGGTCCGGTAAGAACCCTCTAGGTGAAGGATTCGGCTCTTCAGGTCTTTGTTCTATAGGTAGAACATACTTGATTACTACAGACATGCTCACATGAACAAGTATCACCTTAACAGAAAACAAACATCTCCAGGCAAGCACAAGGTGATCAGTAAGTTTTTAACTTTGTAAATATAGAAAAAAAAAAAAAAAAGGAGAGTGAGTAAGATTTCCCTGTTATTACAAAGAAATCTTCTATTACTGTGTTTTATTAGAAAGCATTGAGTGTTAAGCTGCAATTAAATCTTTAGGCTTAAATGGCAGAATTACGTGAGGAGCTGAAAATAAAGTTCTTTGTTAAAGAGCCTCAAAGCACCTCAAACCACAGTCTCAGACATCAAAGTCTGAACAAATCTAGACTGAAGTCTAAGGACACACGTGGGACAGACAATCCAGCAGGTGGCAGTCTTTTCTCAGTAACAACAGAGTTTGTATTAACATAATTTAAGGCATCAAAACAGGTACAAACATATTTGCTACACTCCCATCACAATCTGTATCATGCTCTCGAGCCTGTCTGTAATACCATGACTTGCTAAGAAAGGTGGTGGTCCCTTTTATCAAATTAATAGTGATAGGACAAGATGAAATGGCCTCAAGTTGCATCAGGGGAGGTTTAGACCAGATCTTAGGAAGAAGTTCTTTCCTGCGATAGTCCCTGGACACTGGAACAGGCTGCCCAGGGACATGGTGGAGTCATCATCCCTGGGAGGTGTTTAAAAACCGAGTAGCTAGAGCACTTGAGGTGATGATCTAGAGGTTAAGGAGATGTTGGGATGAGGGCTGGACTTGATGATGCTGGAGGTCCCTTCCAGCCATGATTTTATGATTCTATGACAACTTTCCTCTGGATCTCAGCTTGTGGCCATGACAGCAATCTGGCTTTCAGAGACCACTGAGCCACAGAATAAAGTGCTGCAGAAAGCAAAGGAGCATTTGGAACATACTTTCCCTCATAGCTACTGAAACATGAGTCCTGTTCTTTCAGAGAATACACATACTCCCAGCAACACACTGTAGCGGGGCAGTGACAGCCACCAAACCCTGGGTTCTGCAAATGCTTACTGGAAATCCCAAGGCAGGCAGACATCAGCCCTGTCACCTCGGTGGTGTGATGATGCCCCAGCCATAATTACCTGTCTTTCCAGTGAAATTTTGTCACACTCCAAGTCTTGCTTTATAGCTCGTTCCTGCAGCAGCTCCATCCTCATTTGTTCAATCTGTTACAGAAAGGAAAGACATTTCATTGAAAGATTTGATTTACACTGAAGGATATAATACTTTGTGTGGGTGTATTCATACAAGCATACACTAAATACAACATGAGAAACAGCCTGCTCGCTCTCAGAGCTCAGCCATACACATGGCTTCACAGTAACTTCACATTTACAACCTTGAACAAGTGCAGAATCAAGATAAGAGTAGAGAAGTCATTTGTTTGATCTCTCTATTGGACTTGATTAGGAAAAAAATTAGTAATTCTGAAGATCAAAGAGAAGCTCTAACCAGCCCAACAGCTGCTACTGAAACTGTCTAAAGGCAAAAGAACTGGACAGAGGACTTCAGGACAGAGGGCAAATCATTTGACTATGTTTGGCCTCCTAATCTGCCCTCACCCATCACTGCTGCTGAGCCTGCCCTCAGGTCCTCCTAAGCCTTTGCAAACACAGCTGACGTTACAAGCCACTGGGAATTCTTGTGTAAAAGAAAATTCCCAAACAAGCACTAACAAGGTGAAGGTTACCCAAATGCAAGGCATGAAATTGTACCTTATGCTTTTTTCGTTTACCATATTGTAACACTATATTTTGATATACTTTGATCACATGTCTAAAGGAAGTAATTTCCAGTGGTTCTGTAGTTCTGACACAAGCACATGAATACAAATGAGGGTATTGATGCATGCGGGTGCATATGTCACAAGAAAACTAAGGTCAGAGCAGTTACTGGACCAGCACATGGCTCTGTTCTCAGCAGCTGGGTAGTTCCCTAAGAGCTGTCCTTGTCACACAGAAACCTATGAATGTTTCTGCTGCTCTGTCCTTCAACACCTCCAGAGATCAGGACTCCACCACCGCCCTGGGCAGTCCAGTCCAGGCTCTGAGCACCCTTTCCAGGATGAAAGACTTCCTAACATCCAACATAACCCCTCCCTGGCAGCTTCAGGCCCTGCCCTCCCAGCCTAGCCTTGGCTGCCTGGGAGAAGAGCCCAACCTCCACCCAACAACAACCTCCCTTCAGGGAGTTGAAGAGAGGGAGAAGGTCACCCCTGAGTCTCCTCCAGGTTAAACACCCTCAGCTCCCTCAGCTTCTCCTCATCAAACTTTCCCTCCAGTCCCTTCCTCAGCCTCTTTACTCCTCTGGACCCTCCAGACTCCGGCCCTTCAATCTCTTTCTTGAAGTGAGGGGACAGAACTGTCCCAATACTTGAGGGGAGGCCTCACCAGTGCCCAGCACAGGGGCAGAATTACGTCCCTAGTCTTGCTGGCCACACTACTGCTGATCTGTGCCAGGATGCCATTTATCTTCCAGGCCACCTGGGCACCCTTTGGGCTCCTGTTCAGCCAGCTGTCAACCAGTACTGCCAGCTTCCTCTCTGCCAAACTGCTTTCCAGCTACTCTTCCCCCTGTCAGCAGCTGCAGGGGGTTATTGTGGCAAAAGCGGAGAACCCTGCTTCACATCATAGTCAATCATCTAGTTTTACATAAAATAGAATCTGTTGGTTTTACTAGTCATTTTGAGCATCAGAGTTCACTATCAGTAAATTAAAATAACTGATTAATATTTTTATTTGAAGTTACAGAAATACAGGTCTTACCAAACCTAATTCAGTATCATCATTTCCCATATCATTCCAAATGCTTAGCAGAGCCTGAAACACTCTTCAGTAATTTGACTACTTAGTCATTCTGGCATAAAATCAAAACAAAGCAAACTTTGGAACTTGTGTGTGAAACGAGAAACTCCAGATCTCAAAATAAAACCCGACTTTTCTGCCTTACATAACACCTTGGTCACCCATCTGTATTTTAGATCTCTGACTAGCTGGCAAATTAATGTGCTGTAGTACCCCCTTCAGTTGCAGACGGAAGAGTTAACTGTTGCAGAGACAGAGAAACTGAGGTTTTACTTTCTGTTCTGCTCAAAAGAATGTCAGCTGTCCTTGCTGGGTTTTTTTGGCAGGAGAAATTAAAGCAGACAAGACTGTGGTGGGTCGTACTTCAATCCAGATTGTCTCCTGGATTTATGGAGAATTCCTAATGTAAAGCTACAGTAGCACACACGCTGGACTGAGTTATGCGTCGAACTCGCATCTTTCAGAACATGAAACCAAAGCAAAGAACATTGTCAAGGCTACAATATCCTGAAACAAGTAGGTGTACATATGTATATACAGACACAAAGTGAATTGGTTGTGGCCAACCCCATCCTGAAGTGGATCAGAAGGGGGGTGGTTAGCAGATTGAGAGAGGTTTTCCTCATCCTCTATTCTGCCCTGGTGAGACCACATCTGGAATATTGTGTCCAGTTCTGGGCCCCTCAGTTCCAGAAGGACACAACACTGCTGGAGAGAGTCCAGCACAGAGCCACAGAGATGATGAAGGGAGTGGAACATCTCCCTGATGAGGAAAGGCTGAGGGAGCTTAGTCTCTTCAGCTTGGAAAAAAAGGAGACTGAGGCATGACCTCATTAATGTTTATAAATATGGAAAGGGTGATTGTCAGGAGGATGGAGCCAGACTCTGCTCAGGTGCACCCAGTGATAGGACAAGGGGCAACAGGTGTAAGCTGGAACACAGGAAGTTCCACATCAATATGAGAAGGAACTTCTTCACAGTGAGGGTGACACAGCACAGGAACAGGCTGCTCAAGGGCGTTGTGGAGTCTCCTTCTCTGGACATATTTAAAACCTGCCTGGCCATATTCCTGTGCAACTGGATCTAGGGGATGCTGCTGTAGCAGGGGGATTGGACTAGATGATCTTTTGAGATCCCTTCCAATTCCTAATGTTCTGTGATTCTGTGACTAATAAAAAACTTGAGTAATACTGACTGTTCAACTAGGGATGTTCTTGTTCTTCAGCCATCAGACCCTATTCCCTGCTTCTCTGGTTTACTACAGATCCTTGTCCCAGGACCTATAATTTCATAGGTCAGCTCTTTGAGGAGTCTTGAATAATATTAAAACCTCTTGCTTCAGGACAGCAAACTCCTAGCTCTCTTAGATCTCTTGATTTCCAGCTCGGTGCCATTCCCCCACTTGCACATTCACTTGCCTTGCTGAAGGATAGAGGAACCATATTCATTTGCTTGAGGAGGTTGATTTTATCTGGATTGATTCCTCATCATATACCTTCCACAACTCTCTTCTACTTACACAAGAAAGAACCTTTTAATTATTTTGATAGGTCTCATCTTCTCAGTTCTGTCTCTTTACATTTTCTGCCTCATGAAACCCAATCTTGTTAATAAATCCTTCTTCCTCTCTTTCTGAGCTACCTATGCGTACATCAACACTTCTGGAACCAAGGGCTGATGTGTTTATGTGGAAAATACTTTCCCATGTAATACCTTTGCAATACCTCAGTCCAGTTTTACACTTCTAAGGGAAGTAACACTTCTCTAGCAGTTGAAATTGGCCATCAGCATCTTTGGTTCAGCTGACTTCAGTAACTAGTTCCACCATTTCCTAAGCTACTCCCTCTTTGTACTCAAGAACATGTTTAATCATGTGTGTGATCCTGGCCTTCCTCTGTTTAAGTCTTGTAAGATAAATCCTATTGCTAATCACTGTTAGCCAACAGTGTCTGTGACGCCAAGAACACTATTTTCTCACCACTACACAACAGTTGAAAAGAAAACCCGTGTTCAAGTACCTGTTCTCTGCATCTACTGATCCTCTCGGACAATAAATCTGAATTAGTCTTCTCTTCATCAAGCTCCAGTTCCAGGTGAGATAACTTGTCCTACGCAGAACAAACAAAAGTCATTTCATCATCCTACATTTCCACCCTCCTCAGATTGCTACCGAGGCACTCATCACTAAACTTCAAGTACTCAAACTGCCTGAAGTTTAGGCTTCAGAAGCCAAACACCTCAGAAAAAACACACACACAAGCTTAAAAAAGAGATGGCAGGGAGATAAAAGAGAATCTGTCTGGCAGAAGTAAAAGAGAGGATTCATTTCCATCTTTAATCACTTCCATCATTTTAAGAAAATAAAATGTTTCTAGAGACTGTTACTTTGAGATCTGAGTGACTGGCCTATGAATGAACATCAGACAACTTCACCTGATAAACTCATAGAGAAAATTAACTTTTTTTAAAAAGATAATTAAACTGATGAGAGAACAGCTGGAAATTAGAACACATCATGCTCCAACAGGAATGTTCAGAGTTCACCAGATTAATTCCTGCAGTAGTACAATATGGATTTTCAACAACTTCAACTGATTTTGTTTCTTCACAGACAGAATCCACTGGAATTACCAGAATTATTTTAATTGGTTCCAATAAGACACCAACTCTTCAAACTATCTTTTACCTCCATGAGTTTGATTTGTCTTGCCCGATCATCTTTTAAGTGGGTTTTGGCTTCCAATTCGTACTCCAAACTTTTCACAGTCTGTTCCAGCAACTGAGTTTTTGTTATTGCCTCATCCTGAGCTTTCTGCTGGTCTCTCAAGTTCTCTTCCATGAGCCGCATCTGCAAGCACAGTAATACACTTTAGAAATTAATTTAGAAATATTAATTTAGAAATTAATACACAGTAATAGTTTCTGTGAAGTAATGTACTTCCCAGAAATGAGAGGTTAGTAAAGCTGATCGACTATGAACCTGGCAGCTCCAGAAGCACAACAGGGACTGCACAGTTACAGGCTTTTCACAGACATTTTTATTTTATCCACAAGATGGCACCAAGAAAATAAACTTGGATTAAACATATCTAAATGGATGCTTCACACCACAGACTTTGTGGTGACAATTACACAAATCAGTCTCTTTTAGTTAAGCTGCCTGTTCTCAATTATCCAACTCAAGATCTGGGTTCTTGATTCCCCTGTTTTATCTTTCACATTTCATGAACAACAATTTCCTAATGCAAATGGAGGAGCCCACTAGAGGAGCGCTGCTGGATCTTGTACTCTCCAACAGAGAGGGTCTGGTTGAAGCAGTGAAGGTTGAGGGCAGCCTTGGTTGCAGTGACCATGAGATGGTGGAGCTGAGGGTCTCGTGTGGCAAGAACAGAATACCTAGCAGAATCACAACCCTGGACTTCAGGAGGGCCAACGTTTGGCCTTTTCAAGCAATTGCTAGGGGAAATCCCATGGGACAGGGTACTGGCAGGTAAAGGGGCCCAAGATAGCTG
>JAOXOE010000705.1:3401166-3420813 GCA_028565055.1 Phoeniculus purpureus
GCCATGCTGATTGTACCCAATCACCTCTTCACTATTCTCCTGTCTCAGTAGTGCCTCCAGGAGGATCTGCTCCATGACCTTACCGAGCACAAGAGGTGACACTGACTGGTCTGTAGTTCCCTGGCTCCTCCTTCCTACCCTTTTTGAAAACAGGAGTTATGTTCCCCCATTTCCAGTCAGTGGGGACTTTGTCAGACTGCCATGACTTTTGGAATATACTAGAGAGGGGTTTAGCAGCCTCATCTGCCAGTTCCCTCAGTACCCTTGGGTGTACCCCGTTGGGTCCCATGGACTTGAACACTTTCAGGTTCTTCAGGTGATCACAAACCTGCTCTTCACTTATGATGGGCAGTTCTTTCTTCCAGTCCCTGCTGTTACCTTCCATGACTCAACTTGGTTTGCACCAGCTGCTCCTTGAGACAGACATCGATGTGACAGTGCTGTGAAGTCTGTACTCCTGAGCTGACACCTTTCCAGTGGTATTTGAACTGTTCTAGTTGCAGTTTGCTAACAATCTTTTACCTAGAATATCACCTTCCAAAGGCTATTTCCAAATTGTACTGAAGCAGCAGCAGGCCCTCTGCAATGACAGAGCACTCATGGTTAAGCGACTATCATTCTGGACTGTTGAGTTCTAAGGTCACATTCAAGGACACCAACTTTTAAAACCAGAAGGCGATTCATATTTATTTCTGCTCTAGTACTTCTGCTTATGGAGAAATCAATTTTTAATTAGAAAGGCATTAATTGTAAAATTTATTATTAAAAGTAAAAGAACAACAATCACATAAAAAACCCACTAGCTCACCAGCACATGAGAAGGACATGTGAGCACAAACACAAGGACAAGAGACAGATAACCTGTCTCTGTTCTCCTCACAGATAACCTTGAGCATGTTTTCAAAACTGCCCAGTGTGGCACCCTAATCACAGGACTAATTGCACTGAGCTTTACTTGCCAACCCACCTAACACCGACAGCAGATGAAATACTCTGTTGATTTAACACTGGCACAAAAATCACTACCTTTTTGCTTGCAAAATTGTTCTTTCCTGCCTAATACATGACAGACTATTTACTTCACCAATTTCGGTGGTAGAGAAGCAACAGAAGAACTAAAGACCTTGCACATACAGATTCCAATAAACCTGGTCTATCAGTGTCCGTATTTCACAGAATCACAGAACACTAGCGAAGGGACCTTGAAAGAACATCCAGTCCAATCCCCCAGACAGAGCAGGATCCCCTAGATCGAGTCATACAAGAACATGGCCAAGTGGGTTTTAATTGTCTCCAGAGAAAGAGACTCCACAGACCCCCTGGGCAGCCCATTCCAGTGTTCTGTCACTCCCACTGTGAAGAATTTGCTTCTCATATTGATGTGGAACCTCCTATGTTCCAGCTCACACCCGTTGCCCCTTGTCCTTTGATTGGATGACACTGAGCAGAGCCTGGCTCCATCCTGACACCCTCACCCTTTCTATGTTTATAAACATTGAGGTCATCCCTCAAGCCTCCTTTCTTCCAAGCTGAAGAAAACCAGCTCTCTCAGCCTTCCCTCATTAGGGAGATGCTGCATTTCATGTAGGTTAAACCACTCTTATAGAATTTACTCCTGTTTCCCTCATTAAATACAACAGCACGACTTTTTCCCGTGATGTACCAGTATCAAATATAAATCTTCCCAGCTTGCAATAATATATATACACACACAGACACATACACACTTAACAGGTCAAGTAAAACATATACATAGATCATTAGGGCTTGGAAGGGAACTCCAGAAGTCATCTAGTCCAACCCCCCTGCTCGAGCAGGATTATAGAACCCAGGGCAGGTCACCACAAAGGAACTCATCCTGATGGGTCTTAAAAGTCTCCAGAGAAGGAGACTCTACAACTCCCTGGGCAGCCCATTCCAGTGCTCTGTTACCCTTACAGTAAAGGAATTTTTCTCATATTGAGATGACACTTTCTGTGCTCTAACTGACACCCATTGCCCTTTGTCCTACCACAGGACATGAGGGAAAAGAGATTGGCTCTTTCTTGATACCCAGACCTCATAGATTTATAGACAGTGATTAAGACCTCTCATAACCTCCTCCTCTTCAAGCTGAAGAGCCCCAGATCTTCCAATCTCCCCTCATAAGGCAAGTGCTCCATGATTTTTACAGACACTATCAAGATAAAATATAAATCTGGTAATGACTATAATATGTTCATTATTTTAATTAATTATGCTAATTCATTACATTAAATAAACAAATTAATTATGATCCCTCATCTGACTCCCCGCAGAGACTGGTTATCCTCTCCTGATAGATGGTCTATCAAACACAGTAACTAAGCGGACTGGGCTTCAAAAAAACCCACTAAGGGTCCTAACACTAGGAAGATTAAAAACAAACACAACGCATCCCTTCAAACCAACATAAAACCCCATCACTTCCCTATTCAGATCAACTGATAAAAGAAGTTTTATTCAAACTAAAAAATCACCAAGTAAAACAGGAAGAGCAGAACAGGTACCAAGGAGTGACACAAATTGGTTAAATCTCACTTTTGAACACCTTTTAACTGCGCTATTAGACAGGCTGTGTCATGCAAGTAAATAAATGCTATTTATAACTTTCTCCAAGCCACAGCAACCCAGTCCCAGAGCCATTTCCCAGACCACAGTATTGTTATGCCAAACAGACTTCTCTTTCATTTCTTGTCAGTGGTAATTACAGCTCAGTAATTGAAATACAGTAAATGATCATGCAGCAGCTCAGGAATATGGTTCACTGAGGTTAAGCTGTCACTGCAATTACTGTATAATCCAAAATGATCAAGTGTTCTGCTTTTCTCCCAAAGGATAAAGAAATAAATCAATGCATTCAGTTCAAGCAGCTCAGATGAGTCAAATATCTTCACCATGATGTAAAGAGAGGAACAGCATGTTTAGGCAAAGCCAAATCACCTCAAGTAGAAATCCTAGGCTGCACAAACAAATCAGTAAATAAAACTTCTCAAAGCACTGAGGAAAATGGCCCATTTACAAATAATTCTTTAAAGGGATCATCTTTAAACACCATATGGCTGAATTATGATAACCAGTGTCTTCCATATGTGCTTGTGGTTGGCTCCTTAAGCTTATAAAGCTTTGAAAACTTTGGAGTTTCCACATCAATTTTAATTCAGTTCTACGTTATGTTTTCAGCTACCACCAGTAGGATCATGGTAACTCCTCTCACACCAGTGAGGTGCTAGTAAAGGAAATAAATTAGGTACGATTTTTCCCTGAGAGAACAATTGTAATCCCTTCTCTCACCTCTGTTGCTTTCTCCAAGCTCTGCTGTAGATGAAGCAATTCTTTATCATGTTGCTCTTTAAGTTTATCCATTTCCATGTCATGGCTAGACACTTCCTCTTTCAGAGCTCCTTTCAAAGCTGTGAGCTCTCTCTCTCTTTTTCTCAAAATCTCTTCTTGTTGATCTTTGGCTATCAACACCTCCTGCAGGTCCTGCTTCATTTGCATCAGCTCCTGAACAACAAAAAGACAACAAGCAGCTCCAGTGGATGTTATCTGTGCTTCAGTGATGGAGAGCTAAGATTCCCCAAGACCAACTTCATTTTGTACAACCAACTTATGTTTGGAGGCTTTTCTAGCAAGCTAGAATATTAGTAAGTCCTAAGATTACTAGAAGTTAAACAGGTAGCTGATGTTTTACTTAATGGGTCAACAGATCTAAGGCTGCAAAAGCAGGGTGTTACACCGCCTGTAAATAAAGGAGTTAAGCTAAGGTCCTAACCTTTAAACACTCAGTTCTACCCTCTGTAGCAAAGAGGTAGGCAAGAACAAACAAAACCTTTCCTCCTGTCACACTGCAAGAGAAGAGAATCCAATGATAATTCCTTGCTCTATTTTCTGCTGAAAAGATTAAAACTTCACCTTTATTATTCCTGCAATCTACTGTACATGGTTTTGCTCCTTGTTTTGCAGTTTTTCTATTTCTTGAGCTAGTTCTCTGCACTAGCATCAAAAGAAGTCGTAGTTTTTGTCCCACAAAGTGCTAATTCTGAACTCTGATTTTCCTTAAGAAGCATTACGCACTGACAACTCTTCCATACTCTTACCAATAACACACACCCCTTCTTTAAACTGATGTTCCCTGGCCTGACCCCAACTCGCACCAAACTGTTAGAAGTGATTGTGATGACTACCTAGTAGCAGTGGACAACTCAGCTGTTCCTCAACAATTACAGCATTTGTTCTCTCATTCTGTAAAACAAAGGTACTCATACTCTGCACTCCTTTTAGTGCCACTGTGGTAGTTACAACACACTTCCTCAGATCACGTAATGATGACCTATTTCTTGGATCAATAAAAAGATAAAAGCTAAGGCACTAATTTCTTCTAGTAGTATTTTAAGTCCCATTCTTTATGCCATTCTTCTGACTTTTTCATCCTTTTTGAGATACCTTACAACTAACCTCAATCAGAACCTCTTTCTCCCCTTCATCGATGTGTTTTGCGTTATCCAGTTCATCATGCATCTCAGAGAGCTGGTCCTGAAGGTCTCTGATCTCAGTCTGGTGTTGCTCCTGCTCCATCTTCACTTGAAAAAGCCTCATCAGGAAAAATCAGACATGTTTTTAAATCTGTAGAAATACTAATTTATACTTGCAAGTCCTAAAATGATAGAAGTTCCTATTCCAGCATTCCCCACACAGCAATGGGACATAAGGAGGCAGAGAAATATAAAGTCAGAGGTAAAAATGACAACTTTTGAGGTAGATAATTATGTGGAAAGCTGCATTTTATGTTCAACCTGGTACTATAGGATTGACTACAGCATTCAAGTGTTTCCAGATTTTAAAGGCTGTGTACTACAAACAAAGCTGGTAATGGGCCTGGAGGACAGGTCTAACAAGGAGCAGCTGAGGGAGCTGAGGTTTTTTAGTCTGGAGAAAAGGAGGCTGAGGGGAGACCTTACTGCTCTTCACAGCTACCTGAAAGGAGAATGTAGAGAGGTGGAGGTCAGTCTCTCCTCTTAAGTCACCAGCAATAGAACAAGTGGAAACAGCCTCAAGTGATGCCAGGGGAGGGTTAGGTTGGACATCAGGAAAAATTTCTTCGCTGACAGAATCAGGGGTTGGGACAGGCTGCCCAGGGAACAGGGGGATCACCACCCCTGGAGGGGCTCAAACAATCAGTAGATGTGGTCCTGGGGGGCAGGGTTTAGTGGGCAAGGTGGGGTTGGGCTGATGGTTGGACTGGATGGTGTTGTAGGTCTCTTCCAACCTTAATGATGCTATGATTCTATTCTATGAACACTAAAAGCAATTTGCACTAAAAGAGAAAAAAACAAATTCAGAAATTCTCTTCTAAAATCATGTCTCTCTCTTAACTGGCAAGTTAAGAAAAGGTTCAAATCCCAGCAAACCAATTCTCTAGAATTAACTCACTCCTCTAGGTTTTGCCTGAGTTCCTTCTCGTTTTCCTCCAGCTGCTGTTTTAAGGCTTCCTTTTCACGTGTACTCTCCTCCAGCTGCAACTGAAGATCTTTCAGGCTTGCACATGTAGCATCTCTCTCTTCTTTGGAATTTTGCTGATTCTGAATTTTGTAGAGCAAAAGTTAAGCAAAATGATAGGCTAAGCCCAAGTAAATTAAAGGCTTTTTTTAAAAATTATACAAAAGAAACCCTTTTGAGACTTCCACTTGCAGAAATGGTTATTAATTTATGAATATTAAAAGCTTGGCATGTCATTAGAAGACACAAAGCACCTGCTTTTTTCCTATTTTTATTAGAAATACGAGAAGTGAAGTCTCTCCAGCAATTAGTTTCAAGTCCATCAATTCTTACCAGACTTGAAAGCACACTGAGAGCAGCCAAGCTGTTCTCATGTGTTTAGAGCATGGCTGTACTTAACTCTTTTGAATTCAGCACTGCAAAAAATATGCTGTCATTAATAAACAGGAGCTGCATGACTAATACAGTTTGTTTCTCACTCCACGTCTGTCTCACTGCAGTCAACAGGTGAATGTTTACCTGTGCAGATACCAGAGAAATTTTACACATGCCTAACACTTTTATTCACTGCTCCAAGCTCCTTCTTAAACACTAAGACGGACATTTCTTAAAGCACAGACGTATTGGGACTGAAATGGATATGAAGCTAAAAAGACTGCAGTGGATGATCACCTGTCACTCCCTTAGAAAAAAAACTGTACGTGAAGGAGCCAGTCCTTTCATAACAACAAAGGGACTACCTGAATTTCTAGATCCAGTTTTTTCTCCAATTCTTCCACTTTCCTTTCAAGTTGTGCTTTCTGTTCCACCAATGCTTTTACTTCAGCTGAAGAATCTAAAACCTACAATTAAAGAGAGAAATGGTTACTCCCACAAAGCCAGAGTGTTCTTTGACAATTGTTTCTTTTAAATCTAAAGCTACAAGCAAGGGTAATAAAGTGTAGCATCAGCTGCCTAAGCTCATAAAGGACTCTCATCCGGGTTAAGCCAAGCCAACATTTTCAAAGGAAGCATGATTTGATTTTCATGAACATTTCTGGTAATTGTCAATACTGCAAAAAATATACCAACCTAAGGCAAAGTTCAGACTAGAAAACAAATTAATTGAATCACAAGAAGTCAGCTAAAGGATTTGAACTTTTAAAGCCCTGTTTGAACACTGCATCCCTATGAAACAAGGCAAAACTTCCTAAATAAACTGTTCACCTGTGTCTTTCCAGCAGCTCTTGACTTTAAAGTTTGGATCTTCTCAAAAACCAAGTTGACCTTCCTCTTTGTGGCATCGTCATTATCAGCACTTCTAAAACAGAGACAGCACCAGCAAGCAACAGTATGATCAAAGGTACCACTTTGTTAACACTAAAACAAATTCAGAGTGATCCAAAGCATGGAAAATCACCACCATCACCAAATAATAAATAAACCGTCTGGTGAAGCACTCAGTTTCAATTATGATTTCACTGAACCTTTTAAAGAGAGGCTGTTACAAATTTACATTTCAAGTATTTTCTAAACCACCCCCTCCCCAACCCCAACAACAACAAAAAAAAAAATCCTTGAACTGTTTAATTGCAACTCTCTTCTAAAAGGCTGTAGCTGTGCAAAGACTACACAGCTTTTTTTTGTGTAATCACAAACACACTGAAATTAGCAGTAATTAGGACTGGGTTTTTCAAGTTCTGATGACTGCATCACAAAAATAACACTTTAACAGCTTCCAGAACCTGCTGCTCAGGACTGCAAAGAAATTTAATGCATCATGTCCATTTTAATTCATTTATCCTTCTTTCATCTTTCAGTAAGTTAAAATACCAGGTATTTAAAAAAAAAAAAAAACAACCACCACTAAGTAAAATACCAGGAACAAATACCACACAGTAAAATTACAGATGGACAAAGGATTAATGCACAGCAGCAGCAGGAGAGCTTTGGTCACACCTGACAAGGTAACAATTTTTCGTTGTGTTTGAAAAATCCACAAGCTTGAACTGCCATGTTCAGGCCATGTACAATACCTTACATAAGCCTCATTGCCTGGGTATTCTGAGATTTTAAATAACCTTCTTAAAGGACACAGCTGAGATACAGGATTATGGAACAGGCATTTCATTTGATTGTAGCTTGATCATACAGTTTCACATCTTAAGTGTAGTAAAAAATAAACATTGAGAAAACACGGTCTCCTCCCCGGACATTAACTATTCTCACTAACCCTTCCTTAAGGTAATTGTAAAGGATCTGCTTAGCAGTCTCTTCATTTGTTTGCTGTGCAAGATCTTGCTGGCCTTTCAAGAGATCAGGAGTTGCCTGAAAGGACAAAAAAAACCATCAAAAATTAAAGTACTGTGAGGATTGTAAATCCAAACTACACAACTGAAGTGCTCCATTCTATTCTATTGTGAAAACTTTGTGAACTTTAGGTCTGGAGTCCATAAAAGTACTTACTGGAAGGAGAAAGCGTGCTCCACACCAAAACAAAGACAACACTGTTTTGCATGGGATTACACACACGTCAGCACTCCATGTGCTACTGTATTTACACTGTTCCAGACCAATTCTGCTCTGCCATGTGGCAACATGAAGAGTAAATTCAAAATTACCTGTATGTTTGAGACTGAAGAAAAAGTCTTCACAGAAATCACCTTGGCTCCTGATTCAGGTGGGACTGTGATTCGGTTTGGTAACAACAATGTAGAAGTTACCATTCGAACTTCCTCTCTCTTACTCTGTCCTGGGAGTGTAGATGCCCTAAACAAGGAGCTTTTGGGATCCACTCCATTCTCTTTACAGTACTGCAAAGAACTGAAACTGCTGCTCTGAGAGTCTTTGTCAGGTGCCTGCAGTTTTTCAACACTTTGAGCAGAAATCTTCATCTCTTTGGAGGGTGACTTTTGATCTCTAGACAACTGCTTGTGAAAGCAAACTTTAGATGGTCTGGGCAAGTGCTCAGTAGACTTACCCAGGCTTTTACTGAAGTCTCCTAGATAATCTGAATTTACATCAAGCCCTAACGACAAGGCGCTATCAACGCTTCTGGATCTTTTACGATCATCTGGATTAATTCTGTTTCTTTTTCCTGATCTTCCTCTTCTGTGAGGATCAACTTTCTTATCAAACTTTTCAATTAGCTGATCCACTCCCGGAAGGGAACCAGTGTCAATATCACGGCCAGTTCCAGGCAAGAACGGGATGTATCTTCTGTTTTCGTGACGGTTAACATTGTCGGCGTAGATGGCGTACTCCTGGTCATCGAGTAAAAACCGGTACAAGGAATTTGCAGAGGTGGGAGTGGCAGAGGAGGATGATGATCGCCATGAGTCATCCAACACCAGCCCAGCTGAATCCTGTCTGCGGAATGGAAGAACATCTGGTCTAGGTTTTTGTGTCTCTGGATAAGCAGTGGGACTAACACAAGGAGATCCTCCTGTGGATGAAAACAATTCTGAAACACACACTTTGCTGGGGCTGATGGTGCTACTGGGACAATCCAACACCTGCTTATTTTGCTCTTGTACTTCTACTGACCTGTCCAAAGGTATCTGTTTTGAATTTGCTTTGGCTGGCTCTGCCGGATATGTATTTGTTTTCTGTACAGACACCACTTTAGATGAGGAAATCCAAGGCTTTGCTTCATCTTTTGCATCTGCAAAGGATTTAGCTGCACTGCACACATAAGACTGGCAATTATCCAAGTTCAAGTTAGTCTTCTCAGGGTCATAAGGCTGTAAAAGTTCAGGATGTCTTTGAAAGTTTAACAAACTGGGGGACTTCATGGCCCCATCTTTTAAATCCAATGCGCCATTTTCCTTCTCATCCAGACTGGTTATCTTTAGGCTTTTAAGCACGTGGGGCTGCATGTGCTGTGCTCCAGGAAACTGTGTGAATTCACTGTTTTTCTTCTCCAACTTGAGAGCAGCGTTGGAGTCAGGGGCTGGCTTGTTCACAGTCTGAGAAATGACCTGCTGTTCTTTTGCAGGAGGAGGATTTTCTGACAAACATCCCTCTGTATTGTTTAGCACTATGTAAGGATGTCCATCAATCCCCTGGACTCTGATACTGACACCATAAGACCCCGTCCTAGAATTCTGCGCGTTTCTATTTTTTTGAGTCTCCTCACTTGCAAGCTCAAGGGTGACTTCATAGTCCTGCTGCACGTGCTTAATACCAGTGAAATATGGGTCCATGACCATTGATGGATTACACCTGAAGAGAAGAAAAACCATAAACATGTAATTGCTTTAAAAACTTCAGATTATTTCATTAATTACCTTGTCCACCATCCAGCGTGACTATGAAGACAAGCAGCAACACAGAGAGAAATAAACAGATGAGCTATACAAAGCCCAAAGAAAATTCACTGATACAAAGCCCTAATGTCTGATCAATTCTGGACCAATTTAGTGTTATTCTATGGCTGTAAATGTTAAGAAACAACAGTCAGGATTACCTGCACAGACTTGGTTGCTTTGTGATCAAATTACTTCAAATGTAAGTGATTCTAGTACAATTTTGTTCATTATCATCCATAGGAATAAAGTGTTCTATAGACAAATGTAACACTCCTAGGGATTACAGGCTTGCTCCAGAAAACTCCAGCTGCTATTTTAAAATAGATACTTTGCTGAGCAGCAGCAATGGAAAAACACTGCTAATTTAACAGCAACAGAAAACACTCACTCCAGCCCCTATGTGCCAAAATAGTCCAAGGTTCAGAAAACAATAAAGTAAATCCTACCTGTGCTTTTTTAAGCTGAAATGCCATTCTTTCTGTAAAAGCTGGGTTTGTGGGTTGTTTACTGTTGCATATTATGAGCCAAGCGTGTGGTGGCAGAGGCAACGCAGTGCCCACAGAAGGCTGAAGCGCACAGCTGCTGGACTGCTGCGAAACCAAGAGGAACAAACTTTTGAACTGAGCTGGAGAGCCAAGCAATCTCTGAAGCCTGAGAAGGTCAGGGCCAAATGCCATCACTGAATGGTGATGAATAATCAAACGATACCCTGATGGCTCTCCTCACACAGAAGATAGTTAATAGTTTCATCACAGTAGCAGGCACTCACAATGTCCAGTCAGCATCTCAGCCTTTGGCAGGTTTACAGCAATAGATTAAGAGGACTGAAACTGTTCCTTCCCATCTGTCTGCCTCAATCCTCTGACGGATGTCACCACATCCAAAACAAGAACACGCCCAAACTCTGATGGGTGAATGTACCACCTCACAATTTCCTGGCTGGCATACCTGGGTAAATGCAACCAGCCTTGTGTTCCAGATCCCATCAATCTCTTTGAGCTGGGGGTACCAACAGCTACAACTGGCCAGCCTTAATCTTCTCTAAGTCTGCCAAAGCCCTTCAAACGTTATGGCAGCACAGAGTGTTTACTCCCAAGCTCACAAAAAGAGATTACAGATTTTAATAGTGGTTAAGAAGTGATTTTCCCTGTTTGAGAGGTTGCTTATTGTTTCCCTGTAGTTACTGATAACAAAAAAAGGGCAACTTTTTTTTTTTTAACCAGAGGGTATTTTAAGTAGAGGGTGATACACATTCTACTTCTAGGTTTTCTGCCAAACTAATATCCTAAATAATAGACTCTTGCATTATTATTTCCTAGTCTCAAGAGGATTTACAAATAGGGTCTTGAGAAAACAGAAACAACAATCATGCACAGAATATCCATGGGTGGAAAGGCCCTCCCAGATCACCAAGTCAAATCATAAACAAGGCTGCATAAAATCTGAATTAGGCATAAGATTGCCATTGTATTACAGAATCACAAAACCACCGAGGCTGGAAAAGCCTTCTGTGCTCATCCAGCCCAGCCCAGGACCTAACATCACCACAGTGGCCAGACCAGGACACTAAGGGCCACAGCCACTCTTCTCCTTCAATATCTCCAGGGATGGGGATTCTACCGCTGCCCTAGGTAGTCCATTCCACTGTCTGATCACCCTTTCCAGGAGGAAGGGCTTCCTAACATCCAGCCTAACCCTCCCCTGGCAGCTTCAGGCCCTGCACTCTCATCCTGGCACTGGTTGCCTGGGAGAAGATCCTGACCCCTACCTGACTACAACCTCCCTTCAGGGAGTTGGAGAGAGGGAGAAGGTTCCCCTTGAGTCTCCTCTTCTTCAGGCTAAACACCCCCAGCCCCCTCAGGCCTTTCCTCATCAGACTCTCCCCTCTAGTACCTTCCCTAGCCTCACTGCTCCTCTGGACCTGCTCCAGCCCCTCAATCTCTTTCTTGAAGTGAAGGGCCAAGAACTGCCTCCAGTACTCAAGGGGAGGCCTCCCCAGTGCCCAGCACAGGGGCAACTAGTCCTGTTGGCCACACTGTTGCTGATACAAGCCAGGATGCCACTGGCCTTCTGGGCCACCTGGGCACACTGCTGGCTCCTGTTCAGACAGTTGTCAACTAGGTCCCTCTCTGCCAAGCTGTTCTCCAGCCACTCATCTCCTAGTCTGCAGTGCTGCATGGGACCAGTTTGTAACCCAGCAGAGGGTGTACCCATCTAAGCCATGAGCTGCCAGCTTTTCCAGAAGGACGCTGTGGACGACCATGTCTCATCTCCTACTTTTGAGGCAAATTCTCACAAGAGTGGGTAAGAATTGTTTCGGATGTCAGAACTACCTACGTTAATACATAGTGGTTTTTTTGAAAATATTCTATTTGTTAAACCCATGGGTACTACAGTCAAGAACATACAACCATCCATATCTGTCAGACATTAAAAACTCTGCTGCAGTTTAGGACACACTGGTGTATTGACACTTCCTGACCGGTGACTTCATCTGCTGCTTACACCCAGCCAGATTTTACTGAGCAGCAATAGAGAGAACCAGTCTGATTTTCTACAGTTACTCTATATAAACTTAAACCAGCTGGATTTACTAGCAACAAGATCAGTAAATCCAGTCACCAAGTGCAAGCACAAGAGTTAGGATGTAGGAAATGCAGGATCACAGATTTTGGCAGCAACACAGCCTTGGGTTGCTCGAGGCAACCACAAAATCCCAAGCTGGAGTAGTGTTTTGACTTCATCTTCAAGGACAAAAACCTTGAAAATCTTCTGCAAACCAAATAAAATTGGCGCTTGAAACTGTTCAGGCACTTCAGTTTGGGGATTTCTTTTTAAAATAAACCTTCATAAAGGTGTTTAAAGACTCAGTCCAAACACTGGTCTCCATTTGGTATGAAAATCCTGTATTTTACCACTACTCACAAGAGGTTTAACTTTTCTGAACAGTTTGTTTTTGACAAAAATAGCAAGTATGACATTTGCTTATAAGGAGTTGCCAGCAGAGGTTTTCCTGTCTGAAAATCCAATACTCTGCACTGCTTCTGGAGCAGTTTGTTCTTCAGTGGTACAACAAAAACTGATTAAGAACCCCAGGAGAGGAATGCTAAAGGTCTACCAGCTCAAATCCATTTATTTCAATGTGCCTCCAAACCAAACTCTTCACTTTTCCATGGTCCTCCTTGGTTCCTCGATGACAGAATAAGAGAAACTCCCTGGTATGCAGCACCATGACCCCAAGACTCCTTGGAGTGAATCTGCTGGAAGATTTTTTCATTAAGGGAACATCAGGCCATGCCACTCTGTCTTCTCTTCTCTTGAGAACTTCTAACATTCTGAACATTTCAGGCTATTAAAAGCTAAATTATCAAATGGCAGTTGTTTACATGGAATTTATGTTCAAGTTTTTTTTACCACGAGAAGTCACCAGTGGCTTTTAGTTTTTTTAAGAGAAAAGGGACAGAACGGTTTATGGATGTTGACTCCAGATTTTTCATGCCTGCACAGCAGAATACCAGGAAGGAACTATAAAATCTGTCCTCCAGACTCACATCACATCAAGCTAGCTCTCCAAGCTAAATAAGGGGTTCTCTGCACACTACCACACAAAGTAGGTGTTAGGTCAGCAATAAATGACAGTGCTATGGAAAAAGGACAGGAAATAACTTCAGGAGGGAAGAGGAAGGAAAACTTACAGTGAGGGTAAAGAAAAGGAAGCAGACAGGATAATTCATGGAAAGGCTGAAGCTGTAGTGTTTTTGCCCTGGGTGGAACACTATCCCACAAACACACCTTTGCAAGCACGAGGGGAAACCTCACTGACAATAACACTTGTAATCTGAGGCTTCTGCAAAAGGCTGATGGCTTCGGTTGCTAATTGAGGCTTAGTTCTTGTCTGTATAAAGTAGTATTTTTACCATATTTGTCATCTAATGAATTATTAAATGGAAAATTATGATAGTTAGGGAATGCAGTAGAACTTCCACAGCACTTTCTTCTTGTCCCTGTACTGTCTGTAAACTGCCCCTGCCTGGGCAAAATCAACAACTTTCACAAGGGCAATGCAGGGGATTTTCTGTTATGTGCTATAATTCAGGCTCTCTGCAGGCAAGGGGGGGGGGGGGGTGAAATTACCCTGAGAGAGATTAATTGTATATTGGTCAGCTTTTCTGACGTCAGCATCAAAGACCCACCTAAAATTTCTATAAATGAAGAACTGGAAAACAGAGATCTGAGTTGTAAAATACTCATTCCCTTTAACAGCAGCCTGAAAGCTCCATATCCTGTCTCTTCATCCTACTCACTGGAATTAAAAAGACTCTGAAAACTCTATGCTGGGGGGGGGGGGAAAAAAAAAAAAAAAAAACAACCAAAAACCAAAAACCACATGAGTTGCTGGAAACCAAAGCTGTATGACATGTTATTCCAAGCTCCACATGCCAGTGTTACATGACAAAAACTTCTGCTTGCTGTCACACAGGCATGAGACCAAATTAAACTACCTCTTCAGACTCCAATTACAAGACAGAATTAATTGGACATATTTCACACAAAGCTAGCAACATCTGCTCTTACAAACCCGCCACATACACTTGATCTGCACAAGCTGTTTCCCAGCTTGGTACCAAATTCCACCCACCACCTCAGCTAAGGTCCCTCCTCATACTGACGAACTATTTTACCAACTTCTGGAATACAGCAGAGCAAAGTGGAGGAGGCTTGGAATTGCTGCCTTACAGATGAGGACTGCGATTCTCCCTAAGCATTAAACAACCTTACTCAGATGCTCAGACAATACACCACAATATTAATAGCCACCCTTGAAAAGGACAGGAAGAGAATTGTATTTAATAAAGCTTGTCAGAAGAAAGAACTATTAACAGCACTTAGAGAAGAGACCTTGCTTGCTCGCAGCTTGGTTATACTCCCTCTGGCTGGAAAACGCACGTGAGGAAGTCCCAGTGTCTCAGCTGTAAAGTATCTTGGTAGTCTCAAGAAGGTATGCGACAGATCAGCCAAATGCTTGTGTGCTGTGACAGACAGCCGGTTTTGTGGGGTTGTTTAGGATTTGTGCCCCCCTACCCCAAAAGGAAAACCTGTTTCAACAGCTGTAAGTCAACAAGGCTTTCTGGTAGATCCTCAGGTCTCGTAGACTGGCTAAAATTGATTGATGATGAAGACATGATTTACACCCCATTTCCTTACCCTGTTGTGTATGAAGCCACATAGTCACCATTTTACAGGATCCATCCACAGAGGAAAAGGTAGCATGACCTAGTTACTGAGTAGAAATTACAGCTTTGATCTTTATTAATAATATGAAGACCCCCCCCCAATTTATAATGCAATATTCTAGACTACCATAATCACAATAATTTGTTAATAAGCTTTTAAAAATTATTGAATAATTAGTTTCCAGATTCTCTCAAATCATAGACTAAAGGGAATCAGATCCACACAAAGCACAATAAAACAGAATTCAACCAGTATCTGAAATCCAAGTAACTAATTACTGTCTTCAAGCTAATTATATACATGAGCTACAACCCCACTCAATTTTCCCTCATTTTTATGACAAACTTTCAGACAGTTAAAAAAAAAGGTAGTAAGGTCAGCAAGAAGAACTGTTATACTATACACAGCCTCTCTTTTAGCTTAACATATTCTAAACACTGGTATCTGCCAAGCATTGACAAACCCAGCAGCTGAGTGACCCAAGGATCCTCAGAGATTGTAACAGCAGCCAGTGGTTTCAAACACAAAAGCTGGTTTCTATCCAAACACCTGATATGATTCACTCTACAGGAGACTCTGTGTTGTTCCACTGCATTTTCCTCCAATTGTCAGCCTCAGAAACTTTGTATTTTGTTACAAAGGAAATTATCTTAATACACAATATTGTTGCTGTTTAAACAGAAGACAGTATCCTGATCATGGGGGGTTTTTTTAAAAGGCAAAAAACCACATCAGGTTTGTTAAAATAAAGTCTTTTAGAAAGCCTTTCCCCAAAGAAACGGAAATGCAGTGAGGGCAGGGCTTTGTCAAGTTTTTGGCAGTGCTTTATAAACATGAAATTATTTATACTTTTCCCTAAAAAAAAAAATAAATCAATAAATAAAAATGTTTCCCTACTTTTTAGCTGGACATTATCACTGGACCTTCTTCCCATCATTCCCAACCCCCCCCAAAAAATACAGTCTTGTCTACAGGAAGACAGCAGATGCAACCTATAACCCTGGATGTGTCATCCAAGTGGTATCTAAGTGCTGCTTATTCCTAAATAAAATTGAGGATGAGCTCTAGGAGTACAACTGCATACAAAGACCATGGGCTCACCTATATGAAGACACACAGAAAAGGGTTAAATTCCATAAAGAGGGAAGTTCTCAAGTACAAAACTCCATGTAAAATTGACTTTAGAAGTCATGTTTACCCAGCCAGCATAAGGCTGTTTCATGTGTATTCAAGCTGCTTACAGCTCCCATTTTCCTATTGTTAAACTTTGTCTTAATTACATCCTATTCTTCAAGTGCTCCTTCACACACACTTGGTTCCTTTCAACTAACTCACCCATGCATTTTAACATGGCCAGCCCAAGTCACCAACAGAGAAGAGAGAAGCCAGGTAAAGACTCCATAGTGGGCCACCAGGAGATGCTTCACTCTGCAGCCCAAGCTGCCTGGTGTGGACGATACCTTCACATCAAGCACTGGTTTAACTACTTCGCACAAGCTGCTTCTCTTCTCACCTTCACACTGTTGTAATTATTTGGGAGAATTGAGAGGTAAGGCTGCTTCTACACTGAGCTCGAGATGTTTGCAGCATTATAATGCAATGCTACATGCCAATTGCTCTTGTAAGTAAAGGCTGCGACTGCTTAGCTGCTCCCTGTGCATGTGCCTGTACGAAAACAAACCCCAGCCCATCACCAGCTAAAGCAAGGCCTAACAAAACAGCCCGCACTTTATTCACACCAGTGAAACCATTCTCCCAACTCTACAACTGCTCAACTTTTACCTACCATTTTCACATTTGTTGTGTTGAAATAGATCACAAATAATCACCTGCTTCCGAGTGGGTTTACATACATAAAATTCATATTCCATGCTAATAAACTTCAATAGCTGTTAAAGTGAAGTGCTGAGAACTGAGGTTGACAAAGGGATGATTCCTTTTTTCCTATAAGAAACTGTAAATACCCAGATTCTCATGAAGGAGTGTGGAGAAAAATTCTTTTGCTTTTTTTCCCCAGAACTAAATAATCCTGAGAGATGTTTCTGCTTCAGGGGGAAAAGTTGTTGAAGCAGCATCACAGTATAAAAGGGAGGCTGCTTGCAGAGACCTCTGGAGAGAGATTCTGTGCCATCTCTCTGAGAGACTCTCCTTCTCTCTCTTTGTGGACAAGCTGCTGCAGACAGAATGGATCAAACCCAGACAGTTCAAACCCTGAACTGTCAATTTAATGGACATTTTCTGTTGTAGATTTGGGTGGATATTTCTGTTGTCATGGACTTTCTCACTAACTTCGGGGTTTCTGTCAGGGTGCTTTTGGTCAGAGATGTTCTCCTTTATTTAGATGGTTACAAGTTATACAACTTTATCCTTAAACAATGCAAAGGCAGACAATGAACTGTCTTCCTGCTGACAGCCACGCTCCTTGAGCTGTGTTACAGAATTATGAAAACATAGAAATACCTTTCAATAGGATTTAGAACAGGGCTGAGACATGCCCAATAGCTGTGAATTACTTATAGGGCTTCTGCAATCATCTGTGATGTGTGTACACACACAGAGAAGTACACAGGCACACATGAACGTGCTGCATGGGCAGCCTGGACAATAAAGTCTCCTTTTCATCATGTGTTTATATAGTTTCAAAATCAACATTTTAGCTACATTTAGCTGCAATGGTTTGTGCAATGTACAGGTAATTAAAGAATTAGGAACTCCTTCTGCAAAGGTTTGGAGTTAAACTCTTGCCATGCTGGGAGTCACATAATTAAGGGAATGGTTCTGAATCTTGGCACATCCAGGAAACCTAGCAGAAAGGGACTGTGTGGGAATCACTGAGGCATCTTCCAGTCTTACTCGTCTCCCTGATGGTTTTTTTGAAGTTGAAAGGTTTTCTGAGATGTTTCTTGAATCCCTTTGAATTCTCACTGTCTTTACCAAGGCCAAGGAGAATGCAAAAAGGTTATTATAGAATGTTATATTTTAAATCTTATTGGCACGCTTGGAAATATGAAAGCTGGACCAACTTAGTTTAAACCAGGGTTTATTCAGCTAAAAACATAGAGGCACTAATGGAAAAATTCTACAACTAATCATGTTTGTCTATGCACTTTGTCATCCACTTTGCTTCACACAAAACAGATTTTAAGCCCAACAAACTCCAGGGAGGCCACCAGCTCTGCTGGCAGAGATGGTCCAACGTCACAGCAAACAGTGAGCTCTAATCCCAAGTGCTGGTGACTCCATGACTACAACTCCACTGATTCTTCAGCACACGCATTCCTGACACCTTAACTCCTCGGGTTTAAACATTAAATCTTCATACTTGGCTATACTGAAAAAAATACCATTCTTTAGGGGATATTTTCTCCACTCTGAGGGTCAAGACCAAAGTAGTTCCTGAAAACAGTTAATGTTTCCAGATAAATATGCCTGAAGCAAGCAAACACTCCACAAACATGTGAAGTACCTTCCCTCACACAATAACCTGCTAACAACCACGTTCCCAGTGAGAGGATTCTCCAGTCCTTTGCCAAGGATAGAAAGGACAAAACCAACCTTCTATGGGTTTTTGCATGTCTTACCACCCACAGAGCATTCAAGACCTATTAAAAACACCCTGTAAACTGCCAAACCTCAGCTGTATGCATGACAATTCCACACTATCCACCTCTGTATGCAGTTTGGTAAGAGCTAGTGACAGAATTTAAGAAATTCTGACAACTTTGTCTCATTCAAAACACAGCTGTTGACCTCTATATTGTAAAGATACAGTTCTTTACTGAGCCAATAGTGTAGAAGACAACCTCCTCCTGCCCCTAAAAAGACCCATTAATTACCATCACTGCCATTCCTCAGAAATGGCAAACCAGCAGCCTGCACAATTTCTAACACCAGCAGAATTATTTGAACTGAAAATACTTTAGCAGTCTACTTTGTATCAATATCTTGTCTGCTGCAGTCCAGGCTGAGTAAAGCCCTCACATGTATGCTCATGTTGTGCTGCTCCACAACAGAAGATTTAAAAACTCAACTCTTGGGGTCATGCCATTTCACCTACACAGTTCAGATGACATTGCAGAGCCCAGACAAACCAGTTTCACCAATCCTGCCAGTCAACTTCCTACTGCACAAGGTAAACCAGAAGAAGGAACTGTCACCAAGCCTTTTTTTCAGCATTGTCATCCTTTCATCAAGGTGAAATTCCTCATGCAGGATACACTGCAGACCAGTCTACAGTGAATTGAATTCCACATTCCCATATAAATCCCATCAGTGGAACCCACGAGTGTTCTTGCAGAGAGAGATGGAATAATTCTTTCCATAGCATTAGTGACATCTGCTGAAATAATTCTCTCTAGCGTGTGTTTGTACTGAGGTGGGATTTAGGAGCAGCTAATGTCAGTTCCAATGCAGAGTGTATATAAACCACTGCTCTCTATAGATACTTAAAAGGAGGTTGTAGTGATGCTGGTGCTGGTCTCTTCTCCCAAATTACTAATGATAGGATGAGAGGAAATGGCCTCAAGCTGTCAGGGGAGATTTAGATTGGATCTTAGGAAGAAGTTCTTTCCTGAGAGAGTGGTTGGGCACTGGAACAGGCTGCCCA
>JAOXOE010000705.1:3420913-3438309 GCA_028565055.1 Phoeniculus purpureus
CAGGCAGGTAAAAGTCTTACAAGCATTTGGCACCCAATCTTGCCAACTCCATAGAATTTATCAGATTTATTCCACTCCAGGAATAAATCAGGAGGTGGAACCTTTCACACAATACAGAACAAGCCACAATTCCCCCCCAGATATTTCACAGAGGCCAAACTAGTGCCGTTAATCTGCAGCAGATTGGGATCTCTTTATTGAACACTATCGTGCCAGAATCTTTTTCCTCATTTTCCTAAATTAGCTGCCTTAGGTACCCAAGACAGTGCTTTAGGGGCTTCAGACTCTGCATTTGTCATCCACGTTCATGGTATTCTTTTCAAATCCATGTCAGAAAAGGCAGCTGAGCTGTGAAACAGCTGTTAGAAAGTACCTGCAAGTCTATTGATGCTGATGTCAAGGAGCTGTTCATTTCACTAAAGCTATCTAAGGCTGCAGCCTGCACTCGCACATGATTCTCTAAGGACTCCTGATGAGCATTTGTCACCTGAGCAGGGAAAGAAAATAAAAATGAATTTTTATAGAGAATAAAGACCAAGTTAACCTCTTCTTTCAAAGGAAGCTACAGAAGAGAAAGAACCCCATGGTTAGTTTTCCCACTACTGGGGTGCTTATGATATACACTGGCTTCAGATCATCTTTCTGCGCCTCAAGAGGCAACAAACACTGAGAATCCAAATTTGCTGACAGAAGTAGGTACCAATGTTCACTGCTACTCTGTCACCAGTGTAAAAGCTGCTTTGCTTGAAAGGACAAGAGGACACCGGGCAGGAGTCTGGCTAGAAAGTCACAGACACAGAATAAAGCACAAGACTGCAAGAAACAAGCAGATTTGGGTGGGCTGCAGAACAGCCTCATTAAGAAGGAACTGATTAATCAGATATGGGAAGAAGCAACATCAAGAAGAGTTAAGGATGAGACATTACAAAGCACATAGGGAAAAGCTGTTTAGGTTGGCCCTGAGGAAAAACTTCCTGGAAAAGGCTCTCAGGCCTTGGAACAGGCTGCCCAGGGAGGTGGTTGAATCACCATCCCTGGTTATGTTTCACAGTTGTGGAGATCTGGAGCCCAGGGACAGGGTTTAGCAGTGGGTTGGGACAGTTGGGTTCAGGGTTGGACTCAGTCTTAAAGATCTTTTCCATCCTAAATGATTCTCTAAGTCATCAGAGAGCTTTGCTGTGTTTATGTTTGTCATCTTCTGTTAAAAAATGGGGACGGGGGCAAAAAGGCACCAAAGGACATTATTTGAGACCAAGACCCCAACAGTGCTGGGAGTTATGAACCATCCAATACGAAACAGAGAAAAACAAAGTGTTACTGATGGACACCAGCCCCGTTCAGATTTGGACCTCATCTGTTAGTTGATAAAAACATAAGAACAGTAGGGCCTGGTCTGGAGAACAAGGAGTGTTTAGTAACCAGGTCACACACGGGTTAGGGCAGCGAAGGGAGCAGAAGCCAACACGTTACCATTAACCCCGTGCAGACACACGCTCGCAGGGGAAACACACAAAAGCAGAAGTGCTTCAGATGGACGAAGAAAGCCACCGGCTACGAACCGGTGTGAAGAAGGGTTCTGTAAGCACCAATTTCAAACAAACTTGGTAAACAGAAAGCAGTGCTGGGAACTGATGGGGGAAAAGCACAGGGACTCAAAGCTAAAGAGCATGGAAAGGATTTCAAACAGGACCCCCCAAGGAGCAGGAAAAGTGGCCGTCATGTAAAACCAACCCACAACCAGCCAAAACACTCCTGTCCTGCCAGGCAGAACAACGCTTGTGCCTTCTTTCAGGCAGCGTAAAGGACTAACTATGGGGCAGGGTGTCTTATAAAGTGCCAGTTAGGTCACAACCTTCTCAGGCTGCTCCAACTGCCCATTTCCTGCACAGCCAGAGATTCTGTCAGAGCTGTCGTCCCTTCACCAAGAGGGATGCTCAGACTGGTTCAGGGTTTTTTGGGATTTTTGGTTTTTTCAAACTAGATGCTACAGAATGAAAGTACCATCCTAACAGCAAGTTCAGATCTCTCTACATACACAGCACGCGGGGAACTGAAGTAGCAGCCTCCCAGCAAGTCAGGGTTCCCGGGCCCAGAACACATTTAACTGCCAAAGCGTCACCTGAACCCGGGCTGTGAAAATCAATCTTGGATATAAAACCCACAGCAAGTTTTCAGGGAGGTTTTTGGATCACACAACTCAGCAATTTCAGGTGAAGGATCCTTGTACAGACCACAGCAAATTTTATTGCTAAAGCAGCACAGCAGAATTAAGAGAGGTCATTGACAACCACAGGCATGTTCAGCTGAGAACCACAAGTCAGTTTTAGAACTGTCAAGCATTTTGGGACTAAAGAATATTGCTTCTTGCTAAAGAATATTGCTACTTCTTTCAAATGATAAAATAAATAAAACAGAGCAGAGTCTGCTGAAAAGGCACCACCTGAGTTCCTCCTAGCTCTGTAAGTTATGTGCTGGATCCCCCAGCAGTGTGTGGCATCTCCACTGATCAGCAGGACACACAGACACTGCTCTTGAGATCTGTCCTTTGTTTCCAGGAAACTGGCAATTCCACCTGCAAAAGCACCCCAGTCCTAATTTATCACCCTGAACCACTAAATAAAGGGATAGCTGTCTCCTAAAACAAGGAACTGGAGTGTTTTGAGAAACTATTTCTGTTCTGCTGAAGCCAAAAGAGAGGCTGCAGGTAGCACTGGGACAGTCACTCTCCTGCATCTCCCTCCCAGTGAGAACACACTCAACACTCACCTTCAGCTCATTCGTGAGCTGCTGGATTTTTCGTTTCATCTCATCGTACTCCCCATACATCTTCTTTCTGACTTTTTCCAGAGTTGCTCTCACCTGGTGTCAGTAAAAAACAAAACCTCACAGATGACAACAGGTTAGGATTTTTTTCAAAGCCTTTCATTACTTTCAATAACTTCCACTATTCATTTGCCTTCTTGCAAAGCAGCAATTTACTCTTAAGAGCAAGAGCAAGACAAAAACTTCAGTCTCAGGGCTTGTCCACATAGGGATGGAGCAAATAATTGTCTCTGAGCAATCCTGAGCTTCTCTGCACACACTCAAATGCTTGTAAACTAGTAAATTAAATAACAGGTTATATGTTTCAATTAACTCAATTGAACCCAACTAATAAACGAATTGAGATTCATTTGACCAAATGGTGTTTGACGTCTGGAACAAAAGCATCCACTCCTGACTGCAACACACTTCTGAAAGCATGCGAGTGGTTAATTCATTTTCCCCGAGTATCTTTTGCAGATAAACCCTTTAACGCTGAACTTTCAGGTCCATATCCACCTGATCAAGGTATTAGGCTAAAAATTTACCAACACAGCTTCCAGCCTGAAGATCAGAGCTATCAATCACATTTAATTTAAGAACTGTGGTGCAAATGACTTTTTTTTTCTTTCTAAAAAAATTAAATTAATTCCACCTGCTGGGATCCAGCTGGGGTTTCAGCCACTGCAGTCAGCCCCCAGTGAAGGGCACATGCTGCCAGTGCCAGTTTGCCCACAGTCTGCCTCCCAGCTACATCAGCTGAACCCACTTTGGGGCTCTATCAAACCCCAACTGCCACAGCTAACCCAGGGCAGTGAACTCACCTGGTCTCTGCACAGGCTTGGGGAGGGAGTGAGGGGAAAAAGGATAGCAGAAGCTTATACGAGAGGGGATGGTTCTGGCAGCTCTGCAGCACAGCAACAGGAACTCTGTACACCAGGAGCAAGCACCAGCCTACCCCAACATACAGGATTCCTTTAGGATGAGGAACACAGAAGAAACCGCTGCAGAGTGTAGGAACTTGAGAGAGGGGAGTGCTGCCCTCTAAACAGAGTAATAAAGGAGAGAAGCAAATGCTGACAGCTGGAGCCCAGGCAGATGGCAAAAGCAAAGCTAATGACAGCCTCTGCAAGCCTTGAGTCAGCGTTCCTCCCTCTGACAGCAACTCACTTTGCACCTAAAATCGGTGCAACGCCATCACCATTGACCAAGAACTTCCTGGGCAGTGAAGGTGGGCAGAAAGAGAAGGTCAAATTGTATGCCCTGGGCTAATTAGGGGGTTATTGCCAAAGCCTGCGAGCCAACAGCTGACAGACATACTGAGTTTCAAGCACAGAGACAAGCTTTATGTTTTTTTCCTTTCAGGAGAGCTTCTGCCAGTTCTGGTATCTGAGTGTGCACAGAGAGCAGCACAAAGTCACCCTTACTCAGGTTGACTATTTTAAGGCTTCCTCCAAAATACACCCAAGCAAGTTCACTCTGTGACCTCATTTAGGTGCCTTTTCAAAGCAGGGGGGTTGAGGAGGCCAGTTTATCCTTTCAGATGTTTCTTCTTTATCACATTTGAAATTCTGAGGGTGTGGGGCCAGGATCCCCAAGGTCTCTTTGCCAGTTTGCTTGCCCGGTGGTAGCCCAGTCAGCAAGCATCAGCAAGTGTTGCTTGGCACAGGGGCCCTGAGCGCAGGGGTATAACACGCTACTTCCCACTCGAAGCTAAAAGCTTGACTTGCTAGTGTTGGGAGCAGGTTCCTAATCCAGATTCAGGTGCTGAGCTAGAATCACAGTCTAGTGGGGTTAGAAGAGAGCTCTGGAGGTCATTCAGTCCAACGCCCCTGCTAGAGCAGCATCCCCACAGGAACACATCCAGGACGTGGATGTACAGAAAGGATCCGTGACAAATGTTAAAGCTGAAAGCAGAACTCACTTCTTTAATGTAATTCATCTCCTCTTTCAGTTGATCCGCTGACCAGCCATAAACCACCATTTCTCTCTTATGGTTGTTGTCAGTTCGGTGCACAACCCCATAGACCATCCCGTGAGAAAGCTTCCCCGGAGACATCCCATTTGGTACCTGGTAGAGCTCCTCAAAAGGGAAAAAAAGAGTTAATTTAAAATCAGCACTGGAAACAAAAGTTAGCAAACAAAATACAGCAACACAGAGAGACAACCAACCATCACGAGAGCACAGAAGTGCCCACCAACACTACTTCCCAAATGTTTTGTGGCCAAATGCCATGCTTCATAGTTTTGGGAAGACTGATGCCCGGTCTCTAATCGATAGAGGTGTCTGATTTCCACTGGCTCTAATGGAAATGGTACAGCTGGAGACACCAGATCAGGCTGGTGCAAGGAGGAGTAAAGGCACGTGGGGAAAAAAGCTGCCTTGGTTCACCAGCTTCCCCAGCTCCAGCAACTTTGCTGTGCATCGGGTTTGGGGAGAGGAACAGAAAAGCTGCTGCCAAGTGCCCACATTTGTTATTTGGCTGAACTGCAGAAATGAGTAATAATTGCACGGCTTCCTCTGGGGCACTCAGACTCCTCTTACTCATCTCATCAATAACTCATTGAGAAAAATATTCATGCAAACAGCAGAAATAGCTTCCCTCAGTGAATCTGTGCAAGGTCAGATGTGAGAGCCTGAGCTGCCGGCTCACCTCGCTTGCTTCTAATCACTGGAGAAACACCCTGCTGCAGCAGCCACCCCAAATGAGTCAGACTCCACGAGTGCTCATTTCTTGATTGCAAAGAACTGAAACAACTAGCATGGATGAATACATCCATGTTACAGGGTTTTCAGAAGAAGGGAAAAACACTCTGAGCTAACTCTGAAGAGTCAGAAACCTCAAATTAGTGATGCTTTCTGAGCAGAAAGTTAGAATGACGCCAGCTTAGCTCCATGCATTAGATCTGAAAGGCCAGTGTCTGGGGGCAAATCAGTTCTACAGGATTTTGCTGAACCTTCTTTCTCACCCAGGAAATACCAGGACATGGGTAGACTTGAGAATCATTACTACACTGACTTTAGAATAAGTTTGTGGTTCAGCAGTCACACTGTATGGGAACAGACAAGCTTTGAGATGCTGAACTAAATTAGGAGTCTAAGCAGGATCTGAATACACCAGAGGCTGAAGGAGCTGCAGCTCAGCATCCTAGAGAGACACCAGTCCTTACCCTGACAGCACCTGCAGCCTAAAGCAGCCGTTCTTTAAGAGTTCAGCAGCCAAACTCACACAATTCAGCTAGGAACGCATCTTTGAGGAAGGGGAAAACAAACAGGAACATCCATGGAGCAGACACCTCATGAAGGATGTTTCGGGCAAAGAACAGCACAAAGGAAAACTTACAAACCTCGCGGGAAGGCGTTGGGCACTTGACCCTACCTAAGACGTGACATGCTAAACCTTCGCACGCGGCTGATCAGGTTTCACCATGATGTATTGCTGGAGTTTTCCTTTTGCTGCATGGATGTGCACAAACAGAAACCCCACAGCTAGAGAAAGCACAGGGAGGAGGGAGGTGGCCTGAAGCTCTGTGGGACTGTTTGCTTCCAGGACTGTCCGGTTCCCCTGCTGCTTTGACGGCAGCTCCTCCCCTGTGTCAGGATAAGGGGATTACGGACAATTTTCCATCTCCCTGATAACCACATGAATAATCAGTCAAATGTTTAGCGGTTACTAAGACACCCAATTCATAAATTTATACCCTGTACCCAGGATTGTTCATTTTCCATGAGGCAAACAGCAACAATCAAGCTCCTTTGTGCCTTGAAACATGAGCAGAATTGTTCAAAGTGTCATTTGCAGAGTTCAGCATGAGATCTGTGACCAAGTTCCTTATTTTTGGAATATTACTAACACAGTCTGTGCTTTGAAGGGTGTTTATCTCCTCTGAGAAAGACCTACAAATTCAGATCAATGGGTCTGCAGCTGGAGAACAACCCACGGTTCTTATAGATTCCAGATTATTGCAGATTTTCCACATCCGTTTTTTTTAAGTGAAATACTTTCCATAGCTTCCCTCTTTGCCCCATAAATAACCACTCTTGGAACTCAGATGTTTTTTCCGGGAACGTTCTTACCTGCCTCTACTCTTACTTGCACTGAAGGATTGCAATAACAACAACTGTATCAAGAGAAATACACCAAGTATTTAGTTACCCGCTGCTGCTGAGGGTCAAAGTCTCAGTCAGCTCAGAGCGCAGGGAAATTCTCAATTCCCACCTACCCACGGAACAAGAGGAGCTGCTGCCCGAAACAGTGCTCAAAATCCCCTCCAACGTGACCTGCTGACGTAGAAAGGCAGACCTAGCCTAAGCAGTTTGAGACTCTGTCTCTAGTGAGTCGCCAGATAGCAGCAGCACACTGAAGCACAGTAACACCAGAGCTGCTTCCAGGAACTCCCTCTGCCTACACTTGTTCTCTTCTAAAAGCTGAGCAGAATCTGTCAGTGCAGTTTGTGTGTTTTCTGAAGAGAAGTTTGGGTTTGAAAAGTTCGAAAATGAAAGTTTCTGGCCCTCTCCACTCCCTCCTCTTCTACCTCTTTTGGTGACTTCTGCCTTCTTCGCCATCTGGAGTATCACCTGGTCGGAGCTGTGGCTCTACCACTGAGAGAAAATGCTGTCACTTCAGAAGAAAGTTTATGATGGATGGACAGCTTCACCTGGACCTGCAGAAACTGTGAGGATCCTGAACTATGAAGATTTTGATGATCAAGACTAAAGCTGGATGACCACTGTGATTTCAGAGAGAAGCAGGAGCCGTCTACAGTGGACGTTCTGGACATTGCATCTCAGCTCAGTGTAGGAGCACTATCACAAAACTCCATGGGTCTGTGTCTGAGTCTTCTGTGGGGGGTTTTCTGATTGGGTGTGGGGAGAGCAAATTAAAATGTCCTAGTGCCTTTCTTCCCCAAACTGAGTGGGTTGTTTCACTGCCTGCAGATTGGTCAGTGGGTTTGTTAAACCCTCCCCGTGTGTCTGATGCTTTAGCTTACAGTTCTTGGTTGAAATACAGTCGGGGTCTCTGTCTGTCGTGTAGTGTGGGTACTTGTCTGGATCCCCATGTGTCTCATCTCGGGGCACCATTATGTAGTGGGGCCACCTTGGATCCCATCCTTTCCTCCTGGGAACAGTTAATGTCATGGGTTAGAGACCCTGACTGGTGCAATCGTGTGGCAGGTGCTGAAGAAGCACAGCCTGTGCTGATTTCATTAATCACATTTAAAACAAAGGCTGACACCCCAGGGTTGCAAAAGTCTCGCTAATTGCCCTGCATCCTGTTTATATCTCTGTCCGAGGAAGTGGCATGAGCAGGATGGGACAGGCGAGGCAAAGACACTACAGAAATAAACCCTGACTGGGAGCTGCTCCCTGCATCCTGTACTGCCCATGGTGTTATACCCACTATACACACTTGCCCTGCCCCAAAGCTGGAAGCAGAAACACAGAGGAGGGGCCCTGTTTTGAAGAAAGACATTTAATGTAATGATGAGCACAGCTCTGTGTTCACATCCCATATGACCTTGAAATGTCACTAAATCATTTTCTTCTGTTTCCCCACCCCATTGCAAACTCCCTTACCGGAACATCAATTACGTGAGGCTTTGTCTTTCCATCAAATTCCGGAGGATTCTGAAAGCCCCAGTTATCTTTGGCTGGTTCACTAGTAAATAAAGGAACAACAACGAGGAACATTCTCATTATGACTGAGGTTTCGTATTGTCTGTTCAGTCAAATGATGAATTTATAGCATTGGGCAAGCTCCTGTGCTCTGACAGCTACATTCTTTCAGGGTTTTGTACCCCTCTACAGCCCATGAAGTGCCTGTTATATTTAGGGATGTTTCAAGTATAAATATAAATATAATCATAGAATCCCAGAATGATTGAGGGTGGAAAAGCCCTCTGAGCTCATCCAGCCCAGCCCAGGACCTCACATCACCACATCAGCCAGACCAGGGCACTAAGGGCCACAGCCACTTCAACACCTCCAGGGATGGGGACTCCACCACTGCCCTGGGCAGTCCACTCCGGGTTCTGAGCACACTTTCCATGAAGAAGGGCTTCATAACGTTCAACCTAACCCTCCCCTGGCAGCTTCAGGCCCTGCCCTCTTGTCCTGGCGCTGGTTGCCTGGGAGAAGAGCCTGACTCCCACCTGACTACAACCTCCCTTCAGGGAGTTGGAGAGAGGGAGCATAAGGGAATCACAGATTCACACAATTACTGAGGCTGGTAAAGTCCTCTAAGATCATCAAGTCCACTCTAAGACCTAACATCACCACATTGCATAGACCATTGCACTAAGCGGAATGTAAGAGTTTGAGGCTCCCTTTGGGGACAGCCAGATTGGCTAAAGCACAGAATCACACTGAACATTAGGGATTGGAAGGGATTCAAAGATCATCCAGTCCAATCCCCCTGTCACAGCAGGATCCCCTAGATCAAGTCGCACATGAACGTGTCCAGGCAGGTTTTAAATGTCTCCAGGAAAGGAGACTCCACAACCCCCTGGGCAGCCCATTCCAGTGCTCTGTCACCCTCACGGTGAAGAAGTTCTTTCTCATATTGATGTGGAACCTCCTCTATTCCAGATTACACCCAGTGACCCTTTTCCTATCATCAGATGCCCCTGAGCAGAGCCTGGCTGCATCCTCCTGACATCCTCACTTCACATATTTATAAACATTAATGAGGTCACCCCTCAGTCTCCTGTTTTCCAAGCTAAAGAGACCCAGCTCCCTCAGCCCTTCCTCATCAGACAGATGTTCCACTCCCTTCATCATCTTTGTGGCTCTGTGCTGGACTCTCTCCAGACGTTCCATGTCCTTGTTGAACTGAAAGGCCCAGAACTGGACACAGTATTTCAGATGCGGTCTCATCAGGGCAGAGTAGAGGGGGAGGAGAACCTCTCTCACCCTTCTAATCCAGCCCAGGATGCCATTGGCCTTCTTGGCCACAAGGGCACATTGCTGGCTCCTGGCCATCCTGCTGTCCACCAGGACCCCCAGGTCCCTTTCTCCTACACTGCCCTCCAACAGGACAGTCCCCAACCTATACTGGTACCCGGGGTTGTTCTTGCCCAGACGCCAGACTCTACACCTGCCCTTGTTATAGTTCATTCAATGTTTCCTCGCCCAACTCTTCAGCTCCCAGTCTGAGTCTGAGACTCAGTACTGCTGAAACCCTGCTGCAGCCAGGCAAGAGACAAAAATTCCTGGCGTGTTTTCTCATTTCCCTTCTCTTGTCCATGTGTCCAAACGAAAGAGAAAAACTTGTCCATACAGATCTTCCAAACACCAAGCTGCAGCTTCCAGTCACAACTCCTAATCTAGCTGCGGCAGCAGTGGACAAAAATAAGCCAGATCCCAAACAGGGACAGCACGGTTCATCTGGTGATTATGATGCAAGACAAGGCAGGCGTCAAGACGCGCAGAGTTTGCGTAGAGGCCGAGGAGCACAATATTCCTTTGTCCCTGCTGCTGAAGTAAACAGCCCCACACCACTGACACCCATTGTCCAGCTCTCACAGAGCCACCCAACAACATCGGGATCATTTCGGATTCGCTGTAAGAGTAATTCAGACACGTTCGGCAGGAAAGAGCAAACTTTGCTCCTCATGTGCCTCTTTCAGGATAGCGGAGCCTAAATATGAAGATAAAAACCTGACTTGACACTCTGGAGCACCAGCTTGCTCCCCTTTTGGATTCTGAGATCCACTTCTATGTGAGAACCACCTGCCAGCCCTTCTCAGAAGTTGGGGAGAGGCCACCCTGACGCAGTAAAACCTGCAGCAATTTTACTGCAACACAACTGCCCTCTCCATTGCTCTGTGAAAGCTTTCTGATGGAGCTCCACCATTTTGTGATAGGGCTCCGGTGCTTGGTGATGGAGCTCCATGTCTCTTACACAGGCTCAGTTTTATTTCATGGATGTACAGTAATAAAAAAGTCTGTGTAGAAACTCAGACTCCCAGAATGATTGAGGCTGGAAAAGCCCTCTGAGCTCATCCAGCCCAGCCCAGGACCCAACATCACCACAGCGGTCAAACCAGCGCACTAAGGACCACAGCCAGTCTGTCCTTCAACACCTCCAGGGATAGAGACTCTGCCACTGCCCTGGGCAGTCCATTCCAGGGTCTGATCCCCCTTTCCATGAGGAAGAGTTTCCTAATATCCAACCTAACCCTCCTCTGGTGGCTTCAGGCCCTGCCCTCTTGTCCTGGTGCTAGCTGCTTGGGAGAAGAGCCCGACCCCCACCTGACAACAACCTCCCTTCAGGCGACCGTAGAGAGAGAGTCAATCTGGCATTTTCTCCTCAACTTGTGGGGCTGCAACAAAAATAGCTTCTGCCGGGCAATGAAGAATAACTTCTGATCAGAGAAGCATAGAATGGCTTAGGGTGGAGTGGACCTCCGACATCAGGCTCCAAACTAAGTGACTGGAAGACCAGTAACAGCTTGTGTGCTTGTGGTCAAGAGAGCCAATGCCATCCTGGCTTGTACCAGAAACAGTGCAGCCAGCAGGAGTAGGGAGGTGACTGTCCCCCTGTACTGTGCACTGGTGAGGCCACCTTGAGTACTGGGGGTAGTTCTGGACACTTCAGTACAAGAGAGATATCGAGGGGCTGGTGTGGGTGCAGAGGAGGGCAGTGAAGCTGGTGAAGGGCCTGAAGAATAAATCTTGTGAAGAGTGATTGAAGTAGCTGGGACTGGTTAGTTTGAAGAAGAGGAGGCTGAAGGGAGATCTCTTTGCTCTCTACAACTACCTAAGAGGAGACTGTAGAGAGGTGGGTGCTGGTCTCTTCTCACAGGTGATTAGCGATAGAACAAGAGGGAAGAGCCCCAAGCTGCAGCAGGGGAGGGTTAGGCTGGACAATGGTAAAAACTTTTTACAGAAAGAGTGGTCAGACACCGGAACAGGCTGCCCAGGGAGGGGGTGGAGTCACCATCCCTGGATGTGTTTAAAGGTCGTTTAGGTGTGGTGTTAGGGCATATGAGTTAGGGGTGAACTTGGTAGAGCAGGGTTGACGGCTGGACTCAGTGAGCCCAAGAGGATTTCAATGATTTCGAACTGAATGATTCTATGACTCCCAAGCTGGTTTTTTGCAACTGAAACAGCCCTCAGTGGTGCTCAGCCCCAGAAAAAAGCAGACAAGTAACAAGAAGTCCATAAGCCGTCCCGTGTCACGTTAGGGCAGCTCACAATCACCTCCTCCAGATGAAACACTTGAAAGAGGAGATTAAAGCTCAACATCACACCACAGGCTATTTATAGTGTTCTGGGGTTCCTGCTGACACACCAAGGTCTTTGCTCTCCTCTCTCACCAGCAGCAGGCAGGGGCCCACAAGAGTCGGTCCCAGTCTCCCTCCAACATTTGTCCTGCCCAAACAGGAGAGTCAGCACCAGGTAGCCTGGCTCCATGTCCCCAAATGTCCCAGCGAGAACAGAGCAGTCCCATCGATCACCCTGGCAGTGACACTATTAGATTTGTTTCATCGAAAACATGGTCCTTGTTCCTGTTTTCTTAACACCCAGCATCTGAAGACAGCCCAGAACTCCAGACTCCGACAGGACAACAGGGGTTAAATTTGATTCTCAGCGAAGTTTTGGGTTTTAGACCTTAATCTACGAAGTGTGAGGCAGGAAATTCATCAGTCCCCTAGTTCTCTTATCCCTCATTGCTCTCTATTGTCCCTATTTCCAAGAATCACAGGACATTCGGGATTGGATGAGACCATAAGTGATCACCCAGTTCAATCCCCCTGCCAGAGCAGGATCCCCTATATCAAGTCACACAGGAACATGTCCAGGCAGGTTTTAAATGTCTCCAGAGAAGGCCACTGATCTCACAGAACTGTGTGAGAATTACCAAACCTTTGCAGAAGATGGTGTTCTCAAAGAGCTTTAACAGAGTCAGTTGAAGGTGGTTGAATCAGCAGAGACTCTATCACTGCTTGGAGGAGACACTTTTAGAGTCTGTAATTAAATTTTGCAGTATCTGCTATCAGCGATCCCAGCAAGACTGGTCAAGGGTCCCGTGTGTGCTCTAAGTGATCATGTTTTGTAGGACTCAGCCAGAAAGGATCCATCTCTTCAGAGATGAGGAAGAACTGCTTCACTGTAAGGGTTACCGAGCACATGAACAGGCTCCCCACGGAGGCTGTGAAGTCTCCTTCTCTGGAGACTTTCAAGACCCATCTGGACGGGTTCCTATGTTTGAGCAGGGACGTTGGACTCAAGGACCTCCAGAGTTCCTTCCAACCCCTAATGATCCGTGTATCCGTGTCTGCGCAGTACACTGGAGCGCAAAACAAGCCCAGGTTTTATTTTATTACCTTCCATATTCTGTCCTCACCGTTCTCTGCTGTCAACCCCACTTGCCTTTCTTTGTGTTACGGGGCAAATGCAGCTGCCACAAAGTCCCCTCAGAGAAAAGAACTGGTCACGTAGGTCCCTACAAACTGCCCCAGCCCTGATCATCCACACTTCTCTCTCACTGCTCAGCATTATTAACCTGCTCAGCACAGTGAAATGAGTAAGCCATGAGTCAGTGCCTGTCCTCCTCAAAAACAAATTTACATTACTCCTAGGGCGACAGGCCCATCTGCCTGGGCCAGTCCGAAGGTTTCTTCTTGTCAGGTACAAAGTGACAACAGACTGACAGAGGCAGTGACTGAAGTGCTACAACATGGTTTATCACTGTTCAATGCAGGTTCACATAGGTTTTGCATTCAGGCCTCTCTAATCCATTCTGCAAGTAAATCTACAGAGCCCTAAGGACCTAGGACCTTGCCAGAGCCAAGCTGAATGTGTACGAGATGCCAGCACAACAACTACCTGATAAAGAATCTTTATCTTGACCATCTGACTTTGCATTTATTTTTGTTGCTTTAAGTTGTTTGTCTTTCTGAGTCATTTTATAGTTACTTCTGCTTCTGAGTTCCACCAAGAAATTATTCCAAATAAATCCACTGTGGTTTTGCTTCCTATTGTTGAGCTGCTACTTGGGTCTGAGACCTTGGGTCTGGGAAACTCAGCCACCTCCTTGTTTGGGTTGGAATTATCATAGTGTAAATGTGGTGGAGTGTGGAGCCTGTCCAGCTCCCCTTCTTAGCCTCCATCCTTCAGACAAATTGAACTTCATCTACTGCTCTGCAACAGCTCTTATGGAACCAGCTCTGGACCAGAGCAGCTGTAACAATTAAGGTGTGCAGGCTACCTGCAGTTTCTGCTGGTCTGAGCCCTTTCACACACTTGACCTTCAGATCACTTTCACCTCAGCACAACCTTGAATTCTTTGTGTTTCTTATTATTCCCACCGTCATCCACTGCTGCAAAGCTTGTAACGTGAAGGCTTGAATCCTGCGCACTGTCAATATGAAATCCCCCTCAGGTGAGGAATGAGACTCTGTTTAGGGCAAGACCCTACCCTTGACAGCAGTTTCCTCCTCGTTAATATACAAATGCTGAATTACCAAGGCGCCTCAGCCCAACCCACCCACCACTCCTGTGCTGCTTCACCACTACCGGCCTGTTCTATAAGCGGTTTTGCTATTCCCCAGCTCTGAGGCTCAGGCACAAAGCTCACAGCTGACTTCCACGTGTTCTTCAGTCTCACAAGAACTGACAGATGTCCAGAGCACCCAGGCTTCAGTAGATGATGCCCAGATCCATTCCTCGTTCAGACAGCATTTAACTGGGGTTCTTAACACTTACGGTTTTCTTTCTCTCGGGTTCCTTTGCTCCCTGTTCGGGCTGTGAGCCTTCATCAGGGGGTACCGTCAAGCGTAACCTGCAGACATTCATCTGGAAGAGAAACAAAGGTTTGCTTTTAGATGTAAGTGTTTCTAAAGATAGTAATAATGCTAATGATGATTACGAGGGTAATAATAACAATAATTTAATCACTTGCTTTGCAGAATGAGCCGTCACGACACTCAAGTGTTAATTCAAGTTTTAAATCAAGTTTTAATGACCTGTGTCCTCACAGCTGACATAAAAGATTACTTTTTCAAGGTTGGAGGGAGTTTGTAGCTGGAAAGAAATAACTCAGGGGCATCACATACCTGAAATAGCAAACATCCATTTCAATCACCAACACCTTCTTAGGGGCTCACAAACACTGAGAGCTGAGATAACAGAACAATGAACATCGTTCACTTCTTTCTCAGGTGCCTGTGCAGAGTTGGGATTCTTTCCAGCTTCAAAAGGGAGTGACTGCCCCTCTTCTGCTCAGTAGGTACCCAAGTATTCCATCCAAGGGCAGCTCGGTACTGCAACCCGTGAATGTGAGTGGGAATATTATTGAAATCCAACACAGACAGGCTGTTTGGAAAAACTAAGCTTCAGAAATGCTTCAGAGAACATTTCAGAGGTATTGTTTCCTCCTACCAGTAAGTTCTAGTGTCCTGAGATACCGATAAGGGTCCCATGAAATATGTGAGCTAGCTGTGTCCAGATTATAAAGAAGAAAAAACCACCTCAATTCTCTAATCAGATCGAGGTGAAATCTACCCTACTCTTCTGAACCACCTGTGGAGGCAGTGGGTTCCTCTCCATTCACTAGCCACATACCAGCACATCAGGAATGAGAACTCACAGACGCTGTGACATAACCCCCCCAAAACTTCATTTAAAAGCAGGCTGTGCCCTCATGTTTCCCAACGGATCCTGAAGCAATGAAGTGCACCTGAAAGCGATGGATCCTGGCACCCTGGCTTTTGACCAGACTCTCCCATATAGACTGCAGAAGCTGGAGGTGCTTCCTGCTAACCAGTTCCTTAGAAGGTCAGCTTAATGACATTAACTCCTCAGTTTTGGGTTCATAAGGTAATTAACACCATCTTCTCTCATCTATTCAGTTCCCATTTCCCCCCCCCCACCCCGTTTACCATGCTGGGGGAAGCCAGAGCCAGGTGCTCCTCCACGAAGCCAAAGAGAAACCAGACCCAAGTATCAGAGGCAGAACTCAATTTGTGCTGTGCAGGACACGACAGATGCCAACCATTTTTTCAACAGTGATTTCCAATGAAGCAAAAATGGACTGAAAGGAATGAAGACAGAGTAGGGGAAACCATGAACAAACACCCCAAACAACTCAGAAGGTCAGGGGAATGTTTGTGGAGCAGTGAGGGGCTTTCCAAGGCTTCCCTGGGCTAGCATACGGCTCGCCTGTTAGTGTGAGACTGCTCATGGCAAACACACTCACAGGTTCATGGTGTAGAGACCGTAAATAAGCAATTATGGCTGCGCCTGTCGAGCCCCTGGTGAATCATGAGTGCCCCATATTACAGCAACCGGTGAGCTACGGGGTTATTAGGAAGGAAATCATGGGAGTCAGGTACAGAGGGTACTCAAATCAGAAGGGCTAATAACAGTCATTTGTTGAGGCTAAAGCCACCGTACAAAGGGTTAGCATTAAACTGATTTTCTTGCCCTTTTCTTTTCACATTTTCTTCTCTGTTACCCTACTGAAGCCCTTTTTTTGCTCCTCCACTTCCTCATTTCCATGCTACTCCTGAACCACCTCAAATGAGCATCTATTCTCACCTCAAAGCAGCATCTCTGACACAAAATCAGGTTCTGCTGCTTTACTTTGTAGCCTCTTGATGCAGATGTCAAACAGAGGGTGGCATCGGCAATAATCTCCTGTGGACTCCAGACTTGGAGTGGTGCTTAGTGAGGCTTGGACCACCCAGTTCCTCACTGGGACAAACTTTTACAGGCTACACTCTTGCTTCTAACAATAGAACTTCCTCAGCATCCCTGGGGAAACAGCAGCACGTAGATAAAGCTGCCACTTTGTCCTGCTTCTCCCGGGCCAGCGCTGACGCAGACAGACAGAACTACAGAGCAGCCTGGTAAAAGCCCAACCATGCTGTAGAGACTGGGAGGGAAGAACAGCAGCCAGGGCCTTTCCCTCTGTCCTCCAGAAGCAACGCTGTTCCTATCCTGTTACCGCTCTGCAGTAGTTCCCGAAGAACCACCACATGAGGTACTGCCTGTTGGCAAGTTTCCTCCCTCACGTGAACGAGTAGCTCAGGTGGAAATGGCAGCAAAGACCCCTCCAACAGCCAAACCCTGCTGCCAGGATGCCTTAAAACGGAAGTGGAAGTGTCACAGGAAGAGCCTCAACTCACAGCTGAGGATGGAGGCGTCATTTCCAGAAACAAACCAGGTTATGCAGAGAGGAAGCAGAGAGAAGGAAGAGCTCTTCCCTAGCAGGGCAGAGGCTGAGGTTCACACTCCTCCAGCTGCTGACTGACAGGAGGACCAAGCGAAGAAAAGCTGGGACAGAAGGGGCTTCCACCCCACCTCTGTGCCAGCAGCTGTGAGCCCAACTTTTACAAGAAACGCCAGGCAGAAGAACCAAGAATCGGGATCTCTGGACTATCAGAGTTTGGGTTGATTTGCTTGTGGCCAACATGCCAACAACGCACAGAACCAACAACACCACACAGGGCCAACATTTCACAGTCAGTCCTGGCGGTTTGACACCATATTGTGGTTTGAAAATTACCAGAATTTTCAGACTTACAGGTTTGTGCTTTCATGAAGGAAAGAAAACATCCTGTTGCTTTAAGAGGCTTCTCTTCCC
>JAOXOE010000705.1:3438409-3477952 GCA_028565055.1 Phoeniculus purpureus
GAGAACCTCAGCCTTTTCCATGTCACTTGTGACCATATCACCTGTTTCCTTCCTGAGGGGGCCCACACCTTCCCTAGTCTTCTTTTGACCATTATATACCTGTAGAAGTTCTTGGTGTTCCCTTTGACCTCCCTGGCTAGGTTCAATTCAAACTGTGCCTTGGCTTTCCTAACCAGACCTCTAGCTGTTCGGGCAGCTTCCTTACATACCCCCTATTCGAATCCACCGTCAACCATTACTTGGGAGAAAAGACTGACCCACATCTTGCTCCAACCTCCTTTCAGGTAGTTGTAGACAGTGATGAGGTCTCCCCTCAGCCACCTCTTCCTCAAGCTAAACACCCCGGAGTTCTCTGAGAAGTTCAGAGCTGCTGAGAAACTTGTCTTGTCTCCATGAGACAGCAGATCTGAGCATTTTCTATGGAATCTATTTGCAGTGCAGGGAGCCTTTGGATGGGCTGCAGACCAAAGTTACAGGAACCTAGGGAGTTCTAGTCACAGGGTTACGTCCATTCTGAAACTAGTCTAATAAAATCAAGTTATTTCAGCTGCAGTGGCCTGCAGGGACAACAATATTTGCTTTCTTTTGCATCTTCTTTGTCAATCCTCCTTTCCAAAAAAAGGTGTTAACTGATCACCTGATTCCTTCGTGCACTCATGGAATGGTGTGATTTACAGAACTGCACAGCCAGCTCGGCAGGAAAAGCCCTTTAAGCTCCTCCGGTCCAGCCATTGCCCCAGCACTGCCAGGACCCACTAAGCCCTAGCCCTCACCCCACATGTCCATGGCTTTGCAGCCCCTCCAGACACGGGGACTCTACCACTGGACAACCCTTGTGGGGAGGAATTGCCCTATTTATAACCCCTATGTTATTTTTCTGCCTAATACTGAACAAGCTGCATGTAGCCCCACTAGCTGCTGGCTCCTGGTATTTTCTTTCCCCAGCACAATTATAGAGGGCAACACCCCCCTAGAAGGTCTCAGGTACTGCAGACAATTCAGCTGCCCTTATAACTACAAATAAGGTGCTCGAGCCAGTGCAAACAAGTGATGCAATGCAAGCTGTGCTCTTGCCTCCAGAGGGTGGAGAGCATCCCCCAGCCAGGCTCTCCACTTGCTTTTTCCCAAGGAGAACAACTTGCAAGGTCACTTTTGAACCCTAACTTCCCATGGGGTGGCCACAGTCCACCCAGTAGAGCTAAGGGAAAAGAAAATTAACCTCTGAACTGTCTTTGCTCAGAGTACACAAGCTAACAAACAGCCATGCACAGCACTAATTAATTGCAGCTTCCCTTGCAAGGATCTCAGAATCACATAACAGTTTGGGTTGGAAGGGACCTCAGGGATCATCAAACCCCTGCCATGTGTTGGGACACCTCTCACCTTGAAAGCTTCTCCTAGATAATCAGAAAAGCTGCATGGCTAGTGCTGAGTTGTTTATTTGGAAGCCTAAATCAGATGGTGGCACACCAGTGTGTAAATCCCATGTCATTTCCAAACACATGAGCTTCAACAATTTCCTTAATGTCTCTCTGTGTTGCTGGTGACTCTCATCCAAATCTATAGCTGAGAAATTGGTTTCACTAGAAGGAAAACAACCCCATCTAAACAGAAGAAAACACCTGTCCCTCCTGCTTTTTCAACCACTGGTGGAACTAGGACCAACAGTGCATAGAGATGGGTGTAACAGGATTTGACAGGATGAGTACTAGAACAGTTCTTCGGTTGTTAATCAGAATTGTTTCTACGGCCACCATAATTTGACCACCTAATACCTACACTGGTTGCCCTGGTATACCTCACAGCACCTTTTTTAACTATCCAGGCTTACCTCTTCTCCTCTTCCTTCTCCTGCTCTATTCCCAGCCTGAATCCATTTCGGCATTCTGTGCACCAGGTGATTCTCTCCTGTTATCACTGCCTCAGCCCAGCTGACTTTGGTTCAAAACCTCTTCTCATGGCAGTCCAACCCATTCTCTTCACCAAAGGACAATGAGAAGCAACCAGCCAGACTTCTTAAAGGCCAGCCCAATGTTCTTTGTGATTGTTTCAGACATTTCTTGCTTCTAATATCAAACAAAACATTTTTATACCACCAGCCTTTTGCAAACAAACCAAGATCCCTTAGTAACAGCCTAGAGAACTTAAAAAACCTGATCATTTTTTGATTTAAATGTAAAATCAAAAAAACCCCATTCCAAACCAGAGCACAGCGCTGCATGGAGAGATGAGCAGGAGAAGACAGCACAAATGCTGGTTATTTGGTACCACTGGGAGGTTGTTTGGTACCACTGGTGCAGACCTCACTCTGTGCGTGGTCTGCAGTAGTCTGCAGGGAGACTGCACCACCTACAAACCATCATTGCTGCATCATCTTCTAGCAGCTTCCAAGTACCTTCTGCAGTGATGGCAAGGCCATGCTTGGGGCAACCTGTGCTAGATTGGACTGAAATTGTGCAGCCACAATAAAAATAACAGAGTTTTCCTGCACGGCGTTACGCAAACCCACTGAAATCGTATTCCACAGCACCTACAGGAATCCTGAACCAAAGGCAAGACCTTCCAGCAGGTGATATCTCTTGTCTCAGTGATGTGTCCCACAACAAACAGGGGCACAAGGCTGAAGGCAATACGTGACCCTGGTAAAGGAAAAGATACCAACCAGCAAAACACGGGGAAGAAAAAAGACAAGACATTAGATTTTTGTTTTGGAGCAGGAGCAGAACAAATGTTCGACTGAAAAGCTTCGGGTCCAGCTGGGAGAAGGCCAAGACTAATTTAACCTTTGGTCAAATGGTTGGGAGTGAGCTGGTTTCCTTTTTCCTCTTACATCACTCCCAGAGATTTGGACAAAAATAATACGGCCCCGATTACATGACTTTACAGGCTCTCATAGTGCACGGGGGAGGAGAGTGCTGAAACCCCTCGGAGACAAATTAATCCCAGCAAAGCAACAGCTGTAGGATTGCAATAAACAGGGAAAACAACGACAATGTTTGCATCGTGCACTTACAGAGTTTTAACGTAACTTATTATGGGCATGAGATTACCGGATGGGGGCTGACAGCCTTGTGTCATCGTGAAATACCAGTTGTCGGGTTGTGTGGGGTTGCTATTAGGAGATTTAAGCACTTAGTATATTCTTCTAAACAAGCTCCAGCAGATCCAGGTATGAGGTGACTTGTCTGGCTTTCAGAAAACAGATGCAGTCAGGGAACATGTTATCTACGGGGTTTTGGAAATGGGCTGGAAGAGATCAGCACTTCTGTCACTGTCTGCCTCACACAGTCCCTGTGACTGCTCAGGTGTGGAACAACTGCTCTGCCTGTCCTACTCACTCCCTGCACCCTGATACAGGGTGCACAACCTCCCGAAGAGCTCTCAGGGGTCTATCATAAAGACCTTCCTCAGCATCTGCACTTGAAAACTAAACTAATTCCCTAGTCAAAGCAAACAACAACCCTCCCATCCCTGATTTTCAGTTACTCCGTGCAGATACCCCTGTACTGACGCTGATGTGGGACCCAACATGCATGGGTCTCCTCTGCTGTAGCTCACACACCTCTTCTGGAAAAAACCAGGCTGGCCTGAGGGCAGATTCCAGCTCAAACCTCATTGTGTCACCCATGGGAAGGTGCTGAAGGTGCACTGTGAGCTCAGGGGAGAAGCTCAGTCACCTGTGTCTGGCCATGGTGATGGCCACAGAGGGAAGAGGTGGCCATGGCCCGGCACTGTGGGCTCATCACCAGCCTCCCCCAGAATCGTGACCCTGTGGGCTAACGCCAGTGGTCTGGCAGGGGCTCCTTCTGCCCCATAGCTGAATGGTGCTGTATAAGAAAGACTCCAAGGAAATTGGGTATTTTAGTGTGATGAAGCTCCAACCCCACCTCCCTGTGTTCCTAGCAGCCGGGGGAAAGCTGCGCCGTGAGTGACAAGTGCAGAGACCTTTATGTGCACCATGAGGAGAGAGGGAGATGATGCTTTTTTCCTCAAACTGAGAAAATAGGGTCATATGGAGGGGTATTTTTAGGTGCTGTGTGTTGCTGCTTTGAGCACAGGACCCAGCTGGGGTTTATTTTTCCCTCCCTTGGCTCAGATTGCATCTTCTGCCTTCCAGTGCAGAGGAGTGAGGAGCAATGTTGATGGTACCTGTGAAACACGACGATACATTCACTTCCAAGAGCTGGTTTAATTTTATTTTTTTACTGTTATCCGATTAAATTTTAACTTGCTGTGGCAGTTTGTAGCACTCTGTTGAATGGATTGTCGCCAGCAAAGCCAGGACTATGACAAGCAGAACAGAATGTCAAAATCACTGCTGTGAAATTGCCCCTTCCACACGGCCTGAAAAGAAGTTCCATTGCACTTCCGTAAACAACACTTTTCTCTCAATTATTCAGGTGCGATGAGACGTGTGCTGACCCGTTTTATGTTTGTCCTCCCCGGAAACATGGATGTTGTGGTGATTTTAATGGCTACGTTAGAAGCTACACCTTGATGAACGCTGAGTCATTATGTTGAAGGAACTCCATTGGGGTTTGGTCATTGGAGAAGACGAGGCTCCCAGGTGACCTTCTGGCAGCTCTCTGAAGGGAGCTACAAGAAAGCTGGGCTAGGGCTTTTCACATGGGTGCACAGCAACAAGACAATGGGAAAGGATTCCAGACTTGAAGAGGGGAGATTGAGGTTGGACACAAGGAACAAATTCTTTCCTGTGAGGGTGCTGAGATGCTGGAACAGGTTGCCCAAGGCAGCTGTGGCTGCCCCATCCCTGGAAGTGTTGAAGGCCAGGCTGGATGGGGCCCTGAGTAACCTGACTAGTGAAGGTGTCCCTGCCTGTGCAGGGGGGTCGGAACTAGGTGATCTTTAAGGTCCCTTCCAGCCCTGGCCGTTCTATGATCCTATGAATTTAACGATCCACTGGGATTTTAGAAGCCGTCCGTCCCCTCACAGCAATGCTGACGTGATGGAAGAAAAGGCGCTCACTTGAGGACAAGTCACTAATAAAAGCGGAGCGGGGTCGCACGCCGGGCTGCAGGCCCAGCACTGCTCGCAGAAGTTCGGGTTCGTACAGCTCCGGCTGCAGAGTCTCCCTCCAGGTCTGGGCCTGGGTCTGCCACAGGATCCTGAACTCGCTGGATGGTTTGGGTCGGAAGGGACCTAGAGCTCACCCTGTGCCAACCCCCTGCCATGGACAGACCAGGCTGCCCAGAGCCCCATCCGACCCGGCCTTGAACACTTGTAGGGATGGAGCAGCCACAGCCTCCCTGGGCAGCCTGTTCGAAGGCCTCAGCTCCCTCACAGGGAGTAATTTCTGACGCAGACCTAACCTAAATCTCCCCTCTTTCAGCTTGAACCCATCCCCCTTTGCCTTGTCACCGGAGTCCCTCTCCACTTTCCTGTAGGCCCTTCAGGAATGGACCTGGCAGGCGGATACTGCCCAGAACTGTCTCCACAGCCTGGCAGACCTCCTGTGTTTAGAGAGGAAGGAGGCTGTGGGTGGCACACTGCCTACGGGAGGTCAGATAAGCGATGTCACACTCTGGTGGAGGGCACAGCTATTGCTTCTTAAGAGATGTGTGGGCCCTAACGTGCCACGCGAGGTCTGCTTTGATGGTGATCCTTCAGGATCTGCTGAACTGGAAAGGCATCTCTACATGTGGTGGAAGGAACAATAAGAAGATCTGCTGTATCAGGCTGTATCAGAACAAATAACGAGGCTGTATCAGAACACCGTCCTTCAAACGGAATGGGCCATGTGAAAGATAGATGAGTCTGCTGGGAATGAAACAGGGTTCTGCAAGGAACAGTAGACAGGAAGAATGCTCTGTGTTTGTGGACGCACAGAAACGTACCTGGAAGTGCCCCAAGTACTGGGCACCCATCAGCATCTAAACTAACAGTTACTGTTTGATCAGCTCTAGAATGGCAAGTAGACTCTCTTGGTGAAGGAATGAGGTAAAAGATGCGCAGGATGGGAACAAGGAGACTGCTAAAGTAACCCTGTGGGTAGCCTACAAGCACATCAGCCCACACCAACACCACTGTGACAACTCAAATGGGGCACTAGAATACACACAGTGCCCTGCCCAGTAGTGTGTAGGGATCATTACCACAAGAAAAACGGGGCTCAGCAGCCCAGGGCACTCATGGCCAGAGCATGTCAGAACATGGCTCACTTCTCAACACCATGCAGAGAGGCCAGGCTGTGGCTGAGGGCTGGAAGGCACAAAAGCTGAGGAAAGAGAGGTGCCCATGGAGAGCAGCAGTTTGCTCTGAGCTCACTGGAGTCCCTGTGCCACTCACCAGCCGGCCCATCAGGACATCATCAGGAGTTGGAAGTGCTGCCTTGCCAGAAGCAAGGTATCGCGATTAGCTCTGATCTACCTGCACACTTCACTGCTAATTGCAAAAGGTAATCCCCGGTTTAGCCCTGGAGACCAGAAAAGGTGTTGGCTACTCAGAAGATGTTGCTGACCTCAGCAGCAGAACACACTGTCAAGCCAGTTCCTCTAACGGAGTCATTCTCATACAGCTGCTTTTTGGAAATATTGGGGTGGTTCTTTTCTGGTAGTTAATTTCATGAAGAACCCATTAGCGTTGTTCAGAGTACAGCCTGGTCAGTGGAAACTATTGGCCTGGTCCATGAGATGAGTGAATGGTGCTGCAACAGGAGGAGACCCCACAGGAAGTGGAGAATCTTCTCCCCTCCTGCCATCAGGCAAATGGAGAGGACTCAGGGGCTACAGAGGAATGGAGACAGATTCCTCTTCAGAGGGGGGGGGTCAATGAAACCCTTTTCAGCTCCCCCTTCCTCCTCAGTTGCCCTTATACAATAGGTTTGGGGCTTTGGAATTTGAGGGCCAGGTAGAGGAAGATGATGTTAATGATTTATCTAGCGAGGCACCTCTGCCTTGTTGTTCATCCCCATATCTTAGAACTTCTTCAATTAAGAAGGGTTATTGTGGTGGGTGATTCACTTTTGAAGGGAGCAGAGGGTCCTATTTGTAGGTCAGAACCATTACACAGGGAGGATTGTTGCCTCCCTAGGGCTTGGGTTAGAGATGTTAGAAGGAAACTTCCTGCCCTAGGGCAATCCACTGATTATTATCCCTTATTGATTATCCAGGTTCCTGCCTCGTTAACAGTTACAGCACAGAAATCTCTTCCACAGAGTGACTAGGCAAGATGTGTTTGGTGGAGGATGGAGAAGACAGCTGAGATTGCTCTCCTGAGTCTCTGCAGCCCTCTGTGCAACTCCTGCTGTGATCAGAACCTTCTAAAGGATCCAAACAGCTTGTAGCAGAGTGTGTGCGGCCTCACCACGTAGAACAGCATCAACACATTTACACACATTAGTGAAACACAGATCTGACTTAACCCCTGCACACGACAGCCAGGCTGGTGGGCAGATGGCTCAAATGTCCCCCATTTCATGGTGCACTCTTATGGTGAGAAGTTATTGACATCAGAGGGGAAGACTAATGGAACGGAGGTCATGGAGCTGTTTACACTGGCGGGTGGATCCCACAACATTCCTGTACGATTCGGTTGTTTTGATGACCCTCGTTTGGGGATGCTGTCACACATTGCATCTGATATTGGATCTTGGTAAGTTGAAAGGGACACCAAGGGGGTTGTTTTGTTCCTGTTACCAGTGACTTCACACAAGGTTAAGGAGCCTGTCCCCGTTCCAGCCAATGGCACCAATCCCAATGACTTCAGGAAGTTCCCAGACTCCCTGCTCTGAAGGAGCCAAACAGAAGGAGCCATGAAGATATCAGGCTCAGCAAAGGACACCAAGGGAACACCCAAGGAACACTCAGGAAAATCGGATTAAATTACTGGGGGTAGGGGGGAAGGAGAAGGGAGAGCCATCAGTATGCAAGTTCCTTTGAAAGGAACTTCTAGCTATTTTTAAGTTTGGGAATTATTGTCTTTAAAGCTTTGGTTTAGAGATGGGAATTGACAGTCCACTGCTCCATAATAAAAGAAATAGGGCATAAAAAAGCCATGTTGCAATCACATCTCCTAAATACCCCAATCCCAGGATGAGTGTCCCCTTAAGTGTGAACCTCGGCAGATACTGCAGCACAGGCTGCCCATCAGGAACTAAAAATACAGAGCATGGCGACTGAAAAAACAGGCCAGTGACACGTTAGCAACAAGGACGTGTTGGTCTGGTGGAGAACAGTGTGGCTCTGATCCTTGTGCGGAAGCTCAGTGCTTCATTACAGTTAATTACTTCGGGCTTTAAGTCAAGGCTGGCCACAGCACAAGGGTGGCTGCTCTTCAGCAGAGTTACCTTCCCCTCGAGTTCCTATGGAAAAGTACAGTACCAGCACCTGCAGTGAAATGCTGCTGCCCATCTAGAGATGGTTTGAACTGGGAGCAGCTCCTCAGTGAGGTTCTTAATAACCAGATTAAATTGATTTTTACCTTTGTATTTAGCTCCATTGCTTTTTGCTGCTCCTGGTGCCACTCTTACTTGCCAAAGCACAGTTGAGACATCATCCCACTCTTCTTCTGTGGGTTACCCCCTTGCAGATTGGGTGCAGGGAGTTGTCACAAGGATCCTCAGCACAACAAGGCTTGCCAGGCACAAATCGTTCTCTGCAGTGCAGGCAGGTCTGGATGGCTGTGGGTTTGAGCCTGGACTTCAAACAGAAACATGTCCAGAGACAGCAGGCACCTTCTCACATAGAGGACACAACACTTCCACTCTGGACCTATCCAGGTGACAGGCTGAATTAGGGCCAATTAAAAATCAGTAAGAAATAAAACACCAGTCAGTAGGACCAGAGAGTGATCCTGCCCCTGTACTCAGCCCTGGTGAGGCTGCACCTCGAGTACTGGGGGCAGTTCTACACATTGCAATACAGGAAGGACATTGAGGTGCTGGAGATGGGGCAGAGAAGGGCAGCTGGGCTGGTTAAGGCTCTGGAGAACAGGTATGCTGAGAAGAGGCAGAGGTAGCCTGGAGAAAAGGAGGCTGAGAGGAGATCTTACTGCTCTCTACAACTACTTGAAGGGAGGTAGCAGTGAGGCAGAGGGCGTCTTCTCTCTAGGGACTAGTGATAGGACCAGAGAAAATGGGGTCAGACCGTGCCAGGGAAGGTTTAGACTGGATCTTAGGAAAAACTTCTTCCCAGAAAGACTGGGGAGGCCTTGGAACAGGCTTCCCAGGGAAGGGGTGGAGGCACTGTCCCTGGAGTGATTTAAAAAATGGCTGGACGTGGCACTTCAGGAGATGGTTTAGTGCTTATGGTAGTGTAGGGCTGAAGGTTGGACTTGATGATCTTAAAGTCCTTTTCAACCTTGACAAGTCTGTGATTAGCCCTTGATAAAACAATCTGCCATGGGATAACCCAGATTGCCAGCAGAGACTGAGGGATGGGTTCCTCAAACCGAACCCATCACAAGCTTTACCCAAACCTTGTGACAGGTATTTTTTAATCCCTCTTGTGGTCCTGGCTCTTGCTCACGTCCAGCATCTGCTCTCTATCCTTGAGCACTATCCGAATATTTGTTCCACGCACTTAATTTCATTCTCTGTATTTTTACAGCCTGCATGGTTCCTTTCACTCATTCTTTGATTTGCCCTCACATTTTCTCAGCTTTTCATCTCTTTCTGCTTTTTTTCCCCTGTCTCCTGGCTTTATTATAATTTTCTCTTTTATTTTTTTTTTGCCTTAGCCTATAAGGGCTCTAAATTTCCCTTCCCGATTTCCCTGTTGCTTTCCTGTCACCATTTGTTTTCTATCACCCTGCTTTTCTGCTGGCTGAGGTTGGAAATATTTCAGGAATTCCTAATTCGCAGCTCCATGAGAACCATTATCTCTCCCTTTTCACTGGTGAAAGTGCTCTCGCCCGGTAAGGATGCTGCCGGAATGAGCCTGGGACTGTGAGGCTGTCGGAACAAGCCTAGGACTTCGAGGCTTCGGGTGGATGCATCCCCGAGCCCACTGTGCCTCCAGAGTGGTCTGCTCCAGTGTGGAATGTGTGAGAGGAAGCCGGGCCCTTGGGGAGTGCAGGGGTGGGGGCAGGGAGTGAGCTCTGAGAAACCTCAAATTCCACACAACAGAAAGGAGTACAGGAGGAACTGAAATACAACAGGGAGGCAGGATGAGGCACCAGCTGGAGGAGGGTGGGGTGGAGAGCAGGAAAAAAAAATACACCCACCACCACACCCCAGCCTTCAAGTTTTAGTTCTGTGCAGGTGCAGATGAGCTGCAGTATCAGCCATGCTAACACTCACTTGCTCCGAGTACTAATGCTGAGAGAGCGTGAGAGCCCAACCAATCCATTGTTTTTAACCCTGGGGAGGGTGAGGGGTCACCTTTATAACAACAGCTACAAACACAGGGCAATTACATGGAATAAAATACGACTGGTGCCCCAACAAGCAGCCGACAGGTGGACTGCTGGGGACCAGCCACCGAGGTATGACAACACACTCGCCCACATCACCACGGAGAGGAAACAGATAACTAGGCAAGTGACTGCGTTCCAGTATCCAGATATGGCTCTGGAAAACAGCAGCAAGTGTTAAACCACCTACTTTGTTGTTGCTCCTGCTGCTCCTGCTATTGTTATTTGTATTCTGCTATCACCAGGAGGCTTCAACCAGGACGGGGCCACCTTTCGGCACAAGATAAATACGCACAGGAAGAGGAAAGTTCCTGTTTTAAAAACCTTAAAGCTTAATGGGTAAGATGAGCAAGAAGTGAGGGAAAACAGAGATAAAGAGAGGTAAAATGACTCAAACTGAGTCATGGCAGGGCAGCCAAAGAGCTCCCATTCCATTGTTTATTGCTGCAAGGAGCTGAATGGGAAGAAACTGGGAATAGGTTTTATACCATTATATTTATTGTTTAGAAATGTAAGAACTCTGCAGGCTCTTCCATCAGCAGCGATGGCAATCTCCTCTATACACACATATAAAAGTTAGTTTATGAGTTTTGTTTGCTAGGTTGGTCTTTCCCAGGCCTACTATAGTGTCTTACCTAACAACCATACATGACACTCATCACCAGTTGGAGATCATGTGCAGATGATGATGAGCCCAGGCTGTGTTCTGCTAACACTGAATCATAGAATCGCCCCAGTTGGAAGGGACCTCCAAACACCATCCAGTCCAATCCCCCTGCAAGGAGCAAGGAAAGCCTCAACTAGAGCGGGGTGCCCAGAGCCTTGTCTAGCCTCACCCTGAATATCTCCAGGGATGAGGCTCATCTCCCTGAACAACCTGTTCCAGTGTTCAACCTCCCCTCCTGCTAAAGAACTTCTTCCTAACAGCCCATTTCAGTCTGCCCTTCTCTACTGTGAAACCACTGCCCCTCGAACCATCACTCGAGGCCTTTTTAAACAGTCCTTCTCCAAACTTCTTGTAGCTCCCTTCAGAGACTGGACAGTTGTTATCTCTTCTCCAGGAACCTTTTTCTTCTCCAGGCTGGACAACCCCAGCTCCCTCAGTTTGTCCTCATAGCACAGGGGCTCCAGCCCCCTGATCATTTTGGTGGCCTCGTCTGGCCCTGCTCCATCAGGTCCCTGTCCTTCCTGTCCTGAGGGCTGCAGAGATGGGCGAAGGACTCCAGGGGAGGTCTCAGCAGGGCAGAGCAGAGGGGTGGAATCCCCTCTCTCAGTCTGCTGGCCACACTTCTTGTGATGCAGCCCAGGATGAGGTTGGCCTTCTGAGCTGCAAGTGCTCACTGTCTGCTCATGGCCAGCTCCTCGTCCACCAGCTCCCTCAGGTCCTTTTCCTCAGGGCTGCTTCCTATCACCTCTTCCCCCAGCCTGTATTGGTAGTGAGGATTGTTCCAGCCCAGGGGCAGGACCCTGCTTTTGGTCTTGTAGAACCTCATGAGGTTCCCTTGGGCCCACCTCTCCAGCATGTCCAAGTCCTTCTGGATGACCTCCCATCCCTCTGGCTTATCAACAGCATCACTCAGCTTGGTGTCCTCTTCTTTTCTTCCACCCAGTCTCTGTGCTGAGTTTAGGGAAGTTTTCTCAGCCACAAATGTTGCCAGAACTGCCAAGATGTGACAGAATAGTCACATAGGTAGGACTCAAGAGCTCCTTGGATTCTGTTTCAACTTTCAACATTCTCCAAATGCTACTGCAAACAGTTTGCTCTGCATTTCAGTTGCTACTGGAATTCAAGCAGCAAACAAGAATCTAGTAAAGGGAAGCCCCGTCTCTGCAGTGCAGCAGCAGCTGCGGTGTCAGACAGCAGCGGCATAGCGCAACACTCAGCCCCAGAAAGTGTTCAGAAACATTTTACTGAAGTGCTACAAAGGTGCTGTCTTCATCAGTGGATATATTTAAGAACAATATTTAAGATCAAACATGTGTTGGGGATGATTAAGCTTGACTGTGATTCCTTTGGGCAATGAGACAGCCTGGGTGCTTCCTCAGCCTGGAGAATTGAAGGCTCTGGAGGACCTTGCAGCAGCTTCCATACCTGAAGGGGCAACAGGCAAGCTGGAGAGGGACTTTTCATGAGGGACTCTAGTGATAGAACACAAGGGATGGGTTCAAGCTAAAAGCAGGGAGATTGAGATGAAACCTTAGGAAGAAATCCCTCCCTGTGGGGGTGCTGAGGCACTGGAACAGGCTGCCCAGGGCGGTTGTGGCTACTCCATCGCTGGAAGTGTTCAAGGCCAAGTTTGACGGGGCTCTAGGCAGCCTGGTCTGGTGAGGGGTGTTGCTGCCCATGACAGGAGGTTGGGACTGCATGACCTCTGAGATCCCTTCCAACCATGATTTTGGGCATTTTTTTGTGATGATTGGCCAGTCCCCTGGTAGGTCTGACACAGAATCTCCAACACTAGACTGCTGGTAGTGCTCATACTCAAATCCTCAGCTGCCAGGTGTCCAAACTAGAGGACTTTGGAAAAGTATCAAAGTGGCTTTACTGTTGTGTCCTGAATAGTAACATGGAGTCCTGAAAACCATAAAATCAATACAGCAGTGAGGGACAAATGCACTCAAGTCACTTGCCCAACCTGAGATATCACAAGCATAGTTTTCCTTGCAAATTACTCCATTTTTAGATAGCGAGGCTGCCGTCGCGTTAACTCAGGTGTTCTCTCTTCTCAGGCTGTCTAACGCCAAACGACTCCTGACTTTGCTTGTGAAGAAGAGAGGGAAAGGGCTCTCCCCACAAAGTTTACAAGCAAAAACAAGAAAAAAAGAGGTTGAAAGGCTTCTTCCGCTAACGTTCTTGACTACCTCTTCTGCTAGACTCAAAATTTTATCTTCCTACCTCAACACGTCAACCCGTTTGACTTTCGTAAGTCAAACACAGTCGGACCTGAGCATACTGTGTTTCAGAAAAAGTCCTATTTTTTTGGAAACATCTGTTTGGAAGTGTTAAGGTTCTGCTGAAAAACCTCACACAGATGTGGGCCGCCTGCCATATTCTGAACAACAATAGAATCTTCAAACATCCTTCCAGGCCATCCTCAAATAAAATTCCCAAACAAGAAAGAAATCAAAGGGGTTTAACCAAAATTTGGGTTTGACCAGCTGTATTGAAGACCAAGTCGGCTGCTGTTTTCTGGCAAGGCACGGCTTGCCCCATTGCACTTAGCTCCATTAACACGATCTCAGCTGTATGTTTTGCACCACCCCACGTACCTTAAGTAAGGCAGAAGAAAAAGGGTGAAAACCCACAGCAGAACTCAGAGCAGCGTGATTTTCCTATTTCTTCCATTTCACCATTATAGCATCCTGTAGGTGCTGAATGTTTGCCAGGATTCTCCACCCAAACTTACTGCTCTCAATTCTCTCCTAGATTTCAACACTTCTCTTGGGACTGTCATCCCATTGTTTCTTTCAGATTTCATTTTCTCTTTTTCCTCTCTAGCTGTCTTTACTTTCCCCGCTATTTTCCACAATCCCCCTGCAAGGGAAGAAAAAGGAAGGAATGAAACAAACTGCACTTTAACAATCAGAATAACAGCAAAATGATGCTCTGGAGATCCCAGCTGTTGCCAACACATCTCCCAAGACAGCAAATGATGGGCATTCCTGGCTAAACAGAATTTCCCACACCCACTAAAGATCCGCACAGCAAAGACCATTGCTTAACTATTGACTTTTTATGGCATACAAGAAAACTACCTGGAATTGTAAATACCGATGACATATTGTTCACATCTTTACCAAACATGTGGTCAGCAGCCATATGGATAACTTCTGGGTGTGAAATGTCCTTTCTCTTTTTTTACAGAGCTGCAATATCCTTGGGCCAGAAGCTTTTTTTAATCGTTTAATCCTACCTCCAGCGGGTAAAATGAAAATTCTATTTACCAACAATACTCACACCCCTCCCTACCTCAAAAATCTACCACGGCAAACTATGACTCAGTTCTTACATCCTGCCCAATAAAGAGCTTTTTTTTGTTGGTCTTTTTAATTCATTCAAACTTTCTCTGAAAACATTTCTGAACCTCCCCCCCCCCCCCACATCCTCCACCTAATTCCAAAAGAACACCAATGAGGATGAGTATGATTGTTTGGTGTAACACTACCCAAGGTTTACTAAAGGGGACCGTAGTGAAACTACAGTGGAGCATCTTTCATGTGCCACTTCTCATTAACTTGCTAATGAACTTTTCCATTAAAAAAGGAAAAGTGACAGACTTTTTAAGAGATGTCATGCAAGTTCTTTAGAGTGTTCTGGGGAGTTGATTTGACATCTCTACTGTTTCAGCTTTAGGTCTGCACCCTAAAGAAATGCAATTTCCATCTGGTGAAGCAAATGTTTCTCACCAGCATCTCTCCAAAACCAAGTTATTTTCTATCTCCTTTTTCATTAGAGTCATATCCCAGATGGTGCTTCACAACAATAGGTGTTACTGTGAAAATAGTGAGCCTTCAGAAATGCAAAACCACAAGGGAAAATCTCAGGCAGCGACAGAAAGAAAGTGGTGTCAATGAATATCATCAGCATTTCATCAGTACCGAGAGGCTTTCTGAAATGGGTGGAAGTCCATGATCCAGAAGAACCTAAATGAAGTCAAAAGACAAATACAGAGACATGTAAGAGCAGATAACAGGCCTCTGTTAGAGGAACTGTGGGAAGAAAGAGATGTCTGTGTAGAAGGCACAACAGAAAAAACTTCTTCCTGGAAAGGGCTCTCAGGCCTTGGAAAGGCTGCCCAGGGAGAGGGTTGAATCGCCATCCCTGGACATGTTTCACAGTTGTGGAGATCTGGAGCTCAGGGACAGGGTTTAGTGGTGGCCTTGGGAGAGCTGGGCTCATGGATGAACTCAATGATATTAAAGGTCTTGTCCAACCTAAACAATTCTATAATTCTAATGTTCTCTCTCTCTGCAGTGAGACAATGTCACCAATATTACGTTGCTGGTTTGACCATCTGGGGCTGTGATAAACCATTCTGGAAAGACAGACTTGCAAAAGGTAATACAGAATTTCCCTTCTGCCTACATGTAATCTGCTGGTTTCCCTAACCCATTACTCAGCAAGTGCAGAGCCACACTGCACAGACCGCTCGTGTCTCCTCTAAGTATTTAAATACCCGTAGGCACAAGTAAAAAATCTGAGTTTCCCCACAGAAGGAAGAAACAGGGGAAGTGTGTAGGGAGGAAATGATCCCACCTGTTTAGCAATGCCTGACTGATAAAATGGTGTGAACACATTTGTAAACGAGCTAAAATGCCTAAAGGATTTCACATTGTGGTTACGCTTGTGCTGCCTTGGCCATTCTGGCACAGTAACAGCCTCTCACATTTCTGAAAACCTGCTGTAAAGAGGCAGGAAGCACATGCAGCAGGTACAGCCTCAGACTCTTTCCCAGTTGGAATTCCTTACATCACTTGTGCCTTTCCCATTCCACGTCCCCTGTCACATATTCGTCTTGTGCTCTGTCTCCGTATATCTGGTCATGGAACAGATTTGTCCCTCCCTGCACATACAAATACTTAGTCTCAGATGCAAATTGAGGGCAGTGGATATTTTCCTACTGTTTGTTAGGTGGGAGAGAAGGAACAGATTCTATAAACAATTTGAAGGTTTATAAACAGTTGTTCAAGTTAGCGAGAACCTTATGCCTTATGCCTTCCATCTCTCCTCTCTCTGCAAGATAAATTTCTTCAAAGACACCAAAGCGCAATCCTCTCGCAGGTGATGAGGACTGAATTCATAGCCTTTACTCTTCAGCAACAGTGATTATTAATGTGACCTCAATTATGCTCGATGATGATGAAGATACAATCAATAGAGATCTCGATTATGCCTTATTGACATTAAGGGTACGTTGATTATAAATGGGACAGGATGTATTTACTCGAGCTTCACTCTTCGAGGCAGGTTGTGAAACCGGAGTCCAATTCTGCACTGAGAATAAAACCTGCACCTTTTCTAATTGTAATGGTATCCAGATGTTCCTCTGTAATGTGGATGCAGGTGGTGATAGCAGTAAACCCGTACGAAGCAGATGTGCTCTTAGCACAGGTGGGACTTGTTCCCAGTGCTACAGTGAATTCTGTGCTCACTCACATAACAAAAGGAGAGTCCAGAAGACAGAAAACTCTAGTAAATAAGCAATGTAAAAAAAAAAAAATCTACAATGTGGTTTCAGTTTGTGATGGCACACCTTGATTGTTGAGAACTTAGAAAATCCAGCAAAGCAAAACAAACTGAGCTGCTTTTACTTAAATGAAACTAGAAAAAACCCAAAGAGGACAGGTAACAGACATGGAGCTATCAGCAACTTAACATGCCAGGTGCAGAAATCCTGGAAGCTGTCACGCTCCCTACTACGTGGGCTGTCTGCAATGTGCATGAGCTACAGGGACTTTTTCTGCCCCGCGCCACCACATAGATAATGACTACTATAAATAATCACTACTGCCATGTTTTTAGTCTATATTCGTTTTCTGACACTTGAGAATTACACTCTTCTTCACTCTTCTTCACTCTTCTGTTGGGGTAGATTCCTGGATGTGTTTCAAAGCTGTGTAGATGTAGAGCTCAAGGGCAGGGTTTAGCAGTGGCCTTGGGACAGCTGGGTTCGTTGTTGGACTTGATGAGACTGAAGTTCTTGTCCAACGTAGACAATTCTCATATTCTATGAGTAGGGAAGACTAATTTGACTGTCAGCAAACTGAGTCAACCAGCCTGATTGATACTAACTGTTCAGACTTCTAAATAAATCCAACAAATCTTCCCTGTTGTGTAGAACAGACTGAAATTTTACATAAAGGCTGAGCACCAATTGAGCTTCTCTCTCATTACATAACACAGACTCCTAGAATACACCCAGTAGTTGGGCCATCTCTGTGCCAGGTGCTGAACCAGTCTAAACAAGGATAATCCATGCCCCAGAAGTTCATACACTGAAAGGCAGTCAGTTGGCTATGGAGAGACAAAATGCACTTAGAAACTGAGAGTACAATTACCATCTTGACAGCAGCACTAAAGGCTACTCACTGGTGTAATTTCTGTAGACAAAAAAAGCCAAGGAAAGTACTAGGGAGAGTGGAGAATGGCAGAAAGGAGACAGTGCCGTGGATGCTTGCAGATTCTCTGCCAAGTGTGAGAAGTGTCTTCAAGGTATATTCAACGGATGATGTTCAGAATCAGAATACCATCCTGTTCTGTAGAGACAGAATTTGACCTCTGGGTGCAGAGAGTTTAGGCTGTGAGAGACACTGGAAACAGAACCTAAGATACCTAGATAAAAGGAAGCACTGGAGGGATGTCCTGGGTTACCCAGGGCTAAGAAAGGAGACCCACAGCCACAGTCTGAGAAGATCTGAATGATTCAAGACTATGATGGTCAGAAGAAAGGGGAAGAAAACATCACACAGTCTATAGGCATGGTGTGCTGCTGCGGTGACCATGGCTTGCAAAACTCTCTCAATAAACTGCAGTAGGTTGGTGGCTGATGCATAAATTGATATTGGGTCAGTTTTCATTCTCTCTAAGTCATTACTTATACCGGATCCTCTGGGACACCCCGCAAAATAGATGCTGTACAGACAAATACTAAGAGCCTGGTTCCTATCCCAGAGAGCTTGCAGTCTAGACAAAGGCATCTCTGCTATTCCTAATCATGTCAAGCCGAATCTGGCTGCTCACATTTGGATCCCAGATGAGACTAAGATTTCTGAGCCATGGCCCATGACTACTTCCCCTCTGTGAGTTGAGTAATCGAGTTATAAACCATATCATGATGGGCTTGGCAATTAAACCTTCCCTAGCTCATCTAAAGGGATTGCTATGGTAACAATTTCTATAGCAGCCTTATTGTTGGTCCCATTTCTTCTACCCTTCTTCTTTATTTAGCAACAGTCATTCTTTATCTCTTTCTTAACCATACAGGATTAGCAGCAGATGGACATAGTCTAAGAGTACTGCTATATCAGGAAAATGTTACGGCTATGATACATCTTCATTAGAGAGATAAAGATACCATTTAGCTAAATGGTGATATTAATTCCCTGTATTAATGAGGACAAGTGGAAAACAATCGGTTTATATCTTGAACCGATTGGAAAACCCACCATTGTTACAGTTTCCAATGAACTCACCTTTACCATGAGCACAGAGCACAATTCATGGAATCAAAGTTAAGAGTTTCTGTGTTGCAATGCAAGATATTAATTTAAAACCTTTACCACAAGAACCTTCTTTCACCTCTGCATTTTGGTGATGTCTATTAAGGCTGATGCCTCTGTGTCATTGCACCTGCTCTGCTTTTAGTGTTTGGGGGCTGCACTAGTTTTAACACTTAGTGATGACACCAAATGACACATAGAGAAGACACTAAGACAAAGGTTGTGGTGCAAGTGGAGAATATTTAAAAGGATGCTGTTTGGATAGATGTGCTTCCTCCAGCTGATCCACCTCTGGCTCTTTAGTGTTGCCACCTCTGTATCATTTATCTTTCACAGGGTCTTTTTTTGGTTCCAGCTGAAGTTCCTCCTCATAATAAGGTACATTAATACAAGAGAAATGGCAAATCCTCACTGTCTTCTGAGCGAGGGGCCCTTTGCAGATGATAAAAAGCTGGAGCACCGCGTTCCGGATTGTATGTGGCTGGGAGATGAGAGTGAGGAAAGCACTCTACATTTACTGCTTAGTTCTTAGTTATATTTCAGTTTAATATAAAGTATGAGATTTAGATATCTCTCTTCCCAAATACTAAACTAGTCAAACTGCTAATAGTCCAATTCTTTCCTTACTACATGAGGTTTCAATTTAAGGAAGAAGTAAACGTTGTTGCATGGGCCCTGTGATGCCATTTGGTGTTTGCACTATTTGATGCATCTATGATTTTCATAACTGGAAGGATCTTTACGTTACTAAGAACCTCAGTGAACTGCACAGAGAAGAGTTAGTGGGCATCAAACATGGAGCAGGGCTTCTAGCCTGTCAGTGAGAAGTCAAGCTGAAGTGTTGATGTTGTCTGTGTTTTCAAGCAATATCATGAATTTAGGAGAATGAGAAGAACTTGTCAGTGTCTCTCAAAAGAAAATAAACCCATTGGTGTCCTCCATTCAGTAGTTTAAAGCATTTCATATCTTATATCACAACGTTAAGGGAAATAAAGGGTTTCTGCAAGAATCATGCTTGGGAGAGGTCTCTGTCCTACGCTCTCCATTTCTTAAAGCACAATAAACTGTTCAGTGACGCCTTCTAAGCTCTTCCTGTTTCTCACTCTGAGTATTTCCTACACCAGTTACCAGACATCTTCCAGGAACTCTTCTTTTACTGTGGCAGAACTGACTGTGCACTACATGGTCTGAACAAATGCCACCTCTCCTGTTAGACAGTCTCAGCTTCTCATTTCTCCCAGTTTTCTTACCACGTGCAACACCAACTGCCTCTCCTTCTGTCCACTGTCAAAACTGAAGAGCCATTGCTTCAGGCTACAGATCTTCAAATCCACTCTCCTCAGAGCCAATGATAAAAGTACAGTGAAATAAAACTAACACTTCACAAATAATCTGTCATTAACATCCATCCTTTATCAAAACAAAGCCAAGGACAGTCACACTATTTTCTGGACACCTCTCAAATTGTTCTTCTCCTTTCCTAACTAATACCTTTGAAGGCAAGGGACCAATCTCTTTGTAGTTTTAATTAGGAATTGCTGACTTCATCTCCTTCCTACAAATCTGAAGTAAGCAAAAGCAAGAGTTGCCATACCCTCTACTGATGCTGTAATTCCAAGTGCCCTCCTCAATTCATCATTTCATGTCCTACAACACCAAACACGACATGTGATGGTGATTTTTCCATTTCTTGTTTCTTTTGCAGCTAAACACAGAATTTCTTAAAAAGATCCATTTTACTCTTCCTTTCACCTAACATAGGGCATAAAAAAATCAAAAGGTTCTAGACAGCACTTTAACCCTATATAAGATACAGGATTTGAGCACACCAAGGTGCTTCTGCTAAAGAACAAGCTCCTTGCTTGGATGGGGGTACTAAAATCTATCAGGCTGAGTTACAGCTCAACTGTAGCTCTAACTCACTGTGGTCATCCAGAGATCTAGTCCATGCCTGGTCTGTAGAGCTCCAGCATTATAGCTTCTATATAACGCATTAGGGAACACTATGAGAACCAGAAATGGTGCATCTTAGAAATTCCTGCAGCGACTCCGTTTGCCGTAGCACAAGTGATAAAGCTGCTCCCAACAGCCAAGTTTCCTTCCAGCTTTTCATTTCTGAGTAATTTCTGCAATGAAGACAGAAGTGTAATAGACGCGGAGGAATGTGGCTATTCATTTGTTTCATTTCTGTGGAATTATTGCTGATGGCATGTTTGCAGGACGTGTGGGTGAAGGTTGCTGATTTATTTCAGTGTGGCCAGGAATGCTTTTTCAAAACACCTTTAACCTTCTTCTTCCAAACAGTTAATTTGGGTCACTACTTCTGCGCTGAGGCTTTGATTGTTAGAGGAAATACTTGCGCATACTTTTGCTCTGCTGTAAGAGAGGCAATATGTCGTGGGCCATATGCCAACAGAATTTAACCACAAACTTAGGGAAAGGAGACAGATTAGATTGTGGTGGTCTAATAATCAGAGTTTCTCAGCATTCTTTTCTGGCTAAGAGCAAGCACTCACCATTAGCGCAGTTCCATGTCACACAAACTGTGTCTCCATGGTAATAGGGCAAACTGATCCCCCTCAGCTGCATTTCTCTAGTCTCTGATAAGTGTTCTCTAAGAATTTTATCATAGAACTTCTTTAAAGTGTCCAGCCAAATAATATACTTTAAGATCTTCGATGAGTTCTCAACTATTTTTTTTATTCAATGGAGAGCCCTGGGGGTTTATGAGGAGCAGGAAAAGCCGAACTCCTAATTCAGACATTTCCCAACACTTTTTCCTTTTAAGTGCTGATGGTCAAGGAACAAAGAGAAACAAGATCTTTGCAGTCCCAGTATCTCTCTGCCTGCTATTGCACATTTGCCTCCAGCAGCAAACCTTCTCATTGTTCCAGTGATCTAGCTTTAACCTCCTAAGACATAAATCCAATAGGTTCCTCACCAGATCTTTAGAGACTACCCAACCACTTCTTAGTCTCCCTGGTACTACTGGTTAGTCTTCCTTTTCTGTGCAACAGCCATCAGTCTGCGCTCTGTTGCTTGGAGTTCAATTAGTCCTTCCCTTACTCTAGCAGTTGCTGGTGCCAGAACAAGAACATGATGTGGTGACCCACCCACTGAGCATCTGGGCTTGTCCAGACTTGAGAGTGTCTGAATGCCCTGGTCAGGAAAATATTCACATAGAGGGTGTTACAGGGAGCTGGGAAGGAAGAGTGAGCCATGCAGCCCATAGGTGGGGACTTGAGGGGTTTAAAATGTGCATTAGTCTTGCCAGATGCTCAGTTTTTGTGCTACAACAGCCGAGGAGGGCCACTCCTCCCCTGCATTGACACTGGGACACGAACACACTGCAAAACCCAACTGCTTCTATATTCTGCCTTGAAACATGAACCCACAAGTGAAAACAGTCTGCTGCCAGACTGCTGCAGGCAAGAGCACAAACATGTTCTTTCTTGAACAGTGAGAGAGATAACAGGTAGAGCAGGAACCCACAGAACCACTGAGGATCTACAGAAGGTTAGTAACCACCAACTTCCATTTTACCTCCTAATGACTGACATTTCTAATACAGTTGCCGCTTGCTTTAGTGATGGTTTTGATTCGGGTTTTCTTTAAGGAATTTTTCAAGTTTACAGATACTTGAGTTTGTAATTTTTAATTGCTTACAGGATCTTAAATTAATGTGGAAGGAACCTCTTTTTCCTGAGGATGAATGATGGGCACCCACATCAGATGGGCACCAAAGCTGAAGATTTATTAAGCCGTTAGAAGCAAAAAGTGAGTATGAAAAGAATTATTTGGTAGGAGTATTAGATTAACTGTACAGTGTTCCAACACAGCATAACTTCCACCTTCATTTCAGCACATACATGAGCCAAAACTCCCTCTATCCATTCTTGTCTTCTTCCTTTACTGAGCTCTGCTAGGGACACTCCAAGGTGTCCACAGGGATGTGCTCTTCTGCAACCAGCACTATCCTTTCTCTCATACCACTAAAGCAAAGACATAACTTATATTTCCAGTGTCTTACTGCTTCCATCCCTTGCACAGATGTTCCTTCCCTTGACAAAACTTTGCTGTGGACAAATGGTGCCTTCCAGACCTCAGAACATCGGTGTAAGTGAGCGTATTTTGCTATCAGCATTTAGCATATTGATTAACTTGTTTTTTTAGATAAAAGCTGTGAAGGAGAAGCTGCTTCCTTCTTCTGTTCCTCAGAGGGGATCTCAGCAGTTTCTCATCACCTCCAGACAACATGCTGAACAGAGGCGTGGGGCCAACTTGTCTGCAAACACCACCAGCTGTCCTTGGTGTGGCCTGCAAGCCAAGCACACGTCACGGCAGCGCTGCCCTCCCTCCATGTACGTGATTTACTTGTAGTGGGATAAACAGCACAGAGGAAAAGCTTATGGGAGACGTTTGACACAACACAGTAGGAAACATACTCCTGTTAGTTCACTGCTCTCCAGCTGTCCTGTAGAGCTGATGCTAAGAACATTCCACTTAGGTGTTTTACTGAAAGCCATAAAAACCTACGTGGAGAAATGCAGTTCACCTTGCCTTTCTCTAGTATATGGAAGATTTCAAGGATTATTTTCAGAGAACTATTCTAAAGGCTCTTCAGAGAGGAATGAGAAATCCAGGAGGCAAACTGATTCAAAGAGTCATTGAGGACTAACAATTTTTGTCTTCATTTCTCATTCTGGTGACAAGAACAGCCCTGCTTTCCAGTCTTTGCTGTGGAAAGAGCATCACACAGCTGCCCCAGAGCATCACACAGACTTTCTCAGGCTTGGACAGAATTTTGGTGGAACTTCAGTTCATGCTGTTGGCTTCTTGTTGGGGGAAGCCCACAATGTCATAGGAGGACATACCAGAAAATGAGTTGCAGAAGAAAATTAATTACCAGCAAATGAATTGCAGATTCTGAAAGCTTTCCTGCTGGCAGGAGTATGCCTCACAGTTAGTAATGAAACAGAGTGTTTCAGATCCCAACTCTCCAGCCCTTCACTGACCCACTGAGATGGGGCAGTGCATGTCCCAACCGGATTCTAAAAAGCACCAAAGCACCCAAGATTTCTCCCTCAATTTGGAGCTTTGTGTTTGCTAAAGCGGAAGAACAAAGTGTTCTCTTTAAGATTCTGGATAGCCTGAACGGCATGTTCTGTCACAGCCAGGTACCACAGGAACCAGGCCATGAAGTATGTGATGCAGATCCACGGTCTGACACTTGCATTTCCTCTCATGAAAGAAGTGAATTTTTTAATGTCATTGGACTAATGAAGAAGAGTTGCCATCTCAGCGTTGACACCAACTCTCCAGTGTCATGCTGCTTTTAAGTTAACATCTTTAGAAGAAATGCAGGCACAGTCATGTCCTTAGCAAGCACATGAAAGAACATCAGCAGCAAAGCAGAAGTTCCCTGGCTAAACACATGGTTCAGAAGCTGACCATTTGCTTGCAAGCATACGCAACATTTGTTTAAATTCCCTTGCTATTGAGATGATTAACAAATTGCTTATTCACCCTGGGGCTTTTTCCCATGTCCTAACAGCCCAGGTAATAAATAATCCTTTACAAAAGTTGACCAAAAAATATCCTGAACTCATAGGTACCTCTTGAATCCAAATAACCAGTGACTACTAATTGGAGAGTCATCACGTTAAAACGAGACATGCTGTATTGAGTAGAAGCAACCACTGGAATAGTCCGTTTGGAAACTAGCTCACACTTTTCTTCCACTTTTTACAGCTCAAAAAAATGGACTTCATACCAACAGTCCAGTGTGGGGTCAAGCAACATAGGAACAAACACACAAAATGTCATAGCTTCACAGAATCATTGAGGTGGGAAAAGATCTTCAAGTTCACTGAGTCCAACCACTAAATTAACTGTCCCAAGCCTACTTCTAAGCCATGGCCCTGAGCTCCAATACCACGAAGAAGATAAAACCAAATGTACGAAGTATTTTTCAGGTAGCTTAATATTAATTTAATCTAAAATAACCACTGAAACACACAGATGTGCAACTTCTTCCCTCTCCCATTTCATATTCATACCAAACCACTTCTGGCATGTAGAGGTTCTCCCTCACCTGCCCGTTAAAGCACCAGCTCCCTGACGTGGCAGAAGTTAGCTATTGCTATTACGCTTTTTAAATACAAAGGAAACCCATGGAAACTGCAGCTACCACACACAATCCAACCTGCTGCAGGCAAAACAAGCGCTTACCTACCCAGAATTTTGCTAGTTTAGCGGCAGCTGCAGGAATTCTACCCATACATACACCAAGTGCTTCTTATGAAACTTGTTTTCCTCCACGTGATCCACCTCAGAGGCTGGATCTTTGTGCTCTAAGCAGGTTTTACAGGCATCAGTACTCACAGAAAGGATGTTGCCCTTGGATCTGCCAGTGTTCTGCTAAGCTGCAATAACCTGGAATGAAAAATACAACAAATTTTAAAAAGCTTGCAAATGGAATGGCTGTTTTTCTTTACAATTTACATGGCTTGTACGTGGAACGTACCGATTACCTTCAGGCATTTCAAATACACCAAGATGCAATGTCAGTGAAAGCCGTCAGTAGTCACCAATGTTCTGATCAACTGTTTTATGTGTTCAGGTCAGGTTCTCATCCACAGCCACTGAAACAAATGGGATCACTGGGAAACATGCATTATACATTTCCTGAAAACTCGGGACCCCACAATGTGTTTTTAAAGGCACACTCAAGAACTGAAGCCCAGAAAGCCACAATCCTTTCAGGAATGGCTGATTATGAGTTATCCCACCTGACAGTAAGAGAACACAATAATTTGACACTCATTCTAGTCACCTGGAGCTTGGAAAGGTTTTAAAGGACATAAAGACCAATCTAAGAATGGACTTTGAAACCTAAAAATCACTTCAGTTTCCAAACCTATTCTGATGTCAAAGCAAATAATTTTTAATTTAATCATTAATTTTTATTACAAATTTTAAATTATTGTGGCATTTGGTTTCTGTATTTCCTTTCTCTTTTCACTCTCGAAAGAAGGAAAACAGGGAGGAGAACGTGTGGAAAATGCTTTCAGCTGTTGCATTGTTCTACAGAGAACATCCACAGGCAATTGCCTGAGAGTGAAATGCCTGTGTGCTCCTGTCCCAATGGTCACACCACTGTACAGTTGTCTGAGGAGGTAAAATCTCTAGCCACAGAATCACAGAATTGCAGAATTATTGAGGCTGGAAAATACCTCTAAGATGATCAAGTCCAGCCTAGGACCTAACATCACCACAACCTAGACCATGGCACCAAGGGCCACATCCACTCTGCCCTTCAACACCTCCAGGGATGGGGACTCCACTCCAGGCTCTGATCACCCTTTCCATGAGGAAGGGCTTCCTAACATTCAACCTAACCCTCTCCTAGCAGCTTCAGGCCCTGCCCTCTCATCCTAGCACTGGTTGCCTGGGAGAACACCCTCAGCTCCCTCAGCCTCTCCCCCTTAGACTTTCCCTCCAGTCCCTTGCCCAGCCTCCTTGCTCCTCTGGACCTGCTCCAGGACCTCAATCTCTTTCTTGAAGCGAGGGGCGCAGAACTGCCCCCAGTACTCAAGGTGAGGCCTCACCAGTGCCCAGTACAGGGGGACAATTACGTCTCTAACAACACTCGCACTTCCTTAACCTTGGAGACCTACACTGGCTTTCAGAACAGACTGACTCCAGACCAAACCACCCCATTTTTCTGCTACTTTCTGCAGAGGATGGAATTTAATACGGCTTGGAAAAATGTTATTCCTAAAGTAACTCATTTCTTGTTGGGATTAGAAAGTAAATAGAGCAAATTGTGTCTCCGTGATACTTGTAAGCGTAAACATTGCTTTGGCATTGCTGAGTAACTCCTGGACATTCCAAACCCTTCATAGAAATGGCCCTCATCAGACCTGAAGCATTTGAACTGTTCTAGCAGCACTGCTTTGTGTGTCAGGAGGGGTTTTCTGTTTAGGAGTAACTCAGCAATTTAATTTCTTATGTGCTACAGGAAAATAATTTTTTTAAGCTTATTTTTCCCATCTTCTAGCATAGAATAGATTGTGCCCGGAGAGATACTCATCAGCAGGAATACTGGTGAGCAAAGGATCTAATTCTTTATTGAAGACACCCAGTACAACACTAGATACCACAAGTACCATGTTTTTTAATTTCCCCCATAATTTTTTTTTAATAATCTGAAGGAAGCTTCTCTTTGAGGGTGCTAACAGATCAGATCGCTGGACAGGTCTAGTTGATGAAAAGGAACCGCAGAGGCCGGCTCATGCCTTACTGCCTAAGCCATTTGTTTTGTTAACTACCTGCCAATGTTGCAGAGCGATAATCTAGCCAGGTACATCGATTCACAGCCTTCTTGAATAAACACTTCCCCACACTGAACTTCTAAAGGCAGAGTTCAAAAGGAAAAGTCAAGTTCATTTTCATATGCTTAAACCGGTAGTAATTAACAACCTTCAGTTAAACAGAGAGTCCTCTGGCCCTGCCAGCAAAGCAACTAAATGATGGAGCTGATGTCAGTCCATGATGCAAGATCTGAAATCTGTAAAGTACATGTTGGGATGTGGCATAAAATGCATTTCACTACCCTGCTAGTGTTTCACAAAATGCTACTCAAAATGGGAAGGGGATCCCAAAGCAGTTATTAGATTGGAGAAAATGACAGATAAATTTCCCTTCTGCTGAGCCTTTAATGAATGTTGTTCTTTTCTGCAGTACTGTCACACATCCTCTAAGTCAAACAGCAACGATTCCCTCTTCTAGGCATTGCAGAAGCAACAGCATGGCATTCTTGCATCTTCAGATCTGAATATGAAGCCTTCCATCATCCTAACAGCAGATCACTGGGAACTAAGATCAGTGATAAAAGCTTTGCCCAAGAACTAACCCAAATGTCTCTCACATGTTTGCCCAAGAGCTAAGACAAATGATTCCCAAAGTGGGTTTCTTGAGGTGTAGTATCTATGGGACTGCTCTGGCTAGTGCTGAGAAGATCTTACAACCACAGTGAGCAGGGCAGCACTCCTGTAATGAAGTAATATCCTTCACCTGATTAAATGAGGGAGCTGGGAAGGACAGACAAAATTTCAAGCACGTAGGTCAGTTGACTGATGTGACATCCAATGGCCTCACTGATAGTTTTCAGTCTCTTTGCAATGCCAAAGAGATGACTTGAGGAATCTGCTCTTTTATCAACTTTGTGTGCCCAGGGCAAATCTTTGCAGTAAGAAATGTAGGGTTCCTGTGCCCTTTAGGCTCTTTATTTGTCAGACATGCGGCAGTTCTGGTATTTCACCGTGCTTCCCATTTGATTACCCTTGTTTCATACCTCTATTTCTTTCCACATATTTCTAAATAGCTCTAAAAAGACTATTTTTGTATCTTCTTAGCAGGAATGGCATCTCTTATGGTGCCCCTTAGGAAGCAGAACTGTAGGCAATACAACTTCTTGCTCCACTTAGAGAGGCAGTACAGCTGTAGAAGTGCAAGTTTGGGATTGAGAGTGCCAGTTCCTTATTCAAACGCCCTTAAAAGACATTTTATATCTAATCTCACATACATAAGCAACAAGATGAGAGTTCAGAGGTGCAAAAGGTCCACCCAAGTGCTGTTGCCTCAGTGCAGTCTTGCTCTGGCTGCAGCTGATTCAAGTGAAGCAATTACTGGTCCCAGCTGCCTCCCAGCATATCCAAGATTGCTGTCATACTGTGTGTTTCCTAACACAGTTCAACTAGAATGACTAGGTGAGATGAAACATTCCTGAAATCACAGAATGGTAGGGGTTGGAATGGACCTCTGGAGACCATCGAGAACATAACTTTTTTCTCCCAGAGTCTAAGAGAGCATTTACACACAAACTTATTGAGGTAGATCTCTGGAGAGCAGGAAAAGAACCAGAAGAGCCCTTTGGCAGTAACCTGCAAAGCTGCAGTCTGAGCAGAACATGTGACTATTGAGCCTTCATGTTGTGGTTCTTCAGACAGTGCTGACCATTGGTCCCTTTGTCCATGCAGATAATGACATGTGCAACCCCACACAGAGAAATTATTTGTAGAAGTTACCTAATACTATTCTATTAATCTGATGGGCTTTCAGGGTTGCAGTTAAACCGTGGAATCAACACAAAAGCACCATGAGTGCCTGTCACGTACCTAGTGAAGGACATGGATGTGGCAAGCCAAGGGAAGATCAAGCTGTAGTAGGTAACAAAAGGATACCAGAGCTGGCAGGAGACTAACCACTAACAACAGCTGGTAACTCCCTAAGAGAAGAACCTTGTGCGACTCTGCAAAGCTAGTCGGTCCCCACAGTCCAACAAGCACTGAAGACCCTGTGCCACCACTGCTGCGCAAGAGAAGTCGTCCATCCACATGCCAAGGGATCGCAGCATCTGATCTAGAAAGAGGCAGCAGTGTCATTCTGCCAGAACAGTTGTTTCTGCAGTTAGAAGTCTGAAGAGACTCTAGATAAAGATCATCTGTGTAGTCAGCAGTGAAGTCAAACTTTAAAGCCCCCAAGACTGCCACTGAGCAGGAGCCAAAGTTACACAGGCCACAGAGTGCAAGGACCTTAATAGGATCATCCTGACCAGCACAGCCTGTAACAATCCAGAATGCAAGATGCTCTGGAGGAAAGCTCTGCCTCCAGCTGCTGATTACAGAATCCATGAAGGTGACTTCTTGGAGCCCCACTAGTTATTTACCTTGAAAAGTAACAAATAGGTTTTTCCCATTAAATTGAGAACAAAAGAGCACAATCAAGTTAGAAATAAATTCTGACTTTGTGACTCTGGACAACCAAACCCTCTGTAGGGTACTGAGTTATACAATAGCTTCAAACAACATATAGCTCAAAGTCATTACTTTATCCAGTCAGACCCAGAGGCAACTGCACAGTCAGGGAACAAATCCAGGCAGCTAATTAACCAGCTTTTGTAGGGTGTCATTACACCACACCCTGCCTGTTCAGAACTACTCTGTTGAGAGGGCAGCACAGCAAGAGAACAGTGTCCTACCCACCCCAACCCCCTTGCTGCACACACACTGTAACGCTACTGCCAGAGCAGTGTGTTTGATTTGTCCTAACCTCAGCTACAACCACTCGGAAACCTTCAGCAAATAAATGAATGAACACAGCGGCACAACGAATGCAGCGTGGAACAGTGACATTGCGCATTTTGCTTGTCTGGGGAAGCAGAGGGCTTTTCGAGGGAACTAACTGTTCATGCTTGATGATGCCACTTGGAGATTCAAGACCTGCACTATGGGAAAGAATCTTTTCTTAAAAATAAATAAATGCAATATTGATTCGCTTTGGTTCCTTTGCGTTCTATTTGCTCACGTGTTACGGTTTCACAAACTGAGCATGACATCCTCTCAGGTAGGGTTCGTCGTACGTACTTCCCGGTGCTGAGGAACGTCAAGGGATGTTTTCAGTCAGACACACTGCCGCGTGCTTTCCTTACAGCCTCCCCTTCATGTGGGCCCACTGGAAATTGTTTTTTCATTGTTCGTAAATCCACGGCATGTTTACACTGGAATACAGGAAAAGCTGAAGGAAAATGCTGGTGTGTAAGCCACAGCAGGTTTTTTTCTGGCTTTTGCTGTGAAGTGATAAATGGTTCTTGGTCCCCCATGGGTTAGAGGGCACCAAACTTCAAATAACTACAACATCCGATAACAAAGTTTTTCTCCATCATTTGCAATCAAAACACCAAGAACACAGCCCTCTGGACCTCTCATCCTTCATGTTCAATTGTAAATCCTGATTAAATAGCTTGCAGGTGTCAGGATTAGAGCATATTCATTGGAAGCCTAAACACAGCACCAGCTGGCTTCCTCATTTGCCAGTTGTAGTTGCTTCTTTGTTTTGAAACTGTTGACAGTACAACTAAAAATATTCCTTTGGGTAGAGACAGAGTTAAATAACAAGCAGGATGAGTAAGAGAACAGCTGTAGATATTTTTCTGTGTTTAACATACCTGCCTTGTTGATTTATAGTAAGTCCTCCATATAATGTACATTCAGTGTAATCCAAAACATTTAACCTTTGGAGCTGGGGCTGTGATAAAGCCATCAAACACAGGAAAGGGTCCTGACAAGTTCTGTATTACCAGCCTTTTCCTCAAAGGAAGAGCGAAACGCAGCTTCACCTCACTTTTAGTACACAACAACAGGAACTGTTGTGTCTTAGCAGTGGCTACCAACTTCGCCGAACACCAGACATGCACACAACCAGCCGTGTGGCCATGGAGAAGACCAGATGTCGCTTTGGTGAGTCCTCCACATCTTGCTCTAGCGAGTGTCTGGTTGGTCTGAGCATGGCATCCTCAAAGGGAAGAGGAGTTCAGCTCATCTTTTAAAAGCAGAACCAAACTGAGTAAGTGCCTAAAGATCAGAGAGGCTGTTTTCACAGTTCACCCTTTGCACAAGAGCAGGCAGTGTCTGCCACTATGCAACACCACAGGTCCAAGTCCCTCTCGCTAGGGTTTTGTAGGACATGAGTAGTCCACTACCTGTGTGTCATCTATCAGGGCTGCAACTCAGTTCTAACACTAAGGAATTTCTATTGGGTTTGCTATTTCATCCAAAGCCACGTTCTCTTTGGAATTAAGTTCTGGCTACTTACAAATCCCTACAGTTTTCAAATAGTTATTCATTTTGACTTCCTGTCCCAAACTATCGAGTAAAACACGACTGTGGGGTAATCCCAAAGGCCACTTCATTTCAGTGGGCAGGGAACCAAGTCATGCAGAAGAGACACACATGTGTACAAGAGACATTATTACTTTCCATATAAAAGAGCAAAGGGAAAAATCTGAAAAATTTAATAGTCTTTTTATGAGATGGCACTGAAGCAAAAAAAAGTTTGTGAGGGTTTCAGATAACCGGTCAAAGATAAGCTTCAACAAAATATCAACTACTTTACACGTCTGCATTTATGAGGGGAGAGGATCATGAGTAGACATGGGCCAAATGGTCCCAAAGCAATTTGCACAGTAGTGAGGCACTCACCTCGCTCATGACTAATTGAACTCACTTTTCCCAACATCAGGTCTCCAGAGAAATTCAAAGCATGCTACGGCGACTGTCATTAATACTGAGATTTTAACAAGTCCGCTTGCAATGCCGCTCAGGTTTTGAAGGCAACTGCTATCCCAGTAAATAATCTAATGAGAAAACATCAGCCCTTAAGAGGATGCCACAGGGTTAATGCCAGGTTTTAAAAGACTTCAGAATAGGTTTTACCCAGTTCACATGTCAGGAGGCACAGCACGGAATCAATTTACAGCAGGAGCCAAAGATCACAAATTTTAGGGGAGCCTGGGGAATGATTCCCCCAATCGGTGCTGTGGGGTGCACAGATGAAAGGGCAAACTTGTTTTTTTTCTTTAATGGTGACAGCATATTCTGAAATTATGCACAGCAGGCAGAAGGAACCTGCATAGATTTCAAAAGATACTGCAGATTTGAGTGCTGAAGCACACATTTAAGGTCCTAGTTAATGCACTAGCCTTTCACCTCTGGAGGCCTGAACACAGATTTATCTAAGGTAAAAAGAAGGAGAAATTGGGACTTCTATCTTCTTAATCCTCATTGGCCTTTAGTCCACAGTGCAGAGGCACAAACTAAGTTATCAAACTTAGCATTAACTGCTATTTAGCTCATTCTGAAGTCAACCCCCAGTAATTCATCTAAACACCAATAAAAGAGCTCTGGGGGCTCCAGATTTAAACTGGACTTGCTGAATAAAGAGCCAACTGCTGCTCCTGTTTATGTGAATGGAAGCCTAGTCCTTCACAAGTATTCAGGGAAATTAAAGCAAAAGGACATCTACCCAGCCTGGAAGAAGGACTTTGTTCAGGTCCAGAAAAGCCTGCTTGAAAGATCCCACATTTCTGTTTTCCTTGTCATTCTTGATAAGACGTCATCAAGACAAGATGACAAGACATCCTGACAAGGATCTTCTTGTCCTGGATCTTCCCCACCCTCTCTGGTGACAGCATGTCTATTATTTCCTGCTGGGATCTGTAACAGGCTAGTATTTCTGTTAGGGCTTCTTGTAGGAAGTTACACTTCTGCATTCATACAGCTTTTTTGTTTGTTTGTTTTAAAACACAGGATCATCTTAGGCACAATTTTACCCTCCCATTTGTCTATTTCATTTCTTTTTATGAAGAGCACAGCACTCCACTAACCCACATTCACTGTCACATCTAGATATAAAGCCAGAGCATCTGGTTGTGGTTTCCCCCCAAAACAAATTTCATAACCAAGCTATGACATTTCGTAATTTCTGTCTGTTAAAAAATGCCTCTTTACAGCACTTGACAGCTTCCAAGCCTTCATTGTCTCCAGAGTGGTGGAAAGAGCTGTGATTTATGTTTACAAAACACAAAAACAAAACCCCAAAAAAACCTAACTAATTTTGCTTAGGCTGATTTGGGGAGAAAAAGAACATCTGCCCTCTGCAACCCCTGCTCAAGGCTTCCTGAGATGTACATTCAAATGATGCATGTATGCATGTTGGGTTAAGCCTAGAAACACAGTAATCCTCATTCCTGTTGACTCATCAGGAATGTTACTCTTTTCCGTGAAGGATCTTTGAGTAATTTCTGTTGCTAACAAGCTCATGAAGCCCTCAGTAGGTTCGAAGACTGTTGTTAGAATAATTTTTGTAATCCCCAAGCCATAAAATCTTGGTGAATATATAAAATAGAGCATCCCTTCCCCCTTCTCACCTTTTTCAAGTCCATTCAGGAATCAGGGCTGTAGAGCAGTCCAGTGCTCATAGCTGCTTTGATGCTGCTGCCGAACAAGTCCAACACGAACATGAATTTGAAGTTGGGCAGTTGCTGGTGTTCAACAGAGTTCTGTCTGAACTTCAGTGACAAACTGGTTCAACACGACAACAGGGAAACGGGCACTTCTGTGAAGGCCGGCATCCACAGAAAAGTATGTCAGAGGAGAATAATTAGAGAAGAGAAAGGAGTCAGCTCTGGTCAATCACTTATGACAACAGGCATAAAGATACTTCATTCAACCCCAAGCAAAGGAGAAAGAATGACCTGTGCAAAGCATGACACGTTCTGACTGACACAGCAGATATTGACATCAGCAGAAACACAGAATCACACGGAATCACAGAGTTACTGAGGTTGGAAAAGCCCTCTGAGCTCATCCAGCCCAGCCCAAGACCTAACATCACCACATCAGCCAGACAAGGGCACTAAGGGCCATAGCCACTCTGTCCTTCAACACCTGCAGGGATAAGGACTCCACTACTGCCCTGAGCAGTCCATTCCAGAGTCTTATCACCCTCTCCAGGAGGAAGGGCTTCTTAACATTCAACTTAACCTCCCCTGCTACAGCTTCAGGCCCTGCCCTCATATCCTGCCTGGGAAAAGAGCCTTACCCCTACCTGACTACAATCTCCCTTCAGGGAGTTGGAGAGAGGGAGAAGGTTCCTCCCTGAGTGTCCTCCAGGCTAAACCACTCCAGCTCCCTCAGCCTCTCCACATTAGACTTTCCCTCCAGCCCCTTCCCTAGCCTCGTTGCTCCTCTGGACCCACTCCAGCCCCTCAATCTCTTTCTTGAAGTGAGTGGCACAGAACCGCCCCCAGTACTCAAGAGGAGGCCTCCCCAGTGCCCAGTACAGAGGGAGAATTGTGTCCTGAGCACTGAACACACAGTGACAAACCCCACATTTGCATTGCAAGAGTCAGTCAGTGTTTTGCTAAAACTCTTTCTTGCATTGGTTCATTTTCTTTGTTCTAGGCAAATGAAAAAGAAAAAAGAAAATGGGCAGGAGCTCTTCTGAGATCTTCCAGGTTTTTTCTACACAGGACAGGTGAGTGCACTGTGGAAAATGATGCAAAATTTGTGAACTACAGCTTGCAAGTTGACAACCTGAGACACACTGCATTGCAGTCTGGTCAGGACACACAGCAAACAGAAATCCATCTCTTTATACATTTCCTGCAGGTAATCTATAAAGTTAATTCAAGGTGACTTGAATGTCACTTCCTATGACCCCATACAGTGTGTGCTCATTCATTCTTGAATGGCTAGTGAAGGGGCTGCAGCACCAGTACTGTGAGGAAAGGCTGAGGGAACTGAGGAGAGTTTAACTGGAGAGAAGGAGGCTCAGGGGAGACCATCTCACTCTCCACAATTCCCCTAAATTCAGGAGGTTGGAGCAAGGAGGGGTTCAGCCTCTTCTCCCTGGTGCCAAGCAATGTCTTATATAACCAGTTGGTTAAACAAACCTTTTGCCAGTTTGAAGTTCAGATTTCATTGTTAAAATACTATTGATGCCCTGGTCTAGCACAATGGACAGGAAAAAACAGCAATTAAAAGAAAAACAACCCCAAACAGTAACCTATAAGTGATGCTGCCTGTAACTATTAGGTTTATCACTGATTTCTTCTGCCAGATAAAGCAAGAAAACTGGAAAACTGGGAACTGGTTGCTCATGGCAAACAACATTCAACAGAGATCACAACGACTGCTCCATAGGAACCTAAAAAAGGTTCCAGAAATGCCCATTTATACATTTTCATATATTTTCACATTTTCACATTTTCAGAGAGGCCATGAATTCCACAAATTTTAATTAACTAAGTAAAATCTATTTGAGATTAAGATGCACCAGCTGAAATTAACACAGCTATCTTGGTGACATCTGTCAGCTTAGGGTTTTCTCTTAACTGGGAAAATTATTCCAAATTATACTGGTAATTATATTCAGATTGTTTTCTGAAGGAGTTGCGGCCCTGTGTCTACACGTCCTGCTTCAGTACTCATACATTTTTCCTAAAAGTTCATGAGGTCCTGCAAATTCTTTCTGGTCATAAAGACCAAACACAATCACACAATGATTGAGGTTGGAAAAGCCCTCTGAGCTCATCCAGCCCAGCCCAGGACCTAACATCACCACATCAGACAGACCAGAGCACTAAAGACCACAGCCGCTCTGTTCTTCAACACCTCCAGGGATGGTGACTCCACCACTGCCCTGGGCAGTCCATTCCAGGCTCTGATCACCATCTCCATGAGGAAGGGCTTCCTAACTTCCAATCTAACCCTCCCCTGGCATCTTCAGGCCCTGCCCTCTTGTCCTGGTACTGGTTGCCTGGGAGAAGAGCCTGACTCCCACCTGACTACAACCTCCCTTCAGAGAGTTGGAGAGAGGGAGCAGGTCCTCACTGGGTCTCCTCTCCACCAGGCTAAACACCCCCAGCTCCCTCAGCCTCTTCCCATTAGACTTTGCCTCCAGTCCCATACACAGCCTCATTGCTCCTCTGGACCAGCTCCAGCCCCTCAATCTCTGTCTTGAAGTGAGGGGCCCAGAATTGCCCCCAGTACTTGAGAGGAGGCCTCCCCAGTGCCCAGTATAGGGGGAGAATTACGTCCCTAGTCCTGCTGACCACACTGTTGCTGATAACAAGCCAGGATGCCATTTGCCTTCCAAGCCACCTGGGCACCCTGTGGGTTCCTGTTCAGCTGGTTGTCAACCAGTGCTGCCAGGTCTCTCTCTCCAGCCACTCATCCCCCAGTCTGTAGCTGCAGGGAGTTATTGTGGCCAAAGTACACGACTCTGCCCTTGACGCTGTTAAATCTCATCCCATTGGACTCAGACCACTGACCCAGCCTGTCTAGACATTTCTGCAGTGTCTTCCTCCCCTCTAGCAGATCAACACTCCCCCTCAACTTGGTGTCACCTGCGAATTTATTCAGGGTAGATTCGATCCCCTTGCCCAGGTCACCAGTAAAGACGTTGAACTGGACTCAGTATACTGATCCCTGGGGGACACCACTGGTCACTGGACAGCAACTAGGTGCAGTGCCATTTACAACCTCAAATATTTAAATCAGCAAGAACTAATTACAAAACGATGTTTCACAGAACTTTATGCTTGATCTACCATTAAGTCTTTCCATCAAATACGACAGCTAATTTTCTTCTAAGCAATAAAAAAGCCTCTTTCACACAGTGTAATTGCAAATGACCATATTTTTCAGCATACGAAACGATGTGTTGTCAATGAAATTTAAGCCACCTCAGGAGGACCATAGAGGTTTGACTAAATAATGATCAGATGAAAAATTAGTTGGTTAAGTCTTACCAGGGATGTCCACACATTAGAGTTAAGTCTGCACTGAAATGCTGCACAAACACAGATTCTTGAGGGTTTCCTTTTTTTTTCCTTTTCCTTTTTCTAAAGTGAGTGTTTTTCATTTGGAGATTATATCACGAACAGATGTAGGATAATGTTAATAGTCCCTTCTGGAAACATTAATCACAAGGTTTTACTTATTATTTGGTGTCAGCATTTAAAAGTTAAAGCATTTCCAGAACTGCCACCATTGAAATATTCCTTTTGCTTAAAGCTAAATTACGAAACAGTCATTTATTTTACAGTCCCAGCATCTTTTTTTTAAGGCTGCTATAAGAAGGAAAATGGTAGGTAATGCCACGTTCTCATGGCTCTCATGGCAGCAGCAGAGATGACAACAGTGAGCTCATTTCTGCCATAGGACGAGGACTGAAACCTGAATTCTACCAAACCCTTTGGATGTTTCAGCAAATTTAAGTCTCCACAAAAGAGACTTTGGTTGTCAGTGTGATACTAACATGACGCTTTCCAAGGTGGAGTTCCCATTCCCAGCTCGCTGAGCAAACATTAACCAGAATCAAAATAAAAGCAGTCTGGAGCCTTGTTACCAAAGAGACCTCAACCTCTTGGCCACACAGAGTCCCCAGTGGAGATCATTGTGCTGGTGAAACAGATTGCTACTAGTTCAGAATACTTGTTAATGTATGTGCAGAAATGTCCCATGAACTATACTCAAAACACCCAAGAAAGTTCAAATCCCACCCCCAGGCAATGACCTGGCTTGTTACTGCAATGCCCTGGAACTCAGGAATACCTGAAAGGAGGTAGTAGAGGGGTGGAGGTTGGTCTCTTCTCCCAAGTAACAAGTGACAGGAAAAAAGGAAATGGCCTCAGGCTACACCAGGGGAGGTTTAGGTTGGCCATGAGGAAAAGTGTCTTCCTGGAAAGGGCCATTAGGCCTTGGAATAGACTGCCAAGGGAGAGGGTTGAATCGTCATCCCTGGACGTGATCTGGAAGTTAGGGACAGGGTTTAGCGGTGGCCTTGGGACAGTTGGGTTAGTGGTTGGATTCAATGATCTTGGAGGTCTTTTTCAACCTGTGATGCTGTATTTGTCAGCATTTAGAGGACAAGAACTTTTTCTATATCACGAACTGAACCAGCTTCAACCAAGCATCAAGCTTTCAGAGTATGGCTGAAGGAATGTGAAACGAATCCGAAAGCTATTCCCACATCTTTAGTTCTGGAACTTCAGCCTTAATCCTCCTCCATCTTAATTCACTAACTGCTCCTTTTCCATCTTGTTTGACACTGATGGAAAACGATACAAAGAGATAAAGTAGAGAAGAAACTGGTTTGGCTTCCAGAAAGAGACCCCATTTTGTAGTCTCTGCCGAACTCTGAGTCTGCGCCCTGGCAAACTCATTCTCCATTTATTATCTGCAGGGTAATGCAAGCACGTGTACCCAGGATTATTTTGACACATGGTTTCCATCACTGGGATTTACTAATTTTTCAGAATAAACTGTTCTGTCACTTGCCCTGCACGCGTGAATTTTTGGAGTAAGAGTTGCTATGTAATGTTCCAGGACATGTTCATGCACTGACTTTACAGAAAACCCAAATGCTTAGGGACACCGGGGCACTGGGAGGACTCCCTTTGCATTGCGGCCACACAACTGAGCCACTCATGTTTGAGAAGGAGCTGAGCGGCACTAACTCATGGGCTAATTCTGCTGCCTCACATGAGTGATCCTATGGAGGGTGCAACACGAACCAGCGATCCTTTCAGAGTTTTTACCAGCATGTGAAATGCACAGACTGTGCCTGTGCAAGCAATGGCAACTAACTACAGCTTACTTCCAGATCTATTTCCAGGTGCTCTGTATTCCATTAGGTCGGCACAGGAATTTCCACAATCTCAGCTTAACCCCTCCTTTTACACAACATCCCCTATTATCTCCTGTCCAAAGGGTATTTGCACACATTCAGCTCACTGGTGGAAATCTTCCTTACCTGGCAAGACTTACTTCTTCAAAATGTTCTCATTTCCAGCTAAATACCAATCTGCCTTGTGAAATGGTCCACAGCTGCACTCACTGTCTCAGGCTGCTATGGCTGCCTGACATGAGCTGTGCATGGCTATGACCAGTGGGGATCTTTACTCATCTTCACTAATTGGAGCTTCCACCTTCCATTCTTTTGGAGGATGCAAAGGAATATTTACTTTCTCTGCCTCCCTCCCCATCCCATATCAAAAGCTGCATGCTTCAAAATTCCAAACATTTCGAAAAAAATAATAGCACCTTTTTTCCTTCAAAGCACTGCTCCTTCTTAAACAGTATCAAGGAAAGCACTTACCTATGGAGGAATAAACTGTTTATCTTATAACAAGTACCTGCACATAGAAATAACAAAACAATCTTCAGACTGTACAGTCAGCCCTTGCAGCAGAAGGCAGCTCGTTCTGGGAGAATCACAGAACATTAGGGATTAGAAGGGACCTCGAAAGATCATCTAGTCCAATTCTCCCACCACAGCAGGATCACCTAGACCAAGTCGCACAGGAACATATCCGGGCAGGTTTTATATGCCTCCAGAGAAGGAGACTCCACGACCCCCGTGGGCAGCCTGTTCCAGTGCTCTGTCACCCCGTGAAGAAGTTCCTTCTGATATTTCTACGGAACCTCCTATATTCCAGCTTGCACCCATTGCCCTTTGCCCTATAACTAGATGACATTGAGAAGAGCCTAGCTCCATCCTCCTGACACCCACCCTTCACATATTTATAGACATTAATGAGGT
>JAOXOE010000705.1:3478052-3571359 GCA_028565055.1 Phoeniculus purpureus
GGAAGGGGCTGCCCAGGGGAGTTGTGGAGTCTCCTTCTCTGGAGATGTTTAAAACCTGCCTGGCCATGTTCCTGTGCAACTTGGTCTAGGGGATCCTGCTGTGGTAGGGGGATTGAACTGGATGATCTTTCAAGGTCCCTCCCAATCCCTAACATTCTGTGTGATTCTGTGATCTGAACATGTGAAGATGATGTTTTCTGTCCTATGAAAAGCACCACTGCTGCAGTTCAGCCCTTTTATTCTCAAATGTAGTTTGTTTTATAAGTGTGTTTAGAAGGCACTGACAAAGCACCTGACTAGTTCAGCAACGTCTGTTGCCAACCACGTGCTGCTGCTTTGGCTTCATATTTGTTATCTGATGCACTGGTCATGCTACACAAAGTGCTGCGTCTGTTCAGTTCATGCTAAATCTTTGAGTCTTAACAGGTGGTTTGCTGCCTGGTTTTCCCTTTTTCCTTCACAGCCCTGTTACTGACCGAAGGCTGGCAGCTCCCTGAGAAGAGCTGTGCTGTGCACCAGAGTGCTGTTGTGAAGTTGTAGGAAGTGATCTTTACTTGGTGGACTCTTGAGTCTAATATAATGTTAATGTGCCTAACCTGGTCCTCTTGGAGGCACTGTCAGGTAGGAGTTTGGTCCCTGACAGGTGAGCAATCACAGAATCTCTCTGGTTGGAAGAGACCTTTAAGATCATAACACCAGCAGAAGACTGATGGACTTAAATCCAGCTTTTGAAGTTCTCTCTCTATTTATTATGGTTTTATTTGTCAGTGTAGTGTGTAGCAGGATCGTCACTTTCGTTTTCTGAGTGGTTGGAGTGTGAAAGGGAAGTGTGATTTCTAATCATTGCAAGCAGACTGCTCATTCCCTAGGCAGGTCTGAGAACTGCATTAGCCTGTCCTCCCCTCTCACAGAAATAAGCTTACTGGGCCATCATCCAGACAGACAGCTTCATCATTGCTGAATTAGGTGCTGCACATGACCCTGTTGCCTTTTGAAGGAACTCAAGACTGCCAACAAGAGCAATCTGACATCAGTGTCATGTCTAACTTCATATTGTGTGGATTTCTCTAATATTTGATTCAAATACCACTGGCAAAAATTATTTGCCTACTACTTTCTCATCTGACACCAACACAGCGCTGTGCTGTGGCTTTTTAACAAGCTGGACGTGCAAGCTGGAAGATAAAAATCCAAACCACTAACTGATGTGGATAGAAGAAATTTTTTGCACTGTTTTTAATAGTGGCTTGGAAAAGGGAGGCTTTAAGGATGCTTAAGAGAGGAAATCCCCTGTACAGTAACAATTGTGCTGAACAGAGAGGAGCAGCCGCTGAACAGAGATGTTGCAGTTAATTGCTGTAGTTCTTGGTGGGAACACTGGGTGGGGTGAAGGCAACCAACTGCCAAAACCCCAGACACATGAGGTGGAATTTGAATTTGCTCTCATGAGGACTTTGCAAGATGCATAAGTAACTGAAAAGCATTCTGTACTTAAGTCTCTGGAGATGTCTTGTACAAACACAGAGCACAGCAACAGTACTTAGAAATGCTTCTAGATCTGGAGCTCAGGGACGTGGCTTAGTGGTGGCCTTGGGACAGTTGAGTTAGTGGTTGGACTTGATGTTCTTGAAGGCTTTTTCCAACCTGAATGATTCTGTGTTGGCAGGAGAAAGAAAGGAGAATGGAAAATCAGGCTGATGGGAAGGAAAGAGTGGTCAGGAAGGATGGAAGGGAAAGTGCCTGCTGCCACTTCAGATTTTCATATTTTATTTCTGTAGCTTCCTGGTAATTTTGAGGCTCCCAATATTTCTGTGTCCCCTTGCCCCTACAGAAGAGGCTTTGATATGCTTTTTAACTGAAGTGAGAAAAGCTTGTCCCTGTTACCTTGGAGTAGAAGATGGATCTGTTGGCTTGGGGTGTTTTGGAAGCATGGCAGGCCAAATCTGGCGTGATAAATACGTGCCTTGAAAGCAACCTCTGGAGAGGGACAAGCAAAATATCCCACAGAGGTTCTGGCTCTTGTTAGAGCAGTGACAGAGCTGTGGCAGAATGTGTCCTTAGGCAGGCTGCAGGCAGGAACAGAAGGTCCAGAGGTGAGGGGCCTGGTGGCCCTCTTACTGCTGTATGGTGCCTCCTGGCCCAGCAGTGGCCATTACTCATGTGTGAATTGTTTCTCCGCTTAGGCAATGCTTCTGACCTGCCAAATCTGCCATGGAGAATGCAGCTTGTTAGTTGAGGTGTTCTTCCAGCACAGGGCTGTAAAACACTGCAGGTCGTAATTGCAGCTATTTATTTCTTAATACATCCTTGGGTGCCAAAGGGGAGATTTAAAAAAAATAAATGCATTCCAGTACTATTTTTATTTTATTAGGGATTGACTGTATTTATTTTGAACAGATCAACAGGCAAAGCTATGACAGAGTCGAACTCTCCAGTATGCTCTGAGCACTTTCCTTGCTTGTCTTGCCCTCTGCTGTAATTCCAGTGCAGTATCTACAGGTAGCAGCCACCCTTTAACCCAGTACTACCAGAAGGATCACTCTCCACATTTCTGCAGTACTAACTTCAGCTCTAAAGAATAAACACATGGCCCAAAGAAGAAAGAACAAACCCAGACTGAGCGATGCTCCAGAAAGCTATTGGTTTTGCACCTGATTACTATTAATTCATTCACCAAAACAGGTTAGAGCTGAAAGAGTTTCTTGCTGCCTACGGTATTCTCTTAATTCATTGTGAATGAGAACACTGAGTGTCAGTTGATACTAGAAAATTGAATACTTAGGCAAAGTAAAAAGCACAAAATGGGGGACGAGGGGGTGTGCAAGCTCATGGCACGAGAATATGGTCGTTCCTGTTGCATAGAAGTTCAGTGCATAGGAATGGCAGAAGCAGGAGAAATGAGGTTTCATGGTGAGTTACAGGCAGAATCTGTTGTGATCAGAGGGGTTTGGAAAAATGTGTGACTTGATGAGTCTTGGCAAAGGCACAGAAGCGCACAGCATGGGCTGGCCACTGGGCAGTTTGTGTAACTAAACTGTCCCTTTTCATCCCCGACCTGTACTCTGCTCTTCCCTGAGGTTTATTAAGGGAAGCAGTGTCACGAGGCATATGGAGCCACTTGACTCTGCAAACTTCTGGCCCAGAGAGGGATAATCTGCCACTACCACTTTGGACAGAATTTCAGTTAATTAGCTGCCTCTTTTTTCTGCACAGATCCTGATGTTAGATATTGGTGTCGTTGGAAAAGTAGGTGCCTTCTGGATCTGAGGCACCTGAGCCAGCACTCTGGCTCTTCCTGCCTGTGGAATCTGTCTCTGACACAGCTGGTTGTCAGAGTTCTGTAAACTCTCCCCTTGTTATCGCAGCTCCACAGCTAATGACAGTGTGCAGTCCGATGTGGATGGCTCTAGCTTATGTTGGTTTTCTTCTCACTGCAGAGAAATGCTGAACCAAACCAGTGTTTTGTACAGGCTTGATATGAACTTGGGTTGCCCAGAGAGTCTATTAGAGTTGTGTAGGTTTTCTTCAAAAGCATAATTAAAGTTGAAGTTATGCTCCCTTGGGTGTACAGCACCATCTGACTTAAAGCTGCAGCAAGTGAATCTTAGCTCAACCTGCTATTCCTATCACACTGCTGGCTGGCAGAGCAGGGAGTGTTATAAGGACACGCAGTGACACGAGTCCCATCTGCCCAAATGCTGGAGGAGATTCTGACCACAGTACTGTCTAAACCTTTCCTGTGGACACCTCACCAAAGGGCACTGGCTATTATTACTGGCAATGTGAAGGATCCCTCCCTTCAAGAGGGAAATCAGAAGACACTACAACTCTAGGGAGCAGAGTTATAGGAATCCATGGGGGAAAGCACCCTGAGTGCATTGAATGATACCCTGAAACTTTCCCATGGAAATAGCTCAGGAGCATCACTGACCAGGACATCTATTAATGATCACCACCACCACCAAGATATATGTATTAGAAACGAGATGCCATTGAATTGGATGCGTTCAATTCACAGAGAGAAGACAGAAATCACCAGTTTCAAGACTGGGTACTGAGGAAGTGGTGGATGTCCAACCACTTTTCTTTAGCATGTGAGAGCCCCATGCTTCAGAACTCTGATGTGGCGCTGCCCTTCACTGGGAAGTTATGGTCTAAGACTAGGTTCAAGACCAGTTACTAGTTTTAATGACTGGTACCAGAATAAGAATTGTTCCCAGAAATCAGATGAAATCACCCCTTGCAGATGAGCAGCGGCAGGACTTCGAAGCTTATATGAACATCAGCCTTGTGCTGACCCCTGCGCTGCTGGCCCGTCTCCAGAAACCACAGTGGAAAATGACCAAGTTAATATTCTAGGTTAGGCTCCTACTACTGGGTAGAATAAAAGTCAAGTAAATAGTTCAAAACCAACTGCATATTAATACTATGAGAAACCTATGCAGCTATGTCTTTCTGATGTTGATCTTAGGCAGTTTTTACCCTTGGTAATTGTATTCTGAGTAACTAACCCTCATCACCAATGGGTTGATTCCTTCCTGCCCAATCAGCAGTCCATAACAGTTCAGGCAGTTGTTTAAAACTGCTTCAATTGCCATTTAAGTGGTTTGGGTATTGTTTTACAATTTCAGCAGACCCAGTCTTAATGGCTATGAGCAGTGAGCGATGCTCTCGCGTGTTAATTCGGCACTGAAACCAGTAACAACCTGTGCAGTTTTGTAACGTTCTTTTCAGTTAATTGGGCAACGTGATTAAGATTGTAATCATGATCTTCATGTTGAATTAACAGTCAGAGCACCATCTCACTACAATTTCATGCAGGAGGTAACTTGTTCTGGAAGCCACATACAAGAGCAGCAGTTTACCCTTGCCACCCTCAAGTTCCCAGGTTTGAATGTGATCAGCCCCATGTTTTGCAATATGGGGTCAGCTTTGAGCTTCTCTTACCTAGATTTTTCAGCTCCTAAATGTGAATTTCTAACTGAGGTTTTATAAAATGGTCCAAATGCATGTTTGTGTAGAAACCATGCAACAAAACAACAGGAGGAAGAGTCTTCCTTCTTACTCCACATGGCGCAGTTCATATTTATCACACGTGTCATTTTCTTCTCCTGGCTGAGTATCTGGGTGATGAATTTCAATGAAAGCAATATAGATCATTGCTCCAAGTACACCCCCCAGCATAGGGGCAACGACGGGCACCCACCACCAGTTATTTCCAGCACTGTAAGACAAAAGAAACCCACAAGAGTTATCATCATTGTTACTTCAGTGAACACCTAACCCTATATCTCGCAGTGAACAGATACGGTGTTGTGCTACTCACTGCAGACCTTTCTCTTTTGTCTTGTGTGTCTGTAAATGGAGGATACCCACATCTGCTCACGATGTCACGTCTTATCTCTGTGTTTAAAATGTGGGGTCTTTCAGGAAGAGCGAAATAACCATTTATACACCAAAACCTTAAATACTTCTTAGAATTGCTGTTTTCAGTAAGGAAGTCCAGCACGTTGGTCCACTGAGATGTTTACATCCACTTTGATCTGTCAGAGGAACCTTACAGGAAGCTATCAGGGCAGCTGTTAACCCCTAAGAATAATTATTTAGCACTCAGTTGTGTAAATCTACGCATACTCGAACCCGTAGTTAGGTCACAACTCAAGAGTAGGACAGGGCTAATCTTCCTGCTCCATATTTACGATGATTCTCTGTCCTGAAATACCTTGGATGTGCACATTCTGCCTTTGGAATTACTTGTGTTTTGTCCTGAGGGTATAAAATAACTCCTGATATTGTTCTACTGAGTTTGTAGATCTGGTTGTTGTTGAGTATTGAACATCTGTTGAACTCCTGAGTTCCTGCAACAAGTATGGACAGAGGTTTATTGAATTAATCAGCACAGTGAAATCTCTGTCAAGTACTCGCACATATTTTGGGGTGTGTGTGTGTGTTTATGTGGGCACAGAACAAAAGTAGTTCTTGGCAGATGTCTCCCTTGGCTTGTTCTATGAGCTGACATGTGGCTTATTGTCTCCTGCATGACCTTCTCCAACTCATGACCTCTGTTTGCTGCAGCAGCTGCTGTAGGCTGTGCTTTGGACACCCTCTGCTAAGGTGATGGTGTGAAGGCTTTAGAAAGGGCAGTGCCAAAGCTGAAATGGGATCACTGACATGGCTGAGCTATGAGTTTCCACAACACTCGATCCTGTTCCACTGACACAGGAGCACAGAAGGCTTCACTGAAGTACCCTTGGCTCCCTTAGATGCAGCTCACAGCTTTGCTTCCAGCCACACAGGAAAACAGCTCTGCCTTCCCCACCCTTGGCTATAGGAAAGGTTTGCATCAATAATTGGAGCGGGGAGATGCTGGTATTTGCTATGGGAAATGCTGGGCTCAATCATTTGGGTGGCGTCCAGCAGTGCAGAAAGGGTCTGACTGCTGTTCTCCGCTATGGGAAGATGCAGAATATTTCAGAGGCCACTCCACCCCCAAAGCCCTGTGTGGACAAGAGGTACTCCTCCCAACCCTTCCCTAAATGCCCTTTAGTTTAGTTCAGGCGACTTGTCCTTGGGGCTGGTGGCCACGAGGTGTCACCGTTATCCTGCCCAGAGCCAGGCTAGAGCAAGGACATCGTAGAATCATAGACTGGCCCAGATTGGAAGAGACCTCCAAAGTTCATCCAGTCCAACGCACCTGCAGGAACAGCCTGAGCTAGAGCAAGGTGCCCAGAGCCTTGTCCAGCCTCACCTTGAAGATCTCCAGGGATGAGGCCTCAACTCCCTGCCTGGGCAACCTGTTCCAGTGTTCAACACCCCTCCTGCTAAAGAACTTCTTCCTAACAGCCCATTTCAACCTGCCATTCTCTAATGTGAAACCATTGCCCCTCATTCTATTGCTCCAAGCCTTTGTAACCAGCCCCTTGGCAGCCTTCTTGTAGCCCCCTTCAGGTACAGGAAGGTCACTATCAGGTCCCCCCAGAGCCTTCTCTTCTCCAGGCTGAACAACCCCAGCTACTTCAGCCTGTCCTCGCTGCAAAGGTACTCCAGTCCCTTGATCATTTCTGTGACCTCCTCTGGACTTGCTCCATCAGGTCTCTGTCCTTGTGGTATTGAGGGCTCCAGAGCCAGACGCAGGATTTCAGGTGAGGTCTCACCAGAGAAGAGCAGTGAATGTGTGGGAGAAACCACAGTAATCTGGGGTGGGATGTCCTCTGGCTACCCCACGGCAGGGGGGTTGGAACTAGCTGATCTTTAGGGTTCCTTTGAGCCTGAGGATTGTACCTTCGAGTGCTGATGGGAAGGGCTATTCTGTGCTCAGTGCTCTGTGACGCTTCTCCAGACATACTGCGGGGTCTGTGCTCAAAGCTCTGGCTGCTTTCTCACTACAAACCAAGCTTCCCTATCTGGACCTTTTCTTAAGCTTCTTAGAGCATTAAGCATCTGTTTGAGAGACTCCTGCTTATCTCTGTGGGTTTAGGACAAATTATTAGAAGCTTTTACATGTCTTATGCCAGCAGTTGTCTCTCATGGTGGAGACTGTTGCCATCTGTGGCACCTCCTGTCACCAGGCTGAGGAGCAGCCACAGTGCTGGCTCAAATGGGCAGAGGGGGAAGATTTCCCCCTGTGACTGATTAGCTCAGTAATTACAGATGTGGGATCAGGGTGAGGCTGAGGGGCCCTGGATGGTCTGTGGGTGACGTTCAGAGTGACTCTGCTGGAGAGTTCAAGCATCCTCAGCACAAGGCTCCACAAGAACCCCAGCTAAGCTTTAAGCTGTCAACTGTTGCTGCTTCACTTCAGTCTCCCGTACACATTCAATGCCAGCAGAGCACCAGAAGGTTCAGGATCCTACTGCAATCATTCAGGCTTCTCCTCTGGCCCATAACTGATCTAGAGCTCATAGCTACCTAACAAAGCTCAGGTTGTTCCCAAGTGCCACCTGGATCTGTGCTGTAAAAAAGAATATATTCCTGTGGTATCATCCCCCTGCACTCGGTTCTGGCTGTAGCCTTATTGCTGAAGGCAGGGAGAAGGACTTGTTCAATTTACGCATCCCCAAGAGAGAATCACAGAATCACAGAATGATTGAAGCTGGAAAAGCCCTCTGAGCTCATCCAGCCTAGCCCAGCACCCAACATCACCACAGCAGCCAGACCAGGGCGCTAAGTGCCACAGCCACTCTGTCCTTCAATACCTCCAGGGACGGGGACTCCACCACTGCCCTGGGCAGTCCATTCCAGTTGTCTGATTACCCTTTCCAGAAGGAAGGGCTTTCTAACATCCAACCTAACCCTCTGCTGGCAGCTTCAGGCCCTGCCCTCTCATCTTGGTGCTAGTTGCCTGAGGGAAGAGCCTTACAGCCAACTGCTACAAGTTTATTATGGCAGTGTCCAGAGATCTCATATCTCAGTTTGTACATTGCTGTTTTAAAAGTCTTAGTGCGGTGCTTGCTGTAGGGATGCAGTCACTTCCTATATGTGAATCCTAAGTCTGAACTGAGGGATGGGCTGCTCTGTGACTGGACCACATTAGAGCCAGGATTCTGAGTGTTTTCAACAATATAATATCCAGCTTCGTGTCCCTGTGCCCAGGTTTTATGTACAAGGAAAGGTTTGATGCTGCTCTCTTCTGTGTGATTCCTGTAGATGGAAGCAAGCAAACCCAGGTTGTTTGTACCTGAAGCAGCTCAAATGCAATCTCAATTAATCTGAGCTTTTCAACCTCCAGGGGTTTCCTCTTGTAAATAAGTAGAGAAACAAGCTATGCTAAAACAGACCCAAAAAATCTACAGACTGCTTGAGAGATCCCAGAGTGCCTCTTACACTGGCTATGCATGAGCTGTGGATCTGATATGCGACTACCTAGCTGTGCATTTAGCCAGCCTGAAGCGTGTGTGCTCATACGCATGGGGATTTGAGAGCGTGCTCTGAAATGTGGGAAAAGGAAGGGGCCTTTCCTTCGTTCACTCCTTCACTCCCAGGCGGGAAACCAGGCTTTCAGATAGTGCTGTATCTCGGCAATAGCCCACTGCTAATAAGAGGCTAAATCAATCTGATGTGTCCGTGGCTTTTACGGCACCCAATAAATATTCCCACCTAATTCTCTCTCATTTTCTTATTTTTTTCCTGAAAGCTGCAAGACAAGAGAAGGAAGCACTCTGACGTTTTCTGTGACCTCTAGGAATCTTCTAATATTTTGGGAAGGGTCTGCTTGAAACAATGATTGATACTAGAGTTAATGCGAATTTGATTTGCCCTGGGAGCAGGAAATCCTTTTTAAAGCCCAGAGCCTAGGGGATGTCTGGCTTCAAGTGCATTAATAGCTGCTTCTGGTATGTGAAGAATTACCTGTCTGTGTAGAAAGTATGACTCGGTACCGTGCTGGATCAGAATCTTACTTTCCTAGGGAACAACATTAGCCAAGAGCATTTGACTTCATAACCAGTTGTACTTACGTGAATACTTCCATGCCCCATCCTGCCACAGCTGTGAAGAGCCTGGGGCCCAGATCGCGGGCTGGGTTCATGGCACAACCACTGTTCATTCCCAAGGAGCACGTAAGAACAATTATGAGAAGTCCTACTGCAATTGGCTCCAGGCCCCTCGGCACGCCGATATTTCTGGTGTCGAAAATAGCAAATACAACCAGAAGAAGAACAGCCGTCGACATCACCTGGCCAGTGCAAAGATGAGAATATTGAATAAATACAGACAGATTCCTTCCAGTAATGAAAAGGAGGGCTATGGCAGCTCTGCACTGTGGTGGTGGCTTAGAGCTGGTATTTCAATTTATCCTTCCACAGAGAGCAGCAAAATGTGAACCCAGTGCCTTTCAACTTCCCAGTAACAAGACGCTTTTGCTGCAAGACAAAACCAAGAAATGTGCTGAGGACACCAGAAAATAAATCTGCAGCAACCTGGTGTGGAAAGAATAGATGATTTCAAAGGCATGTCCTGTGTGAGGTCTGGTGCTTTCCCCCAACATTTTTTCCTACCAATTTAACTTAACACTTCCACTAACTTGAAACTGGTGGTAGTTCTGCCATGCCAGTGCAATGAGTTACCTTGATATAAAGTCTTATCAGCTTGTGCTGATAAATTAGACTAAATATGCCTCTCTTCATCCAGGCATCACATAAGGTAAGGGGACAAAAAAGTGGTGCCTACATAGTCAAAGGTGAGCACCTAGAAACCGAGGGAGGGATTACCTAAAAAAGGAAGGTTGCACAAGCAGCTGTAACACGAACCTTTTGCATGTGCCAGCTGGGTTGGTGAAGGAAAATTTCTTGGAAATGCTCTGATGGAAGCACTGCTCTGCCCAAGTCAAAAGCTTTTGATCTTACTAGTGATTAACTTAAGGGGAAAAAGAGACAGAAGTCTCAGCGATGTCAAACATTCCATTTTTCTGATTATAGTAAGTTTATGTTTGGGTTTTTGTTTTTAAAAAATTACTTTCATTGAATCTGTTCTTAATTTTAAAACATCCATGGGTAAAAAGATCTTGTGGCAAAACCTGTTGATTGATCCAAAGATCAGAATTATCTGTCTTACAAAATTTCAAAACAACGTTTCGGTTTTTTTGAAGCCCGATTGCACAACCTTCAGGTCCTTTACGTAAGAAATCCCTGTGCTCCAGCAATCCCCGGTTGTCCGTGGCTGACTTACACACTATTTATTTCACGTGTGCCTAAAGAAGACGGGTAAATTGACTTCATTTTTCACCGTTGGCTGAGTGGGGTTAGAGGATACAGAATGGAAGTAGAGTGCAGATTTTTTTCAGATTCAGTCATTTGAAAAATGTCAAATCACAGGAATCTATTTGCAAGGAAGAGGATGAGGTTTATGGTAGCAGAAGACTCATTTATTCAAGGTGTTTTAAACTGGAGGCTTAAGCTTTACTTAAAGAATAACAGGTCCATAAAATGGGTTGGATTTTGCTGTAACCGGGTGTAGCTCTGCTGAAGTTTATGGAGAAGCATTTATTTATGATGGGGAAAAATCTCTTGCATGTATCATGTTAAATACGTGTAGATTGCAGCAATAATTAAGAACAACTTGAAATTACAAGCAACGTAAACTACAGCTGAAATTTAACCCACCCTAGCCCAGAGATCTGTGGGAGACCTGGGTTTTGGCTGGGGTTTTTTTGCTGCTCAGCTGTATAGTTTTCAGTGTGTTTTAACCTGTGGAGTCAGCTCAGCAGGTGCACTTACCTGATCTGCAAATCCATTTACCAGGGACAGGTATGGAGCTGGGTACGTCGCAAAGATCTGAGCCGTTGCGTTGGGTCCTGTGACTTCAAGGGCTCCGTTGCTGTACTCCATAAAGGCATCTGCGGGAAACAGCCGTTACTGCGGTGCACTTCTCCATCTATGCCGGGTTTTCTATGGCTAGTATGTCTGAGATGGACCTGTGCACTTCACAGTCTGAATTGTCTGCTTTGCCTGCACTCTACACCCAGCTGTTGTGCTCATCAGCCAAGATGTGAGGGGAGAAGCCAACCCCAAATCTTCAGCTTTTGGTATATTTAAGTTAGTGTATTTTCATACACATTGTAAAGATTTCTGTCTATTTTGTGTTTGAGTATACAAAGCGTATTTTAAATGGGTTGATAGGACTTCTCTGTTGAAATAATGTGATGCCTTGGCAAGACCTGAAATGGTAAATGTAGGAAGACACTAAGATTAAGCACTCAAACATCTACACTGACAGGCATCTATATTCCCTCATTCTTTACAGGGGTGTTGCTAAAGAAGAAACCACCTGGCTCAAATAATGTGTATGGGGAACCTGGAGGTGTGGAGCTCCTCTGTCTGCTTTTCTACCGATAGGTTTTCCGTGGATGTCAGTGAGTATGTGACACTCCTGCAAGCTGAAGGAAGGAAATAGCACAGAAGAGGTTTGGAAATTACTAAGGACAAGATGAGGCCAAAGTATTTGAGTGGGTTGTGAAGCAATCCTGTACTCCTGAGTAGCAGGAAGGAGTCTCTAGCCTTAACTCTAGCACCAAGTCCCTGATCTTGGTTCCCTATCCTATTGCTCCTGTTGGTAGTGAATCCATCCCCAAACCCAGGTGCATGTTCAGGTACTGCTGCGTCCTGGACAGATCACTCAGATTCAGCTGTAAATCCTGTTTGGGAATCACAGAACCACAGAATATTCCTGGCTGGAAAGGACCTCCCAGATCACCAAGTCCAACCACACATACAACAACAACAACAACAAAACGCAAACCCTGATCACACACCAGCACCAAATACACTCAACCAGATGAAATGCAAAACAAACCCCCTACAGGCTCTGCCACTGGAGCAGGTCCTGAAGCACCAAGAGTGGGTCCTGATGCATAATAGTTTGCAAATCCTACCACTAGCCTTAAAATGAAACAACCTTCTCTCTGCCACCCCAAGAGAGAGCCTTTCGAAGAGATGGGCTGGGTCAGTAGAAGTGGAGCTTTGGAGTAGGTGAGTGAGGCAACTGATCTGAGCAGGTTCATCAAGTCAGGGAGCCTGTTACTGAGGTTTTTTTCCCCCACTGTTGTGGCACACCATGTAAAATACCTCGAGAATGTTGTCATTTTTGTTTTCTCTCTTTTTTTAATCTAATACATGACTCTTTTATGGCTCTACCTGGAGCTGATTGCCTTGGAGAGTTGCCTCTAGGGTGGTCTGCAGTTTAGTCAGGAGGGACTTGATCTCATATCCTGTAGCCTCAATGAGTGATGTTGGTGATACTTGCCTACAGGCACTTGGATCAGGTCTTTAATGTTTCTAATTTGTTTGGAAGATGAATAGCCCTCTGTCCTGGCTATTAAGTAATTTTAAAATCCTTACTGAGAAATACATGATCTCACAGGATCTGATTTCCCATTAATAATTGTTCTAAATCTCACGCCACTTCCTGGGCTGTTAGTGTTTTGGAGAAGCTGTAGGATACCTGGAATGTTTGAGCTTTTCTTTTTCCTTCAGACTGTTTATACTTCTTTATGGCTTGAGGTTCAGTTCTGCTGTTAGCCCCGTGTGGACGCTTCTCTTGCCTGTTTGGCTTTCTTTGAGAAACTGGGGCCTCGTAGGCTGCCTGACCCCAGGTTTGTCCTGTGAGCATGCTTAAGGAATACTCACCATAATAAATCCCAAAGACAGCCGCTGCTCCTATGAACGCTCCCAGGAGTTGTGCAAATATGTAAATTGGTAATTTGGTCCATTTTAATCTTCCGGTCACGCACATGGCTAATGAAACGGCTGGGTTTATGTGACCACCTGAAAAATAAATCACAAAATAAGGCAAATGAACGAGGTGGGTACATGTGAAGAAGTGAAAGATTGGTAAAAATGGGGGCACTTTTGAGCACAAGGCGGGTGTGTGCTTTTCTAGATGTTATTCTGCAATTCAGTGCTGGCTAAATTAGAGGGGCAAGAGGGAAAGCCACCAAGACACAGCTTCCCTCTTGATGTTTGCAGGCTGTGCTGTCCAGCAATGTATAAAGGTCTATAGCCATCTAGAGAATCTGCCCTATTACTGGTGATGGGAAGGTCCTCTTCTCCTCTAGAGTTTTTGCTTTTTATTTTTAAGGGAGGATTGGGGCAGCAGCAAATTCACTCAGTTTATATTAAGGACCATTATTGACTTGTCATGTATCTTGAGGCAGATTTAAGTCACATTTATGTCTCCGTCCTCAAGCTGTGGTTACTTAGGAACTCTGGTTTTCATGAACATGAAATAAAATAATGATGGGGCTGTCCAGCTTTACACTGGCTGGTAATGAGCTATGCCCACACGGGATGTGGGGACAGCAGCAGTTTGTCCCATACAGCTCTTAGACCCTCCACAAAGGTCCACAATAAGGAAACTGAGGAGTAACTGTGCTGGAACAGAGCTGTTCTTTCTTTGGCATTTAGGAGTAGCTACACCTAAACTCCCAACTGGAGAAAGTTTTGGCAACATTAGAACTCTGTGACAATTTTAGGTTTTCGGAAGGTATTAAGTCCTGTGCTTGTGGCTGCCCTCAACACCTTTTATCAGCATGGAGAAAAACAAAGGTGTGGAACTCTTTTGAAAACTTCGTTTTTCACAGCCATGGAGCTGATGCTTGAGAAACACAACTTGCCAAAGAAACAGAGGAAAGTAAAAACAGGGTAAATCCGGGTTTCACAAGGATGTAGTGGGTCTGTCTATGCATTCTAGGTAGAGTCTCCTTTCAGAATTGATGGTTACCAGGGAGGAAAAAAAAGGCCTTTGTCTTTAATAAAATAGCTAAAAGAGCATGACCTTTGTCTGTCAAAAGGCAGCGCAGGAGAAAGGGCTCTATGTACAGTTTCTGTGTTTGTTTGCACTTGGGGTCAGTGAGTCAGTATCTTATGAAATCCAGGCACCTTTGATACGCAATAAACTGACAAACACAGATAACCAGCTGGATAAAACCTCCTTTGTAGCATTTCCAAAACTCTGACCTAGTAGGAGCACTCTTGAATTAACTGCGAATTCCTCGCTGTGTTTCACGTTCTTCATCACAGAGGAAAGAGAGGGATGGTACCTCAGTGAACAGCCCTGCATGGGAATCCTGATAAAGTGTCATCTTTTGTTCTGTACTCGGGTTGGAATGAATCATTTTCTTTTCTTTCAGTACGTGATGACGTTTCCCATCTTTATATAATATGGGCTGATTATGATGTCCCGGACAAGTCCTAATAATCTTAAAGATGTCTGACCAACGTTAAATCCAGAAAGGAAAAGCCTGGGTGAAGGCTCTTATGCTGACACGGGGGTGTTAAAAGATTATTGGTTCCAGTGCCACTGACAGTTTCCTGGTTTACAAGAAGCCTGATTTGGTCAGCATATTCCCCATTCTCTTGAATTTTCTGGGATCACGGCCATGAGTTTGTTTGGAATGTTACATGGGGAAAAACAGGGGAAAATTATTTAGACATGGAGGCAGAATTAGGTGGAGACAAAGCAGAAAGGGGAATGAGGCAAAGGGAGCTCACATTCACTAAGTGACAGACTACATACTTTAAGTCGCCATCAATTTAGAATTTCATAAAGAAGTGATGTGACATATTTTAGTGTTGCTTAAATGTGAGATTTCATGACCCAAGAACCATGGGATTTGCAGAATAATTGTATGTAGGAACTGATACATGGAAATGTTCACTAGTGATGGTGTGTTGGATGGTCACAGCCTATTGAGATCCCTGTTCCTGTCCTTTCACAGAGAAAATGCACTGCAGGCAGAAGCCTTTGTCTTGGGAAAAACACAGGAAGTGCAGAAGTGCAACATCTGCAATTGCTCTGCCCTGCTGGGGCTGAACTCCACACATCTGTATAATGGTGAGATGAATATCCCTTGAAGATGCAAATGGTTAGCCCAGTCAAGTCTTTACAGGGTTGGGTTTTATTGATGATGGTGCATTAGAAGAATTTAGCTCTCTACGTGTAAACACAGAGCTACAACTGGTTAACGCTGGTCAGCTAATAGGGACGTGCTGCTGAATTGACTGTGTGGTAGTAAAGCAGCCGTTCTGCTCTGCTTCAGTGACAGGAGCAGGGCTGCCTCTGCTGTGGTACATTGAGCACTCAGAAATCTCCTTGCCCACAGTGTCTCTATGAAAGAATTTGTATGAGACAAATGTTCAATTTTTGTTATAGCAACTATTGCTGATATCCTACTTGTACCTAGAGGTATCTGTCCGTATTTGCTTCAGGAAGGCTATGAGAAGTGGAGTTCAGGGGTACTGTTTGCTTTCAGAGAGCAATATAAATTCCAGCCTGGTCTAGTGGGAGGTGTCCTTGCCTATGCTGGGGGTTTGGAGCTACATGATCTCTGAGGTCTCTTCCAGCCCAAACCATTCTGTGATTTACTAGTGAAACTCTGAAGCAGACTCTGCTCTAACAGCACTTGCTATTGCTGACAACTGTTTATACTATGAAATGGAAGTAATTTAATAGCCTTAAACCCATGGCAATAAATGCTATGGAAGAGAAAGATCAATCACTTACCAGAAACTCCCCCTGACACGTACACTGCAATGGTGACTGCCATGGCAAATCCAACTGATATGGTCATGGGCCCTCCATGGGCTCCTCGGCTAAGGACAGCCTGTCCCACACATCCGCATCCAAGTGCCTGTGTTTTGAAAGATAAATGTAAACACATGAGTGTGACTACTGGTTCTTGTGCAGCTCCCACCACTGCCTGGCTGTAGCTGAAAAGGTGGTTAAATGCTGGAACAGTGCTGGAGTTTGAGACCGGTGGAGCATCTGCTGTTGTTGCCTTTGCTGCAACGAACTCTTGTTCTTTATTCTCCCCTGTTCTGTGACCAGGAAGACTATCTGCTAATAAGGACTTCTCTCTCCCCAGAAAAAAGCTTTCAAGTGAGATGACGGGATACAGATCAGAACTTGGAGGCTAAAAAAGGTCTCACAGCTTTGATGACAAATCTTGACATCTGAAGTGAAGAGGGCATGAATTCTGCATGGTGAGTTTTCAGTTCCAGGTTCCTGTTACAAGCAAGGAAGTAATTACTGCACCAGTTATGAAAGATGGTTTAGAAAGCTTTGAATGTTTAATACTGGAACTCTGGAATGCGACAACCTTCTGGAGTTTAAAGTGTCTGTTACTGGTAGGCTGCCTTGATACTACGTATTGCTCTACCAAAACATCTCACTTGCTCTGCAGCTTGAACAATTAGCTGAAGTGTGGATACCTGAATAATTCACGCTGCAGTATCCTCCGTGGAGTTAAACTAGCTTCCATTTTACATTGGCTTCCCTTAGAATGAGGTTCAGCAACACATTTTCAAGCTGGTAGGAAAGACTTTCAAAGGTACAAAAAAGTTAGACTAGCTGATCCATTTCTGCCAGAAATCAATTTGCATCTTTGAAAACTTCCTCTTTAAGTACAAGTCTAAGTGCTTCACTGAGTAGGGACCCAGCAGTCTGTGGGAGATACCAAACAATATCTGTAGTCTGAAAGCTTTTACCTCGATACGGCTGTGAGCTGAATCCTACCATTTCTGGGATGTGACTAGATTTATCATGAACAACCTCAATTACTTTGTTTAATTGGATATAGACATTACATCCCTCCTTCAGTGATACATTGGGATCTGATTTCTTTTCCTATAAAATCATGGCACGTTAGCCAATCCATTTGCTTTGGTTAATCTTGCTTTGCTTTAGTGTTCTGCCGTTATTGCACGGCACTGGTGATGCTATTGCAAATACGACTCGCTCTCACTATAAACTTTGGAATACACAAAATTTTAGTTCTTTATTTGCAGCTTCATTCAGAAATCGCAGTGACGGGAAAATCTCTCCTGCCCTAGAAACAGACTGTACCAAAAGGAGTTGGTGATTGTGGCTCAACAAGCGAGTCCTGCTAGAATCAATACAAATTAAACAGGCAACATCATACTTTGGTTTCCATTATTTCCCCAAGGGTTTTCGCTAATACTCAAACGTGACAGAAAAGCTCTCAACAAAATTATGTTCTTCTCCAGCGTTGTGATGCAGATGGAGTTTCTGTTATAAAAATACCCCGAGACTCTCTCACGTATACCCAGGTGCAGCTCTTGCCTCGAGGTCACAATCACACAAGCAAACAAAACGCTGTTTGGTGCCAAAGTGTCCCAGCTGTTGGTTATGTAAGAGGAGGGTGGTGTTAGATAGCAGTCGTTTATTGGGCTGTGTAATTGGAAGTTACGGGACATGCTCCAAGCTGCAGCCGACTGCTGTGCAGTGGGTGATGTACGCTCGTGCGAGGCTGCTGGCATCACGTACTCAGTGTTCCATGCGGCAAGCACAGATGCGCAGGCAGGTATAAAACCAAATCAAAATGCATTTGAGTTGTTGGCAGATGAAATGGCATAGTTTTAAGAACTCACATAAGACAATTGTATTCATCATGTTTAATTAATATGGAAAGAATAGGTATGCTGGAATTTTTAAAGTGTAGGATGATGGCACATGGCTAGAGGATGTCCTTCTGCTAACCAGCGTCAGAGAGGCAAAGGAGTCACATGAGCCAGGTTGAACACAGCTGCACTAGCTTCTTGCTTGGTGGATGTTGGAAAATGACTGCCTGCTTAGGTACAACGGAAGAACCTTGCTGTGAGCATGGTCAGTGTGTGCCCATTCTGTGATGGGAGAGACTGGGAAATGAACCATAACCTGATGATGTTTTCTCCTTTCACTGGCATTTTAAGAAGGAGAGAAAAAAGTGTTCTCCTACCTGTGATGGCCACGTTAGCACAACTGGCAACTACCCCCTAATCATAGATTTACATGGGCAGTAACTTAATACCCTGTGAATCTTTGCTTGGCTGAGTTAAGACCGACTAGATTGTCAAGCTGAAACTAAATATTGCCAGGCAAGGCCAGGCTTAGCCATCGGCTGCTCCCACACAAACACATTGATTAAAGCATGTGGAACTGATGGGAGTTTACTTTACAGTTCATACAACCAGATCTCATCATCTTATCTTGTCTTATCTCATGTTAACAGGTTTTCATCTTTGCAGTTGTCTATAGCCTGATCTACTTACATTTACTGGAGCAGCTTCAGTACTGGCTTTTTGTTCGCAAGGTAATTGGATCACTGTCATAAGAAACAAGTTTGGGTGTGGAATAGCTGTCTGCATGTTCTCTGCCAAAAATCTTGCTTCATAAGCATTAGACCCATCTCTTTATCTTGGCTAACAAGACTGAGGTTAGGGAAGGAAAACAACTGGCCTTAGTGAGCTTGAGGTCCTGTTACTTCTTTGAAGCTCAGGGTACTTTATCTCAGAGACACAAAAGATCACCACAGCTAATAATGATCACCATCCAAGGAAAATTGCTCATGAAAACATTGTAGGGTTGTTTGTGGTATAGCCCCCCCCCCAATTAATCTTCCCCTGTACAGTCAGTTTGGGTGTGGCTTATAAAAATAGTAAACAAACCTTTCCGATAAGAACCTGGTTACTGTATTGATGGTGTCCTAAACATTATTTAGAGATTTATTTAGGCAGCAGTCCTGCTCAAGAATTTGTCTATTGTGCTGCATAACGAAGTGTTTTATATGAATCAGGAAGTGTAAGGTCTATGAAGAACTGAAGTTGCAGATGAAGAGCAGTCTTCACCTGAGTGCATGTTACAGACTTGTTGTCTTAGTTAAATCAGATTGCACTTATATTTTTACCTAACCCTAACAATTTCATCATGCCAGTCAAACAATTATTAAATCCTTTAAAAGCACACTGCTCTTAGGTTGTCCTTCAGTAAATGTTATGGTAGGGGCAGGGAGAAGTTCTGTACATTACGATTTAATCAAACTTAGAGTAATAATAAAAAAAAAAAAATCACTATATCCGTTCTGCTGATGATCTCCTGGGACTCAACCAATCTCCTCGTGAGTTCAAATGGATTTCCCTTTTTCTTTTTTATTTCTTGTTTTCAGATTTGCTAGCTGATACAATAAAGCTTTGGGGGGAAAAAAAACCCCACCTTGATCATTTAGTTAATTAAATAGTATAGTCATAAGCCTTAAAAAGATTGCAGGTCTTTTTATTGATGCAAAGCATTACTTCTTGGAGACATGAATGCAAATTTAATAAGGCTTTGGATGAATTGTGTCTATAAAGCTTTTAAAACACAAATAGCTCTGTAGGAAAAAATACAGGGGGCGGGGGGAGAAAGAGGGACAAACTACGCAGTGTTATATGAACTGATGCCTTTAAATTTTTATTACTGCTTTTGCACATGTGATAGGAGACAAATACAAGGCTCAAACCACCCAGAGAGAATGCAAAGATCTGTGTTCGCTTGTGTTTTATAGTGATTAGGATTGCACTCTTCATCTCCTGAAATGTTAAAATGCTTTTCTTTCCTGAATTTTATAGGGCAACCAGCTTGAGTTGCTTCAGCAAAGATTATTTTTATTTTCTCAATATGTTTGGTAATTCAGAAGAGAAAGGAAATGAAACGTTTCATATTCAGATAGAACCTTTGAGGAGTGCAAACACAGCCTCTTGAACAAAGGGCTAGGAAGAAAAGACTTGTTGGTCCCTTCTCACAAGAGAAGACCAAGAAGAGACCAACCCTCACTCCTCTCCAACCTCCTTTCAGGTAGTTGCAGACAGCAAGAAGGTCTCCCCTCAGCCTCCTTTTCTTCGGACTAACCAGCCCCACCTAGCTCCCTCAGCCTCTCCTTCACCAGCCCTTCTTTGGACTCACTCTAGCCTCTCAAAATCTTGCTTGGGCTGAGTTGTCCAAAACTGAAACCAGTGCTCAAGGTGTGGCCTCTCCAGTGCCCAGTATAGGAGGACAATCAGTTCCCTACTTCTGTTGGTTACACTATTTCTGATACAAGCCAGGACGCTATTGACCTTCTTGGTCACCTGGGCACACTGTTGGCTCTTGTTCAGCTGACGATCTATCCTCCAGCCTCTCTCCCCCAAGCCCATAACATTGTACTGGGTTGTTGTGATCCAAGTGTAGAACATAATGCTTGGTCTTACTGAAGCTCCTACGGTGGGCCTGAACCCATCAATCCAGTCTGTCCAGATCTGTCTGCAGAGCCTTCCTACCCTCCAGCAGATCAACACACCCACACAACTTGGTGTCATCAGTGAACTGACTGAAGGGGCGCTCAAACCCCTCATCTACATCATCAGTGAAGATGTCAAACAGGAGCGGCCCTGCTGATGGCAAACGAGGTATATGCTGCAAGCAACTCTGTTTCATTCTCTATCTTAACCATAACTGGGCAATTTTACCTCATACAAAGAGTGTCCCTTTCAGAGATGTTTAGAACATAGAAATTCTCTTTGTTTAAGATTCCTAGGTAGTAATCTCGTATTGAATGCACTTACTTAAGGAGTAAATTATCAAAAACTACTTCATGCAATGACATCGTGGAATGAGGATTCTAGAGAGTGTTTGGAGGAAGGAATAGATTTTATTGTGCAGTGTTGTAACTGCTATGCACTGGAGTGTAGGGCCACAAGCAGACAGGCATGGAAAAGCTTAAATGTTCAGCTTCTGGACTGAGCAAATCCATGAACTGTCATACTTGAGGGTTTTTCAGAGACGACTAAGTGACAGCTGATGTGATGAAGTGGTCAGAATGTGAAGATGAGACAAAAAGGGTTCGATATAAGTAGCCTCCTCTTTCGTTAGCTGGACTATCTGCAGTATGGGGCTGTCATGCAACCATTCATGCTCGTCCCCTGTATCCTCTACACATGCTAGTGTTGAAAGGAGTTTTGTAAGAGGCTCCCCACCTCCAGCTGGAGACTGAGCTTTGGGGCAGGAATATGTATTTACACCCCCACTTGTGTTTGCGTGCTGAATGGAATAAATGGAAGCCTGGGTTCTGCTTCAGCAGTAAAGCGTCTGCTGGCTCCTGTGAGGCTTCTTTCTGGGAAACTCCATGCAGTGAGATGCTCTTGAGAGTGAAAATGAAATGCAACCAATGTTAGGTGAGCAGTAGCCAGTAAAGCAGGCCAGATGGCCCATTTGGCCTCTCTTTTTGGGACTGTTCCCATTCAGATGTACTTGATGATGTAGGCCAGAGTAAATCCCATTTTGTCTGAGAGCAACACAGGCAAGTTCCAAAAGACAAATAGAGAGCGAAGCATGACTAAAATCAGAGACTCTTGGATAGGTGAGGTCCAGGCAGACTCACTGTGAAGTCAGAAACCATCTATCTGATGCTGTGTGGCTCCTTGACTCTTGCACTGGCACCTAGATATCCCCCAGAGCAATCCACAGCAGCCCTGAGAGGAAACGCACTGGAACAGGAGACGTGTGGGACAGCTAAGAGTTGTCCAGAGGCTGGAGGGACCCATCATGCAAGTTGATTCCAAACCCTACATTTTCCATTTCCTGGAAAACAGTTCTAGCCTTCTCAAATGTTCTTCAAGATTACCCAGACAGGTGATAAGGGAAGCAGCTCTGGATACCACTGGATCTGCCTGTACCAGAGCACTTCCAGGTTCCTTGAGTTTATTGTTCTGTTTATGTGGCTCTGAGGCCATGCTGCAAGGCAACCCACAACACATTCAGTAGGGATGACCAAGAGATGCTCTGCAAACTCTGTATCGCGTGACTTTCTCAAGGCTTGTTGGCTCAAAGCTGTTCAACATCACAGCCAAAGTCATGAGTTTTGGCCTGATGAGTGAATCACGTTCTAGATACCCTGAAATTAACCTTACTCTGTGCATTTTTCAGTTTGGAAAATAATGCTGCAAGGCTTGAGAGCTACCAAAGAGGGCAGTTTAAGCTCTTAACAGCATGTGGTCTGTGATTATGTTCTCCAGAAAAACGTACACGAGGTTATTTGGAGGGGGAGAATTTCACCTGGCTCCTTCCAGAGGTGCTAGTTTGGTGGAAGACTTTGTTACTGTCAGCAGCCACTTCCAGAGAGAGCCTGGCTCTGGGCAGCCTGGTCTGGTGAGAGGTGCCCTAGTCTGTGGCAGGGGTATTGGGACTAGGTGATCTCTGAGGTACGTAAACCATTGTGTGAGCCTGTGGGATGACAGAAAGGTGCATTCCTTTGTTGCCTCTTGGTGCAGGAGCTCTCTGTAGGCTGCACAGCTCATCACAGTGACATGAAATGGCTTTCAGCAAAGACATAGAATCAACTGTGCTGGAGGCTGTGAACTCTCATCTCACTTCTGCTTAGTAAGGGGATTAAGACACAGCACTAGGCTGGTGAAAGAAAGCTGTCACTGGTTTTGCCTATGCACGGTCTGTGTTTTGAGGACTTCTGCCTCAGACTGGCCAAGGCTGTCCCTTGCATTAGCTCCAATTTAAGGATTTAATGTTTTTCTGTTCCAAAAGGGAACCCCTTCCTAGCTGACTGAGTCTGAAAGCAATAAATAACAGCAGGAACTACAGTCTCTTCACAATAAATGCTGTGAACTGCTGCTAACTTGCACAGTCTAAACATAAATCGAAGTACCCAAGCACTGAGAAAGCTACAGTTTAATCCAGAGGAGGCTCTTCTCAGCTTTAAGCCAAGGCTGAAGCTCAAAGGAGTAAAATAGAACTGAGACACTCAAATTACCAGCAACAATTTTGCAGCTTCATTTTCTACTGTATTTGTAAGGTGAATATACTAGAAAATGGGCTCTGGGATTACACTCCCTTCTAGGACATTCAATAAAAGCACTTGCGGTCTAATCTGCTCCCTAATACGGTTTCTTCTCTCACTTAATTGTATTAATGGAAAGCGGAGGCTGATGTTGTGGTGAAGAGACAGAACTGGAAGTCGGGTGATGTGGGGCAGGCTCACAGTTCCATCACAGGCTTCCTGTGCCGTCTGCTCTGACCGGGTTTGCTAATATTTAAGAGGGAGATAATGCCATTTCCCTTCCTTGCCAGGGCACTGTGACACTTAATTCATTAATGTTTGTGAAGTGCTTGGTGCTCTGTGCTTCTAGATGTGCTCCTTACTGTAATAAACTCTCATGGATGGCATTACATTCAAGCATAATGTCACTTTACTGCCTGTGCTCTTCAGCTGGCCCAAGTATCGTAAAGACCATTATTTTCAAGTACTTTATGAGCTACTGGAATTTTTTAGATGACTTACTCGAAATTAAGCTAACTCAGAGTTATAAAACATGCTATGACACTACCATGCCTGCTCCTTATTTTAGTCCTGTGCTTTTGCTGTGGTGGAATATTAGCAATGAACAAGACAGTTTGCCTCAGTCCAAGAGGAGGAAGAAAGAGTTTGGCACAAATACTGTAGCTGCTCCACTTCCAGCTCTGCTACTGAGCTTGCTCTCTGCCCTGGTAAATTACAGAACAGAGCTCTGTGTCCCAGTGCAAAATGCACAGGAAAATTGAGCAAGAAATTAAGTATAAAAAAACCTTGAGATAGGAAAGCGGGGCGATTTAGTATTTATTTCAATGGCAGCAGTACTGCAGGACTCGGCAAAGGTATAATTTATGTACAGTAGAAATCTCTGAGGGTTGGCAGTGCAGCTCCCAATAAACTCACAGTAAATCACAAGCTAGATTTCTGTACTGTGCAGGAAAAGAAGTCAGCAACAACTCTCTTAGCTTGTAGCATGGGGTGTTTGTTAACGCAGATGGAAGTTGTGCATGGGAGGATAAAGTAGGAAGCTGAATAAACTGCCGAGTTTTTGAACGGGAAGATTGTTATTAACAGTCACCATCCACATTCGGGTTATTCAGAAAGTGGGAGGTTATGAAATTCTACTCCTCTCTGCAACCAGCTGCTCGGCAGACAGTTGTGATACATAAATCTATTTTTAACAGCCGTCAATAATGGCATTAGGTTGAAGAAAGGAATCACAAACTTACTGTAAATAGAAGCCATTAATTCATTTAAGGCTGCCCAGTGCTGGTCAGGCAGTGCCAGCGCTGCTGGTTCGGCACAATGCAGAGCATTCGTGTCCTCTTACAAGCACTGTCCAACGTTACATTAAGAAGGAAGAAAGGAAAAGCAGCTGAGACTTACTATCAGTATAAAAGTTCCCAGGAATTCTGAGAGGGCTTCTTTAATCAGGCTGTTCTTCAAGGCAAATTTCTCCTTTAAACTCCTTTGGCTTTTCCGGTTCATTTTGGCTTCCTCTTGCTCCTGTGCCCTGGTTGCAACTACACACGCACACAAATTTGTTCTGTGTCCGTCCCTGCTGCGGCTGAACTTTCACACTTTTACTTATACATTGAAATATGAGATTTCATCTTGTACAGCCAGTGAAACCATCTGACTGCAAGCATTGACAGAACTAACTCAACATGCCCTAACAATTCATCATGAGCTTTCCATCCTGCGCCTTCTCCGAGCACGCTTCTATTTATACTGGTTAGATAATACCCGCACGCTCACAATCAGAGCTCCTCTCTTTTTCTGGCAGAAGCGATTAATCATTACCTCTCCTGCTTTGGTACTATTTGTTTTATTTATTCTTTCTGGTAAAAATGACTGCAACTCCTAATCAAAAAGAAAGGCAAAAAGAGAAACCACAAAATAAGGAACCCCAAAATGCAGTTTAAAATTTGTCTCTGACCTAGATTGAGACGAAACCAGGCTACAAGAGGCTGTCCAGAAGCTTTTCAAGGGGAGGTTGTAAAAGCGAGCAAGTGGTCGGGAGAGTGCTGTGCCCTAGCCCACAAACAAAAGCTCCTATCTTGTCACTTCTGAAGGATTTCAGCGGCTAATGAGGAATCCTACTTTGGTGAAGAATGTTGAGTTTGAACATTCACTCACAATGCAGGGTTTGGACTAAGTGCTTTGCTCGTGAGTAACCCTCCTCTCCTACCCGTTTACAAAAGAGCAACGCAGCTGAATAAATTAGGAACATTTAATGAAATCTGCTGCGGGCCGGTGGCTCTCTTTGAAGTCCGAATGTGCAAGTGAGGCACCGAGTGACCATGCTTCCCCTATGCTTACCTTAGAAGTGCATAGGTGCTATGATACGAAGCATTTTAGTGTTGTTTTCCTTGGTCTTAAGACATGAAGTTGCCCAGTACCTCAAAGAATTTGACATCCTAGAGAGAAATATCTCTTAAGCGCCTTGGCTGGTTCTATCAGATGGTGAGTGATGTGCCATCGAGTTGATTTACAAGTATTTTCGGTCGCTTGGCTTGGCACCAGAACCTTAGCCTAGTTCTGGTAGAAGAATTTGGCACGCGTTGTAGATGCTCAGTGCCTGGGTTTGTATCTGTCCTGAGCCTTTTTCACCTTGGTGGTGAACATGTTTTGGTCTGTCCATGCTGCTGTGTGCTGGGAAGAGGACAGAGCTTTACAGAGTTGGGCAAATGAGCCATTTGGGTTAGTCCATCAATGCTCTTTCTTGCCTCAAGTTAGAGCCTGATGCATATTGGCTGCAGTTGTAGTCACCTCACCAGCACCAGTTTCATCCCTGAACCACCCACTTCACCTCACCACCCAATTTTAATCCTTAACTGCTTTTCTGTATCCTTTTACTCACCTTTCCTTACTTCTGCACTCAAATATGCCTTTGGCTGATTCAGAAAGCGCTAGCCCCATAGCTGGTGAATGATGACATGGCCACATCTGTAGTGGAGAGCACCTCTGTTGTAGGACTTGCTACAGCTCCTGGACTTGCCTGTAGTGCAGGTCCACACTCGCACAGAGAGCTGTGAGCTGCCTCCGGGAAGCTCCCACAAACAGCTTGTGTACAGCAGTAAGAAAACCTTTACCCTACATCACTGCAAAACAAAGGCATCCTTCGGGACTTCAATTATCACAGCGTGCTAAAGTACATTGTTTATTGTGTCTGAGAGAGGAGCCTTGCAGAACGATGTTACAGGAGAACTGCAGAAGGATGTGAGGGCAGCCACTCATTACAGCAGGAATGAGAGAAACCGCTTCCTCTCTTCCAGGAAAAGGAGAAACAAATACATTTGTGAAAACAGTGTTTGGTCACAGAATCGTGGAATTATTGAGGCTGGAAAAGACCTCTGAGGTCTTCAAGTCTGGTTCATGGCAGTTCTAATGCCGTCAGAACAGACCATAGGAACAGTGCCACTGGTCCACTGGGCATTTGAAAGAGTCCTCCAGGGGACTACAGGACTGTCAATGGGACTTCCTGCCAGCAAAATTAAATGACCTGGGGTAAAGAATCAAATCCATAGCCACACAGGTAAGGCTGATACTCTGCAGAAGAGTCATGTGGACTGTTAAGGGAGGTTGTGCCTCCCAAAACCACTGGCATTCTTCAAAGGCTCCAAGAGGCACACTGGTATAGTCATTCAGGCTTGAAATTGTGACCAGCATAACCTTAGACCGCAAGACCGTTGGCACTCTTCCCCCAAGGCAGTCTGGGCTGGACTATTTCTTCTCTTCACCTGGCTTCATGCAGAAGAAGAATTTTCACGATGTGGACAACCTTTCTGGTTTTATTGTCATCTTCACTCCTGCGGAAACGGCACAGCAGGCAATGATCCACGTAGCTCCGACAGTTGGAGTCCCGCGGGGCACGTTCTACCGTGCGCTGAATTTTTAATAACGCATTATTCAGAGTATCACATAAATTGTTATTATTGATGTAGTAAAACCTAAACCAACACAGCTGGAGAGACCAGGGCTGTAAATGCACTGTACTGTAATAATAGGGGCACAACAATTTTTAAGTCTAAATCAGCTGATTTTAGTTGAGTTAGACAAGGCCTGAACGTGCTCATCTGCTGTACTGCCTCTGCCTGATTTATATTCATGTTTTCTTGTAGAAACTACTGCCTGGTCCTTAAAGAATTCTCTTTTATGGGTTGACCCTGCTGCTGCTGGGGAGCTCAAAGAAACAAGTTCACTTGGGGAAGATCTAAACGCCCTGTTGTTCAGCATCCTAAGTGTTTTGGGCACCCTCTAGGTCTTTCATTCTGTCTCTCCTCTGTCCACGGTGAAAAAGTGCTCACGGGGGGAAACCATCTGCAGTGTGTAGCTTGTGTCTGGCTGAGCAAACCTTGGAGGAGGCAGGGGGTGGACAGGGCATGAGGTGAGAATTTCTTTGTTCTTTCTTCTCTGCTTCTGTGATATCGGCATCCAGATAAAACATCTCACTTCAGATCACGACTGTGAGCTCAAACCACATGTGTCTCAAGCTTTTTGCCCATAACCTCTGAGGCCCCATTCAAAGCTTGTGAAGTCCACTGCTGCTGATGCTGATTTGAGGGAGAATTAAATTCAACTTTCTCTAAAACAAGGCCCACAACCCTTCTTTGTCCTTTCTTGGCCTCAGTGCATAGCCGATGTTACTACACGTACATAATACTTCTTATATAGCTGTGTGACGGATGATAGTGTATGTTAACATTTATTACAGAGCCAACCCAATGTAGAGCAGTCCCTGAGAGTTCCCAGGCTGGTTTAATCTCAGCACAGATAACATTGCACAACAAAGTTACCCGTCACAACACTGTGAGCGCTGGCAAAACGTGCAAGGGCTAGGGAAATTCAGTGCAGATGGTTCCGTGCTCCAGCGTTAGCAGCTGCACTGGGCTGTGCTCCCTGCTCAGCGTGCTGGGTGCAGGGTCTGGTATGAGCTTATCTGGCAGGTTACAGTATGCACACATCCTGAGAACGACTGTTTTGGCTTTTAAGGAATCGATCAATCCAGCACAGACAAATGCCTCATCGCAGCCAATTCCCTACTTTTTTGTTCCCTGCACAGTCCCTTTTCTCGAGCAGTTAATGTACACGAGAAGGAAATACAAGGGAAGACTATGACATACCATTATCATTATTTTACTATTATACCATGTTCTTTTAACAATAACTTTCTTCTTCTGAATTACAGAATCACAGAACGTTGAAGGTTGGAAGAGACCTCTGGGGATCACTCAGTCCAACCCCCCTGCCAGAGCAGGTTCCCCTACAGCAGATGCCACAGGAACAGTCCAGGTGGGTTTGGGATCTCTCCACAGCCAGAGACTCCACAATCTCTCTGGGCAGCCCAGGCCAGGGCTATGTCACCCCCAGAGCACTGTAAAAAGCTGTCATATTTTAAAATTTAGATTTGATCTTAACAATAAAAGATATCTTGGTGAATGCATCAGTGCAGCATGAGGAACACCTCAAGGTCTATCCAACAGGCTTAATTTGATCTAAGCTCTACGTTTTCTTAACTAGTATTTCTTAAACAGACGCTATCAAAACTGTTCATCATTCTACAGGGCACAGATTCCCTGTAGCAACAGGCACCCCAAGATTTATCCTGGCTACCTGTAGGGTGGTGAAGAGCAGTCAAACTTATAAATAAAAGAGATTTAACATGAAAGCTGAAGATAATGAGAGATTTGTCACGCAGAGGCCGAGCAGCATGTTTGGCAAACAAACAGATGCAGCTAAACTAGGACAGCAGATTCATTGTTGTGAAACCTAATTGCCACAGGAAAGGGACAGTGTTCCCTGCATTGGGTTCACCACCCTACCTACTTTCTACCTGCAGCTGTCCCTAACTCGATGGGGTCCGGTGAGGCTGTCACCCAGCCATGCTCTGACTCTGTCAGGGATGTATTTTCAGATGTTCCTGGTGCTTTGTGTCCTCTCTCCAGTAGGAGTATTTGTTTTGCCTTTGTGCTCCTGCCACTCATCTCTTGTCCTTTAGGAGGCAACGTGCCAGTCTGACTGGTTTTCTTTCTTTTAATTCTCTTTAATTAATAATGATTCACATTCACATTTGAATGTTTAAATCCTCTCTCTTTATAGAAGCATCCTTCTGGGATTCCTTTGATATATTAAACTCTAACAATATACAGATGATAAATTTATATCCGGCTCCTTTACAAAGAACATGAGACTCCAGTGGGACATGCCAGTCCCATTCATAGAATCATAGAATCATCACGGCTGGAAAGGACCTCCAGAATCATCAAGTCCAGCGCTCATCCCAACAGCTCCCTAACTCCTACACCATGGCCTCATTTTTTAAAGACTTCCAGGGATGGTGACTCCACCATCTCCCTGGGCAGCCTGTTCCAGTGCCCATCCACTCTCTCAGTAAAGAACTTCTTTCTCAGATCAAGTCTAAACCTCCCCTGACACAACTTGAGTTCCCTTGTAACCTCCCAAATGAGCTCCTGTAATCGAAAAAAATTGTTCTGAGGCCCTTGGCAGACCCTTTATAGGGTGCATTAGGAGCAGACCCAGGCAGTGATCTTCTGTAACTTCTGTGCCGTATCTATATTCATTAAGGTAATGAAGCTATTAATAGAATATGTAAGTCCAGGTAATTAAATATAAGACTTATTTCTTTAGTTTAAAGGGTAATAATAAAAAATTTAAACTCACAAACTAGATCACACATTTAGTGATGATAAATGCCACCTGGAAAGTGCAATGCTCCAATATGAGTTAGTTAATTGCTCCCGTTCATTAGTGCTATACATTAGCAGAAGGTCAATGCATTCGAGGCTTGATGTGTTTCACAAATAATAAATTCAAACAGGTAAATTGAAGGGAAATTCAACATATGAAGAGGTCTTTTTATAGTGAAATTCACACCAGAATCTCTACAACCAAGAGCAACCAAGTGGCAACTCAGGCTCACTCCAATGCAAGACCAGATCTCTGCACAAAGAGTCCAGTGAGGGACAGGTCATCTCTTGACTAAAACCACAGCAATAACAACTTTTGGAACTGATAAAGTAAGTCAAATGCCGACAGAGCATCTTTCCAAGCATATTCTGCTTTATTGCTACCGCTGTTGCTGAATTTCCTGTGGTTTGCTTAAATCCAAGACACAACTGAAGTCCGAATTAGCCATAGCAGAAATTAATGGTTCTGCCGGGTGTAAAGTGGCCCCTATCACAGTAAAACTGCTCTGGCTTACTCAGTTTTAGTAAAAATCATATTAAATGCAGTATTTTTTTCATTAGCCATTCCTGGTTTTCCAGTAATAAAATGGGCTTGTCCTTGCTAGCAGCAGTCATTTCATTTTTTCCTTAATGTAGAACTAAGGAAAATCAAAGCAGATTTCCTTTTGCTTCTTTATAAATTAAAATATGTCCAGACTCATTCTTAAACCATCACTAATAAGATTTAAAATATTAAGCCAATTGATTCACTGGGATATTGAAAATTTTCTGGAATAATATTTTCGAGAACCATCACGGCCTCATGGGTGTTGCTGTACAGATAATATTCCTTACATTTATAGCAATTTTTTTACATTATAGGTATAAAAAGATCTTTATCTGGAGCAGGAACTGATACCATCCTGCACGCAATTCAAGGGTCATAATTCTTGAGATTTCAGTGAGCCTCTTCCAAATGGTCAGGCTTAGGGACATTTAGAGAATTGATTCAATTAACCTGGAGGAAAAAAAGTGCTATAATGTGTGATTTATGCCTGCAGATGAATTAAAATATAAGGATCTCGTGAAGAGCATTTGCTGCCATCATGAGCGGTAATGAAAATAGCAGGCAATTAAACCAGCACACCTGAGGCTGAAGCTTTTACTGGAGGCATCAGAAAATGAAGTTCAGATTTTGTAAGTGGAAATCTGAGCTGAAAAACAGCTTAGTGGGGTTTTCTTCTCAGACCCTCTTTTTCTTTGAGGGGCTATTCCTAAAGCAGAGAAGAAATAGGAGAGTCATTTCCTGAGGCAGGAGGCAAAGTTGTTCACCGAGGAGTAGAACTGTTCTCAGATTTGAAGCAGTAAGGACCGATGGCTCTGTGTCATTGGAGTAACAAGTGACAAGACAAGAGGAAATGGCCTCAAGCTGCATGAGGGGAGCTTTTGGTTGGCCCTGAGGAGAAGATACTCCCTGGAAAGTGTTCTCAGGCCTTGGAACAGTTGGCCCAGGGAGGGGGTTGAGTCGTCAGCCCATGCCATGCTTGACAGTCGGGGAGATCTGGTGCTCAGGGACAGGGTTTAGTAGTGGGTTGGGACAGCTGGGTTCATGGTTGGACTCGGTGAGCTTGAAGGTTTTTTCCAACATGGGCTACTCTATAATTCTATGCTTTGGTACAGCTGTGTTGCCCAAAAAAGCTATTTGAAACACAGACAGTTCCACCCAGTTCTCTAGTTCAATGACTTATTTTAGGACAGAGTAGTACAGAGCAAAAAACTCATCGGTACTCTGAGCACCATAGGAATCCCTTAATTACATTGGTATTATCTTCAACATTACAGCTTTGTCTTTTGCACACTCTTCCGCTACCAAAGGTCCTGTTTCCTATCAGATGGTGTTTGTCTAAGCAAAGTCCTTGTCTGTAAATGATACCAGTTGGTGTGAGTGGGTGGAGAAATTGAGACTCTCTTCTTGGCAATTGCTGGACTTCCTAATTCTGTTTGGCAAAGCTACTGTTGTACTTGACGAGAACCCTCTTGTAGTCTTGGCACTAAGCCCTACACTATTGTCTTCCGAGATGGTGGAAGTGGAACTGCAGTTGGTCACTTGCTGCTGAGAAGAGCAACAGTACCCATTCACGATGTTCTTCTGAGGAGCCCTCTGAGGCTGCCTGGAGTTGAGGAGCTGCAGCGTAGTAACTGAGGTGCTGTTCTTCAGTTGGGGAGCGGTAACAGGGTAATGGTACCAAAAGGTCTAAAGATGGTCTGTTGCACCTGCTTTTGCAACCTGAATTGCTTTTCATAGGATCATAGAATCATCTAGGCTGGAAATACCTTCAAAACAATCACGTCCAACCATTAACCCGAATTCTAGATGTTACAGGAATGTTGTTCATATGTCAAGTGGTTAAGAGAGATCGCTTCAGCAGTTCCAGATTAGGTGGGTTTGAACTCCACATGCCCTGGGATCCCTTTTCACCAGAATTTCCTGAACTCTACTGACTTGATTTAATAATGTAGTGTTTCCTCTTTGCTGACACTTGTTTAAATTCAGCCCTTTTTTGAAGGAGCACATCCCTGCTCTGATTTATTTTAAAGCAGCTTTTAGAAGGTATCATCCTTGTGATGGAGTGTTAGGCCTTTGTTGACAGTGTGCCATTAAAAATTGGATTTCTGACGTTGAAGAGTCTCACTCATCCAAAGTGTCACCGTTTGACAGCTCTGCATGTCACATTACAGCACAGTTATCACCGATCCATTTCCTCTGTCGGGGGAAAAAAAAAGGATGAAAAATGAGGCAGAAAGCAAAATTAGCAGCTTCCATCTTCATTAGTGAGCTGCTAGCTTACAGAAATATCCACATTAACCCTGAAATGCCTCATGCAGAGGCAGCCTTTGTCTCACACTCCTGGACAAATACCAGGAGCACTGCCACAGGCTTTTCAGTCAACCATGAACTTGTATAACACAGGAGTATCTATGGGATCAACAAACAGATCCCGTAACAAACTCAAGGCATGGCCAAGTCCTGTTGCTGCTTTCTCACCAGGTCAATAAACAGGTTTGCAGGTTATTCCTTGCTGCTCTGTTTTGCCAGCTTTAGGCAGCTCAGGTGGCCTTTCTAAGTAGGATAACTTCAACCCTCAGCAGCCTGTTGGGCTCAGACTGCATCAGTTTGCATCAGGGACCAGAACTTTGGGGTTGGCTGGGCTGAATTCATGGGTTTTATGCCTAGAAGTTTTGACTAAAGAGCATGTAGCACTTAGACCATCAGTTTCTGATGCCCCTCAGGAGGAAATGCTGCAGGCTGCCCCAGGGGACGGTTAGGCTGGGAGTGAAGAACTTCTTCCCCAAAAGGATTATCAACCCTTGGCCCAGGCTGCTCAGAGCAGTGGGGGAGTCCCGACCCGAGCAGATGAAAGGTCTTCGCCGTGATTGCCTGTGACCCGCTGCGAGCAGCCCCGCCGCAGCCGCTGAAGCTACTTCCCGGCCCCCACGCGGAGAACGGCCGCGGGAGCGCGTCCAGGGCGCCCCCTGGCGGCGGCGGCGGCCCGTGCTGAGGGCGCGACGGCAGGGGGCAGCAGGTGGCCGGGGATGGCGCCGGGGCCGCAGGTTGTCCGGAGAAGATGGAGTGAGGAGCGGGAAGGAAAGGGTCTCCACCGCTTCGGTGCCACTTGCCGCAAAAACAAGAGCGGGACGGGGCAGGGGGCGGAGAGCGAGGCTTCACCCCGTCCTCTCCCCCACCGTGAGGAGCCGCCCCGCGATGCCGCTAGAGGGGCCCCATCATGCTCCTAAACCCCCTCCGGGGCTCCTTGCGGGCTACGCGGGTGGGTTCTGCCGGTCACAGCACCTCCCGGGCCGGGACACCCCATAGCCCGGGCCCCAGTGCCGCGCCCGGGGCGGGGGTGCGAGGAAGCCCCGGGCCGGGTCGGCATCGGCGCCGGTGCCGGGGAGCGGCGGGGCCGAGCCGCTCTCGCCCAAGGTAGGACGGGCCGGCCCCCCCGCGCTGCCCCGTGTCCAATAAGAGCAGCCCCGGCCGGCACCTGCCCCTATAAACAGGGGAGCGTAGCGGCGGTGGGGGGGCACTAACCCCAAACACATCAGCGGCTCGGAGCGGGGGGCTCATAGCATTATAAACCCCCCCGCCCCGAGACGATGACTTCGAGTAAAATTGAGATGCCGGGGGAGGTGAAGGCAGATCCCGCCGCGCTGATGGCATCTCTGCATCTGCTGCCTTCGCCCGCTCTCAACCTGGAGATCAAGTACACCAAGGTAAGCGCGTCCCGGCGGGAGAGTCCCCGGCTCTGCCTCCACGTCTGGGGTTTTGCCGAAACCTCTTCCATTCTGCCCTGACCAACTTGAGATTAAAAACCCCGAAACTAGTAAACGCCTGTCCGGACTCTGTGTTAAACGGATTCCTTTTGCCCGGCAGTATCCGACGCCCCAGGATGACAGAAAGGTTGGGACAGGCTCTGCCGCTTCTCCCCAGGCGGGTATTCTGCAGGGCAGAGCTCTCGGGGCTGATTCCTCTAGCGCAGAACCAGGAGGTCCCGAACGCTTCCCATCGCGTTTTGATGCCGCTCAGGGGAAGGTGCTGCTCGGTACCTGCATGGCTCAGCCTGTTTTCTTGCCCGAATTACCCTCCGTGTGACCAGGGGGCCCTTTTACAGTTCCTCGAAGACTCTTGATACCCCTAGCTTGTTCGAGGCCTGGAACAGGTCTCTGTTAACTTCCCCAACACTCCAACAGTATTTCCAGAAGGTGTGTTTTTCCCTACTAACCTCTAAGACTAGTTTTCATAAAGAGGTGATCAAGAACAAACCCATTGGGTCCATCTAGGCAAACCTGCTGGTTTTCTGTAGTGTTTATGGGACTAATTTGGTTTTGTCGATTAGAAAGGGCTTTAAGAAGAGTTATTTGTCTGTAGATGCAATCTGAAATTTTAAATTCGTTTGTATCTATTGAATCTTCACATCTTTGACACCTTCAGTTTCTGTTTTCATTCCTGCTGGAGAAGTTTCAGACGTATTGTATGAGCAGATTACGATGTGTCAGACTTGGTTTCTAATTACCCAGTGACTTAATAGGAAAATAAGCGCATCAGCTCTGGGAAAAGGTGATAACATTTTTATCTGCTGGAAATACAACCTCGGGAGCTTTAAGGCTGATAGGAAAGTCATTTTGGCCCACGTAGTTGTATTTTTTCCCTCCATATCATCACTTCTAAAAACTTTTCATTTTTTATCCTTTTTTTTTTTTAGAGTGGGTGCCAAAACTAATTTGTCCTCTAATTTGTTATAGCAATTCCATGTACTAGAAGAATGTTTGGGAGGAAAAGGCAACTCTCTTACATCTCGCCTGGTGTTTCAATGCAAACTGCAATATGCACATGAAAAGAGTGCCTGGTTCCTTGCACAGTATTTCTTTGAAATTAGATCAAATGAAGGCTGGAGCTGTTTGATGCCTCCTGGTGTCATTAGGCTTTGGAAGCATTTGGCATGAATTTTGTTGATTGCTGGTTTCACGGAGAAATTTGCTCCTGGTGTGTTCAGTGGGTAACAGTGTTGTAGCCAGTGTGCAGGATGAGTGGGGCTGTGTTTCTCAGTACAAAATACTTCTGAAAAAGGTAACAATCCCGTGCTGTCCTACCTGGGAGGGTGTGAGCAAGAGAGTTACCTTTAATAATTGGGGATATACGGTGCCATTGTGTATGATGTGACACCTTTTATACCGATGGAACTAGTGAAGTGGTTTTATTTCAGTATTAATCCAAACCAAGTATTTTTTCTCTAAGCCAGGTTGCTCCTGGCTTCTTTTGAAATCTGGTTTAGGACAGGTATGGAATATTTCACTTGGCATACCCTCTGTCTCTGGGGTTTTTTGGTGCCTGTCTTTCTCTTCCCTCCTTTTTCTCTGCAGGAAATACAAGTGATTTATAGATAATTTGAGTCTTGAGCCTGAAGTCTTGTCTTGGACAGGACTTTTATCCAGGATCCACTTTCCCACCTTATTGCAAAGAAAAACAATTTGAAATGAAATAATGGATTGTAATTTGATTCTTTTGGGGGGAGTGGTCACTGCATGTCTTAAATGACAAACAACTTCTATAAACAATAAATAACATCAGACTAAAGCACTTAAGCCAAAAAAACAAACCAAACCCTACCAAGCCTAAAAACCTTGTAAAATCAGACATCTGTGAGCATTCCTAGTCGCCTCTCTCCTGCTTGTTAGCTGAGAATTTTAAACACACAAGCAGGACACTGAATTCTTGAACTCTTTATTAGAGCTGTCTTCAAATGTAAAATCTTAACCATTTGGGAGTTAATTCTGCATGAAAAAGAGAGGGACCTGTGAATGTTTAAAACCAAGTAAAGTAATTGTAGAAGATGTTTTGCCAATTAAATTCTATTACTGCCATTCTAAATTTGGGGAATAGATTTATTAGGATAGAACATGTTAATACTTCAGAGATTTATTGAAGATTTTTAGTACATAAAAAAAAAAATAGATAATTCCAGGAAAAACCCCTCACAACAGGAATAAAAGTTATTTTATTATTATTTAGCCTTTAAAACACTATTCTATCCTTGGAATTACTGTGAGAGCACATTCTAAGAACATAGATTAAGGCAAAGATCACCCAGGTAATTTCGTTTATTGGATTATTTAGGAGAATTACTGAAAGCTTGGGGAGTACTCTTCTGGTAGGTTTACTGACGTGAGCAGAAAACCGCACATCGAGCCCTTCCGCTCTGATGTAGCCCACAGCAACAAGGTAGTACAGTTATATCTCGTGGTGACACTTGCACAACGCCGCATTTTTGCGTGAAATACTCAGCAGTACCTGTTACCATGTGAATATTTGGGATCAGCCTCTGCTGCTTGAAAATTAACAGCCGCTAGAAGTCTTTTTTTTTTTTCCCCAGCTGTTTAATATCTTGGCATAGTCTCTGTGAAAAATAAAGTGTGTTAGATGTGTGTGATAAGAATTGGTGAATAGGATGGGAACCAGACGTGAAGATGAGTGTTCAGGCATACAGGGCTAACTTTTTCTGCATGGCTGGCAAGTAGTGAAACTGCTAACGGGAGAGGTTCTCTCTCTTCACTGTGATGAATCTGTCATTCTCAAATTCTTGGCATTAACATTTGGAGAGAATTGCAGAAATAGGTAGAACAGGGTGTCTGCCAGTCCTGTGTGGAGCTGAGGTTATTCCACAGCCCAGTGGCTCAGCAGCTGTCCTCAGGCATGTTGGCAGGTTACCTGGTTGCTATCTGACGGCAGCTGTGTGGATCGACCCTTAGCAATGGCTTCCTTCTTCTACCACCATTTGAGGGGCTGAAGGTGTTTTGACAGGATGTGCCCCTCCTTCCTCTGTCAAGGCACCATCAAATCTGCTCTACAATGTATTTTCACAACGGTTTTAGTAAGTCACATTGACTTTAAAAGACAGCTTAGAATGACACAAGGATCCCTGGGCTGCTGACCTGTCCTCACTCTGTCACTGCATGGTGTAAGAGAGTGAACAAGACATTCTCACTTTGCATTATGGTGAGCAAGTAACATAGCTGGATGTCTTACGGTTTGTTTCTTGTTTGCCAGCTGCTGTAAGTCTGAGAAAGAGTCAAAGAATGTTAGCAGAAGGAAAAGTTGAAGGACTGTGCCATTCAGAGCTTTTCATACAGAGGTGCTCTCAAAGGATGAGACACAGTGCTCTGCGGCATAGAAGAAGTACAGGAACGTTTCTGTACAAATAGTAGCCTTTGAATTGGCCGACAACCTGTTTGTTTGTCTTGTGTGCAAGAGCTGCCCTCTACTCTTCCACCACAGGCTCATTTGTGAGCACATACCAGGTAAACTGCAACAGAAAACCAACTGCAGTGGGTTGCACTGAGTGTGGGCAAACTCCATTGAGTGTGGACAGACAAGAGCTGGCAGACATATTTCAGGTTCTTCTGTGATAGGCATTTGGGACTAAAGGGCTCTGTTACGAGGCTTCTGTATTTTCAGTGCTGTTGCGTTTTCTTGGCGTTGCCCAGAAGTGGACGCAGCACAACACTAATGAAAATCATCTTCACCGCGTGCTGTTCCCCACCTGCCTTCCCTTGACTGGGCTCACTAAGGTGTTTTGATTCTGTGTCAGACACATGAAGTCAGCTAGCCTTTGGGGTCAGCTTGGTGAGCACTGGCCACCTACAAAAGGTGGGCACAGATAATTGGAGATGTTTGCACAGAGCAGACAGACAGAACAGCTACTCTTTTCCTCATATAGCGACTGCAAACTGTTCAACTTCTGTCCAATTAGCAGTCCAAGTATTGGATTCCTTCTCCCCTCCCAAACCTTTAAATTCTTCTGCACAAACCCAACTTACACAGGGAGGTATCAAGAAAAAAATGTAGTCTTAGGGGTATCCTAAGCCTTGGCTTACTCCAGTATAGCTGCCGTAGCCCTGGTAATTCAAAGGCCTTAAAAATACTGAAACTACCAGAGGCTGAAACCAGCCACCACTAGGCAGTTTGCAGAAATGTTGATTTTTTTTTTTTTTTTTTTTTTTTTTCAAGGGTCGTAGCATGAAGGACTTGAGCATTTGCTTGTTCACCAGAACCAGAAGCACAGTGGTGGTCAGAGCACTTGCCTGACTTCAAGAGTAGCCAAACTCATACACCTGCTCTGAAACTAACACAGCAGAACTTAATTGTGGTTCCTGGCCTTCTGATGGTGGATAGATCCCAGTTTTGGGTACTCTCCACCCATGTCTGTCCTTGGACAGCCTCATATTGTCTCCTGTTGGATAATTCACTTGTAAGAGCTTACGCGGCTTGAGACGTATCAACTTGATAGCCCAGTGGGCATGAGACGCGTGGGGAAGAAGTAGGATTTGGGTCTTTGCTGCAAAGAACACTCATGTTGTCTGAGCAAGGATTTGATCCTAAATCTATGGCTGTCTAGTCATTGATGCAAACTGTTGATTTGGGATAATGTGTCTTGAACACACTCTGACAAAAACAATTCCTCTTTAGTACCCTGTTCCATTCTGTCCTTCAGAAACATTTCCAACAAAAGTCCACCAACATTCAGTACTCTTATGTATTAAGTTTCCAACCTGATGTATCCCAGCAGTCCAGAAATTCCTTATGGCCTTGGCTCAGCTTGTCCATCTCCTTGTCTGCAAAGAATTTTTCCCCACAGACCTCAGTGCCAGCCTGAGGTTATTCACAGCCATAACCTGCTTGTTCCACACAGTGGAAGCATCGTACCCTGTCTGTCTGCCTTTCCCCGTGGTGCATGTCCACAGCTGCCTTCAGTGAGTTGTCTATAGATATTGTGAGTCATTGAGAACTTACTGGGATTTGAGCCCTTCCTCGCTCTGCCTTTACTACCTCTGGCAAACTCCACCTACTCTTTGGTTGCCCAAATGCCTTTAATGACATTTTGTTCAGTACTCTGATGAGCCTGAGTGGTTGTGTCTGCAAAGTATGTACCTTACTATTAATGATCTGCTAAAGCAGGTGAAGCGAGATATCGATTGCTAGTTGCAGTAGGGAAGGGGCACCTTGCTATTAACCTCTTTCCAGGGAGAATTATCCATTTATTTCCAGCCTTGTTATCTTATCTCTTAACCACTTTTTAATCCATGGCAGGACTTTATCTTTCACCATATGGTTACTAACTTTCCTTAATAGTCTCTTGCTAAGGACTTTATCATCAAAAGCCTTTTTAAAGTCTAAATAAACTACATGCATGGATTCATCTTGGCTCCTCATTTGACTAACTATCTTCCAAGAAATCTCACAGGTTTACAGAGATAAATGACAGAAGATGAGTTCAGTGGTCCCTATCATAAATTCTGTCAGATGCTGCAGAGAGCCACATTCCTCCTTTCACAGGTTCACAGCGATCCTTCCCAAGATGGAACCATCACATTTCACTCTTTATTTCATTGCAAATGCTTTGATTCTCTGCACTTCTGAAAAAAACCAAAACCCCAAACTCACCATTTTTATCTGCTTGGGGTTTGCTTGTTTTGGGTTTTTTTTTTGAAGAGCAGATAGAACTTTACTCTCTGAAATAAGTAATAAAAGCTTCAATTTCATCTCAGCGGAAAGACACTCCACATCTATACAGAGACAGCATTATGAGGGATCTATGGAAATTACAACACAAGCATAGGTGTGGAAAGGTCAGACAAATCTTCAGAAAGCTGAGGAATCGTCAGATGAGCGTGGCCGTCCCTACTGGAGCATAGATAAGTGCCTGGGTGGCTGTGTTAACACTCAGTAGTTGTATACATGAAAGGTTAAAAAATTGGTTCCACGTAAGGGCCCATCCATTCGTTACTGGTGCTTAAGCGAGGAGAGCAATTCCCGGTCACACCACGGCCACCTCGTTGGTTTCTGTCCAAAGCACAAGTTGCGTATTTCAGGGTTTGGCTATAAAACCTTATTTCTACCGGTGTTTGCATCGCTTTTAAGAGCAGTTGGTGTCTGTGACATGAGTGCGATGCATCCATTTTCCATTCTGCAGAGAAGCCGAGTTTTCCAAGCAGTTCATCGCTACAAGTATGATATGTGAAGCCACATCAAAGCGTGGCTGCACTAGCACTGCCCAAATAGTCTCCAACTGACAAAGGGAAAGAAGGACTTCATTGTTGTTCACCCAAAGTCAGTTCCTTTCCCAGAGAGCCCAGGGAACTTGATTTTTACCGTATGACTTGAAACTTAATACATTCCAGCTTTGCTGGGCTCAAGTGGGAAAAAGCTTCAGAACAGAGAACCATCTACATCAGTTTCTGTGGCCCAAGTGAAAATGTTTTAAGGTCAACTCTATCTCACTTGACCTCAGCTGGAGGTTAAAATACACAGACCGCACTGACCACTGGAGTACAGAGGGATTCTGCGTCTGTGAGGGATTCCCAGGGAAGGAAGACTCAAACCCTGAAGGGGTGTGGGTGAGACAGCTGTGGCAAAGCCTTTGGCAGGTGTGGTGCTTACAGGGAGGATATACTTTGCTGATTTCCACGTGGAGTCCCAGTATGCCCCAATGTAAAAATAAGCGAGTTGCAAAAATCCGTTTGGGAAGTCACAAAGATGTAGGAAGTGTTGCACAGAAGAACAGGCTGAACTCAGATGGGAAGAGGATGCCAGGGAGGCACTATCCTCCTACCATGCTCTGATCTTCTATCTAGCAACAACTACACAAAATCCCTCAGTTTTGGCTTGGAAAGTGCCTTTCCCTACAGAAATTCCAAACACACATGTTCACAGGGGTGAAGACTTCACTCTAAAGAGAAGCTGGTTTATTTCCGAAGCAGAGCTATTTACGTGTGTTGTTTGACTGTCATCTAGAAGCGGAGCTTAACATCCTGTGACTAGGTCAACCTGCCTGAAATTTGGCCTCAAGTGTCTGGAGCTGGATGGAACCCCAAGTCTACATTTAATCTGAAATAGATCTCCAAGTGGAAGGACCTTCCAGGTCTGTCCTGTGGCTTTGTTCTCTCACACTTCAGTGGGAAGAACTCCACTTAGTACATCATCACCACCCCTCTGGTATATCCCTCAATTCCTGATGCCTCAGCTATTTGAAAAATGGAAGGGGTGAGATACCTCAGCGTCTGATTTCTTTCAGGGACTTTATTTCCCCTCTTGGCAGCACATCTGGGACTGAAGGACCCTTGTCTTGGACATGGCCTTTAAACGGCCTTGGTGTTAGATCTTTAGTGAAGATGATTGCCCAGAACAAGTACTCTATCTATTGCGTTCTGGGGTTCAAACCAGTGGCTCTGCTTTTCTTCCCTTGGCCCTACAGATCAAATTTTGGGCCACAGGAGCAGCCACTTCTGGAAGTATCTCCAGTCTCCCTTCTTTACAGCTTTGGTTGTTTACAGACCTCACTGCCTCTCCCACAGCCTGTACTCACTTCTTCATTTCACTTAGGCTCCTCTTGGCTGTTTTATTTGTGCTAACCTTGTTTTTTATTTGGCATTTTTCCTCAGAATGCAGAACATTTAGTAGCAACGTTTAATTTTTATTTTGTGTTTTGTAGCTTTTTAAAGTTCATGCTTTGATTTGTTTTTGTTTTCAGTCCACATTTCCTCTTGTATCTCCCTGCTTAGACACCCCACTTATTTTCTTGCTTGTGCTTCCCATTTTTAGCCTCGGGAATGCAAATCTTTTAGTCTTTCGCATTCTTAAGCCTCCATGCTGGTTCTATGGATTTTAATTTCCTAGCTTCAAGCAGGGAGTTTCGAAGTTACTTCCTCTTTAAAAAAAACCCCCTGCTTCTTGAAGTTCAGTGTCCCAGAGTGTGGGGCTTATTCACATGTTTCTCTCCTGCAATGAAGCTGAAATTATTTATGTGGTAACCACCTCTCGGGGGTTCAGTCAAGGCTATGTCAGATGTTGTTTAGATTAGGACACAGAAAACTCCAAATCCTCACTGAACTGAGGTGAAGTTCCTTTTGCACCAGTCCTAGTGCCTGTATGCTCTTTTTCCACACCAGTGCCACTGGAATGTCACGGCCACTTCTCTTGTGCAGAATTATGCCAGTACTTGGCTGTTGCTGTTACCCTTCCTGATCTCCACCACCCCTGCATCCCGGGGTCTGCGCTATGGGTTATGTTTCTCTTCTGAGAAATATCCATGCGATTTCTTACACAAAGACACTCCCCCCTCTCCGCAGTCTGACTTGTCCCCCTAGTAGCTTATACCTAGAGATTGTGGAATGCCTCTGATCGGCCTCATCCTCTTCTGCTCAGGGGGTTTTTTCCTCTCTCTGATACAGTCCAGATCACTCCTTTTCACACTTAAGGGTTCTTACACTGGTTTACAGGCAGTTGCATTTCTATTTTCCAAACTATAAGTTGACCTAGATGAAAACTGCGATCTGTTAGCTGCAAAACCCATAAATTCCTTTCGGCTCCACCACGAAAACACTTCCCGTGACATTGCACCTCACTTTTATTTACCAGTCAACTAGTGTGGAAAGTCCTTAAAATAGAAACTGATTTTAAATTGGCTTTTTCTTTGCACTATCAAATTCATTTGAGAAGACATTTATGTGACTGCCAGGAGGATGCAGATTTATTTTCTTTTAAGGAACCACTTTGTTTTGATTTTGAAACACACTTGGAGTTTATTTACAATGCTCATTGCATCCAGACATAAAAGATCTGTCCTGATTCCCCTGGGCATTTTCAGACCTTGCCCGTACACCTTAACACACACATCTCATATTTGCTCGTGTTGGTTTCTTTCAGCTGTAACAGAAATAGCTCTGCTTTATTCTTGAGTAGGTAGAAACTACCAAGAAAGTCCCATCTGCCTTTCCAAACCAGGGGGTTTATTTTATTCTCTCCGGTGTCTGTGGTGACATTTGGTTGCAGTGCTCCTGCACCAGAATAGCTCTGCTTTTCCACTTGTCCCTCAGAAATCATGAGAGGAGACTAACTTGAATGGTTAGCTATGCAGACAGTGACCTGCTCATGCTATCCCAATCCTTCGATAGTGATTGCAAAATCTGTTTGTTACAGGCATTGGAACAGGCTGCCCAGGGAGGGGGTTGAATTGCCATCGCTGACCGTGTTTCAGTTGGGGAGATCTGGAGCTCAGGGACAGGGTTTAGCAGTGGCCTTGGGACTGTTGGTTTCATGGCTGGACTGAATGAGCTTGGAAAGCTTTTCCAGCCAAAATGATTCTGTGGTTTGATGATCGCTGAAAGTATTTTTAGCTAGAGACACTCAGCTATGAGTGTTAATATTCTGCTCCTTCCATCAAAGCTTTCAGAAAACATTAATTGATTCAGTCTCACTGTAAAAGGGGTGACAGAGCTCCTTCACAGATGGGGGAGTTAACATTTTAACATTTTTGGGAGCACAGCCACGACTAACACAGACAGGTCAGTGTTGGAGGCAGCATCTCCTGCTAAACCAGCCAGACTATAGGAGATAAAACCTCTTCTTCTGAATCGGCTATCTGGAAAACAGAGCTAGGGAAGAATTTCAGAGCCGATGTTTGCATGTGGGTGCACGTCTGCAGTTCTGTGTGGTGCAACCCTTCGATAACTTGTTTCCTGGTTAGAAGCCTTTACCTGCTTTCCTGGAGTGGTTCCCCATGACTGGGACCCTTTGTAGTCAGCTCTTCCAGCTGTTTGCCTAAATGGTCTTCAGGGACCCTAAAAGCAGTGAACCTGGAATAACAACATTTGACTTCAGCTGGCTCCCAAGAGAATTTAGTTATTACTTAGTGGACTGATTCGGTGATGTAGCTTATGCCAGATAACTGCCCGGGTTTGCATCAAATTAACCTTCACAGCTGGCCAGTGACTGGTTCATCCCTTGCCGATAGCCAGGCACTGGGTGACAAGCGCTTGCTGGAATTAGTGTCAGGTTTCGTATCTTTACATGCTGAGAGCATCTGCAGTGTTTGGGTGGAAAAATGTCTCTGCTGAAAGTCTTGATGGTGATTTTAATGATCATTTGTCACTCACTGCATTGAGCACAAATCCTGCCTGGTAAACAGCAGGGGCACCAGCGGGGTCTGCCCACATTCCCATATCATTACAAGGGGTTCCAGCAGAGAAAAAGGGACATTGGTTAGAGAAGGGAAAAGAAACATGAATTTTAGAGGAAATGGGGTAAAGACATAGCTCTGGACCATATATATGAACATTTGTTTTTAAGGAAGGCTTTTTACTGACAAGGCTTAAAACCTATTCTGCTCATTTGAGGAAATCTCTGTATGGTTAGGTTTTGGCTTTGCCTTAGTCTGTGTTTTTAATGCTGCATGTTTGGCAGAAGTTGAGGGTCATGTTTTTAATTTACACACTGAAATTATTAGTCTGCTTCTATTTAAAGGTAAATAGCTTGTTTTTGATGCAGGACTACATCTCTATGGACAATAGCTTGCTAGTCGTATATAAAAATGTCAAACTTATTAAATATTGACATTATCCAATCTCTTTTCTGTGGGGCATAGCAATAGGACAAGGAATGACAGGTATAAACTTGACTGTAGAAGATTCCATCCCAATATGATGAGAAAATTCTTTACTGGGAGGGTGACGGAGCACTGGAACTGGCTGCCCAGAGAATATGCGGAGTCTCCTCCTTTTTTCAAAACCCACCTGGATGCAGCCCTGTGTGGCTGTACCTAGGTGATAATGTCTTGACAGGGAGGTTGGACTAGATGGTCTCTAGAGGTCCCTTCCAACCTCTAACATTCAGTGATCTTATTTTGCCATAGTCTGAGTTGTTTTATTTGCTCGGGGCTGCAGTCCACTCATGTAAGAACATTTCACATCCAGTTTTAGTCTTAGCACCACAGTGTACTTGGGGTGTAAATTTGTCAGGTACCCAAGCACAGCAGGATGCTCTGACAGCTTAAGCCCAGCTCTCCCCCACCAGCCTTACACATAATATAAAAGAGAGTGACCCACTCTAGTTTTCTAAAAGTGAAGTCAGTGGCTTATCAACAGAAAGAATGGGATGAGAAATCGGAACTGAGCTATGAATAGAAGGAATCTAGCTAAAGGCTTCCTCTCCTCAGCAGAATACTCTAAAGGAAATAAATCAGTATTTCTCAGCCTGAGATACTTCAGTGCAATGCAGCATTGAATGAGAGGGGATGTGTTGGGTTCCTTCGCACCTTCCTGAAGAGCACAGAGGATTTATAACTCGAAGTTCCTGTTATCTCGCAGCTTTTCCTAACAAACGCAATAATTTGTTTTGGAGGCTTTCACCAAAGACGGCAGAAGTGGTAATCCCTGCGTTGCGAGTGGGTGCTTAACGTGATTTAACTTAATGCTGATGATGCAAAGCCGTTCTCCCCCAAAGCCCATTAAGAACATCCAATTTTCTGGTAGACTAACACTCCTGCTTACTATTGCAGAGATAAGTGACTGTTTAACCAGGACAATGAAGAACAGTTTCAAACCAGGGCTGCTAAACTGCTCTTTGGGGAAGTTCAGACTTTGAATGCAACAGCCATACACTAGATTCTTTGGTTTTCAGGAGCAGTTTGAATAGACATGCACATGCAGGCACTTTCCATCACCTTTACTGCTGCTGAGTGTAATTATTAATGACATTTGTAAGTGTGCTTTACATAGAAAGGGGCTACAGTGATGTAAATGAAATAAGGAAACTGATCAACACTGAGTTTTTTTTTTCACATTGCCGTAAATCAGCTAATTCTAATGGTTTGTCCAAGACACTGCTTCTCATACTGTGTCCTGGTTTGTTTGAGCTTTCTGTAGGTCCTGAAGGTGCAGAATGAGCCAAAGGGGAATGTGACTGCATTGTTTAGCCAGGCATGCTAACAGTGAGGTTTGAAAATATTTAGGGTGTAGAGGTAGAAGTGGAGACAAACTTTGCAGGAGCTGAAGGCTGCTCACTTGGGTCTAATACAGAGCCAGAGCTTTGCAGGTCAGTGGCTCTGCTATTTGTCTCTGACCTAACAGATCTGGAGTTCTTCACATCAAAACCAAGTCTTGCTGAGCTGAGATCAAACGTGTTAAGGTAAGGATCCTGCCGGTGATTTATCGTGCCAGGGAGGGTGATCAGGCCATAAGGGGCCACTGCAAATGAAGTTGACATTCCAGTGATTTCTCATGAGCCGCTCTAAAGTGATTTTCTCAGGCAGCTTTTAAGTCTCAATACATTTGCCCGTTGTACTTTTCTGGGTTGCCTGCAGAGTCTGAAACCCTACAGCAGGAGCATTTATTTATGCAGCAGAACTGATTTCTAAGTAGGAACTTGCTTTTTGATGGCAACCATTTCCAATGGCACTTGATATGAGCCATGAGCTGCTCCATTCTTTCACATGGAAGAAAGTCTTCATGTTTCGCATGTGCCAATAAATTGATGGCACTGGCTTGTGTCACATGCGACCGACACACAACACTCACGACACAAAAGTGCTGTGAAACCTGGGAAGTCTTGTTTGTACAACCCCCTCCTCATTCCCACCACTTCAAATGGGTTTTCAGGATCAAGTTCTTGATAGCTACAACTTCATTAAAGTCCAGTGACAGACCAGTAATTGATTCTGTAAACAAATACTCCCTCCTCTCCATGCCTGGTTTAATGCGGTTTTAGAAATCTTTCATTATTTCATGTTTTAAGTTACATCGAGCCTCATAATCTGTAAAAAACCGCTGCTCTCCTCACTCAAATCAGTCAGTGATGTCTTCTTGTCTTCTCCTTGTTCGTTGTGGAAACATAGAGCAGATTTAAGTTTTTAGCCATCCTGGTTTGAGAAGTAAAGTTTTCTGATGCAGTCAAGCAAGACAGTTCTTCTCCAGCAGTTAAAGGGAGACCCACAAGTGAAAGGATAAGTGAAGCTCAGGAGCTTAGCATGAACTATTACCTGAGCTATGGGACAGTGTTATTGTTAATGGCCTCAAGTTGCGTCAGGGGAGGTTTAGATTGGATGTTAGAAGGAAGTTCTTTACTGAGAGGGTGGTTAGACACTGGAATGGATTGCCCAGGGAGGTGGTTGTGTCACCATCCCTGGAGATGTTTAAAGAACGAGTGGATGCGACGCTTAGGGATCTGGTCTAGCAGCTAGATAATGGGATAAAGGTTGGATTCGATGACCCTGGAGGTCCTTTCCAGCCATGATGATTCTGTGATTCTGTGATTCTGTCCTGTATTGTGCTACTCACAGCAGTTAAAGTCTTATCTCAGATAGACTGGAAATAAAGAAGCAGAAAGTGCTTTGAGGAGAATCTTTATGTGCTGTAAGTAAAGGTTCTTCCCACAGGTTTAATAAGGCAGCCAAAAGGAGTGAAGTGTGTGTGGTGGATATCGTTCAGCAGACAATGCAATCTGAAACTCCTTCTCTTTAGATGAATTTTCTTGAACCACCAGGCACAAAACAGTCTCTTTAATGAGGCTGAATGGGAATAACGGATGCTGGAGCAGCATGTGGCACAGCGAGAAACCAAAATAGAAAAGGGTACCATCAGGGTTTGGCAGTCTGGGTTTTGTGCAGGGAATACTTGGGGGGTTGGAGGAGGAAAGTAAACATGCTACTGCATGTTGTTAAGACTTATTTAATCTTCTTAACTAATTACTCACACTTCCTAATTCAAAATCATACAAACAGAACCCGTTTAGATAAGCGGGGAGTTTTTTCAAGTGGGTGCCCCCTACAGCTTCGAAAATAAACATGACAGGTTTCCCCCGTCTGATGTGCTGCCATTTGCAAAAGAACAGACCTGGCTCCCAGAAAGCCAGAAGACTAATTAAGGCAGGGAGACAGGCAGGTCAAACATTTGGTATGAGGGATTTGGGACATGGGGGAGATAAAAAATCACCTTGCATTCCACTTTCACAACAGATTGACACGAGGCTTTGAGCCCTTTCTCCCATTCCATTTGCTGCTCAGAGACCTTGGACTCCCTCGGTTTCTTCTCCCACTCACACCCATTGCCTACTGCACTGTTCCCCAAATCTCTGCTGACTGCAAGCTGGCTCAGCGGGGGACTTGCTGAACCTTCTGTTAAGCACCTCAGCAAGATAAAGCCAGTGCAATGGCACTGGGTGGCTGCTGCCCTGAGGGAACACTTCTCCCTCTCCTTCCACTCCATTGCAACTGGAGGGAGACCAGACTGCTGCATTGGACACCCTCATGAGGTGCTGAATCATATCAATCCCCCTCCAGGGGTTGCTAGCCCCGCTGCAGTCTGACTTCATTTGCACATGCTGAAATGCCACTGAGACCTTGGTGTATTTAGGGACTCGGCTACTGAGCCAAAGCCCACTGATGTCAAAGGCTGGTTTAGATTTCAGTGGGCTTGGCTCAGGCCTTGCTGCTGGAACGTTGTATGCAGAGAAGCTGAACGCTCTAGCCTTCCCGTCCAGGCACGTGCCCTTGGCACGGGGACTGGGTTGCGTAAAGGTGTTGACTTACCGCTGCACTCACCGCGAAGCAGGGCAGCCTCACTCCTTCTGCACATTATTTCCAATTCCACTTTCTTGATCTTGCTGCCCTAGTAAGTTTGTCAGTGGTCAAAATTCCTCAGCCCTCCCACTGCTTTCTGAAGTTTGGACTCTGGATTTCTTGAGTGCCATTTCAGGCCTGGGTTTGTGAAGGAAACACCAGCTTTGGTAGACCACGTCCAAAAGCCATGACATTATCCTTCTGGTTCTGAGATCCAAATGAGTTTTAACCCCCTCCCAGCACCCCAAAACGCACACAGCTCTAGAAAAGGGTTCTTCTTTCTTTTCAAGCATCTTTTGTTCTTACAGGGGGCTGGCATATGTGTGTGTGAGGTAAGGAGAGGGAAGGAGCCAGGACAGCCCTGCAGCCAAAGAAATAAAATAAAAAGCAACATGTTCTGGTTTTGTTTGGCTCTTGCAGACCTCACAGACTCTAGAGCAGGTGTTAAGTTTCCAGTGAACCAGCTTTGTCTCCCAGTACAAACATCCTTCTGAGGTCTGCAGCCATTGCTTCCTTTTTCTCAGCTGGGGCCTGATCCAGCTCCCACTGAAGCCAGTTGGACTTTTTCCTTTTGTTTTACCGTGGATGGGATTGGACCTCTAGTGGCTGACAACCAGCTACAGCCACAGGAGCTCATTGCTCGTTGTGTGCAGGTCACTCTTCCTCTTTACAAAACTCTTGCAGTTCCTTCACGGTGGAGAGGCACCTCCTTGCAGCCCCAAGATGCAGGAAAGGCTCGTTTCACAATGCCTTGAGCAGCAGGTTTTGCACTAACAGCGTTTGGGGGGCAGTTGGCCTCAAAGCCTGTGGCCCATTACGGTTTGCACCCTGTCAACAAGGAGCAGTGACACTTGCTGGTCACCTGAAGAAGGTTTTCAGAAGGTCATCCTGTAAAAGGTCACCTTTCTCCCAACCAGACCAGCACTGCTGCTCAGTTGCTGCCCTTTCAGCCATCTGTCTGCCGCGACTGGCTTTTGCTTTCCTTGCAAACTGGGTTTTTGCAGAGTCCAGGGCCAGCTGTTGGGTTTCAGTCACTCCCAGGAGTGTCGGGCAACACGCTCTGGCTCGAATGTGAGAGATTTGTTGTATCAAGATGGCCATAAAAGCAAAGGAAAACAAAGCTTGAGAAAATAAACAAGCTGCACCTCTGACTGGCAGTCCCTTGGACCGCATTCCTACTACGATCACACTCATCGTCAGGACTCTTGAAATGGTTCCAAAGGAGAGGAAATGAAGTTGCTGAGATGGGAAAGGATATGAAATTTCCTGCCCAGACTGAGGCACAGGTGCCCGGTATCTGTGATGTTTTGCAGGATTTACCAAGGGAAATACTGCTCTGGATTTTTCGCGTGCCTCTCAAATTGTTGTGTGTCGTGCCACCACCACCCCCCTAAAAAAAATCCCATTATGTATTTCTTAATGCTCCAGCTCAGAAGATGCTGAGGGCCAAACAGCTGTGATTGCTCTAAAAAGTACTTTGGCATCTGATGCCCCCCACCCCCACTTCTTGCCGATTTAACATCGAAGGCTCTCAAAGGAGAAAGTCACATATGAAAAAAAGATCTTTGATGGAATGAAACTCTAACCAGCTACTAAATCAATTGAGTTAGGAAATTCCCATTCCTTCCTCCATTCATCCAGAACCATATCTCCTGTGGGAAGCCCATTATTGTTTGGATGTTAAAATCCTCTTCCTGTAACAAAAAAACATTTCTGGAGCTGCAAGCGCACAAAAGCATTGTTTATTGAATCCCTGGGAACAGAATTCCACCTCCAGTGCTCTCAACCCTGCTGTCCATAGCTGAGCTTCTTCCTTGGACAGCTGGGGAACCTAAAGGACACGGCTGGTGACATCAGCACCGAGCAATATCAGATTAAGACTGTAGATCATCATTTTGCTCACACATCATTTGAGAGCAGTTTCAAGAAAGGAAATGAGAAGTCCTATTTCTGCCACCTGTGATGATTACTGCTAAGAATTAAAGGAGCACAAATGACTTTTTTTCCCCTCTGTTGGGTGAAGACAATACGGGGAAAAAAAGAGGCTGTGAGCATGCAGGCATCCCTGGTGGATTTGAAAACCAGTTCCTTTTCCACATCACAGGGAACCTGTAGTGCCATGAAACCAAGTCTTCTTCACTAATTGCTGCAAGGGGATGTTTCTTCTGTGCTGCCTTTTAATTCACTTTCTTTGTATATCACTGCAAGGCTGGTGGTAAATAGTAATAAGAAAAAAATCCTATCCACTTCTTCCCACTCCAAATTTGGTGCTACTTCACTGCCAATGCAGCATGGTGTGGGACTCACCCCTTTTCTTCTGAACACTTATCACTCTGATCACCTGCATGATTTGAGACAAATATTATGTCGCTAATTAATAGCGAGGCAGCTGAGGCAGATGGCTCCTTCATCCAGGTATTCTGGTTGGCTGTTAAGCAAAACCTGGTGTCCAGTGCTTTATGCCAAAAGCAGTTACCGTCATCTAAATCTCAAACCTGATGGGCATCCAAAATCACTGTTGAGCTCTTTGGAAACACAAGGCTTAGGCAAAGTGCGGTGTGTGGTTTCCTTACTGCTATGTATCAGCAGATCTCAAAGTGACCGGAATTTTTAATACAGTAACTTTGAATTTTAGTTTTTCTTTGTGTCTTCGGGTCTCTGACCAGCCATGTGCCCTGTCTGATGGGCCAGACCCCTTTCATGGTTAGTCCTATGGAACTGTCACCAGTGGCTGTATGTGATTAAGCACGGGCAGAATCTGGACCTAGCATGTACACTGTGGGACTTTTATCTTGCAGAGTCCTATCAAAGCTCCCTGAGAACACACATGTGTGTGGGGAAGAGGTTATTGTCAGTATGGGGAGGGATGTACCTGTGCCCTCCCCATCTTTCATTTGGAAAGGAGCGGAACTGATCAGGAGGCCGCCTCAGTGAGATCTCATGGCACAATGACAGTCCAAGGGCAGGTTCACAGGAGCAGCCAGAAGCTAGAGGGGTAGATGGCAAGGTAAATGTTCACATCTTCCAAAATGTCTCAAGTGTTTTGCCATCTTCCCTTTCCATTTCGCCACATTTTTATTGTTAGCACCCAGAGGTTGGGTGATTTAACTGCTCCCTGTAGTGCCCAGCAAACACAGCACATAACGTTTACTATTTTGTTCTTCCCTTGCTGCAAATTGCAGAAGGTAAAAACACTAGGGCTCAGATGAAACCAAATCCCCACAAGAACTCCTGGAAAACTCGAGTGGTTAATCATTTACCCTTTATTTACATATACATGCTTAATGCTGAATTAAGTTGTAAAAACCAAGGGCTGATTTATAGCCCCGGTGCGCCTTAATTAACATTGATTCCAGGGGAATAGTAAATGTGAACCTCCTCCTTCACAATGGAGGGTGGACAATGAACTCACTGGGTGTTGTCCAATTTGCAGCATGATTTACATGGCAGTGGGCTCTTCTTTTTTTTGCGAAGGTTACCCCTTTTTCATCTGGTGTTTAGGATGGGTCGTATATAATCCATAGATAGGCTCATTTGCTGTCAAATATTGTCCCTGATTTAGGGTTAGCCTTTACCACAGTCACTATAAATAAGGCAGCGGAAAAAAAAACCCATTTGAGGCTTTGCAGGGATTCCTTGTTCTTGCAATGTGTCATCGCTTGTCCACTTTGTGGCATTTTTACGAAGTGGCCATAATGAAAGTCAGATTAAATGTACAGGATATATACATTTAATCAACAGCCCTTGGAGTCAGTAGTGCTGGAAGAGTTATAAAAGCCCCTGTGAATGCAAATTTATTGCAAAAGAATCTGTGCCTTGGTGGTAGGGAATATCTGTTGAATGGTACTACCTGACACAAAACACCTAAAACTTTCAAAAGTGAATTATTTAAGTGTAAGATTTGGCTTGTAAAGCCGCCAGCTGCTGGATTTCAAGACTTGAAACTGTTCCAAACCACGGGACCAGGTACTTTATTTGTGCACTGGAGTAAATACTCTGATTTTACTGCCAATTTAAATGTGCTCAGTTTACAGTAATGAGCTTGTATAGGCAATACCTTGTTTATAGAAAGTGGAACAGGAAGAAACTAACATTAACCATTAACAGTAGCAATTTCTCTTGCCTTCAACTCCAGCTTCACGCCAAATAGATCCTTCCCATGCCCTCGCTGAGGTATTTGCTATTGCTGTTTTCTGCATCTGTGGGCTGAGCAGAGCGTTCAGCAAATCTAATGTACCTTGTAGTCCCAGCCAACTCGAACTGCAGCCCTTCTCTGTCATTCCAGGGCACTGTTTCTCATTCCTGTGATGAAACGGGTTTTAAAGAACAAATAGATGTCCTGTGTGCCAGCAAACCTGAGGTGCCTTCATCCCAGCAGGATGTAGTTAACGTATTTTAATCTTTTTTAAAAATTCCAGATGACTTCTATAAGGCAGGAGCAGCTCTTCTCCCACCAAGGGTTGCAGCTGCTGCTGCTCATGTTCTCAGACCCAACCTGTTTAGTTCTTTCAAGGCCATTCACACAAGGGACCTTGTGTGTTCATGTCCATCCTGTAACCTCAACCAACCACCCTTACATCTCCTTCAGCCATCTGCTCCTGATGCTGCAAGGTTTCCTCTCTTTCCCTTCCTCCTCAGCAGTCCCCACAGTCTCTGGGCATGGAGTTAACTCCACTAGCCTCCATGGAAAGGATGATGGCAAAATCCTTCTTCCATACAGGTCATAGATCTCAGAGTTTCTTTGCTTCACTAAAAAGTGACCACGAACCACCAGAGGATTTTGGCTCACGTATTAGTTGCTAGATCATACTGGTGATTCTTTATTCTCTCACTTTAGCTGGGTCAGCTCCAAAGTGCCCAAACAGGGACCAAGACTTTGGTTTGCAAAGTGGTCAATCACTGAGCAGGGAGACCCCAACCGTGATGTGAGGAGCTGACAGTCCAGGAACATGACCAGGTTCAAGACAAACACAGTGTGTGAAGAAAGCGCGAGATGGGTAACAGTGCTGTAGGTCCTGCGTTCAGCTGCCTCTGAAAAACAAACCAAGAAGAGGGGCAGGCGAGTAAAGAAAGGTCAGAATCTGAAAGGGATGGAGGGGCACACAGCAGAGTGGCTGAGGCTGGAGGCGCATGAAAGGTGAGGAAACACAATGAAAACACACCAACAAAATCCAAAGCACATGTAATTTAATTGCCGGCTCCTAGGCACAACTGCGTCACCAGGGTCTTTCCTGGTAGGCACAGGTTCCTTCTGCCCATGTTGTCAGTCAGCTCTGGCCCAGAAGCTGTGTCACTGCCATCCACATGGCTCTGAACCTGAGCTAATCAGCCCTGTGGAGCAGAACGCGGCTCCATGGCTCCCGTTTGGCCTCTAGAACAGGCTAAGCAAGGTCGTGGCTGGGAACAGAAAGCACTGCAGACGCATCTTTGCCGTCATGCAAATGCAAAGGCGCCATTTCCTTACTGTCTTCAAAATGCAGAGGGACATCTGCGTCCTCACCACGTTCTGTTCTTTTACCAACACTTTGGTGTTGCAGCTGTTCATCCTGAGCTTCCTGACTGTATTTTCCGTCTGTATTTTCTGACTGTTCTTTCTGACTGTGTTTTCTCCTGGCTGCTTTTTCTGCCAGAACAGTGTTGTGAGGTTGTTTGTTCTCAACTCAGTTTCTTTTCATTGACTTCCGATTTGCTTTTTACTTGTTTCCTTCCTTCCTCACAGATATCAAAGTACATTTATACCTCAGCTCTTAAGAACCAACACTGTGCCTGGACTTCCATGAGAATCTCCTGAAAGATTTCAGGACAAAGTGTCCGAATACCTGGGAAAACCTTACTTCACTCAGTTGTTTTTCTAGAGAGGCTGCTCTTGCGTTTGCTGATAAATAAATAATCGCATCTAGCAGAAAATGTCTGTGCGTGTGCAGCTACCAGCAAGGATCTACTTCAATTCACAAATCACATTACAAAAGCTCATTTGTCATTACCTTGCTCAGGACAGCTGCTGTCAGCACCATCAGAATTGGGATTTGGGTTGCTCACGGCAATTCAGATGGTGCCAACGCTGACAGAATGTAATGACTTCCATTGTTTTGAGCAGATAAGTTAATTCTGTGGTGCGAGCCATCGCCTTGCCATTGCCTGTGTACGGAGGATCTGTGATGTTTGAGATCATTCGGCTCCGACTGGGCTGTATCAGTGACCAAATGTTTACTGACAGAATTGAATGATGACTGCAAATCCTTGTCTTGGCTCCAGCAGCTTCAAGGCCTTTTCTCTGATACAGGTGTTTCTGTTCATTTATCTGTTAGTGGTTTCAAACCAAATTTGAATGTCGACCCAGCTATTTAGTTTGATGTTGCTTCTATGGTGCCCCAGGGACAGAAAGACATCAAGGGCTGACCCTCAGCCTGGAGTTCTCATACTGTAATTCTCGCAGGAATAAAGAAGCTTCAACTCAGAATTCTGTGCTGGAACCTGCAGCCTTTCCCTGGAGCTTGTGACTGTACAGGTTGCTGTTTGTTCTTGCAGATGGACTCATCACTTTCCTTCTTTTTCTAGATTTTCATCAATAATGAGTGGCAAAATTCTGAAAGTGGGCGGATATTCCCTGTCTATAACCCAGCCACAGGAGAGCAGATCTGTGAGATCCATGAAGCTGACAAGGTAATGCAGCCCCTGAATGAGTAGAAGTGTCTGAAGAGACGGGAGAACAGTCTGTTGGACACAGACTCTAATTATCACAGTTCCCAAACCCACCTCATGACTAAGGTTACAAAGTCTCGGAGTCACAGAATGGCTCAGGGTGGAAGAGATCTTAGAGATCATACACAACAGCAACTTTCTTGAGCCTTATTTACCTTCGTGTCTTTGGTGTTTCCCACTTCCTCCCTGGCAGGTTGATACAGACAAAGCAGTGAGGGCAGCTCGCCTGGCTTTTTCTCTTGGTTCGGTTTGGAGGAGGATGGATGCGTCGGAAAGGGGCCGTCTTCTGGATAAGCTGGCAGACCTGGTTGAAAGAGACAGGGCAGTTCTTGCTGTAAGTGGCACATCAAGGGTCAACTATCCCCCAGTTTTACACTCTGAGAACAAATTTCTTCATAAATGTATTACTGTGAATTTCCTTTCACACCTACACCCAGCGCGATGGTTACAGCAGCTGCTTGTCTGCCTAAGACCCAATCCAAACCTGATGAAAGTCAACAAGAGCCTTCCAGTTGACTCAAATGAGCTTTAAATTGGACACCAGGCGAAGGAATGGGGGTGCACACGTGGCAGTGCCTTTTCCACAGACCTGTAACTTCTCTAAAAAAAATTTAAAAAGAAGTCTCAGTGAGGTGATTAGCGAAAGGGCTGGTAAAACGCTGCCTGACACTTGACTGGAGATGTGAGTTCTGGGAGCGGCAGTGTGTCACTCACATATGGAGCCATCTCAGCGAGGGCATTGTTAATGTTGTTTTCCGCATGTCAAGTGCTGTGAACTAAGCCAGTGAACATCTTAATTCCAGCTTTGTTGACGCTTAAATCATCTTACCACCGGTATATACTGTAAAATCGCCACGGGGAGAAGGAAGTGAGCAGCAAATTAAGTTTACTCTGCCTGTCATTTGATTTTTATTTCCTGAGCCAAGTTCTTTACTGAACTGCACTGCAGGCACTGCCATGAATTGCTCTCGGGGATGTAAGTTAGTGCAGAATTAGGCCTTTATTGTTCTCCATAGAACCTCATTTGATGGTTGGTGTGTTACACTCAGGCATACTTTGCCCACTCTTAACGATTTCTATTAGACAGCTACTGAGAATGAGTTAAGCTACTCAACATCTTAGGGTATTTTATTGGATTGTTTTTGCTAAATGATCTTAGGAGCCCCTAAGAAGCCAGCTCATAAGGGGCTTTTAAAAAAAGGAATATTCACTTAAAAATAAGGATAATAGCTTGTTAATTTATGAGCTTCCCTAGAGGAGAGTTTGTTTATTTGATGGCAATAAATAAACTGGCTGTACAGTATAGATATCTCCAGCCTCAGCAGGAGTCTTGGCAGTCATAAAGAGGCATTTTTATATTCACATCAATTATATAAAGAGGGATATGTCCATTCTTCTCTTTATGGATTCAGATCATTAATATGGGGTTACAAGGAGCCCCTTCTCAGCTGTTATCATTAACATAACAGAACCAAGTTTGACAGGCTTTTTTATCTTGGCTCCTGATTAAAGCAATTTAGCGTTTATAGATCTGGACCAAACACAGTGCCTGTTGGGTCCAAAAGCCACACAGGGAGTTGTACACGCATGTAGGTACAAACGCAGACCCACGAGACAGACAGACAGACATATGCACACAAGCACATGCACGCATGATCTTCAAATCACAGGATACTCCAGGAGGAACTGGATTCCTTTCATTTTTTTAAAGGAAAATGAGTTTTGTTCACATGTGTACTGGTTGGTGTTTGTCTTGAGTGAAGAGCTGTTAAGTCAACAACTACCTAAGTACAATAGTCTGTGCTTACATCTCTTAACTCCTTCTTGTCTCCTAGACGATGGAATCACTCAACAGCGGTAAACCTTTCTTGCAAGCTTTCTATGTTGATCTTCAAGGAGTGATAAAAACCCTGAGGTATTATGCTGGCTGGGCAGACAAAATCCATGGAATGACCATTCCTGTAGGTAAGGGGAATTAAAGCACAGGTCTGTTCCTAAACCTGCTCATGGCCAAATGGTTTCATGCAGTTGTGCTTCGTCAAAGGTAGAACTGAACCCTTGTTTTGCTCTTCTGATGCATCGTGAGTTGCTGAAGCTGCAAGGGCTGGACTAGCTGACCTGCCCTCGTTCTGCCCTACATGTGCATCCCAAAGTGGTTTCTTTTTCTTTCAATACCTACATTTAAATATTGTTATGCTTATCTAAAAAAAAGATGCAGTATAAACCTGGCACCTACCTTGGAACACATGTAGAAGTGTTATCTGCCTGTTGCTTAAAGTGTTCTTACATATTTGTCTTGTTTCTGTCTGTCTGCCTTCTCACTGCCTATGCAAATCGCTCCACTTGGAACTAACACTCGATCCAGACTCATTTATACTTTGAGAGAGTTGGCAGTGCTACTAGAGAGAGCTGTACACACCTATCAGATACATTCTGTTAGATTCTTCTGACTATTTGGTGGGATGAAGTTTACGAATGCAAAGAAATTAGTTATTCTGCTCTTATTTTCTTCTAATGAGGTAAGAAAAGAACAAAATCTTTACATCATTTTTATTGAGCAAGTCTCTTCCTTCTGTTTAGCAGTCACAGACTGTTTTTTCCTCTGTAGAATGTGTTCATCTGCAGTCTGGACTAGACGTACCAACTGCTGTAACTGTGCAAAAGTACGTCAGAGCAAAGAATGACTTTGTGCAGCCATTGAGAGAAATACAGAATCGTAGAATCATCGAATCATTGGGGATTGGAAGGGACCCCGAAAGATCATCTAGTCCAATCCCCCTGCCACAGCAGGATCACCTAGAACAAGTCACACAGGAACACATCCATATTGTTTTCTAGAAGTTCTAAGCACCTGCAACACAGGCTTATGAGTCTCCTATCTGCAGAGAAGAAATCTTTGGGAAAACAGTAAGGAAAGCCAGCTTTTATTCTATTTTCTTTACACTGCATTACGTGACACAGTATCTGAGGACACCAGCTTGTACTGCAAAGCACAGAACTACAAATGTGACCCCAAAATTTTCAAGAGAGAAACAGATCATTCACTGCAGGCTGAGGACCAAAAAAGCTACATCTGATAAGTGTCCAGAGCCAAGTGAGGTGACCAGAACAGCACCCTGATGTATAACAACTGCAGCAATGAAGAAAAAGTGACAGGTGATAGTAGTGGGGTCTCTCTTCTGAGGGGCATAGAGGTACCCACTTGCTGTCCTCACCCACTTGCTAGAGAGGTGTGCTGTCTCACCGGGGACCACACTAAGGATGTAACAAAGTGGTTCTAGGCCTTGTATGCCCCATTGACTACTATCTGCTGCTGGGCAACAGTGACATGACTGAGAGCAATATAAAGAACACCACACAGGACTAGAAGGCACTGGGGGCAGCAGTGAAGGTCTGGGGAGTGCAGGTTGTTTGTTCATCAGACCTCCCAGTTAAAGGGAAGGGGATTGAAAGAGCTAATCCAATTGAGAAAATCAATCAATGGTTGAGGGAGTGGTGTCATGTGCAGGGCAGTGGGTACCTGAGCCATGGGACTTGCTTTGAGACATCTGGTCTTCTGGGGGCCAATGGGGTACGTATTTCTGAGAAGAGAAAGAACAGTTTTGGCACAAGCTTTCCAATCTAGTGAGGAGGGCTTTAAACTAGGGTTGCTAGGGAAGGGAATCCTTAGTCCATATCACACCAAGGTTAATGCCACTGATAGGCAACCCAGGCCGGGAGTTAGACTGCAGGCTAGGAAGAGAGTGCCTGAGGTGCAGGATAAGGGAACTTCAGTCAGTAAATCAGCTTCAATGGGGCTTAGCTGAAATGCCTGTGCACTAATGCACGGAGCAGAGTTCCAGAGTACGCATGCCTGCAGGGCTCTGGTGTCATTAGCATCACTGAGACATGGTGGGATGGCTCTCACCACTGGAGTGTAGGACTAGATGGATACAAACTCTTCAGGAAAGACAGGGAAGGGAGAAGGAGAGGGGGCGATGCCCTCCAAATCAGTGATCAGCTGGAGTCCACGGAGCTCCGCCTGGGGATGGTTGAAGAGTAGGCAGAGATCTTATTGGTGAGGGTCAAAGGGAAGGCAAGGGAAGGAGTCATCATAGGGGGGATCTGCTGCAGACCACTTAACCATGTAGAACAAGTGGATGAGGCCATTTATAAACAGATTGGAGCAGCTTTGCTTTCACAAGCCCTGGTCTTCATGGGAGATTTCAGCCACCCTGACATCTGTTGAAAAGACAGCATAGCAGACCACCAGCTACCTAAGAAGTTCCTGGAATGTGTAGGTGACCACTTCCTCCTCCAAATGATAGAGGAACCCACTAGAAAAGGTGCTATGCTGGACCCTGTCCTCACCAAAAAGGATGGGTTGGTGAGTCAGGTGAAACTCAAGGGCAGGCTTGGCTGCAGCAACCATGAAATGGTAGAGTTTAAGATCCTTAGGGTATCAAAGAAGATATGCAGCAAACCCTAGACCTCAAGAGAGCAGAATTCATCCTCTTCAAGGATCTGCTTGGCAGGTTGTTGTGGGATAAAGCCTTAGAAGAATGTGAGGCCCAAGAAGTCTAGACAATATTCAAGGACCATCTCCTCCAAGCCTCCTCCAAGCAGTGCATCCCAAGAAAGAAGAAGGCAGGTAGTAATGCCAGGAGGCTGATATCATAGGATCATAGGATCATAGGATATGAATAAACAGAATGTTTCTGGACTGGCTTGGGCACAAAAGGAAAGTCTACAAGGAGTGGAAGCAAGAATGGGCTAAATGGGAGGATTATAAAGTTGTCAGAGCAGCCAGGTCTCATATCAGGAAAACTACAGCACAGGTAGTGTTTAATCTGGCCAAGGACATAAAGGTGTTTTGACATTTCAGTAACCAGTCCAAGAAGCATGGCCATCAGCAGGAAGCACAGTTTATAGTCTGTTTTTACATAGTGTAAGGGTAAGATTGTGTAACCCATCATCATCAAAATAAAGAACACCATCTCTGACCAAAAGCACCCTGACAGACACCCCAAAGGTAGTGAGAAAGCCCATGACAACAGAAATATCCACCCAACCTATCACAGAAAATGTTCATTAAACTGACAGTCCAGGTGGTTATCCAGGTTTGGCCCATTCCATTTGCAGCAGCCTGTCCGCAAGAGAGGGAGAAGAGTCCCACAGAGAGACAGCACAGACCTTCTCTCTCTCCCGTGGTCCCTTTTATGCTGTGGTGCTGCTTCAACAATGGCTCAACAACCCAGTGGAGACCAGTGATGAGTGACGTCCTTCAGGAGTTGGTGCTGGGACCAGTGTTTTTTACATCTTTGTCAGCAACACAGACAGTGGCACTGAGTGTACCCTCAGCAAGTCTGTGGGTGACACCAAGCTGTGTGGTGTGGCTAACACACAGAAGGAAAGAGAGACCTGGACAGGCTGGAAGGTGGGCCCATGCCAGCCTCATGTACTTCAACAAGGTCAAGTACAAGGTCCTGCACCTGGGTTAGGGAAATACCAAACATAAATACAGGCTTGGAAGAGAACTGCTTGAGAGTCGTCTTGAGGACAAGGACTGGCTGGTTGATGAAAAACTCATCATGAACCAGCAATATGTGCTTGCAGCCCAGAAAGCAAACCATAGCATGAGCTGTGTCAAAAGAAGTGTGGCCAGCAGGTCAAGGGAGGGGATCTGCTCCCCTGAAACCCCACCTGGAGTACTCTGCACAATTCTGGAGCCCTCAACACAAGACGGACGTTGAACTGTTGAAGCAGGTTCAGAGGAGGCCAAGAAGATGATCAGAAGGCTGGAGCATCTCTGCTGTGTGGACAGGCCGAGGGAATTGGGGCCATTCAATCCGGAGGAGGCTCCAGGGAGACATGGGAGATAGCCCCTGAAGGGGGCCTATGAGAAAGCTGGGTAAGGGCTTTTCACAAGAGTTTGTAGTGACAGGATGAGGGAAAATGGCTTTAAGCTAGAAGAAGTGAGAATTAGGTTAGATCTGAGGCAGAAATCTCTCTCTGCAAGTGTGGTGAGGCACTGGAACAGGCTGCCCAGGGAGGTTATAGCTGCTCCAACCCTGGAAGGGTTCAAGGCCAGATTGGACACAGCTCTGGGCAACCTGGTCTGGTGAGAGGTGTCGCTGTCCATGGCAAGAGGTTGGCACTGGATGATCTCCGAGGTCCTTTCCAACCTGAACCAGTCTGTGAATCTGTGCTGATTTCATTACTTTCACCGCAGTGTTACAAAATCAGTATTTCTGCTCTAGATGAAGATTTGCACAGTCATTTGGTCTGAATTTTGTAAATCCTGGGCTAGCTGCTTATACTCCATCACACTCAAACGTGCAAAAGCGCAGAGCACACCATAAATTCACATATCCAGCAGATTTTCTGTTCCCTAATCTCTTTGTCCTTTGTCTCAATTGTTAGCCTGGCAGGTACAAAGAGTTTAGGTTGGTCATCCAAAGGCACTGCCAGATTGAGGAGACTAAATACTCTCTGCTTGCCCTTGTCGTGGAGCAGAGTGCTCAGATTGCGCTGGGCAGAGGAAGGGACATTTTCATCCTGCTGTCCTAAATGCCAGCTTCAGCACTGACACAGTTACCAGCAGCACAGAACCCCGAGTCTGTGCACAGAGTCTCAGGGTATCGATTAGTTCTTTTTGTCCAACACTCTCGTATTCCTCTAGTTTCACACCAAAAATTGTCCCCTTCATAGAGCATTTCAGAGTGAGGCCAGTGTTAGACAACACTGCTCTTTGTATTCGCTAGCCTTCAGCTCATCAAAGGAGACCGAACCAAACAATACAAACAAAATGTCCCCCCATGCCATTAGCTCCCTCATTCTGTTCCGTATGCTAATAAAGCTGAAGCCTCCCAGTCCTTCATCTGTTTCTGTGGAGCTTTGCTTCTTCCCTAAAATAAAAATAAGTGAGTGATAGACAAGGAGAAGAAGAACAGAGCGTTTTACAGTCACATTCCTTTTGGTCCCAGCACTGCTCAAACCCCTCAGACTGCCCTTTGCTTGCCCCCATTCATAAAACCTTGGTGATTTAAGTGAAAACAGAACGAGGCTGGGCTAGAAACTGTTAAACTAATAAACTAAAGGCAAGTATCTTTAAATCAATATAGATGATACAGCTTAAAGAACCAGTTTGCCAATTGTAACCCACCAGTTTGCTGCTGGGTGAAGCATGACTGTGTAATTACTGCTAGGCAAATAAAATACCCAGGACGGAGCCTCCTGATAGGAATCTGAGCAAACCCATCTGTGGAAGGTATAGTTGTCCCAAGCTGAGATCCCTGGGTAAATGGAGCTGTTTTCTTCTTTCTGATTAAAAACTAAAATCTTTTGAGCCAGGTGCTAAGCAGCTGCAAACTGACCTGACTCTTTTAGATCAGTGAGGACTGAAGAATGCCAGGTCACATCAGCTGAGAATATTAAAAGACAAGAAGTTTAAGACAAGTTTCTAGGTTGGCTGTAGGATCAGCTTGTCAAATCCCTCTCAGACCATGTCCTTCTGGCTGCCAGCTGGCTTAGAGGCATCACCAACAGCATCTTTGAGCCCAAGTGTCATTACTGTGATCTGTATAAACTGACCTTAAAACTCCAAAATCTTTTAAATGTCTCTTATTTAATTTCTGAGCACCAGGGAGCTTTCTGTGCCTGTTTCACCAAAATGCTTCATTTCATCAGTCTTCATTTATTATGCCATGACAACAGCTTTTAACCTCATGCCAAGGCTGCTCTGAGACAGATCTTTGGCCTGTCCAGAGGCATCTTCTGAAGAACTCGTAGAACTTCAGAGCTTGTTCTGGAGTCACGTATGTTCACAGAGATATTGTTAGAAAGCAACACGGGAGCGCCCATCTGAACAGTGGGTTACGCACGCTGGGAGCAGGTGGCACAAAGGGCAGCTGTCGGGACTCTAGTGGAAGAAAGCAGGGCAAGAACTCCGCTTGGGAGGGGTTGCTGTGAAGGAACGTTCTGCCCACATGAACCACCATTTGTGTGACTTGGCAGGCAGGCCCCGGTTATCTATAACTCGCTGTTTTGCAGCACACAGACATGTGGCAGTGATTATGCAGTGACAATCTAAAGTCAGACAGTGCTAACGTAACTGTGTTGCTGTTATGTTGTCACCATCCCTCTGCCTGAGAATCCATCTCTCACAGCACTCCCGGGTACCAGCTGGTATTTTTAGTTGACTCCTCTCTGTCTCTCTTGAGCTCTGAGACACTTTTGCATCTTTATATTTTGCTGTATTTTGACTTCTACTTTGCTTCTGTCTGGTCTGATGATTCTTCCCTAAGGTTTGCTGTGGAACCACCCCTAGCATCTGTGAAAGATACCCTAGAAAATGCGACTGACCATCTCAACTCATAAAACAAAGATTCTCCTCTCCACTGGGAAGTCTAGAGGTCAAAACTGTGCAATGACACTTTGTCAGTGTGGAGCAAACCCACTGATCAGCTATTTTCTTCTCCCTTCTCCTGACAGGAATCTCTTTTCTCTCTGTCCCTCCACTCTGTCCCTTGAGTTGGTTGCAGGCTGTCGTTTCCTTTCTCATTGTCACGCTGTACCTGGCCCCTAGCTGGTGTATTAGCTGCTCTAGCTCAGGCTCTGCGGAGCAAATCCTGCACAGTAGATGGACAGCAATAAGCAGACCTGAAAATAAGTTATTTCCAATGAAATTCCAGCTGAAGTCTCCACTTAAGCCCAAGAAACCCTATGGATTAGCACATTTATCAGTACCAGATGTACAGTACAGGACACTGCTGCGGGTTCCCAAAACGTTCTTTCCATTTGGCTTTCCCTGGTTGGGAACAAGGCTGGCTGCAACTCTGGGCTGACAAGGGAAGAGGCCACAGCTGCTTGCATGTTCCCACACCGTGTGAGAGAGAGCACATGCCCTTGCGCTGGGCAGTGTCCACGGGAGCCAAAAGGATTTTTCTGTGTAAAGACTCAAGTTCTTGTAGCTGACCAAGCCCCACTGACCAAGGGGCACACTCAGCTCATGCCTTTGGCTGTAGCCCCAGTGGAAAACATTTGACCTAAAGTCAGAATGGTTGGAGCCATCCTTTGCTGTTTCTTAGTCCATAGTGTAATTCTGTCAAAAGTCCAGTAAGGAAAGCCCATCATTTCCAAGTTTCCAGTGACTTGGTCCTTTCATTTATTTATTCACCTCTACTTTGCCCAAAAGGTTTGGTGAAAGGTTTCTTTTCCTTGGTTGTTTTCTAGCTGCATCCAGCTTTTCACCACCAACCTCAGCTGCTTGTGTAGCTCAAGGCCATTATCGATCCAGGCTACCAAGTCCAATCCAAATCATCTGTCAGAGTAGCAGTGTGACCACCTCTTTAGTCTCATTCGTGTAGTGCTCTGCGGTAAATTGCCCTCAGGCACACGTCAGTGAGAGGTGTCCCTTCTCCACTCCACACTCCCAGACTGTGCTGGGTCACTCTGTGCTTCCAAACTGCCCGTGTGTTCAGTGGAAGAGAACTGAGGTGTAGGTTGCTCTGGTGTTCCGCATCTGCCAAGAGACATGGTTGTGTCCCAGTCATGTCTTGCAGGACAGTGCCTTTGTGACTCTTCCTTCATGTCTTTCATCCTGAAGTCAGCAGAGGTGGCTTCCTTGCTGCTGCCCTTTAGTTGTGCGGTACAGCCTGTCCCCTTTCCAAAGGACAGAGTGGGCCACTTTCTGATGGGATTCCTGCCTCCTTTGTTCCACAAAAAGAACAGTCAGGTTGCTCCTGCACCAAGGTTTCCCATGCTGGGTCATGAAAAAACATTTCCACGACCACTTTATTTCTTTTACTGCCATCAAAGGCTGCTCCTTTTCTTCTCCCTCCGTCTATTTTTTTTTTGTTCTGCCAAGTCAAACTGCACTTGAGAGTAACCACACTCATCTGTTTCAGATGGAGATTATTTTACGTTTACAAGACACGAACCCATCGGAGTGTGTGGACAGATCATCCCTGTGAGTATCTCTACCAGCGCCTTCTATTTATTTTCATTTGAAGTAGCTCTCTTTAAAGACACATAAAACATGGTGCTCAGCTATGTGTGTTTTCCATTACGAAAAAAGCTGAGCTCATATTGTTGACATATCTTCAACAGCCTCCCCACAACTGCTTATTTGAACATGCTAATAGGGCTTAGGCTCTGTTATTAGGAGTTAAGTTCTCAAGTCATAGAATTCTCATGATTAAAACAAGCAAAGCAAAGCACAGTGTTAATATGCTGTCAGTGGTTACGGATGTTCACACAACTTCGGCAAAATTGATGCTTTGCTGTGGTAGTCTTTGTATTTATTTAGTTTTTACTGTGATTTAACAGGCTCCTTGGTTCCTGGGAGAATGGGATTCAGTTTAATTCTATTCTGTCTTGCTAGTTCTTTTTTACAAGGCTGGAGGAGAAAAGGGAACTCCAGGAGACATATCGCTGCAATTAACATTGTGTAGTGAATAACAGACATGAAATGTTTGTTTGATTCATTATGGGAGAGAAAACACAGCATTTCATCAAATCTAAGGCTCCCCCTGCACTCCAGTACAGATCCTTAATCCGCTCTTGCTGAACACCATGCGGAAATTACACCGAGAAGCCGCTTTTTTCAGTGGAACCAGTTAACTGGCTTTGGCAGAAGTTTCAGTGGGAGGCTCATGTATAGCTGTTAAAATATTGTGTGGAAGCTTTTTCCCTTGACAAAGCACTGGGGAACTAAACAGGACTTCCTCTGTCATTTTTGTGTTGATGCTGATTTTTGTTTTGTTGGTGTTAACCGCTGAACAGCAACACGCAGCAACTTCATTACAAGAGGAGAGCCTGAGAAGGTTACTCTGACCATGTTAAGCCCTTTTTTCCTATTTTTTTAATGCTTTTGCTGGGGTGGGGGAGGGATGTGCTGTTGTGTTTGCTGCTTCACAGAATCTCAGAGAAATATGTAAATGACTCAGAGTTTGTGGCTACACCCAACCCTGCAAACACCTACACACTCTCCTAACTTGACTTGGTGGTCCCGAGCAATTAGATTCCATAGGCCTGCTCCAATCCTTCACCCAAACTCATACAGTCATAGGATTGTTTAGGTTAGAAAAGACCTTCAAGACCATTGAGTCCAACCATTAACCCACGTGTACCCAGCCCACCGATAGTGTGCTTGCAAAATGACAACCTCGAGATGTAACCCCAAAGTTGTTGGATACCCATTAGGGTTGTCTCATTGAGCTGACGAAATTGGGCCACGGGCTGAAGATGATGCCAAAAGCAGCAGCTCCTCAGGTGAGATTTGTAAATCTCCTAGTTCAGAGTAGCCAGCCATCTGCCAGATTTGTTCATCCTTCCCCCAGATTTGTCCTCCAGAGCTTCAGCGTGGCTGTCACACACGTTGGGTCTAACGCGGCTGCTGTTACATGTTTCTCCCCAGCTACCAGTTACTCAGCACAGCCCCTGCGCCACTGCATGCACTTGGCCACGGCACCAGCAAATATGTTACTGCAGAAATAAAACTAAACAGCAAGCCGAACACTAAATTCCTCATCCTCTTCCACATCCCAGCTCCCATCAAAACATCTGCTCTTTGGCAGCTCTGTAGCATAAACAGGGCTGTGTATCACCCCATAAAAACCCCCAAGCTCCCCATGCAATACCATTAGAGGTGCAGGCTGTTAGCACACTGTTGGCCCTATAGCTCCCTCCCGGGTTTATATACTGGAGATGGAATTAAAACATCACTTTGTCTCCGGAGTTTATAAACAATGGAGAGAGTAAAAAATTGGGTGTTGGGTGAAGGAAAGACAGTTGTGTATTTGTTCAAGCTAGCCAGGGGCTGGCAAGATGTCTGTGAGAGTGGCAGCTGATACGCATCAGGCACGAACACGTCCTGGCCAGGCGCTGACTCCTCATGATGGATATTTTCTACTTTCTTCCCAGTTTCCCCATCTCCAAATAGAATATTATTCTATACATTCAGAAAAATGATTATGCAAACACAAGGAGTTTTTTTTATTCCTCTGGCATTTCCATCACAATCAGCAGGACTTCCCCACTTAACCTGCTGGCACCAGCCCCGTATGCAAAGCGGCTTCTTACCCCTTATCCACAACTTGTTTGTGCATCCAGCTAATATAATGAGATACAGCTGTTGCTGCAGTTAAACGATGCCGAAATTAATGATGAGACACAATTCTGCACCATCAAAGAATGCTTCTCGACTTGATTTGTACTGTTCTTTTAGTGCCTTCCCTATAAATTTCTCAGCGAGACGCTTTCAGGAAAATTAAATGCTTTGACCACACATTGACATTTATGGGGTTTTTTTATTGCAGTCCTGTCAATTATATAATTTTGAGTATAGAATTCATATCTTCAGATGCATTCAGGGATAGAAAACCTGTGTTCAGAAATGGTCTGGCAGGAGCAGACCTTTCCACACATAACAGAGGCAAGAATTATTTGTCACGGGGAATTAAAAGCACCAATTGCAAAACAGTAAATGAAAATACAAGCTGAGCCTAAAAAAATTAACAGATACCAGAAGAGTCTTTTACGAAGGCTGCGGGTGGGGGCTGTCTTTCTTTGAACAGGAGAGAAAGAACTAAAAGGTCACCGTTGTCACTTTCGTAATGGCAGTAATTAAAAGGAAAAAAATCCCAGCTTTGTGCTGGGGAAGATTTATGCCAAGGATCAGCCTGAGAAATAAGTAAGAGAGCAGCTTGACATCTCGAAAACAAAACACTGCCACAATATTTTTCCATCTATCAACTTTTATTTTTTCCTACAGTGGAACTTCCCCCTGCTGATGTTTGCATGGAAGATCGCTCCAGCTCTGTGCTGCGGCAATACAGTAGTTATTAAACCAGCAGAACAAACACCACTCAGCGCTCTCTATATGGGAGCCCTCATCAAGGAGGTAAGAACAGCTCACTCTCCTCTTGTGGGGAAGGAACTAGCAGCACATGCCTAGTATAATGGGCTCTGTCAGTCCTTACACAGAAATGATGGTTCCCTTTGCCCATTCCTGTTTGGCAGGCTGGCTTTCCACCAGGAGTCGTCAATATTTTGCCGGGATTCGGTCCGATCGTTGGTGCAGCCATTGCATCTCACGTTGGCATTGACAAGATTGCTTTTACTGGGTCCACCGAGGTAAGGAGGTTTGTGGATCTGTTACTGTAAAGGGTGAATAAATGCCTAGGGAGACAGTAGTGCCTCCTGTGCTATGTCAAGGAGCCATATCTCAATACACAAACCTTACGTATCACAGTCCTCACACCACAAAAAAGCTCCTTTTCTGCAACCCTGCTGTGCTCAGCACTTGAGCACAGGAGATATGCCTCAAAAAATACTGCTGGGGGTTCCTGGGGGCTTGTGAGGATGTGAATCACATGCAAGTAGCAGAATATCCCTTGTGGATCGCAGCAAACGTAAACGCTGCTGGAGCAACCTCAACCTGTGCATCTTGGCATACTTGGCGGGAGGAAGGGGGCAAATGGAGCTCAACTCTAATGCTGCATTTAGATGTGCTGGGGGTGAGGAGGACGTCTAAAAAGGAAGGAATGATTGTCCAGGGTGTCTGTTCCCAAAATGATGGAGAGAAAGTGGCCAGAGGATATTTGCTCCCGGATGCCAAAATATCTTGCTGTGAGCTTATGAGAGAATCGCAGAATCATTTAGATTGGAAAAGACCTTTAAGATCATCAGGTCCAATTGTCAACCCAGCACCAAACCTCCCCTGGCACAGCCTGTAGCCATTTCCTCTGGTCCCATCACTTGTTACTTGGGAGAGGAGACTAACCCCCTACACTGGTACAACTTCCTTTCAGGCAGTTGTAGACAGCAAGAAGGTTCCCCCCCTCAGCCTCCTTTTGTCCAGGCAAAACAGCCCTAGTTCTCTCAGCTGCTCCTCATGGGATTTGTTCTCTAGACCCTTCCCCAGACAAGTTGACCTCCTCTGGACCCTCCCCAGCCCCCCAGTGTCCAACGTGAGCAAGAGTAATGAACCCCTCAAAACTCAGCTCATGCCTTGCTCTCAGATATGTGTGAAGCCAGCTGCTGTCAGCTTTGGGGTGCACAAGAGAGCAGCCCTAATCTCACTGTCTGAGAACAGGCAAGAAAAGCATCTCAGTGGAAGTTCCAATGCTGGTTATATTTAGAGAGCACTAAAACCATCCCTTTTCCATTGAAAATGTGACAAACTATTGTACAGAGGGAGCTGTACAACAAAGAGGGAGTCCCTCTTTGTTGTGTCTGACTCCCACTTGTGGCAGTGGGAGGCTCTGTGCATCCCAGAGATCCTGCTCTTCACAGCAAGTCAATTTGGACTTGGTTTGTGCAGATACATTCACTGCCTGAGATGTGTGGCCATCACCCTGGTGGGCCCAGCAGAGACCAGCTCGATTGTTTCAAATCAATTATCCCGTAATTGAGGTTGGACGTGGCCATGGATGAGCCTGAATTGCCAGCAAAATGCAGGGGCAGTCAGGCACCTGATCTGCACTCACAGTTGTTCTGCAGTTGGTTCTGTGATTCCTTTATGGCCATTTTAGACTGTAATGCATCCAGGTTACGCTCTGTGTCACAGGCCCCACCAGCTTCCAGATTATCCTGTGGAATTGCCCTAGTCATCACATCTCCCGTAACCAGTTCACATCAGCATCCTGAAAACTTCAATACAAGCTGATTACTTCCCTCCCCCCATAAATTAAGTTGAAACGATTGTTTTCATAAAGATATGTGGTCTCTGTTTAAGATAAATAGTCTATTCTACAGGATGTTGCACAGTTTGGAGGAGGAAAAGCACAGATGGGTTGGGTTTCAAAGTTGTCTTCTGTAGCCAAAATAAATTTTTCTTGTCGTTCCAGACAGCTTTAGTTTTAATAGGCGTTTAAACTCCAAAGTTGTGGGGTTTATCCTAACTCAGTGCCTACCTTTAAAAGCCTCACTAATAGGAATTGAAAAGCATTACAGAGATGAAAAAGCCATTCACTAAGAACCTAAAGCAGGAACAGATGGAACATTTTAATGTAGAGTTAGTGTAAACTATTCCATATTGTTTCTGATTTCCTGTAACACTGAGTTTTTGTACCAGCAAGTCAACATCGTCCCATGTAAAACACGATGCTGTGATACGAGCTGCTCCAAAGAGTTTGTTTCTAACAAAATAATAAGGGAAATAGTGTGTCTCTCTGATCTTATCTGAGGCTCGTCGACTGCACACCCCACCAGTGTGGATTTCTTGGAGCCCCTGCATAGACACAATCCACGACATTAACTTCCATTCCCCCTTTCCATCCAGGTGCCAGCAAAAGCAGTTATTACCTTCAGCATGAGCTGGTGGATGTTAAAATCTATCAGCACAAAACAAAGTTCTTCATGTTTAGGTGTCCAAACCGCAAAGAGAAAGAAATCAGTTCTTTACCCTTGAAGTACTCCCCATTTGCTTGTCAAAATCACAGCCCCTAAACTGTTACCTAGTTCCTGCAAAGCGGTTCTGTTCAAGGCAGGCTGCTTCTCCTACCAATAAATTTCATGATCGTGGTTTCCAAAATCTGTGGAAGCCAATCTGTAGACATAAGAGCCAAAGGGCCAGGTTCATTACTTTAACTCACTAAAGCCTCAGGCGACCACACTGGCCTCACACCTCACCTTGTCACATGCCCAGTAGCAGACGCTTATGGAAGGAGCTAGTGTGCGCAGAGTGAGCCCTTCCGTGCTGTAACCACACAGCTGCTGGCAGCCAGCAGTGGAAAGTCCTCCTGAGCCCAAGGGTGTGGTGGACCACTGGATTTAAGAGCAACCATTGCCTCTGTTGGCCAGTACCTCCTGAAACTTGTGAAGACTCAAGGTCACACAAAACAACATGACGACACAGAGACCACTTCTCATTATGATACTGATTCCTAGTGTGTGATGCTGGTCCAGCTTGAACTTCTACTTATTTCCTCTATCTGAGATTCTCTAGTGCTTTGAGAGTTGCTGTTAATGCTGCTGGTTACTTTGCACACAGTCCCTCAACAAGTTACACGTGAAAAATCAGAAAGAGCTCTTTTTCCATGGCACTATCGTTTGATTCCCCAACTTTCCCTCTTCTGTCCCCTCCTCTCATGGCTTAGCTCACACACGTGAAAAGAGCAGTCTGGCAACCCTTTCATCCCTTGGTGATGAAAACCCCCTCCTCTGGATCACCTCCTCCTGCAATGCTCTAGTGTTCAGCTGTCCAGCCTTCTCCCCACAGCTCCCCAGGAACGGTTGGCTCTGCGGAAACCTGTCAGCCTATGGATTTTACTTCGGCAACCATTGCCATGAAAAAAAAATCATAGTGAATATGAAAACCAACCCCAAAATACGGTGTCTTCTGCAATTCCAGCTGCTTTTGTGGCTTCTCTGCTCATGTTGGTTCCTACTCTTGAGCAGCTTGCTGGGCATCTTAACAGAAGTGCTTTTCTTGGGTTGGTTTTGGTGAACCTGGGCTAGTCTGTGCTCCTCTTTAATTACAACCAGCTCTTCTCAGGCTCGACTGGCATGTTTTTTCTTCACCTTCCATGGTCAGATGAAACTTCAACTGCCAAACCAAATCTTCTTTCTAGCCAACCTCACCACATCAATACTTGCTCCTATCCTTTTCCCACCTTCCCTCTAAAGCCCCAAAATAAATTCACATCTCTTATTAAGTCTTATTGTATTTCTCCTTGATCTTCCCAGTCCCTGGCTGTAGGACCAGACCTTGGGGTGGCTCTGCTAAAGCTTAGCTACCTCCCACACTGTCCCAGTTGCTCTCTGTACATTTCTTTCCCTTTCACCCCAACCCTCTCTGCTCCAGCTTGTCACTGTTCCATGTGTTCCTGCCTTTGTGACTTCCTTTAAAAAAAATTAGCAACAATTTAATTAAAATAAAACTCAGTCATTTATGTTTTCTGAGCTTAAGAACAGATCCAGACTCAGGCTGTCTGGCTCTGCCCACGTGTCTGCTGGAGGGCTGCAGAGTGCAGAAATACAGGAGAGGTCACTCAAGTCTCTTCCCCAGTAAAATGAACACTGGCTATAGTCATTCCTAAGTCAAGTGCTGATGAAGGGACAATTCTTTCACACACAAGAAACGCAAGTTGGTTCTCCCTGGTACCTTCTTACTTTCTGGAGGGACTTTTGCCCAGTACCAAAGGTGAGAGGCCTCGAAATAGCAGAGAAGAGCAGCCATAAGAAGCTGCTTTACTCTCTGTTTGCATTTATTTCCACTCAAGTCTGTGAATTCAGTCTGAGGTTTTGCAAATCCAGCTGGTTTGCTGGCTGGGAGGTGACTACCCATGTCTACAGACATGTGCTTCACTGGAATGGGAACTGGGTACCCCTAAGTTCCTGGCACACACAGAATAACTAGGGGCACATGCCCATGGGTTAAGATCAGAGAGGGTTGTGGAGAGCAAGAGGTTACACATCTCAGATGCGTACTGGGTTGAAAACTGCGTCTTGCTTGTTGCAAAAGTTTAGTGAGTTCTACTGACTTCTGTTCCAACACAACTGTCAACGTCAAAGCAGAGCAGCTCACAACTCTCCCCAGTTGTTAGAGGCTCTCCCGATGACAGTTAGAGATAGCAAACAAATAATTAGAAGCCCCAGCCAACAAGAAATGTATCCTAAGGGGCTGTTCTCCATGTTGTTCCATCTAGGACCCATTAAAATGCAGAGAGATTAAAGACAGGGTTGGGGTCTGTGTCTATGCAGTTCTGTAGGGTAACCCAAAAAAATATCTGACAAATTGGTTTGGCTGCCTGTGTAAACAAAAGGTCTATAAACAACCGCAATAAACCCCAGCACAAGAGCCTGCATTTTGCTCGTCAGAGTGTTTTCCTTATGCACTTAGATTAACAAACCATGATCTCATCATTAGTCAACAAGATACTAGAGAGACCATCAAAGCAAACTACAGGAGAGTCAAGATTGATTCATGCCAAACAAATGTTTGTCGCTAGCAGCTGTGTTACCACTGATCCGAACACACTCAGCAGGATTCTCCTTTCATTTCCCAAGTGAGACGAGTGTCACAACGCACCACGTAGACACAGCGTCTACCTACTGCACCGGCACTGGGCGGTGTCAGCTCTCTTGGATCTACTTTAGCAACAAGAATCCCAAAGGGGATTCGACTTGTTCTCAGAGGTCTGAGCTTACCATGCTACACACGTGCCCTGTGTGGCAGGAGGAGGATTTAGGGAGGTTACATTCTTCCAGTCTTGCTCCTGCTGAATATCTTGGATCACGTCTTGGATAGCTTGTGCTTCCTAAATGAAAAGTCATTGCTTCCATTTCACTTCTCTGGTGGTTTCAGTAGAATTTAGGGAGCTGTCCTTGGACAGCTTACAGCACTTACTGTTCTTCAGGTATTCTCTCAACATCCCAAGAACAGTATGAAAGCAAAGATGGGCAACAAAGTTACTATAAACACCCCGGTCCATGCATCTTCGTGTCTTCCTTGCCCATTTTTGTACTGTTCACAGCACCTTTTGATGGCTTCCTGCATAGTCCTACTTCCACAGGCTGGTCTGTATACCTGCTGCTGCTCAGCTTCACTGCTGTCCCCTTACACTGGGGTGTTCCCCAAGGACTGTGATCACAGGAGGATTCAGTGCAGAGGAGAAGCCAGACATTCTGACAGAGCTGGAGAGGAGGTTTGAGACATCCACGGCTTTAACAGGACCAGGCAGAACCCCTTGCACCGTTTAGAGATGCTAATTTCTTTCTGAAAATAGACTGTTAATAGACCATGAGAGGCAACAAACTTCTCTGGATTTCTGCACAAATTATTTGTGGTGTGACTGCAGAAGCCTTCTTTGGAAGGAGACATCAAACTCCCAAACATAGGAGGCGTGAAGAAGCAAGCATAAGATGTTTTATATCCAGACACACTCTCAGTGCCTAACATCGTGCAGTTCTCAGTCCACACACAGCCTCTCCCAAGGCTGTTCTTCCAATGCACGGGGGTGCCACACAGTCCTCCTTTAATCTTTTGTTGTTGCTGTTCTGAGTAACAATTAGTTTTCTTTGAGATGGGCCAGAGGAGCTCTGCCTCACCCTCCAGCAGCTTGCAGGGCTGCGGTACCTCACTAGCTATCCTGGGATACTCCTGGTATCAATCTTGAAGCGTATTCAAACTCGGGATGGGGAGTTGGAGCTTTCGCTGCCAACATTCCTGCTGAATAATCGCACAGCTCCATTATCTGTGGGGGAGTCCTCTCTTTCCCTGTTCCCTGCCAGGCTGCACTGCTCACAGATGAAACACCACAGGACACAGAGACCATACAGACAGCAGTGCTCTCATCACTTACCCCTTTCATGCTGGCTTGCTCCATAAAGAGACCGGCAGCCACAAAAGGCCACCTCTGTCCTAAATAATCACTGTGCTGCTGCCTTCCCTAGGAACCTATAAGAGCACAGGGAACAAAATGCTGAGCCCTGCTAGCCCTACCAGCCTGATCGTACTCTTGGGTGCCAATGGGGAGGACACGGTGTGGTTGTTCATTAGGTTTGTACTTGGAAACTTGACCACAACCTCGTCCAAATTAAGACGACTGCCTCCAAGTCCTTGGGGACTTGAATATTTGCCATACACATCATATAGGGACTTATGCTTTTGCCAGTTATTTGTGCAGAATCCTATCAAAGTCTTTACTGATGTGGCCATGGAAGGCAGAGGGATGGTGGGCTGGACACAGCGCTTTGGCTTCCATGGTCTGTTCTGTTCTCTGTGGATTTGTGAAGGGGAAAGGGTGGTGGTTGCTCTCTGCGAGGTTGTTTTGGGGCACTGGGGGTGTGACTGGCATTGGCTAGCACTGGCTGCAAACACAGCTCTCTCGCACTGGGTTCCAGTGCGCTTTTTCTGCACAGTTTGAGAGGCTGGAATTTCTAGATGACGTACTCGATGCATTGGTGGGGGTGGAGGGCAGAATGGGTCCTTCATTTTCATGTTCCTTCCTGGCTGTCTGTCAAACTTGGCAATAAAATCAGCTCCAATTAAGGGGATATGCCAGGAATTCCACGATAATGTCAACACTCCGCTCCAGCGATACTGGGGTAAAGGCAAAAGCAAATGATTTTTCTTTTTTTCTTTAAAGAAATAACCTAGCTCACACATGGCTGTAGGACCCCCAGTTAATCATGAAGGGACACCAAGCGGTTGACAGTTCCTTCGTTATCCTGTGGGGGTTTTGCTTTGTTTTTTCTGTAGGGGCCCTGGTTTCTGTTTCATTTGCTTTCTGATTACTCCAGTGCTGACTTAACTTTCTCCAGCAGACAGCCCTCACTTCTCTGAGAGGTTCAGCTTCTCTCCCATTAACCCCTTCCTGCACAGAATCTCACTGACCTGACCTCAGAAACAGCAGCTAGAGAGAGCAGAGTACTGGACGGGGAAAACACTTCAGCTCTGGGCTGACTCCCACATCACCTCTGACTTTCTATGTGATCTGAAAAGTTGTCCTAGTTAAAAGAAATAAGTGAGATTTTCAAGTTTCTCAATATTCAACAGATCATTTTATTCCCGTGTTTTACCATGTAGGAGCCTAAATCTGTTTGTATTTACTTCCCTAGCTGCAAAAGGGGCAATTACACCTTAACAGTACAAAATTTTGTTCATTTTGGATTCGTCACTCCCTGGAGATGAAAATTTCCAGGAAACACAACTGTGCTGGTGTGAAAAGCACACCCAATACAGAGCTGTCAGATGGCTGCTCCATTTCATCTACCCTTATGTCCCCGTCAGGGTCTGCACTTGATGGCTGCTGCATCCTGGTCCAGCTGACCCCGCAATCTATGAAGCCATATTGAAGGTGCAGCTGACCTCCTCAGCCCATACGCAGAGTACCTGTGGCTGACGGTCAGATCCAGGACGGAGCTTTCTCTCATCCTACATAGTAGTCTGCTCTGTGCTGTCACTGTCAGTCCTGCAGAAAAGGATGATGAGTTCATCAGAATTTAACATACAGTGAACTGTGACGTCACAGTCAAATTAACTAAACCTTTGGGCACTGAGAATTGTGTTTTGAGGAGGGCAAACACCCTCTTAGAAGCAGGCTGGCTAGTGGCTTAGTAAATATACGACATAAGAGTGAAATACAATCTAAAAGCAGTGACCTGCTGGGGTAATTTAACACTTGCCCCTTACAAAGAAGTAAGGTAACAGTTGTTAGAAATGAATAATAATAATAAGCTTAGTATGTGATAAATTCATACTCAGACATCAGATCTGCTTTTTTCCTCTAAGAATTACGTAACTAAAGCTCTTGATAGTAAATAGTATCTAAAACCTCGTGAACATGCCACCAGTTTGGATGGAGGTAATTCTAGTTACACTGATTTCAGATTTTTAATTCAGCCCTCCTGGGCACCCTAAAAAGAAGCCCCAAGCAGGTTTGGCACAGATACGACCACGTGTAGGGTACTAACACTTTGTGCTGGGCCATCCCAGTTTCTCGAATAAAACCCTGGAAAGCTGTTCAGTGCTATGAGATGCTGTTTGAAGAACCTGCTAGGTTATTTAAAGCTCTAGTCCAGCAACAGCAAGCACTGGCTGCTGAAGTGAACTGTACAACCACGCTCCCTGTAAAATGTGTTTCCATTTCCTTCCAGGTTGGGAAGCTGATCCAAGAAGCAGCTGGAAGGAGCAATTTGAAGAGAGTTACACTGGAGCTGGGTGGTAAAAGCCCAAACATTATTTTTGCAGACGCGGATTGTAAGTCAGCATTGCCATGTTTTTCTTAAAAAGCTGTTTGTGTGCCATCTGGGTTGCTGGTTTCCATTGCAGAGAATATCTTTCATACAAGGTGAAATGTCCCAACAGAGCTGTGTCTGATCACAGGTGTGATGTAAAGGATATTTGGCCCCCCAGGACCACAAACCAGGAAACAGAAAAAAGTCATAACCAAGCACAGAGAAAGGGGGTTCCTCCCAGTTGTGTTCCTTACATCTGTCTCTCTGAACTCTACAGCAAACTGGTCTAGTCCTTTAAATCTGGGAATCCTGTGATTATTTTTTGCTTCACAGCAGTTATGGAAAGGAAAGGATTTCATTTGCACTTGAGTTGCTGATCTAGTCAGCGCAGCATTCCTTTGCTGCGAAAGCGATCCTCTTTCGATCGCAGCTAGAAATGAACGTTGTTATTATTATATTTTCAATTTTTGTTCCTCAATTTGAGACTTGTGTATGGAAACAGCCTCTTTGCTGCTGTCGCAGGGACCTAGAGGTTTCAGCATCTAGATGGTGCTGCACAGCGGAGATTTTTGGCACCTGCGAAGGTACAGGAAGGCCCTTTACGATCAGATAAAAACCACAAACTGGAAGTTTCTGCTGAAATGCTCAGCAATCAAGTGGTTAAAAATGTTGATACCTAAATTGTCAGCAGGAGGGTTTGAAGTTCACACCCAGTTAAGATCAGTGGGACCTTCACACCTTGGTTTGAGCTATTGTTTCAGGCTGTGCCCAGGCTCTCCCCACTCTGTATTCACTGAGAGCTCTGCAATCCAAATAAATAGATGCAGGATTCCCCTCTTTTCATGTAGAAGTGGAAAGAGCTGGTTACTGTCCTCTTTTGTTTTCAAAACTTACCAAGGACTGAAAGGCCAGGGAAAGCTTGAGAGCTTTGAGTAGCTTTCCTAGACCTGTTTCAAGTGTTGGGAATCTGAATCACAGCCATGGTCATCTTGGTGACCTAAAAGGGCTCCTGTCATCTGGGGCCAGATGTGAATGTCAGAGCCTCCTACCCCAGTCACCCACCTCCAAGTCCCACCAGAAACCACATTTCAGTCATCCCCAAGCTACTAACTCAAGCTGGAGCATCTGAAGCCTTCTGGCAGAGAGACCTGTACTGGGGACGCAGGGCATGGAGAAGTGCTCCTAGCTGCAGTTTCACTGTGACTTGTTACAACTGCTAAATAAGGTTGAGAACCAGCTGGTGGAAACATTGCAGGCAACAGGGGAGTAACAGGATACAGAGGAGAGCACAGTCTTCTTCAGGACTGTCTGTTCCACAGTGGATCATATTGAAGCTCTCCAGTCTTCCCATAATTGTAACCATCAGCACCTGACCTGAGCTGCAGACTTCAAAGCTCTGATTGTGTAGAAATAGCAGACAACTTGCTCGCCATCCAAAGGAGGTGTTTGCTCTGTCAGAGGAATGCCGTTTGCTAGCAGAAAGCACCACAAAGCAGGTGACAGTTTAGTGCATCAAAAAAATGGAGAAGAGTGGTTGGAGTAGAGCCGTTCATGGTGAAGACTGTGTTAACAACAGGGTAAGAAACACCAGCTCATCAGTTCTGTTCCCTGGGGATTGTAATCTCCATGGAGCAAGCACAGCTTGCACACGTTCTGGCACATAAGACATCAGTGGTGTTCTTCCCTCCCCTAATCCTGTAGGCTGCTAAAGCTCTGCCTTGATTTAATTTCTGCAGTTGGCCATTAAACAATATTTAGTGGCTTGTGTCATGTGCAATGTCTCAACGATGGAGCCTTCTCCACACAGAAGGTGCCTGAAGCCCAAATGGTCCCTCGCAACCTCATGTTTCTGAAACACTTGTAAATCTCTTAATGTCCCTCCAGCATGGCTGTGCTCAGGAGTAATCAAAAGGGGGGAGGGGGGAGAACCCAACTTTAGACAGGTTTTAAAACTATTTACATTGGTTTGTTTTTTCAACCAAATCCAAATTCTGCTCTAAAGTGTAACACAGATGGCACTGTGTGCCACACATGTGCCTGTGATGGTTCAGAGCAACATGTGCTCTCTTGGCTTGCAGTGGACTACGCTGTGGAACAAGCTCACCAAGGGGTCTTCTTCAACCAAGGTCAATGCTGCACTGCAGGCTCACGGATTTATGTGGAAGAATCGATCTATGAGGAGTTTGTCAGAAGAAGTGTAGAGCGTGCGAAGAGGAGGGTTGTGGGGAGCCCTTTTGACCCAACTACAGAACAAGGACCGCAGGTAACAGGACTGTGCTTTGCTCCAACAGCCCAGGAGTGCCTGGGCACAGCTGAGCTGTCTGCTAGGGGAGTGGTCGCTCAAGCACCTACTCACTCGCAGTCCAGCTGGCAGGACAAACATTTTACAGATTAAAATTCTGGTGTGTGCGGCTTAGAGTTGTTTGTTTCATGGTAAGTAAAAGCTCTTTTCACTAAGTTTAACATCACAGCTTTAACAGCAAGATGCTGACCTTCAGCCTTCAAGATGCAGCTGTAAACTGTGAGAAGCTCTCAGAAGCTTCTGGAGGCACTTCCTTTCAAGAATGGTCTACAGCCTGTAGCTGTGCCTGTAGAACACCAGACAGACAGGAATTCTAAACAAAAGGTGGGCAGACAGTGTTCCTGTCCCTGATACCCAGCTGGACTTGCACCATTTTCAGGGAGTTAATTTGGGACAAAAAAATAATGTTCTACGCACTGGGATGTGACTTGGTCATCAGGTGCACAGGCTGCAAGTCAGACAGCTGCTTCTTCCTTCCAGATTGACAAAAACCAATACAACAAGATACTGGAGCTGATTCAGAGCGGCATCACTGAAGGAGCAAAACTGGAATGTGGGGGTAAAGGGTTGGGAAGAAAGGGCTTCTTCATTGAACCGACTGTGTTTTCCAATGTCACGGACGACATGCGGATTGCCAAGGAAGAGGTGAGATCATCTGATAATGTTCCCGATGCGATTTACTTGGCTTTAGAGTGGACATTACCACTGTAATAAAAAAAAAGAGTAAAACTCCTTATCACTGATAGGAGTTGGGGAAAGAAGCTCAGGTTTTGTCACGGGCTATGAAGTCTCAGACCTGAAAGGAGAAATAAGGGAAGAAGGGAAGAAATAAGGGAAGGATGGCTGAGTTCCACTGAAGGATCTGCTTTAGGAAATCCCTTAGAAACAGCTAATGTCACTCTTAGACGTTGCTGTGGGAAGCTGTGAAGAGTACGACAGCAGAGAGAAGACAATTTAAAAAGCAGAATAAAACAGGAATAAAATGGTTTATTGATTAAGGATTCCTCTTTGTTGCAGATTTTTGGGCCAGTTCAAGAAATTCTGCGATTTAAAACCATGGATGAGGTTATAGAGAGAGCCAACAATTCCGACTTTGGGCTGGTGGCTGCTGTCTTCACAAGTGACATAAACAAGGCCCTGACTGTCTCTTCAGCAATGCAGGCTGGGACCGTCTGGTAAGACAGAAGTTATCACACTCCTGCTTTTGGAGATAACAAGTTTGACTCGCTATCATTATGGCACCTCGGTTTTTACACCCTTTGTCTGAAAAATGTTTATCTAGACCATCCTGCTGGGGAATCACTAACCTAGATATGGACAGCTGTAGGGAGGTGCTGTGGCTCTGCTATTGAGAGGTGGAAGTTGCCTCATTTGCCATCAGCATGGCAGCCACAGGGCTGGATGGTGTCATGGAACACAGAGAAGAGTTTAAAAATCCTCTCTGTGGAGCTTCTGCCAAACTGAGGCTATAGTGAAAGGCATGAGGAATCACATACCTTCTATATAAGGAGCTTAAGGGACACCTCTTCTCTCTAGTCCCTCGGAACATGCAATACCCGCATACTTCTAGATTTTAACAGCTGGCAAGCTTGGGCCAGCTACAGATCCAAGAGAAATCAGGGAGAAAGAGGACAAATTCAATAACTCTGTGTTAAAAACTGGCACTGAGGCTTGTCAGTGGTCTAACTGTCCACCACTGAAGCTGCATCCAGGTGTTTGGTGTCCTCCTCCAGTCCGCTCAGGCCAAATCCCATTCTCCCTATGAGTGAGGATGCTACTTTTTTGAAGCCTAAACCCCTCCTTTCTTTTCAACATGAGACAGGTTGGTTATCAATATGAGTTATGCAGTGTCCTTAGCCCCAGAAGTTTCAGCATCAGCCTGAGTTGTCCAAAGGTCTCCAACAACGCGGTTAGACTTAATACCTCTTCCTCTTACAGGATAAACTGCTACAATGCCTTAAATGCCCAGAGTCCCTTCGGAGGCTTCAAAATGTCTGGCAACGGGAGAGAGATGTAAGTACTGCACTGCTGTCTCTGCACCTTAATAAACGTTAGTGAATCATCCTTCCTCTGAAGGGATTCGCAATTTTCTGAGTCTTCCTGAAGCAGCAACCAAAACTTTTGCAGAAATGGTCTGGTTTTGGTAAAGTCTGTTGGCTACTTTGCTGCCCTTGTTTCAGAGAGGTCTTTCCATACATTTTGCCTCTCTTGCTAATTCTTCCTTATTTACTTTTTCCTACATTTATTAAATAGGTGCATCTGAACTTTATTAAAATATTATCCATCACTTCCAGATTTATAAACAATGTTAAATGAAATCAGGCCTGGAGGAGAAGGAGGAGGAGGACAGACAAATGGGTTCACATCCCTTTCCAAAAAACCACCTTCCATTACAAAGCTTCCTGTCTCGTCTTAGTCCCCTCAGAGCTTCTCAGATATTTAGGAAGGGAGCTCCATGCTCAAATACTGCCCCGCATACCTCATGTAAAGTCTTACAGTTTTTAATTCTTACTGCAACCTTGAGGACGTTTGGCGATTGCATCACCCTGGGGCTGGTTCTGTGTACACGGGGTTCAATTAACTGCTGCGCAGGAGGCACGGCCGCCAGATACATTTCACCTCAGCTTTCGGAATAGCTTGTGGCTAATGGCAAGCTCAGCAGTAAAACTAAAACAAGGTCAAACTCTTTAAAACTTTAAAATATGCTGAAGTATACAGCTCAATCTATAAAATAAGCTCTACATAGCCTGAAATATTTTCCCTCATTAGGGAGTACTTTGAATAGCATATTCATTCTGCTCTGCGCGGTCGTGAGTTATGAGGTGATCTCACACTGGCATAAATATGTCAGCTCATCTAACTCTTATCACTGTGAAAATACTCTAAACTTACTAAGCTTGATAGAGCCCGTGAGTAACGTGACACCCTGGCGTGACCCCACTGACTTCAGCGGGGTTAACTGTGCAACAGAAATACTGGTGTCATGGAGTGTCTGAAAGGGGGGGAACCCAGGCAGCCCCCCCAGATCCCATAGAAAAAAATCCACGGTAGTTGCAAGCTTGGTCCCCATCTTCAAAAATATTCATCGTAAACAATAAGCGTAGGCAATGGCGACAATCACCCCCTGAAAGCCTACTTGTGAAGAATTATTCCACTCCCTCCAGAACCTCTTTGATCAGATATCACCTTATTCACCTTCTCCCCCCATCCCCCATTAATATCCACATACTTTGGATTAAAACACCGCCATGTCTCAGATCCCCGGTTCTAAGAGATGCATTTCACAGCACGAAGAATGTTGTATCAGGCACGCAACGGAAAAAATAGGTGAAGGTGTCCAACCTCTGTGTGTGTATCGCTGATTTTTATCGCACACAGGGCGAAAAACAACCACAGGAAGCTGAGATCTGCTCCGCTCCCGAAGGTGTAGTGGGTTACGTACATATCAGGGACCAGAACGCTTCTAACATTGTACAACTGGCCTGTTTGCGTTAAGGATACTCACAATACCCCAGTCCTCTGAAATGAGTTCAAAAGGGGATTTTCTTTTTACATTCACATTTACTTAAAGCTTCTTCACACCACGTGATGGTGTAAAGTTTATGTCCTGGAACTAACAATCAGGTAGCTTGTCTCAGTAGTCCCATGTTCCCACCAGTTTTGGTCTTGATGGGAAGGAGGTACCGTTCTACTTCAGAACGATCCTTCAGTATAGTAGGAATTACTGTTGTCTGGGTAGCTCCGACAGCCAGCAGTGCCTATGTGTGTTCCCTAAAAGAAGTGCTGGGAGGAGAACAGCTTGAAATTATAATGGTTTTCCTTATCCTTCTTTTCTTGAACTAATGGAGGGAGAGAGCCTGTAATATTTCTCTTTGATGAGCAGGATTTTCCGCTCCCCTCACACCCACACAACCAGGGGATCACACCATGCAAACCTGACCCGGGGGTCTACTTCCTTTTCATTGAACAACCCTTGTTCTCACCCCGAGACCAAACTGCAACCCAAGAAGACCCCAAGTGGCTAGAGAACAGGATGTTATTGCTCCAGCTTCCCTGTATCAGGCTGTGGAGACTAAATGAGCCTTTACGTGAACACACACCGACCCTTCCAGTGTCTGTAAGAGCCCCTCCTCCTGATCAGCAACTGAATTCCTGAAAGATCCTGGCCTTAAAATTCATCACAGTTGTTCAGTTCTAGACTTTCATCTAGAAAAACAAACGCATAAGGCCCCAGAGCCTTAAGCCAAAGAAATGGACATTAAATATATTGACTAAACCTCACGGTGTGTTCCAGACCAAGATAAGAAACCACCTGGTAGCTGGATCCTATCAGAAACAGTATGAGATAGTATCAGCAATTGTGTAGCTGGCTGGAGTAGGGAGGTGATTGTCCCCCTGTTCTGGGCACTGGTGAGGCTGGACCTCTGGCGGGTCTGAACAACAAGAAGCAGCTGAGGCTGGTTACTCTGAAGAAAAGGAGGCTAAGGGAGACCTTATTGCTGTCTGCAACTGCCTGAAAGAAGGGTGTAGAGGGGTGGGGGTTGGTCTCTTCTCCCAAGTAACAAGTGACAGGACAAGAGGAAATGGCCTCCAGCTGCAGCAGGGGAAGTTTAGGTTGGCCATGAGGAGCAACATCTTCCTGGAAAGAGTCCTCAGCCCTTGGAACAGGCTGCCCAGGGAGTGGGTTGATTCGCCATCCCTGGCCGTGTTTCACAGTCACGGAGATCTGGGTTTAGCAGTGGCCTTAGGCAGTCTGATTTACGGTTGAGCTTGATAATCTTGGAGGTCTTTTCCAACCTGAATGATTCTGTGACTCTGCGAAAGGAAAACCTGTAGAAATCCACAGTATGAGAGACCCCCGTGCTGAGAATTTTAGGTTTCTTGAGGAATTGCTGTGCAGGTTTTTGCTCGGCAAAGGCTGCCTGTCTGGCGCAAGCTGATGCTGCAATCTGTTTTGTTTTAGGGGTGAATGTGGCTTGAGAGAATATTCTGAAGTTAAAACTGTGACAATAAAGATCCCTCAGAAGAACTCCTAAACCGCCCGAGGGCCCACACTGTGCGGATGAGCACACGCCGCCACCCTCTCTGTTCCTTATGGAGACCAGCACTCAGGAATAAAAAGTGTTACTCAATATATATTTAAGAAATTAAGTCGCAGCACGTATACCGGGCACATAACTGCGTGTGTAACGCAAACCAGCTCTGCATGTTTTCCTAACACCCTCCTGAGAATCGTTACGGCTTTATAAAACAAATCGTAACGAGACATGAAGTTGCTATTTGGCATCGTTTCGTAGTGGTTCTGGCTCCAACAGTGTTAACTGCAAATGCATGTGCACACACCTCGATCTCGTCTTTACGGAAATAAAGTCAGTCTTTATTGCTTCCGGGTTGCCTCCTCAAACAGACCTGCCTTTTACAGACATTCCGGCTTCTGCCAGGGCTTTGCCAGCCATGTCTTACCCCAAATGCTGGTGGTGACCAACACAACCAACCACGACTAATATTCTTAGCTAACAAACGTCTCTGAGCAGTACTGAGCCCAATCCTGGTGCGTTGGCAATGTTCCAGTGAGCATCTTCACAACAGGAGCTCGGATTGAGGAGGGTGTCAAACCAGTGTATGGACAATGAAGTCCCAGTAGTTGTTAGTGGGGTTTGGAGTTGATGACAGGTAGTCATTTGATTTTCAAAGCTTATTTTCATGATTATCTCTTGCTATAAGCAAAAGTCCTCCCCGACTTACAAGAACGTTAAGGGTTTTGCCTGCATGGTCAGGCAGGGTGGGCGGGTGTTGAGGAGAGCAGGCGCAGACCCCAGGGTCTCACAGAACATTTCAGCTTTCATTATTCATTTAGTTTTGTTCTTGTTGCTGTTGGTTTTCCCACCTTTTTCTGTTTTAAAATATGGAGTTGTACACACAGACCCCATATATTCACCTGCTATTAAACCACCTGTGGGCACCCTGGGATTAGTAAGTGACAGCAGGGGGAACTCGACAAGATGTAAGCTGGACTTCATTTTCTTACTAAGTGATGGCTTGTCATCCCTGCTTCCCGTGCCTGTGAGCCTCAGCTGAGCTCAATGGCTGGCACCCACCTTGCTCTTGTGGCTGCTCTTTGTTTTGGCCCAGGCCAGGACTATGAGCAGGTTCTTGAGGAGGTGTTTAAAACCTGCCACGTTATTATGTGCTGCCTGCAGAGTTGCTCACAACTAGCAAACGCAGCACTGCTCCTTTCCTCTTTCCAGCTGCCGGGCTCCTTGATCCTGCAAACTTTTTAAAAGAAGTTTTATTTGATGTTTTAACATAGAATTAAAAAAATGCATTTTAAAAGTACAGTAAATCACCAACACTGTGTAGCTATGGGGCTGTGTGGCTGGAATCATGGCCGGGGGAGGGGGTGTCACGGTGTTTCCTAGCTGTGGAGCCTGAACTAACAACTGCTGGAAATTCCAGACTTGACCAGCAAATCATTTCTGCACGTTCTTAACCTCCTTCTCCCCCGAGGAATTTCTCTTAGATCTAAAGCTATGTGTGTGTGTCCTCAACCATTCCGCTGGATCAGGCCAAGCGAGTCCAGCACTCTGTAGCATGGTGGCCCTCGGTATTTTGTATTTCCAGCTCATGTCAAGCTGTGCATGTGTTTTTAAAGCAGCCGGTGTACATGGTAGTGCTCAGAGCTGACAGGGCATCCTCAGGCCTGGAGATGGATCCAAGTATTCCTGAGCTGTTGCACACAAATGCCATCTACTTCTTGTGTGGCGCATGTCCAAGCAAAGGGGAAGCAAAGTACAGCAAGTAGGACATTCATTATCTTTTAAACTGCCATAGACAATGTGAACGAGGAGATTTTTGCTTCTTTTCTCCTATTTACTCAAAAGCAAAACGTGCAGTGCTAACGGCATTTATACCATGTACTCTTTTGTATCCTTTGTGTATTCTGTCTGTCTCTTCTTTACTCCCAGTGCGTTCAGGTAAATAATGTAGTGCTGCCTTTTCTTTTCATGCCCCTGTCACCACAGCTCCGTCCGATGTACGTGGGTTTGTGAGATCCTTCACGTGTACCATCTGCATGGAACCAATGAGACCTTATTTTACCAGTCCCCGCAGCTTTTCTCATTACAGTTTTTAAACATGTATATAGTTATATGTTATTGAAAAAAAAGTAAAGGGATATTTTCTATGAAGTTTTTTTCCATTAAAAAGGTCTAGAGAAAGATTTTAGCCTGTGAGACTCCTTTGTTGTTGGCAGAGCTATAAAAATATTTAAAAAAAAAAATTTCCTAGTGGAAGATCTGCTTCTCACAGTAGCTTTATTTTTACTTGAAGAAGTGAATGAATTAAAAAGGCCAATTACATTTTCTGGGCTATTATTGCAGCTGTATGAAAAACACTTGTGGATTGCAGATCTTGGTCATCGCCAAAGTTCGTCGTCACACTCATGGTCATAGAGTTTAGCTGTTGGGGAAGGTCTGCAGTCACCACTCTGGCACCATGGGGCACTCAGTACTGTGAACTGCTGCATCATAGCTTGAGGTCTGGGTCCTGCTTAAAAAGAAAATCTCCTAACACTTCCTCTAGCAGATGAGTCACACAGATGATTCAGTTAGCACTCAGATCTTTCATGGAGTCATCTCCTACTTTAACTTTAAAATGCTGAAACAGGAAAGCGCCAGGGAGGATGTTACTTGACATACATGAAAATTCACATGGCCAGGTACTGTGGGACCAGTCTTTTTCCTACAGGGCTACCTTCACTTCCAGGAACAAAATTTGTCTTCTGAAATGGTGCCCATAAAGATAAAGTAACTGCTCAGTTACAGGAAAGACATTGAGGTGCTGGAGAAGATCAACAAGGTTGATGAAGGGTCTAAAGAATAACAAGCAGCTGAGGGAACTGGTGCTGATTAGTCTGAAGAAAAAGAGGCTGCAGAGAGACCTTACTGCTGTCTGCAACTGCCTGAAAGGTCATCGGGGGTTGAATTGCCATCTCTGGATGTGTTTCAACATCTTGTAGATCTGGAGCTTAGGGAGAGGGTTTAGTGGTGGCCTTGGGATAATTTGGTTCATGGTTAGATTCAGCGGGCTTGAAGGTCTTTTCCAACCTAAACGATTCAATGATTCTATGATTTCAGTCCGGTGGTGCTCAGACAAAGCAACAGGTGTTGATTCACACACGTATTGGCACCCAGTTACACAGAATGATCTTTCTTCTCCTCCCCACAGAGGCCAGGAATAAGTATACCTTGATAGGCAGAGATATGGTGATACGGATCCCTCTTATTTGTCACTTCTGTCCTGGAAAGAAATAGAACCCAGAACGATGAATTCAGGGCACAAGTTTAGCTGGATAGGAAGTTGAAGGCAAGCAAAGCACTGTCCTGTTCACTTAATGGACTCTGCACAGTCACACCTAGAGCTCTTCACTTCCAACCACCTCACATCTGTACTGAACCATCCCCGTGTACTTGCTAAGTCCATCAACGCAGGAAGTGATTTTTCTTATAACAACTTTGCAGTACAGTGACTGGATCTACCAGGAAGCAGCAAAAGTCTCCGTGGCTGTCAGATGCCATCAGCAGTACCAATCCATTCCCAAGGGGCTTCTCTCAGCATCTCAGGCTATAGCTGCATAAGACTGACCCTTCTGGCTTGGCCTCATTAAACACATCATTTCACAATTCTTTCTGTATCTTTGCTGTATCTTGTGTAGCACTGGGATATCAGGGAACTACCTGTGGCTCTGCCAGAAAGCTCAGGCACTTCAGAAGTAACATGAGGGCCTTCAGCACAGAGCTGGGCCATTTATAAGGGCAGATTAGGCTGATGTGAGAGCAGTGGTACCATTTCATGGGAAAATGAGGGACATGGCTTTGTGGGGACCTGGCAGTGCTGGGTCAAAGGTTGAACCTGATCATCTTAAAGGTCTCTTCCGACCAAAGAGCTTCTGTGATTCAGTTGTGGCTGGAATATGCAGCAACTAGGGCTTGGGAGTCCCTTTCTTCTTCCTCACAGCATGGTGTGGAGTGCTGGGATGCTGGTTTCAATAAGCACCTGCCTAATTTTTCTCAAAGGACTGGAAGTGACACGCTGGAATTCAAGGTTAACACAAGCAACAGATTATTTCAGCTGACTGCAGCACAAGTTCAGTCATTCTCATGGTGCAGAGCAGGTCACAATGTCTGTGCAGCCACAGCTGCTGCACTGGGGACCTGCTCAGTGCCAAGGGATTCATTACCTAATGCTGAGGCCTCCAGGCTGCAAACAGACATGACTTGTGCTGTCTACTACTACCTGAAAGGAGATTGGAGAGAGGTGGGGGTTGGTCTCTTCTCACAAGGAAGAAGCAACAAGACAAGAGAAAACCACCTCAAGCTGCACTAAGGGAGGTTTAGGTTGGCCCTGGGGAAAACCTTCCTCATGGAAAGGGTCCTCAGGCCCTCCATGTTTCCCAGTCATGGAGATGTGGAGCTCAGGGACAGGGTTTAGCAGTGGGTTGAGACAATTGGGTTCATGGTTGGACTTGATGATCTTGGAGGTCTCTTCCAACCTAGATGATTCTGTGATTCTCATGGGCTCACAGGATGAGTTTCAGCGAAGAGCAGAACACACGCTTTTTTGGCAGTGCCTGCAGTGCCAGGAAGCACTTCACGAACAGTATTCCACTCCATTTCAGGTGACCTTTACCAGCACATTACAGAGGCCCCTGCCACACACTGCAATGCCCTGAAAGCTCCAATGCCCCAGAAGGATCCTTAAGGGATGATGAAGCCTGCAAATGTCCCAATGCACCACTGCAGCCGTTCCTGGTCCTGTCATTTAATCCTAATAATATGTAACACCAGATTATGCAATTCCCAGCTGCTTTTGAGGTTTTTCTTGTCTGCCTGGAGTTTCTTGAGGAGACCTGGCTTGTGTGGCCACGGCCGCACCAGGCTGTAAGCAAAACCCCAGCTGCCGAGTTGCCCAGGCGGCTGTGGACACAGCACGCTGGAGGAACCCAAAAGGGTGCTTGTGAAATGTTTGTGCTGCTGGCAGGCAGCGCGCTGCCAGCACCACTCACACATCATGCATTTGCACATCAAATGAAGCTGCACTGGTCTGAGAGCATGGGAAAGGCCTGTCTTGAACGGCATGTGTCCTGCTTCCTAAGCATGGATATTTTACACTTTACACTGGGTTATTGGCCAGATTGAAAGTACCGCAAGTTCCCCAAAGCTTGTCCTTTTGCCTTTGAAGTGGGGCTGTTTGGATAATGTTTCCTTTGGCAATTTATCTATGTAATGAAGCAGGAACTTTGCTGCACTGGCTGCTCGACAATCCTCCACTACCAGCTTTTGTCCAAGTGTTTGTATGCTCACACATAGTCTGACCAGTCCTCATGACTTTGGGTAGCCCTTCTCCTTCTCTCTTGGAGCTCCTGAAGACACTCGCATGTGGCTCACTCCTACTGCAAAACTAAAAGAAAGGGTGTTTGTGCTGCTTCCCCTGGCAAAGAGGATCCAGCTCATGATGTTTGTTCTCAGCCTCTCCTGGGACCACGAGATGGGGCGCAGAGCAACGTCTCTTGTGAAATTTCTGCTGTTTCCTGCTTCCCATTGGTCCAAAACTTCTTCTACAGCCTTTGGCACTTGAGGGTCAATCTCAAAGCACAGTTGGTTCCTGTCAAGAGCCACCTCTGTTTAGTTTTCAGTTGTGAATTTCCCGAACCCTCTGGTTCCTGGGAAGGATGCTGAGTGGAAAGGTACCACTTGTCCCTGCCAAGAAATGGCAGGTTGAGGCTGATGGTTGAAGCATTCTCCAGCATCTGATGCTGCTGCCTCTGATGAGGACTCACCATGCGAGTGTGGCTCTCATCAGAGCTGGCTGCTGAGATGCCCCATGACCAGGCTGCGAGGACTAACCAGACAGTGGTTATTCAAACCAACCCAGAACAGTCACTGAATAATTTGCAGCCTTATTTTTCCAGCATCACATGCAAATCCTCCAGCAGTCTTTCTCTTGCAGCATTTGGCTCCCAAGGACAAACACAATTTGCCAGACATTTTATGGGGAGAAAAAAAGCCACTGGTGTATTTGGGTTGGCCGAGATGGAGCTGATTTTCCCCATAGCATGCCACTGGTGAAACAAACTTCTACGGGACGCTCTGTAGAGGATGCAGAACACTTGATCCTCTCCTCAGTTCCCATTAGAATCCCCTTGGTGAGCCTCTGATGCCACCATGACAGTACATTCCAGCTGCCCAGTGCCCTTCAGAAAGACCCAGAGAACTGCTCTTACCTCCTGCTTTCTGTAGTGACTTTGCAGCCAAGGCACTCTGACCAATATTTTAAGCTAATTTCGTATCCCATCACAACAGACACAAAAAAACATTACATTCAATTAAAAACTGCACAGAACATCCTGAGATCTTTCATGGGGTTCTGGCAAGGGGGCTCTTTTAACTAACTGCTTTCGTAGGTAGAGCAGCAACAAATGGCTCTGTGATTTGTTTTTACAATGTCCTCTCTGGGAAGACTAATGACCAGTCGGCCTTCCAGCGGGGCAGTTTCAAACGTTTGGGGCCCCATTATTTTTTTTTCAGGCAAAATGCAGACTATGGACTGCAGGATCTGGCTGGGTGGAGGCTTTGTGCTCAAAGTTTCTAAAAGCTTTAGGCTTGTGGGCTGGACAGCACACAGAAGCTGCCATCCAGCCTCATCGCAGCAGCCAGGGTTCTATACATGGTTACTGGTCTCATGTGCACCAGCCCTTCAGACTTTTTCTCCAGGTGTAGACACCAACCTCTACCTATTTTTGTGGGGAAATTAAGCAGCAGCCAAGGTACTGTATGTCCAACACTCACGGTTCAAACAACCTTTAAAATAAGGACCACCACAAAGGTCTGATGGGTTTCTGTTCATCGTCAAGTCTTTCCCTGCTTTGAATGCTCCTAAGTCCCTGACCTCAGGGCTACTCTCCAGCCAGTCACTGCCCAGCCTTTATTTGTGCTTAGTTTTGCCTCAACCCAGATGCAGGACCTTACACTTGGTCTTGTTGAACCCCATGAGTTTGGCTTGTGCCCACCTCTCCAGCCTGTCCAGGTACCTCTAGATGCCATCCCTGCCCTCCAGCGTGTCTGCTGCACCACACAGCTTGGTGTCCTCAGCCTTTCTGGGGAGCAAGCCCCGTGTGCCGGTGTAGACTGCGCTCTGCTCTTCGAACCACAGCAAACCTCTGCCTGGGCTTGGAGCACAGGGAAGCTGTTGTTCCCACCTCTAGCACCGATCCATCAGCATGACACGGTGAGTTTCCTCATTTGTAAGGTACCTCAAGACAGACACGAGGAGCAGCCCCCTAAAGAGAGGGGAGAGGTGATGGTGAGCTGCTGGTCACCTAGGACAGGAGCTGTGAATCAGACCTGAGTGTCAGGGAAAGGGATCTTCCCTTTGGAGCAGTAGAGGGACACTCATAGTCTTACTGTACCCAAATGGCCAAGTCCTCTTCAGCTTGCTCCGGTGCTTGCACAGGAAACGCTGAAGGGCTGTGGCTGGGTGGGTTGGGGGGCTGCACTAAGTTCCTTGCAGGGCTGTGAGGAACAGGGGCAGACAGACAGAGCAGACATGAAATACGCTGGTCAGGAAATGTAGTAGAATCACTCAGCAAATCTAGAACATTTGTTTTCATTAAATTTAGAGGGAAATACTTCAAAAAAAGGGAAGGAAAAACAGACCACCAACTTAGCCAATGCAAGTTGACCTGATGGAAAGAAATCAGATGCTATTATTTCACCAAACATTAGCAGGGACAGGGTTGAAACAACCCCCTGAATCCAAACTCCCCAGCTTAGGAGGCTGTTCAAGCTCCAAATTTCCCTGCTGGCCTCAGCTCCTCTGATGGGCCAACCCAAAGCCCTGGAGATGAACAGTGGGAACATGAGGAACATCAGGAGCAGATCCAGCTCTGTGTGGCTTTGGCTCATTTCCCAGCAGACACAGTAAAAGAGGGGAGAAATCAAACCTGTGGAGGCTGGAAAGGGTTGAGACACCAGCATAACTCCTCTCTTCTAGCTGGAGCTGTCTGAAAGTGGGGTGCAGAGCTCTGCCTGGCTGTCTCAACTCTCTTTAGAGTATCTGGAGCTGCAGTACCTCCAAAGGATTATTCATCCCAACAACTAGAAGTGTCTTTGTGCTATCAAATCACATCGCTCCCTAATTTGCTGTCAGGGCTCTGTTTCCTCATCACCCACATGGTGAATCATACTGTGGTCCCCACCTGTGATGAGTTTCAGAAGGAGCACTGGCCATTGCAGGCTGGACAGTTTGCCCCAGCATCAGCAGGAACTATCCCCCACCCCTTCGTTGCAGACCTTATACTCTGATACAACTCCACACACCTTCCTGACTCACAGTACCTTGCCTCAGTGGCCACTCACAAGAGCATTGCCTACACTAGTCCCTCCATCAAGAAAAGAGGGGACCTTGACCTTTTGGAGACCTTGTCCCTTCATGTGACCATTTTCCACAGACCACAGAGAGAAGACGAGTGGCTCCCTCAGAGCAAACCCCCTGCTTACTGAGGGTGAACACTGTGAAACCTCTCCTACCCAAAAAGATAACCAGGTGTCCCTGAAACAAACAGCACCTCTGAGATGTCTGTGCTTGGTATCACCACAAACCCAGCGCTTCATTAGCAGAAGTTCCTGCTGCAGAGCAATGAGTGTGGGCTGGGAGATCAGACCTGCCCAGAAAGGCAGTTTTTGCAGAAGCCAACCCATTAAACTTCCAAAAGATCAAGGCTTTGAGGAGGTGAGGAAGCACAGGGAATGAGCTAGAAGAGAAATGAGAGCCTGCCTGGACATGTTCCTGTGCGACTTGGTCTAGATGATCCTGCTGTGGCAGGGGGATTGGACTAGATGATCTTTTGAGGTCCCTTCCA
>JAOXOE010000705.1:3571459-3601803 GCA_028565055.1 Phoeniculus purpureus
ACCATGGCACCAAGTGCCATGTCCAATCCTGCCTTGAACAGCTCCAGGGACGGCGACTCCACCACCTCCCTGGGCAAAAAACCTTAAAGATCATTTAGTTCAACCATTAACCTAACTACAAAGGCTACCACTAAACCACATCCCTAAACTCCGTATCTACTTGACTTTTAAACATGTCCAGGGATGATGATTTGACTATTTCTCTGGGCAGCCTGTTCCAATGTTTAATGATCTTTACAATGAAATTGTTCTCAACATCTAAGCTACTCATGCAAGTTGAGGCCACTTCCTCCTGTCCTATCACTTGTTGTTGTGAAAAGTGAGTAAAATCCTACTCTCTATAACCTTTTCAGGTAGTTGTAGAGAATGATAAGATCTTACCTCAGCCTCCTTTTCTAAGTTCTGTCATGTAGGGGTGTTGGAATTTTACAGTGTGCAAGAACTATTAATATAGAGCTAATCAAATAAGAGATTCAAAATAAATGTTCAGTTTTAAATACATAGTTTCTTAAGCAAATATTCTTTTAAATGAGCAAACAAACATCCTAATTCCTACAGTTCAATTCACAGAAATTAAATATATTATGTGTATTTAAAGGCAGAGTTTTAGACAATTGTCCTGCTGAAAATATTTCGTGAATAGTAGGAAAATGAGGAGATAACAGAACACAAAGCACTGAACTTTAACTGTTTTAACTGCTCTTCCTCTGATTAAGTAAGATTTGTATTACAAATGACTGATATGTAGCTAGTGACTTCTTTTTGACTAGTGAAACTAGTCTAAATATTCAAACTACATTGCATAAGCAACGAACATTATATTTACTATAATCATTAAATATTGCAGAATATAATCCTTATCTGCCACCTGTTACAAGATGTTTCAACTACAGAGAATCTATTAAAGCCACAGTTAATATCTGTGTCTATAGATGTATAGATTAGATATATAGGGTGGACTGTCTATATCTGTTTGTCTGTGAGACATGCTAAACTTTGCTGCTACTTGAACGTGCAAACAGAAAGCAGCGGACAGTTCTCTTAGGCAGGGACAGAGATCCTGGGCCTCTGGGTGCACTGGTATGGCTTCCAGTAGCTAAGCAGGAGGAATCCTGTCCTAACACAACAACAATAAATTCACCATAATCAAGACAAGGCAAATCCTCTTCCTATCATGTTTTTGTCCAGTTCAAGCAAAAGAAAAAAAGGAAATTTGTTTGTGGTATAGCCCCTAACTCTTTGATCCTCATTTTGAGTATTAACCACTTAACTATTTCTAATTTCCAAGCAACAAGGACTTACTTTTCATAAGCAACTTAAAGCAGTATTCATGTTTTTCTCCTCTGAGTAGAAAAAATAGTGTTCTAGAACAATGACAGTGTCAAAATCAGTGTCTATATACCCTTAACCGTGGTTTTCAAAAGCAAAGGCAGAGAAAGAAAACCAGAACATATTATAAATTAATTATTATTTTTTCATGTTTATTTCTAGCTGCCTTTTCAAGCTGCAACTGGACGAATTTGGAACAATCTATAATATGGCAGTTATGCAAGAAAAATATTGCGCGATGGATTAAATTCTTCCTGTACAGCACACAAATGGTTGCAAAACAAGGATGCAATTTCATGCCTTTATAACTAACATTTAAAAAAAGGCATAATTTGAATTTCACACTTGTCGGCAGTGATCATGATATAGCTTAACCTTATCTTCGGTGAAAATATTTTGCAGCTGAATTCCTGAGTTTATTAAAGATGCCTGGCTTGCCATATATAATGCTGTTTGAGACACCCTAGCAAGTACAAGATATTCACAATGGATTGATAGATAAAACACAATTAATGTCTCTTCTGCAGCTACAGATGAAATTTAGGATGGCTACTAAAGGATGTAAATAGACACTATGAATCTACAAGACCCCACAGACAGATGAATCCTATTATTTGCTAAAACTACCTTCAGGTGGCAATATCATATTGAAAAGTAATTTAATTGTTCCTCAAATTTAAATACCTCCCTAAGGAAAATGTCACTTGTATTCTGTTTTGTCACTGATTGGCTAAGGCTGGCCAGTTCCAGGACAAACTCCCCCTAACCAGCAAAAGGCTTCAGAACTGATAGAAAAGACAAGGAGGTTCTGTCATCACTCACTTTTGGTCATTGAAACAAAGCCATATTTAATTTGAAGAAAAAAACCCTCCAGGTTGGTCAGGCAGGATTTGCCCTTGGTGAAGCCATGCTGATTGCACCCAGTCACCTCTTCACTGGTTTCCTGTTTCAGTAGTTCCTGCAGGAGGATCTGCTCCATGATCTTACCTGGCAGAGAGGTGAGACTGACTGGTCTGTAGTTCCCTGGCTCCTACTTCCTACTCTTTTTGAAAACAGGAGTGATGTTTCCCCTTTTCCAGTCAGTGGGGACTTTGCCAGACTGCCATGACTTTTGGAATATAATAGACACGGGTTTAGCAGTTCTCTCAGTACCCGTGCGTGTATCCCGTCTGGTCTCATGGACTTGAACACTTTCAGGTTCTTTGCGTGATCACGAACCTGATCTTCACTTATAGTGGGCAGCCTTCACTTATGATGGGCTTCTTCAGTCAGCCTCTCCTTCAATGTACCCTGAACCAGGCGTGACTACTAGTGCCGATGTGATAGGTGACCTGTCTTCTGCGGCCCACAAGCAATGCTTTAAGCTGCAGCAGCAATGAGCAAACAAGTGAAGCCCACTGACATAGTGGGAAAGGGAGGTGGAGAGAGTGAAGCGGCTGACCTTGCTAGAAACAGTACCACAGGCAGTGTGGGTAGGACACTGTGAGCTGGGATGGGGCAGAACCTGTGACTGTACAAGAGCAGGGGAGCAGTGACTTCCTCTCTTTCCCTTGTGCTCAGCTCTAGGCACGTAGTAGTTTAATTCAAGTGAAAAAGGTGGAGTTTCAATGTGCAGACACAAAGTTTTCCCGCCTCCTGTAGATGGAAACTCCTGTGTTTATTACACATGAAGCAGTTCTACAGCAAACAATGTATAAACCTGTTAATGCAAATGAACATAAATGCAAAATACAGCGACTGCAAGAATCCACACTGCTCTGAACACGCTTATCTTGCTTTGTTTCCAGCTAAGAAGGAAGCTACATTTACCCGTCCCCCTGAAAACTCCAAAGTATTCGAAATGCAGTTAAAGAAGAAGGAGGAAGGGTCACTGCTATGCTTGGCTCAATGATGCCAGCGATTATCACTTTTGAGGTGAAAGGCAGCCTGCACTGGACAACTCAGGGGATGAAAGCTTGAACGCTGTTAGATAGCCAGAAGTTTGTGTTTACTCTCTGAACTGACTTTATCACCACTGCCAGCCCAAGAACTTTGTACCTGATAACAGTTCAGTGGGAATTTTCAAATTCTTTGACAAAACGTCTGCTGAAGCTAATGTAAGCCCTGTTAAGTTTATATTCTCAGACTGCACAGAGTTCCACTGAGAAATCACAGAATCACAGAAAGTTAGGGGTTGGAAGAGACCTCGAAAGATCATCTAATCCAACTCCCCTGCCAGAGCAGGGATCCCCTACAGTGGGTCACATAGGAACACATCCAGGAGGGTTTTGGATGTCTCCAGAGACATTTTCCAAATGCTTGTTGGAACAGCAAACCACTCAGTTTTCGAATACACATGGACAGATAGAAATGATGTATTTTAAGAGAACACAACACTCAAACACTTCCCCCCGCTAAAGCCAACCCAGACAGACTTAATTTTCATAGCATAAGCATCTAACAAAGTTCACAATCACTGTTTGTATGTGATGGGATATTATTACCTGTTTTCTTTCCTCCATATGCGTTTGCTGAGATGATGATACAAGCAAGCAACAAAGGTAAGAGACGTAGCAAACTTTTCATTTCTTCTGTCTCTGAATGAGGGTTGGGGATTGCACTGCTGAACGCTGCCAAAAGATTGGAAAGGGAGAGAATTATCAATGCTTTGCAAGAAATTCTTTGCCTATTAATCATTAACATTGAATTCTCTTGTCCACAGCTCTAGTCTCTCCTTTTATGGCAGCAGAAATGGAATTAGCCTGCTTCCAGCCTCTTCTTTTTCTATTTTATGCCACTTGTGACAGAAATAATTTGGAACTGGATCCTGCTACCTTGCTCAATAGTGCTCAGCTCTGAATACGGCGGACTTAGGGTGTTTGTTCTCTGAAATACTGTTAAAGGCCATGGGTAGCCAGCTCAGATTTGGTTGGTCAACAGCTCAGGCTAAACATGTTGCAAAAGAACTGGAAGAGCTGAAGGTTAATATAAATATTTCATTAACAAGGACAAATCTCAGTGAGGGAAACTCCAATATAAGAAGCATCTCCCTTATTTCACTGGTATGGAGTTTGGATAATGACAGGTAGTTTCCTTTCCAATTAAGCATCAGTTTTTATCACACAAGAAAATCACTAACAAAGCACAATTAACCAGCAAATTAAAATGGAAATAAAGCTTGTAAACTTGAAAAAGTTCATTTTGAGTGTTTCCCCAAAATTTTTTATGAACCCTCTTACCATGATTGGGTTGGAGACTCCACCACTGCCCTGGGCAGTCCATTCATTCCAGGCTCTGATCACCCTTTCCATGAGGAAGGGCTTCCTAACATCCAACCTAATCCTCCCCTGCTGCAGCTTCAGGTCCTGCCCTCTCATCCTGGCTCTAGTTGCTCGGGAGAAGAGCCTGACCCCCCACCTGACTACAACCTCCCTTCAGGGAGTTGTAGAGAGGGAGAAGGTCCCCCCTGATTCTCCTCCAGGCTAAACACCCTCAGTTCTTTCAGCCTCTCCCCATCAGACTTTCCCTCAAGTCCCTTCTCCAGCCTTTTGTCTCCTCTGGAAATAGTCCAGCTCCTCAATCTCTTTCTTGAAGTGAGGGACCCAGCACTGCCCTCAGTACTCGAGGTGCGGCCTCATAGTGCCCACATGCCAGTTCAGAACTGGTTTGCTAAACTAAAACAAAAAGGATTCTCAGCATGGCATCTCTGCTGGCGTGTTTGTTCAAGGTATTGTTTGGCATTCGACTTCATGGAGAGTGGCCCATGGTGCTGAGTGTTGCATGAATAAAGGAGAAACATACAGATCACTGCCTGTCCTTGCTCACTCCCCAGAACTTCAAATGTAGAGTGCAGGAGACAGCTAGAAGATGTGAAGATTGTAGAGCTGACTGACAGGTTGGATGGTGATAATAGCCACAGCAGGCAAAAAAGCAGAAAACATTTAGGGGAGAAAGATACTAAATTCTATTTCCTGCAGACAGGAGTAATTCTCCAACATGTGCAGAACAGGCTGCTGGATGTCTGCGAGGAAATTACCTGGAAAGACTATAATGGATTTACTTCTCCCTAGGGAACCTATGTAGGAAACCAGAATGGCATTAGGAGGGTCTCATGAAGGATTGAATCACCACCCCTGGATGTGTTTCAAAGTCGTGGAGATCTGGAGCTTAGGGACAGGGTTTAGTGGTGGCCTTGGGACGGTTTGGTTCATGGTTAGACTCAATGAGCTTAAAGGTCTTTTCCAACCTAAGCAATTCTATGATTCTACGATTGCTTAAAGTGTTAAAATGAAAACCAGAAAAAGGAGCTGCAAAAGGAGGAGGAATCTGCCTTCCCGATTATTTGCATCACTTCATCAGGCAATCCTGCCTCAGTTATTTCTAGTACTAATTTGTCTTCTCAGGGCTGACAGAATCTCGGCAGTAATGGTGAGACACCAAAGCAGTGCCACAGGAATAACTGTACATGTTTTGAATGGGAAGTTCCACTGTGTGTATTCAGCATGAGTTTATGTAGCACAGAGTGGCACATTAGTCCTCAGAGAGCAGAGACGACTCTGTTCAGAAGGAAGGAGCTGGTCCCTAGAGCATCATGACACAATGCGTTTGCAGAGTGTGGATATTGGTGTTTTCCCCCCAGGTCTCTTCTCCATTAGTTATACCTGAGTAGTTCCAATTACCTTTATTATCTACTCATAATTAAAAAAAAGTCTCTCCTGCTTTGTAATGAATGTTAAAGAGCGAGTGGGAGGTTTACTCTTTCAAGTGGGGCGCGTTTGTTGCTGGTGCTTTGGCTAAGGCAAATGGGTAAGTCAAGATTTGCAAACAGCTTGATACTTCAAAAGAAGTCTGAAATTAAGTCCTTCCATTTAAGGCTTAAATATGTTAACCATAAAATTATACAGATCAATTGAAACAACCAAAAAAAGTAGTTGTTTTTCTACCAAATGAGTAGATCTGTCTGATCTCTCTTTTCCGTAACACCCAGTATTCGCACGTTACTCCATTTCCCACAGTGAAACCCCTTGTACCCACCGTAGCCATCGGGAAAGTTTTAAATACTCAACCTAAAAATAGAAACTGAGAGAGCAAGTCTTTATTTTGCAGGCAGTTAGTGCTTTGCCTGCCTTACACGAACGTTTTCCTAAACATGCAGTGTCCAATCCCACACTTCTACTCCATGTCACTGTGTGTTTCTATCTAGTTTGCACAGGCTGCAAGAGGGTTTGATAACCACCTCTTTTCTGCTAGAGATGCTGCTTTCACAACATACACCCAGGAGATCCACTCTTCATCAGGATCCCCATCTGCTTCTTGGCTAATGTTCCAATTATAGTCAGACCCCTTGCACATACTCACATCTATAATGAAATGGATGGTTTCACCACTGGGAAGCGCCGTGTGACTAATGGTGCGTTGCACCACGCAGGTTTCCCTCGGATAGGCTGCCTTATCCAGTTAAATAAAGGAGCATGGGGTAGAAATTTGTCAGGCTTACAGCCCTGCTTGTTTTTTCCCCGAGACCACACTGTTCGTCGAGATGGTTTTCAATCACCTGAAGACCAATAACACTGTAGTACAGGATGTTCTTTCAGGTTTAGAAGAGATTTTATGGGCCAGAACTTCAGCTGACATGAACTGGCTTCTGTGCAGCTATAACAGTTTTCACCAGCTGAGGATCCACCCTGTGTTCCTACAATTACCCACTGGCATCTGAAGATGAGATTCATGTGATGTTTATGCTAATGCATCTGAGGTTATAGAGCAAGAAATTTTTTATGGAGCTGCATTTTTAATGCAGTTTTCTAATCCAGAATTTATTCTGCCTGTTTCATCTTTCCTAGGATTTTTTAATATCAAATAACTCTGAAGAGACATTTTCAGACAGATTTCTGTGTGTGAATTTGTGGCCTGTATCTACCATACAGCAGCTGCAGGAGTCTGAAATCTCCTTTATGGTGGTATCGTATAATTATAAACTAAGTGGGTCATCTGCTCCTCCTTCAAATGTACACCCCCCCCCCTCCCCCCAAAGGCATTTTTTAGCTTGTTTCCGTCGATGTTAGCCTGGTGCTTTTTGTTGTAGTGCATGACTTGCTCAGTTGCCTCAGAGGAATTCAGTTTCTGGGCTTTATGTGTCTGCCTGCCTCGTGGGTTTGCTGTGCTCGCTTAGGGCATGTTGCTGGAAACAGATCAGGAAACCAGAGATTGGACGTGTTAAATAAAAGGTGAGAACAAACCACAGTAGGTCTGGGCTGCCCATGCTCTCGTATTATGGTGGAGCGGGTCCAGAGAGGGGCAACAGGATTGACAAAGGCTCTAGAGAGCAAGGAGTGGCTGAGGGAGCTGGGGGTGGTTAGTCTGTAGAGGGGAAGGCTGAGGGGAGACCTTCTTGCTGTCTACAACTACCTGAAAGGGGGCTGTAGAGAGGTGGGGGTCGATCTCTTCTCCCAAGTAACCAGTGGTAGAACAAGAGCAAATGGCCTCCTGTTGCACCAGGGGAAGTGTAGGTTGGCCAAGAGGAAAAACTTCTTCCTGGAAAGGGCCCTCAGGCCTTGGAACAGGCTGCCCAGGGAGGGGGTCAGGTTGCCATCCCCGGACAAGTTTCATAGCTGTGGAGATCTGGAGCTTAGGGATGGGGTTTAGCAGTGCCCTTGGGATAGTTGGGTTCATGACTGGATCTGATGATCTTTTGGCCTTTTCCAACCTAAATAATTCTGTGATTCGGTGCAGATTACTTGTGCCTGTGTATTGCCTTTGCCTGGAAACAGGCAAGGAGCTGGCCCACTCCCTGCCTTTTGCTACAGACAATTCAATCCTTCAGAAGACTGGGCTAAACTTCTCCATGGCCATGGGCTACTGGAAAGGTTAGTCCAGCTGCAGACTTTTGCCCACCTGCATTCTGTCTTATTTTGCATTTGCACTGGTGCCGGTGTCCTGTCTCAGGGATGACTCTATGGCCTGTAAGATTTTGTGTTGAATTGTCATCATTGAAACAGACCTTTCCTAGAGCTGTGACCCGTGACACACACGAGCCAGCACTGCAGCGTGTGAAGAACAGTGCTCTTGGAAATCCCAGCGTTTCCCTTCCCTTCACCAGGCTGTGTAAGAAGCAGTGGAACACGTGCAACAAACCTCCCTGGAAAACCAAGACCCAACCCAGCTTCCATTTTCCTTTTATTTTTTATCTCCCTCCCTGAGGATTTAGCTTTATGGTTTTAAGCAAAACCAACATGACTGCAACGGCTTTTGAAGCCGCCTTCCTTGTTCACCTCCCTCGCATCAAACAGGAGCACGTCTGGAAGAGACGAACACACGGTAAAACCAGCAGTGCTCTGCCTTCCCTTCCAGCTGCTGCAGTGGGAGGGAGGCTTCAACGACAAACGGAAAGACTTGTTTCAGGAATTGATTGATGCTTCTTATGAGTAAAGAGGACAGCAAGAATAAGTCAGCCGAGGCTCTCTGTGGGCAGTATGTCTGAAGAGGATACACTTGAGAGCACCTAAAACAAAAGGCAGAGAACCATGCTGAAGTCAAGGAACTTGTAAGACATGAAACGTTCAGGTGCTGATTGATGGTCGCTCTTAGGAGTTAACATGCTCAGAAGAGCAAAACCTGAACCTCTGCGGATTTGCTGCCACTGAAATGGAGTCTGTATGAAAAAGGGAGAGCAAACAGATGAGAAACTGACAAAAGTACACAAAAGAGTAGAGACAAACAAACAGATAGATCTGAACACAAAGACAGCGATCCCGAGGAAGCACAGTAGGGAGGACCAGACCGTTGGGAGGTGGTAATTGTCAACCCCATATGTTTTGATTGTTCTGGGGCCTGGAACAGCCCTTGCTAGTCTTAACAGAACATTTCTACGAGATTAGACAGGATTATAGGGTAGAAAATTGGCTTAGCTGAGGGATGAAGAAGCCATAAACACTTTGTGTAAACATCATTTAGGATAAACACACATTTAAAATCTCCAAACTTCCCTAAAATCTGGGCTGGAAAAGTGCCTGAGAATGTAACCAGTGACGCCGCCCTGCAAAATTGTCTGGAGCTAGGCAGCAGAAGGGAGCAGGAAAACAATATCACACCTATTTCACCTTGTTGAACCTTAACTTTTCAGTTGAGGTTCCTGTTCTGTTTAGCACATAGATTTGAATCAGTTTGACAAATCCTAATTGATTTGGGACAAGTATCATGATCTTCTAAATGGGATTTATGTCAGCAGATTTGATTCCTTGGTAATTCTGCAAGGTGTCATAGGGCATTTGGAAGTTCAGCACGGCTTTGCAGCCTGCTTACAGCTCAGAGATAGGAGATGGGGTCCTGGGGATTGAATTTTGTCAGGGTTGTGCTGCTTGTAAGCTCTTCTGGAAGAGAGACACGCTTGTGCTTATTTCCTGCACTGGGATGGATGTACCTAAATTCTGTTGGCAAGGATATAAGACCTGCGTGGAATTACTTTCTGTCCCAAGTGACTGGGAAGTCTCCTGCATATCAGCACCATGAAAGAACCCGACTGTCAGGCTGTAGCCTGTCTGAAGCAGTGTGTTATCTGCAGCTTATGTTTTAGGCTCCTGAGGAATGTGTAGGAAAAGCTACAGGTGTGAGATGTGGAACTTGGATCATTTTCTGACACTGAAGGGTCTCCAACACTTGTGTGAGCACCAAACCTTCTTGAAATTTTAAACACTATACAGCCCAGCCACTTCAAGCACAAGTTGATGTCGTAAATTGAAAAGATGAAATGTTTTTCTGCTTGGTAGGGCAGAAGGTGGCAGGAAGGGGTTATTTGGAGAGAGGTAGGTATTTTACTGAGCTCATTGGAGAAACAAGTATTCTAGAGACAAATACTCTTTTTTGAAGATTCCCCTTGTATGTTGTGCTCTAAAGATCCCGTGCCAAACAATCCATTTATTGACGGGACAATTACGTGCTGGGAATTACTTTGCTTAGGTGACAATTCAGGTAACGGGGTGTCTGCTTTAAAAGCTGAGCAGAAGATATCAGTTTAGTTTGTGTGTCTTCTGTAGAAAAGTCTGGGTTTGAGAACTTTGAAAAGTTTTGATCCCCAACTCTCCCCACCTCGGCATCACTTCTTGTTCTCTTCTGCATTATTCTTCTCCATCTTGGTGTCTGTTCAGAGCTGTGTCCCTGCTGCCAAGAGAAAATTTATGGTGAGAGGAATGTCAAGGTCTACTAATGTACCCTTCTTCACGCAGAGACACTGTCAGCATTTCAAACTTTAGAGATTTATGAAGATCAAGGCATTCTCTTTAAACGTCTGCAGACACCAAGGTTTTGGAAGATGGACATCAGCCGCAATTTCAAATGAAAGTGTTCTGGACATTTCATCTCAGTTCCCTGTAGGAGCACTGTGATAGAACTGTGGATCTGTGTCTGCGTTTTGTGTGAGGTTTTTCTGACGTGTGGTGGGAGGAATGAATTAAAATGTCTTTGTGCCTTTCCTTGCCAAACTGAGGTAGTCATTTCACTTCCTGCAGATCTGTCAGTGGGTTTGTTAACCCTCCTTTTGTGTCTGATACTTTAGCCCAAAGTTCTTGGTTGAAATACAGTTGGGGTCTCTGACCCACGACATTAATGGTTCCCAGGTGGGAAGGGTGGCGGTCTAGGCGGACCCACTACATAATGGTGACCCAGGTTGGATGCATCGGGATCCAAACAAGGACCTACTATGATTGAGGGAAGTTCAAATGTGGTGATACTGAATGGTGAAAGACTCATTGACTTTCTTCACATAAATAGAAATGAATGCAACCTACTAAAAAGAATTGAAATGATTTTTTTCTCTCTTAGTTCTGGAGCTGCAAACCTTTGACATCTGGAGTAATTGCTAAAGTGCAATTTATTGGACAATTGATTAGGTACATGGGCATTCCAAAGTCCATCGTTGTTGAAATAATTCACAGAAGTGAATCAGTATTAGACGTGAAATGTCTGTGACCAGGAATTCAAACAATTTCTTGTTAGCATTCTGTAGATACTGATGTTCTGCAACTGAACTGAGAAATGGGAAGAGCTATCAACCCCTGACTTCAGTGCAGGTGTTTCCTGTTATAACCGGTCAGTGACATTTCTGTGTTCAGTGGGCCTTTAACACCCGCTCTCCATAGGTGGTGTTCATCTTCAGCATTGTGGAACGCGCCGAAATTACAACGAAACCTCACCAGGGAGTTTTCTTGAGTTTGGCTTCTGTTTTCTAACTGCCTTCCTTCATTTCTATGTGGAAAAGTTTTCAGGGGGGTGCAACATGGTCAAGATAAAGCTGCTTCTCCATATGGAAGTCACACATCTGGCAGGCAAATGCACTGCAAACAAGCCCTTGAGCATATGCTATGCAACCATGCGCTAACCGAGACAGGCCAGTGATACCAGTTGCCCAACAATAGTATTCTTTGCCAGATGACCAGGTTGTGTTCATGGTTCACAAAGTGTTTGAAAAGAGCCTTTGCTTTGAAGGGAAAGCTGTGCTGACTGATTAGATGAGCACTGCAGAACCTAAGAGAGTTGCCACAGACACTCTCAAATAAAATGGTGGTAAAGCTCATCTTTCAGTAACAGCAGAAAAGGACATTCTGTTTGCAGAAGTCCATAGATGCCATGTGGGCTCCTCACTTCAAGAAAGAGATTGAGGGGCTGGAGCGGGTCCAGAGGAGACAAAAGGCTGGAGAAGGCACTTGAGGGTAAGTCTGATGGAGGGTGGCTGAGGGAACTGAGGGTGTTTAGCCTGGAGAAGAGGAGACTCAGGGGGGCCTTCTCCCCCTCTACAACTCTCTGAAGGGATGTTGTAGTCAGGTGGGGGCCAGGTTCTTCTCCCAGGCAACCAGCACCAGGACGAGAGGGCAGGACCTGAAGCTGCACCAGGGGAGGGTTAGGCTGGATGTTAGGAAGCCCTTCCTCACAGTAAGGGTGATCAGACACTGTGATCAGTGTGGAGTCCCCATCCCTGGAGTTGTTGAAGGACAGACTGGCTGTGGCCCTTAATGCCCTGGTCTGGCTGCTGTGGTGATGTTGGGTGCTGGGCTGGGCTGGATGAGCTCAGAGGGCTTTTCCAGCCTCAACCATTCTGGGGTTCCATGATTCTGTGAAACAGATCCAGATCCGGCGCCATGTTAAAAGTATGGGATTCTGGAAAAGAGACTTGAGTGCTCAGAAACTTTCTTTAAAGCAAGAGAGATATTTTAAAGTTTGGCCTACACAGACACAATTAGTAACTAAAAAAGCTGGGACTTTTTTCTTTATAGAACTGCAGAAGCATTTTAATCCTCATACCCATCCATTCCTTATGGCGTTTGTCAGGAGCAACTTAACACAAAAATTCGAATGAGTCATTTACTCAAATTTTAAGGCTGAGTATTGAGCAGAACCTTTAATGTCACATTTTCCCACTTTTTTTCTTTTGGTGCAGAAATAAGAAATTCAAATCAGGAAACCAGGATGCTGTTATGTTTTTATAGACTATATAGCAATGTAAATTTTGAGATGAGTGCTGATTTTTTCCATAATTCTTTTTAGGGGAAAAAAGAAAAGTCTGCTAAGAGGTTTCAGAAGTGTCCCTAGGGATCCCAGTGAGGTGATGATCGTTTTTGTTATGGATTAATCTTAGAAAATGTCACAGTATCAGAGTATCCTAAAGAAATATTGCAACTTTAAGAACAGTTCTTGCATATTGGGACTAGCATAAACCCATGTCTGACCTCCAAAGAAATGGAATAGTCCTGACTTTAATTCACTTCCAATTCCTTTCCTCCAAAAACAATAAATTTCAAACTAAGTTGGGGTTTGTCACTGGTATCATTTTCAGAAGGTTTAAGGTCATGGAGAAACATGGATCATAGAATGGATTGGGTCGGAAAGGGCCTTAAAGATTTCATGGATGGCAATCCATGTTCCCTTTGAGAGGAACAAAAAAGGTTATGAAAGCATGTTCTTGGAATTCCAAGGTAGGTGTCTAACCCCACAGATGTCATAGCAAAGGAGGTCTAGGCTGAAGCATTGGCAGATGGCTGCTCTTTGGAGAGCCCACGGTACCGATGTGGCACATTGTCACGTACAGCCAGGCTGCATTAGGAGTTTGGACAGCCTAAGGCAGGCACACAGTACTTAGCATTTGCAGCCATGTATCCCTGTATTTTGCTGATACAACGGCAGGGAAGCTTCTAGTCTAGGGGATGGTTTTATTTTATTAAAATATAAAAGTAAAAAAAATAAAAATAAAATTTTAAAAAAAACAAAAGGAATCAGTTTTGAGAGACAATGATTCCATTACTCAGAAGAAAAAATGACTTGATGTTAAATGTTTATCAAAATTAATACATCGACATATGCCAATGAATAATGCAGATAATAACTTGAAAATAAGGATTTAGACAATATTTCGTCATTCATCCAAGTAAGTCAAAAGCTATTTTCCTAGTGGAATCAATTTTATGTCTAACACTTAGCTTTGTAGTGAGAGATGTTAAAAATTCATTCCGTGGCCCAGCACTGTGGACGTGGTGACAGCTGACATTGTGCAACATCGGCAGTTTCCTAATTTACCCAAACAGTAAAATTCCAGTGTAAAATATCCACATTTCCCAGCATTTCTGAAGGAGGATCTCCAGAGGTCTCTTCCAACCCCACCACCAGTCTGTGAGTCCATGAGTATCTATATAAGCCATGAATTGATTGAAGCTGCTTGATGTTCTACTGTGGTATAACAACTGTAAGTACGGGAACGCACGTTTTTGAGCTTCAGCTGCTAACTTTAAACCAAAACGGCAATTCTTGGACTTGCTTCAGTCAATCCTTGAAGAAACTAAATTGGGATTTTTGTAGAAATCAGGACCAGACTCAAATGCTCGTAGCAATCTGCACGCTGAGTTTGAAGCTAAGATTCAGTATGATGAAGGATATTAGAAGGAATTACGGTGAAGTTTGAAAACCTCAGTAGAAACCCGAGGTTTATGGCCCATACTGCTCATGCAGATCAAGGCTATGCTAATGTGATCTGGAGTTGCTTTAATACTGTGCAGCCTCTCATTCCCTCAGTGCATGCTTCAAGCACGCACTTCACTTGCTCACTTTTATAATAAGACAACTTTAAAACAGCCTTCTGCTTGGGATTGGCCTCCTGAGGTAAAAAATCACAGAGATATTGAGTCTCATACTGCTTGCTCCAGCTTCATTACTTCTGACAAAAGAAATATCTCAGTCGTATCTCAGTATTTCCTCAATAACTGCATGGAAGGGCATTTTTACCTGGATAATGAAATGGTACCCTAGTTATGTTCCTGGTCTTTGCATAACACCCACGGGAGGTTGGCAGCACGTTAACAATGCCCGCACAGCCTGATGGAAAGCTTTGGAAAGGAATTTTGTCTTCAGGGATGGGTGAGTGTAACCTTTACATTCTTCCTGAAAGATGCACCGTGCAGCCCTTTATTCTCTGTACATGGAGAGGTGTGTGCTGACCCATCAATATAATGATGGGTCAGACTGTAAATGTTAGGCTCTGTGAATTCCATGGCTAAAGCCAGACCTATCAATTATGTCAGTGGGAGGTTACTGCCAAGACCAAAAGAAGATTATAGGCTTGGCTCAGTCTGGCTCGTGCAACATCACTGGTGCTGCCCTAGCGAAGAGTGAAATCTTATGTGAATGCAGTCCTGTGGCATCCAAATCCTCAGTCAGTCATAAAATTGAAATTGCAAAGGGCACTTTGCTTCCCGATCTTATTTTGTTTTGGTAAGAAACTGGAGAAAAATAACTCCCAGAGCAGCTTAATTTGCCCTAAACACATTGGATGGAAAATTCTTCACCTCCTTCATGACTGTAAAACAAAATCATTAGTTTAAAAAGAAGTGTTTTTGGTGTGCACACTTTGATGTCGTTAATCCAGTTTCTTTGTTTTTGCCATAGTACAGCGTGGGGGTTTTAACTAAGGGATTGCAAGGCATGGAGCGTGGAAGGACTGAGAGGTGAGAAAAGCACAAAGCAGTAGGAAGTATTGATCAGCAACTGCTCTGAGGCAAACCTAGGAGGGACCCAGGGACAGCACAGTGGCCAGCTCATCCAGCTTTCAGATCAAATGTCCTGCTTAGGGCTGCAGCATTTGGGGCTATTTTAACTACCTGAACATCTGTCCTGAGGTCTGAATACTGCTAATTTCAGTCTTCTGGCCAGACTCCAATCTGAATAATTATTCTGCTTACTCTTTTCCTAGATTCAAACAACAGCTTAACTGGGGACAAATCCGGAGTCTGCTGACTTCAACTGTTCCTGTATCGCTATGCGCTGTTAATTGTTGCTGCTTCTCAACCTGTGGCTGTCTGTGTTTCCATGGTGCATTAAAGTGTGTTCATCTGTGGCTTGTTTAAAGACTTTGGGACAAAAGATGCTGTAGGTATAAATGCTATCATAGAAATAACCTCAGCCCCAGAATGTGATGTGTGTTCCCTGGAGGCAGTAGGTGATGTGGCCAGGTGAAGGAACAAGCTGTTTGGGAGCAGGGGGTGTGTGCTCATGGCTTGGGAAGCTGGAGCTGCTGAGTGTCGCAAAGAGGTACTTTTGCTGAGAAGCACTGCCAAGCTACAGAAGCAAAGTGGAGATTTACTAGGAACAGGAGGCTCAGCTCTTTGGGGTTTCCTATTCCTGGGAGATGAGGCTGCAGAGGTTTTTTAGACCTTTAGGGTTTTTGTCCACGAGTAGAAGAGATAAAATTGCTGAGAAATTGGATAAACTATTCCAGAGATTCTATGTGTGGTTTCTTGACGTTCTGTATTTTGTTCCAATTATGTTACAGGTTCTTTTAAAGAAGTCCACACTCTGCCTGAAAGGTAAGGGAAAGCCCAAACCAGCATGAAATATAAGCAAGCAGCTCTCACAGCATTTATTGTATTGTTTAGCTACAGCATCATCCTTGGTTCCAGTGCTCTAGTCATTGCACAGCACCTGACCCACCTGCCCAGAGGGCTTCTAAGCTTCGATGCTCAGCTGCACGGCTGTCTCTAAACAACATCCACAAACATCCACAAAGTGATGTGCAGAAGTTATTGAAGTGAAGCTGTTCTAATACTGGGAGAGTTCTGTTATCTCATTCACAGAACGCTTACGGCAGCAGCAAGGAACACAGTTAACTCCAAGGTCTTGGCTTTCATTAACCTTTGTCTCTGCGTTGTAGGTAGAGGCACCACCTGATCTTTTCCTGTAGTCTGAAAGCGGAATGTGCTAGGCAGCCAGAGGATTTCCTTTCTGTAGATAACATGAGTTTAGCAAGTACATAGCCAAGCTGTGCCCTCCTTCACCTGGGCGTCAGCAGACTCACCATCAGGAAAAATCAGAAATCTATTTCTAAAGCTGTTCCTAAAATATATTTTAAATGATTAAATAATTTTTGAGCCTTTTGGCTGTCAATCTATAAAGTGTAGCACAGACCTGTGGGGAAGTGCAGGATTCAGAGAACAAGATTATATGCGTGGATTTTAATATATATATGGATTTCGTATACATATAGAATTCAATATATATGGATTTCAATGTAGGGATGGATTTCAATGTATGTCTGAATGTTAATATAGCGATGGATTTCAACATAGATACGGATTTATGTACATGTATGTATTGTAAAGCACCTTGAGTAGAGATGCTCTACTTGGTGTGCTGTGCATTTTTTTGGAGAACCTGGGTATAATTATTCAGTATCTGCCAGTTGTGTGACTGCTAACACAATTCTAAATCCTTCAGTTTGACTAAGATTGAAGCATTTATACCAGAAGTGTTCAGTTCATTATATATCTGGAAGTATTGTTATGCTTCTTTACATTGCTAGGACATGTTAGTTTATTGGTGCTCTTTCTTTCTTTGTTTCCTCTCTCGTGAAGCTGTACTGGTGATACAGTTTTCTCAACAAGCAGGGAATATCAGTTCCCCCACAAAAAAGTCAACATTTGTCACCAAGGGAAAGGACAACTAAAAAACACATCCTATAGTGCACATTATTGCTGACTGGTGTCAATGGTCTCTCAAGCCCTATCCGACCCCCCCAACAATAAAATAAAAGATGCATTTAGAGAAGCTGAAGTGTCTTTGAACAGCCTGCTCTGAGCAGAATGGATTAATTTTGCAACAGTCGTTATTTGCTGTGAGTAATGTGATGAGTTGTATTGCATTGGCAGACACAACAATAACCAATCACACCACACTCCCCACATGTCAGAGCCCTTTTGCACTGGTAAATGGCTATTAGTTTTTTCTCTTTCAACATCTGCTTTAGTCACTCTTGCCAAGCAGACATCCACTGACATTAGAACATGATGGTTAAGTATTTAGAATTACAAAACAGCCTTAGGAGCAGCATTTAGCTCTCATTTGGGATTTTTTTAACTTTACCCAGTACCGGATGTTAAAAACAAACACAGAAAGCGATTAGTAAAAGAAAATGGAAACGCAGCCAGTACACAATTAGCATGAATACAATATTTTAGCAAATACATTCATTTCAACAGGATGAGAGATTCTTATTTGGGTTCTAGTAGAACATAACTTCTGAATCTCAGGAAAGTTAGCATTTTTTACCCAAACAGAAGCAATCCACAGCCTTTTGCTTTGTTTCAATAACAGTCCAATTCGCTGATATTAAACTATGTTGGGAAACCTGTTAGAATGGAAGTAAAAGGTACACATCAGCAATTTTCATTCTGATGCGGTAGATAAAGCAGACCCAACTCCGCAGTACTTGGGACGAGTCAATTCTTTTTGACTTGAAGGACCAGCCCTGGACATTAAGAATAACAGCAGATTCCTAAATCTCTCATAGGAACCCGTTAGTTTTTTCACTAGTACTCTCAGTCACAAGCAACAAGGGATCTTATTCTGAGCCTCCATTATAACCTCTCTGTAAAAAGCAGCTTAGAAATAACAACTTGAGTCTGAACAGGATTCAGACCACAATGTACTTATTATATACGGAAACCATGGGCTTACCCAGTTCGCCTGGCTTGATGGTGTTCTCCAGTTTGGCACCAACTCTCATAAAACGAGAGCTAGGAACAAGGCTAATGGAGATTGCCTCCTTGCAAACGGCGGACAGACATCACAGGCTAAGATTTCTCTGTTTTATACAACAGAGGGCACAGCTTGGTCACATAGCTGGGTGGCTGTTGGTTCAAAATTGGCACGTTTCTCAAACTATTCCTGAACACCATCGCCGTAAACCATGCTCCTGGGCCAAAACACACCATGTAAGTCACACAGGCATTTAGGCATCCATCTCAGAACAGGCTTTTTTTAACCGTGAAATTGCAAGCCTCTATTGTGAGCTAAAAGCTCTACAAGACAACCACAATGTTTATGCCCCCACACCCAGCAGAACGGCCCCTCTCCAGTTACAGAAAAATATCATAGGCAAATGGGAAAGACAGGAGAGACTGCAGCCCACATATTGGCCTTTTTAAAGCCAAAGGCTGACCTGTCATTCCCTAAAAAAGACAACTAGTTTGTCTATAATGAACAGTTATAATTAAAATGGTGTTGTGGGTCCTTGTCTGGATCCCCATGTGTTCCACCTGGGTTGCCATTATGTAGGTGGGTCCACCTTGGATCCCATCCTTCCCAGTTGGTAATCACTAACATTGTGGGTCAGAGACTCCGACTGTATTTTAGCCGAGAACTGTGAGCTAAAGTGTCAGACACACAGGGAGGCTTTGACAAACTCACTGACGAATCTGCAGGCAGTGAAACAACTGACTCAGTTTGGCAAGGAAAGGCACCAAGACATTTTAATTCATTCCCACCACCACACATCAGAAAAAACCCCACACAAGACACAGACCCACAGAGTTTCGTCACAGCGGTCCTTCTTTTCAGGCTTTTCAACCCCAAACTTCTCTGCAGAAAATACACAATTCAAACCGACAGATTCCGCTCAGCTTTTAGAGCAGAACATGTGGAGGCAAACAGAAGTGAAAATGGAGCCCTCATGTGGGACTGAATTGACTGGATACAGGGACCAGTACAAACCCACTGGGTTTATATTGATACAAGATACAGAAGCAGTCGGTGGGGTCATTATCTTGGCAGCACTAGTGGCTGAGAAGACTGTAAGTCTGTTTTGCAGGATTTAATGAAGGAAGGACGTGGGTTTGTCGGAGCAAATCGACCCGTTTCAGACAGAAAGGTTCTACCTCATTGATTTTCTGGCTTTCTTCAAGGAGATGGCGTCAGAGACGCTGCTGGGATGGGTGAGACAGAGTAGTGCAGAACATGAGGCTGTACTTTAGTGAGGATCAACAGCATGGATTGGGTAACGGTCCCTCTTTGAATGAGATACCATATTAGAACACGGTTTCCTCAAGGATCAGAGAGAGCCCTCTGTTGTCTGTCACTGCCTCTGACTACAGAGGACAGCAGTATCAACTGTTAAACCTCAGAATGAAGGTAAGGAGATGGCAGAATAGTGTAGCTGTGTCCTAGGAGACTTACCCATTCACCCCTCCAGCTGACCGAAGCAATCAGCCAGTGCAGACCAGCTGAAATGAACACTCCCCTGTGTGCACTGAGAGCATGTTCACAGTGACAGTGAGATAGAGGATTTAGGAATTCTGACTACTTTGATCTTGGAAAAACCTACCTCAACAGCTGCCCCAGTGAGTTAGAGAAATGAACCTTGTGGAGGGTTTGAGCGGAAGAGGGGTTAGCTGACAGCTTCTGAAGAATGTATTTCCTATCCTAGGGAACTGATACGAAATGGTGCTTGGCCAAGACCAAGGTTTTCCAGGGGAATCTGCCTTTTGGTTTAGGTGGGGGAGCCCGTGGGTGTGTTGAGCTACTGTTGGCTCCAGCACTAAATGGTCTCCTCCCGCATCTGCAGGACTGACACATCCCTTTCCATATCTCTCACAGTCTCTCTCCTGTTAGGAGCCAAATCACACTCTGTTTGCAAAACAAAGTACACCAGAGCGTCAACCTCTGAGCCGCTTCAGAGCCACAACCTTCTGTTGAAGAGAATATCCACAGCACGGGAGAAGCAAATCACAAGTGAGGAGGGAGAGAAGGCAGAGAAAATAGAGGAGGCTGAGCAGAGTGTTTAGCCTTCGTCTCAAGATGTTGGGATAGATGCGGGTGAGTGCTCAGCACACGCACGGCTCTACCTCTCCACTTCTCCTAAAGAGGCAGGGAACTCGTGTTTCTAGTGCAGTCTCTGGGTTTTGCAGTGCCCTCGTGTGGTCTCGGTTCCAGCACAAAACTTGTGCTGGAGCACAAAACCCGATTCGGGGGTTTGCGGTGGTGTGAGGCCAGTCACATCAGCTTCCAATCCCTAATGATTCTATTATTCTAATGAGTCTACGATTTTGGACCTGATGCAGGGTATTTTAAACAACCCCGCTGTTCTGGCCTAAAGTCTCACATGAAGATTAGTTTTGTGATCAGAACAGTCACCGGTAACGGGACGGGCAGCCCCTGTGCTCCTCCTGATGTAAATGACAGGTTGTGACTGTTTTCAACGTCTGGCCTTATTTCTCCAGGTTGCTCGTATGTGGCTTGTGAGAAATGAGCGGGTGATTCCAGCCCTGTGCCTAGCAGGTGGGTGGTTGCAACCTGGAAACCAGGATCTTCAAGCGAATGGCAGCTCTGAGGCAAAGAGGTGAAGGCTCTAAGGCTGGTGGGACCGCAGTACTTTTTCTCAGATGTGACAACCACACCAGAGACTTGACTTAATGGAGTTAGAAATCCCTGTGGGAGGCAACTGTCGGTTGTAGCATTGCCCAGAAGTCACTGTAGGCTGATTTAACACCCTGAGCAATGCCTGAACAAGACCTGACTGGAGCCACCCGGAGCCTGGTGGTTGTGCTGTGTGTAGTGCTGTTGCAAGGTATCTTCTTCTCTTAAAAATAAAGGATTGGCTGACTCCCAAAGTCACCTTTGCTTCTGTTTTGTGCTGTGCTGTACTGTACCACACCTGACTGCTTCCGAGATGAGGACCACACTCTCCAAGAACTGAGGGCTCTGTGATACCATCAAAGGTAACTCTGGGCAGTAGGAAATAGCTGATGGCAATGCCCTGCCTGATGCTGAATTGTGGCCTGTAAATATTTCCACAGCAGTGATTTGCTGGGCAAAACCTGCTGCATTAGCTAACACTGAAATGCATCGTGGAGAGGGCACTCAGCCAGAGCTCCAGGTTCTCTTCCCAGCTGTGCCACCACCATGCACCATCTATTTGGCTGACTGTCATAGGAGAGCCATGATGAGATTCCTAAACCCTTCCTTTGACCCTAAACCAGTACACTGGTAGAGTGCCCTGTGTAACCATTAACTGTCCTTGCTGTGGACTTTGGGAGCCAAATATTGACCTTTCCATGCACTCATATGTCATCAAATTGCCACAAGCCTGGCTCATGGAACTATTTGACATCCCACCATCAAAACAGAATGGAAGAGAGCAGATCTAGAGAGAACAGTAGGTCTTAGCAGCCATTTCACACCAGCCCCTTCGAGGAGAGGGAAGGTACTTTCATCTTAAAGCCTGTGTTGCAGGTGCTTAGAACTTCTAGAAAACAATATGGATGTGTTCCTGTGTGACTTGGTCTAGGTGATCCTGCTCGGGCAGGGGGATTGGACTAGATGATCTTTCAAAGCCTCTTCCAATCCCTAGTGATTCTATGTTTCTAAGTTCATTTCTATGCAACTTGTAGGACAGTCTTCAGCAAAGGATAAAAGGAAAAGGTGTTGTGCAACTGGATTTGATGAGGCCTGCCAGGCACTGTGACCTTGGCTAGCTCCTGGAGACATCTGAAATACGTGCCTGTGAAAACAGTAATTTTGCTGCTCTTGTATTTGTTCTCCCTAATTTTCTGCAATTTTCACGTGTTTGAACCAGTGCTCCCCATTGTTCGCCCCAGTCCCCTGTCCCATTAGTGCTCTCAGCAGTTCCTTATTGTCTCCTCTGCTACACTCTGTGCAGATGGCCAGTGTTTCTTGCACCACAGTGATTATCTGCAAACACCAAAATGGATTGGCAAAGCAGATCCACAGATTTTTGGGGAGAGCAGGCAACGGGGTAACTGCCCTGCTCAGTGAAAGGTGTCCAGACAGGTGTGTGCAATCTTTGCAGCTAACCTATGCCATGAATAAGTTATCATGGCAGAAGGTACGTTCCTTTCATCACTTGCAGAAATAATCTGGTGGCAGGAAGATGAAGGATCTGCTGTAAGTTTTGGTGTTACCTAGTATCTGTGGATTGCTTTTGCTGCATGTTGTAATTTCTTAGGTGACACATATAAATATCCTTAGAGATGGCCAAGATTCATGATCCTCTCCTCCTTCCCAGCAGCCACCATTAATGAAAATGATCAATTCTAATGGAAGAGCTCAGCTCCTGTGTGTGGACTTTGGATGTCCCCTCAGATATGCAGCAAGTCAGATTCCCATAGAGCCACCGTGTGCCTTAGCATTGTGTTAGAGCCCACGGTGCTGTATCTGGACACTGTGCTCTGTCCTTGAAGAAGGACAAAGCTTTTGACTAAACCCACAATAAAGCTTTGTTTAACCCTCAGCAATCTGGGCTCTGTTAGCCTGCTGGACTGTCCCTTCAGATTGTGCCTGGATGTTTTATTTCAGCTATTTGGACTTAAAGTAGAGACGAGAGTGGGCAGGAGAAGTTGAGAAGGAAGGAGAAGCAAAGAGAGGTGAATAGTTTTATTTAGAACAGAAGTGTGTGCTCGGAACGGGAACAATGTGAAATACAGCGTTTGAGGATGTAGGTTTGCTTGTTACTTCAGCATAGTTCTGCAGCAGCTCATCCTCCCCTTTTCAAAGACCAGTAAATCACTGTATCACTTTCTGGCAGTGCAGAGGGAACATTTCTGGTGCTCTGTCACAGTCCTACAACAGACTGACAAGCCAGGGCACAAGCTACAGTCCCTTTTGCTGTCCCCCAAAGCAGACTCTGTTGTGGGGTGAAGGTTAGTGTACCCAGTATGAGATCTCACTGTCCTATTCTCCACCAGTAGGATGATGAATTTCCAGGAGACAGAATATCCCAAAACATTTTACCTTTTGTATTATGGGCCAAATTTTGCTTGATTTCCCCAGTATGAGTCATTTATCAGCACTGGAAATTGGAGAAGCCCCACTGGCCTCAATGGGATGGATGAGCTTGGCCCTTTGCTTAGCAGCTCTGTTATTAGATTGGTCAGTCTGCAAGGGATAACAGAGAAAAAGTGAAAGCTTTACGTATGTTGGGATATGCCCTAGGTAGCATTGTAGTGGGATAGAACACAAGACTTAATCTTGTTTTGTACTGCAGTGCTGACATCACACGTGCAACAAGCAGCCGCCTCATTATTTGCAGCATCCAGGCGAGGAGCCTCTCAGAACCGTGGCAGGACTGCAAAAAATGGCCTGAAATGAGGTGTACAGATGAATAAAGGATGATTTCCTTATTCCAGCTTGGAGAAGGAAGTTTTTGATTGCTTTTTTTCTTTCATAAAGCGGGAAGATAAATTAGAAAGGTTTGCATCTAATGCGAACGGTTCTGTGTAACTCAAATGAACAGAGAAAAATACATCAAAGATGAGGATGAATCATATGTCTGCTCAGTCCTGTTCTCATTATACATAAATCTGAAGTGGAACCAAGGCCACTTAGGAATAATTTCATTAAAATAATGACAAGGGTTATTTTTGTAGCACGCAAAACAGTAACAGGAATTTAATAAGGCTGAGCATCACAAAATGCAATCTTAATTACTAGAAACATGAATAATCAGCTGGACTGAGGCAGACGAGGCAATTAACTCTTGAGAAAGCATCGTACAGCCACTAAGGTGGAACTAACATCCTGAGAGATTGAGTGGAGTTGTTACTTTGAACAACACGCCGCTCTGGAGCAAACCATGAAAGCAACGCGAGTTCTCCTCATTCTGTGTCTTTGAATATTGTACAGCCCTTAGAATTTCTCCCACTGCTTTGTGTTTCTGCTGTCTGCCAGCTCCAGGGCTTAGTAATAAATCTCCACACCAGCTTCCCTTCTCGGTGCTGACTAAGCTGCCGTCAGGTGACAGCACAGCCCTGGATCCTCGCAGGTTATCCCTGTCCTATCTGTAACTACCAACCTTGTTCTGGTAGGAACTTCACTGCATTAACAGGTAGAAACCTTCTGATTTCCACAACTTAAAGTCCCCTACTTCAACTTGTGAAGGTTATTAGTAGCTGCTTTTCTGCTAAGTATTTTATCCTTCAAACTGATGTGGCGTTCCCATGGTTCCAGGTTCCGTAGTTCCCTAAGTCACCACAGAAATCCAAACTGAGCAAAAGTGTGATTTTGTGGGACTAAAATTCTGATCTCAAGTTACAGCTGTGACAGATCAGTGTCGACGGCACTGACACCCTCTGGATATAGGGGGTGGCTTAACCTTTGCCACAGAGCTCAGACTTTGGAATAGGGAGTAATGATAACAATGAAATTAGGTAATTTATTATAATAGCAATTAAAAGGTGTAATAAAGTATGATAATGATTAAATCAGGTGCTAAGCAGCATCATGAGTTCTCACTTAAAACTATGGCAAATGAGAACAAAATGTGGGAGTTACTGCTGGCACCACTGAAACTCCCAGAGTGGGGAAAAACCTGAATCAAGTGTCATCTAGTGGCCACGCAGTGACAAGGCTGAGCCCGCAGACAGAAGAGTAGAAATAACCAGAGAACTTTAGGATCTCTGTGGCTGGAAGAGTCCTTTAAATTCATCAGGTCCAGCCTTAGACCCAGTACTGCCAGGCCACCACCAAACCCAGTCCCTCAACCCCAGGTTGTTTCAACCCTTTGAAGTGCTGAGAACTGAGGCTGACACAGGAATGATTCTTTTTTTCCTGTGAGAGACAAGCAATGCCAGATTCTTGCGGGGAGTGTGGAGAAAAATACTCTCCTGCCTTGTTTTCCCAGAACTCAGTGACCTTGAGAGAGAGTCTGCACTGGAGAATAAGAGGTGTCTGCTCCAGGGGTGGAAGTTACTGGAGCGGCACCATAGAATAAAAGCCGGGCGAGGGACAGTGTCTGTGCTGTCTCTCTCTGCAGGACTCTCCTCCCTCTCTGCAGACAGGCTGACTTGGACTGTGAGTTTGATGGATATTTTCTATGATAAATTCGAGCGGGTTTTCCTTTTGTTGTTGACGTTCTGGCTACCTCTGGGTTTTCTGTTGGGGTATTTTTGGTTGGAGGTGTTGTCCCTTATCTCGATGGTGATGGGTTATGCAAACTTAGCCCCACACAATGCAGGAACCGACCATAAACTGTGCTTCCTGCTGATGGCCATGCTCCTTGGGCTGGGTTACAGAACTGTCAAAACATTCCTCCAGACACAGGGACTCCCCCACTGCACTGGGCAGCCTGGAACAAGGGTTGATAACCCTTTTGGGGAAGAAATTCTTCCTCACACTCAGCCTAACCCTCCCCTGGAGCAGCCTGCAGCCATTTCCTCTGCTTCTGTCACCTGGCACCAGGAAGAAGAGGCTGAGACCCTCCTCGCTCCAACCTCCTGAAGTTCAGGGAGTTGTGGAGAGGTCTCCCCTGACTCTCCTTTTCTCCAGTTCAACCCCCCTAGTTCCCTCAGCTGCTCCTCAGAGCACTGGTGCTCCAGCCTGCTCACAAGCCTTGCTCCCCTTCTCTGGACTCAGTGATACCGAGTCAAACTTCAAATGGTTTTCTCAATTTCTGGTGGCATCAGCTCTCTGATGAAAGTTGTACCAGCAGAAGAGACGATTTTAGGACCCCCATGCAAAGGTGAGGTGCAGCACAGGCACTGGGTTGCATGGCAGGCTGAGCTGGGACTGTGGCACACACAGCCTTTCTGTGCAGCAGAGGGAGTCCAGAGGCCCAGGTTAGCCACTGGAGTCACTTGTCTTTCTAGAAGGATTCTGTGGTCTGTGCCACCACTGTGTTGCGTCTGTCTCAGTCACCCCTCTGGTTGGCACCATGGAGGAACCCAGATGCAGCTGCTGTTACTCACCTGCCTTTCCTAAACACCAGCACTGCACCACAGGCTGCTTTTCAGCAACTGCTGGAGACAGGAAAAGAAAGCAAATGGGCTCCTGGCTTGTATCAGCAATAGTGTGACCAGCAGGAGTAGGGAGATGACTGTCCCCCTGTACTGGAGCACTGGTAAGGCCACACCTTGAGTACTGGGGTTCTTGAGTTCTGGGCATCTCAGTACCAGAGAGATATTCAGGTGCTGGAGCAGTGCAGAGGAGGGTAACGAAGCTGGTGAAGGGCCTGGAAAATAAATCTTGTGAAGAGCAATTGAAGGAGCTGGGGCTGATTAGTTTGAAGAAGAGGAGGCTGAGGAGAGACCTCATCATCTCTACAGAAGGAACGTTGTACTTAGGTGGATGCTGGACTCTTCTCACAGGTGCAACTTTAGGTGTGAAAGCCAGCTTGTTGAATTATAAAAAAAGAAATATTTGAGAATTTCTAAATCGCTGAGTAGTTCTTCCTTTTACTTCCCCCAGAAGTAAGTAGCACCCAGTTCGGTGGGTTTACTTCCAGGAGAACGGAGCTGCCATGGAGCTGAACATTTCCTATTGCAAACCAGAACTCTCTGTATTTGAAGAGCCAAAGGTACTTGTTTGCTCTCCCCGTTCTGTAAAGCCCATAAAGGGTGAAAGACAGAGAGGTTTCTGTAGATATTGGGAAATAACAAGAGCTGCAGTGGTCTAACGGCTTCTTCCTTGCACAGGATTCTGTTCACTTAACCAGAAGTGCAAACACCTGCCGGTGCCCAAACCCGTCTTCAGCTGCACCTTCCCACTCAAAGTCAGCTTTAACAAATCAACCAGCTGAGTGGGATGCAGAGAACAGTCGAGGAGAGGTTCACAGAATCAGAGAAGGGTTCAGGTTGCAAAAGGCCTTTAAGATCATCAATCCACCCAGTAACCCAACTGTCCCAAGGCCACCACTAAACCCTGTCCTTGAGCTCCAAGGATGGTATTTCAAGCTCCTCCCTGGGCAGCCTGTTCCAAGGCCTGAGGGCTTTTTCCAGGCAGAAGGTTTTCCTCATGGCCAACCTGAACTTCCCCTGCTGCAGCTTCATGCCATTTCCTCTTGTCCTGTCCCTTGTTCGTTGGGAGAGCAGACCAACCTCCACCCCTTCACACCCTCCTTTCAGGTGGCTGTAGACAGCAATAAGGTCTCTCCTTAGCCTCCCCTCTCTTCAGAGTAACCAGCCCGAGTTCCCTAAGCTGCTCCTCACAAGGTTTGTTCTCTAGACCCTTCAGTAGTCTCATTGCCCTTCTCTGACCCCGTTCTAGCACCTCAATACCCTTCTTGTATTGAGGTGCCCAAAACTGACCCCAGTACTCGAGCGTGGCCTCAGCGGTGCTGAATACAGGAGGACATTCACGTCCCTACTAGGTTTTCAAGAACAGTTGCAGTATATTCCATAGCTAGAGGCTGTGAATGCTTCCATTCTCCATGGCAGGATCCTGTCTTTCACTTTTTGGTGATTTTGTAGTGAGGAACGTGCAACCTTTAATACCCAGCTTGGAGCGATGAAAAGTATAAGCACAAGTGTTTCAACAGATTGATCACCAGCTGGTAAATAATGTGTAGGAAGGTTTGTTCTCTCATCCATGTACGTTCAAATACTTGTCCCCACCTTTTCAATGTGAACTACTAAATAATCAAATTTAAAGTACTAGGGGAAATGTGCTTTTACATAATACGTGCCTCAGACTTCCTCAGGCAATGAAGAGTCACCTAAAATGTCAAAACAGAATTTAAATTTTATTCTTCCCTCCGGCACCAGGCATCTCCTTGGGCTTTGTTTGAATCCAAGGGCTTTCAAACACACTTTGAGAAACACTAGCTGGCCAATGGCTGGGTGTTTAGAGCTGTCTCGGTGCTGAGGCTGCAAGAGTTAGCAGGAGACTTCGAGTCAGAGACATTCAGGCAGAAGAATACCACCAGAAGATTTTGGGACCAAGCTTCCCCACATGTAACATGCCACTCATCCAGCAGAACTGCTTGAGAAGAAGGCGATTCTGAGACAACCAAAACTGAGACCTAAAGCTGCAGGGTTTATAGTAAAATTTCCCCTTCAGTAGGTCCCAGAACTGAGAGCGAGGGAGGCAGTTTGTCCTCTGATCGCAGGCACTGCTGCATCAGTTTGTAGAAGTTTTCAGGAAAGGAACTTCTCATGGAAATGGGATGGATTTGCAGAGAAGGACTTTTACTCTGCTGCGACGCTAGTGCGGTGCCACCTGCTGTACTGAGGTGATTAGGATTCAGTCCCCATTGCTTAATCAAGAGGTACAAATAGCAGCAACAAGTAACAGCAGGATTCTGCTTGGTGAAGTGAACACAGACATGACCACAGGCCATCCCAACCCCCAAACTGGGGCAGGATGGTGGTGCTGGGCAGGTCTTCCTTGCTCCATTAACATCAGGAGCAGCTGGGGCTAATTAGCTCAAATGAAGCCTGGTTAGGTTACATAGCCCACGACACCAAACTGGGCTCTTCTGCCTGTTGTTTTGCCTTTGGAGAATCACCAAAACCTGCCAGCCACGGTGAGGAGATCTGCCCTATGTGTCCCTGGGTTTGTGTGCTCTAACAGCTCTTCCAAAGCACTTGGTGGCTCTTGAGACTTATTTCACCATGAGCAATCATCACCTCAAGGTTTGGTGCCTTTCTCCACTGGCCCTGTGGGTGCTTCCCTCTGTTTTATGACTTGCCTTCTGTCCCACATGGAGGAGACATCTGTGTTTTCTTCCTGGACCAAAGGTATGTCTGTTACAAGTACTTAGTGCCTGGAGTATTTCATTGTTGTTTAAAGGTTTTCCTCAGTTTCTGATAGATATTCTGTTTTGGTGGCCTGGACTCGGGAGGAATTTGACAGTAAACTACAGGCAACCTGTAATACAAACCGGGAGGAAATCAAAAGCCCTAAATCCCTTATACTTCAAAACTGAATTAGGGTTTTTCTAATCTGCATCTCTTGGTTTTGTGCTCAGAGATCTGTAAGTTATGATCAGCTTCTAACCCTGGGAGTCTGCCTGGTTTGTTTTACAGCTGGGACCGAAGACTGTGATATTGGAGAGGGAGGGAGAGGGCAGACTCTGTTTACATAAACACGCAGGGTTAAATAAACGGTGTCAGGATTTTCTGCAACATCTTTCACCACTACTAAAGGCAGTGTGTCCTCAGGTTTTTATGGGCTAAAGTTTATAGAAAGTGTAAATTATTACCGAGTGAGGGCTCTCTGTTGGGGACAGCCATTAAAAAACAGTTACTCCTGTGTCTAGTTGTCTAAATCTGGGTACAAACAGGTTAAACAGTGACTGGGTGCTGTGAGTGGGCAGCTCCTGCAGTATGTAAGTGGAGCTTGTAGGTCTGGATCAAAACAATGGAGTGGGAAAGGCATGATTAATTAGCCACAAAATGTGTGAATCTCTCAGAAAATGCTGTTTTATTCTAGGAAGTATCGAGATAAGTAGATATTTTTGTGTCCCCATGGAGAACCCAGTTCAGAACTCACTAAGTCTAGGAGCTGACTTTCAGTGGAAATAAAGCCCCAAAGTATTGCACTGCTGTAATTCCCATAGCAAATATGGATGTAGGCAATTAATAATGATTGGTTAATTAATCATGTCAATATTGTAATCCTCCAGCAGGCTCCAAAATGATCTGGTAGATTTTAGAGGAGTTTAAAAAATATTTAATGTATGTCTGGAATTGGAAATGGGCTCAGTCTGTTTGGTGTGATTCATGTTCTAGAGCATTTTGAAGTACATTTTCATAGAATCCTAGAATTGCTCAGGATGGGAAAGACCCTTGAGATCACAGAATTGCACAGAATGTTAGGGACTGGAAGGGACCTTGAAAGGTCATCCAGTTCAATCCCCCTACCACAGCAGGATCCCCTAGACCAAGTTGCACAGGAACACAACCAGGTGGGTTTTAAACTTCTCCAGAGAAGGAGACTCCACAACTCCCCTGGGCAGCCCCTTCCAGTGCTCTGTCACCCTCACCATGAAGAAGTTC
>JAOXOE010000705.1:3601903-3650965 GCA_028565055.1 Phoeniculus purpureus
ACTGAGAGGGTGGTTAGGTACTGGAATGGATTGCCCAGGGAGGTGGTGGTGTCACCATCCCTGGATGTGTTTAAGGAGTGAGTGGACGTGGCGCTTAGGGATCTGGTCTAGCAGCTAGATAACAGGACAAAGGTTGGACTCGATGACCCTGGAGGGCCTTTCCAGCCATGATGATTCTGTGATTCTGTAAGGACAGCTTGGCTGTGGTCCTTCGTGCCCTGCCATGGCTGATGTGATGAAGTTAGATCATGGGCTGAATTGGATGATCTTAGAAGGTCTTTTCCAGCCTCAATAGTTCTGTGATTCACAGGCAGTCTCTAGCCTTTGCTGTGAAACTGCTATAATAAGGAACAAAGGCAGAATAGACTCTTTGAGGCTACTCACACTGCATACCTGTCCAACTTATAGATTAAACATCCAGTAGTCTTAAAACCATGCAATGGATGGGATTTAAGAACTGGTCCAGCTACAAAATATTTGGAAAAAAAAGTAAATTAGTGTGACTTTCTTGGAACAGTCTGCCTTTTGTTCCATGTGAGCAGGTTGGTTGTGTCCTTGGTAAAAATCCTGTAATACCTTTGTGTGAAACGGAGCTCTTAGCCTAGCCTGTGCATCTATTTGTGTTAATAAGGTGGGAATTCTTATCATACAAAAATATTAACTCTGCCTATGATAATGAGCTCTAAAAAATGTTTCCTGCCTTCACACATCTTAGTCATATCACACCTTAGGCAAACAGGTTTGTGAAGATTTTGATAGCAGCTCCTATTACTCGTGAAGGAAAATGGTGTTTCTATGTGGAATTGATTCTAAATCCCAGTGCTCTGAGGTACATATCCATCACTGAGGAGACGATTGGAAACTCATTGTAAGGTCACGCTGATCCATAATTGAGGATTTTGGTGTTTTCCTGTGATGCATCTAACATTTCCTGTTAAGGAAAGAGTAGCTGACAGGCTGTAAACTGAGTCTGTCAGTTCCTATTAATTGGTCTGAGTATGATCTTACAGAATATTTTCATTTTCCTTTAAATAAGAATTAGAATCAGGTGAATGGTGTACTTCACACAATCTGTTTAGTAGCTTTTAAAGTGTGTAACAGGCAGAATCACATCTGTATTTATACAAAATAGAATTACAGCTAACTTAGTGTCAATAAGTCAATAACTATTTAAAAGTGGTATGTGTTCTGGGAACTGCAATAGTGAAACCTTGCTACCCAATATCCTAATTACTTGGGGCAAATGTAAAATAATAAAGCTTTTATTGCAAAGTAGTTACACTGTTTAGATTTAGCCTATGGACTCTTAAAGTGCTCTTCTGTTTAATAAGGATAATGGAATTTTAAGGCATCTGGCCAATGTGAGATTTGATATTCCAAGAATTTGAAGTTGATTTTTTTGGAATGGACTCTTACCAAATGGTTAGCTAGGACTCTGTGCAGGTGTAGTGGTTTATTAACATACAGCTGTCCTACTTGTAGTTCCCTAACTTAATAAGGACACTAAACAGCTGCTACTTGTGGGTACTGAGATGATAATATATTCTGAGTTGCCTTCTGATGAGATGGTTGTCAGGAAACAATGGGGAAAGCTGGCCTAATATTTACTGTCCTTCACTGCTGGAAACAAGTGAAGCTCTTCCTCTATCTCTGATACCACTTTGAACCTTATTAATCTTTCAATTGGTGCCAGAGCAAGCACGTGTTAGTCAGTCCAGATAGAAAAGTGCTTTGGCTGCTTATTTTTTAGCCAAATTTATTTGTCATTCAGTTCAGCTCATCTGTAAGGAGAAGAGGTGCAGAAATGAGCATGAGTGAGAAGGGAGGGTGCAGCACTATCCTTTTCATTGACAGTGCTGGCAGACACCAGAGTAGTACTTATTGAATCTACAGCTTCATTGTCCAGAAAGTGGCTGCCAGCTACAACTGTTGTGTGATTGAGTGAGCAGCATCTGGTCTCTTCAGTAGACTTTGCATTGAAGAATGGTATCCCAAAGTATCCTTTGGGTGAAAAAATAAATATTATTTATTTATAGCAAGTGTCCATTTAACTGTGGGCTAGCAACAGCTTAATAATGAAATGGATGCTGTAACAATGGAATGAGACTCAAAGCTGCCTTTTTTCACACTAGACTTAGTTCTACTAAAGGGTGTAAAACATGGCAGCATTGAGAATCCCTGTCTCATCTAACCTTCATCTGAAAGTTGAATGCAGTACACTGTTGAGAACAAGCATTTTTCAGAACTTTTGCTGTTGGGTAATCTGAAATACAAACTTCTGTGGTAGATGTAATGAATTAAACCAAAGGAAGCCGCTGTTAGGTGCTGAAATGCCACTTAATGGGGCAGAAGAATGCAGAAACTGCATCGATGTGGTATTCAACTGTATTTCCAGACAGTTTTTTTACGTAATGCATTCCTAATAACTTACACTTTCTAGTTTTAATTAATTTGTCCCATTAATCACCGATACATACCCACTGCCACTCTTTCTCTTGGATTAGTTGGTGATTCAGTCGGGAAAGTTGCCAGTGCAACTCTTAAGTTGAATTTTCAAGCAGCGCTTGAACACATAACGCTTGCTTATTGCTGAATGAAAGACACGTTGAGAATGGCCATTAGATGGGTTTTGCCATTTAGCTTCTGTTTTGCTTAATTATTTTTTTTCCCCTAAAAGTTTATTTTTGAAGAAGCACTGTCACATTCAGAAATGTTTGTTGGAATATGTGGCCTGTAGATGACAATAACTCTTCCTGGAAATGTTTGCCGTGTCACTTCTTTGTAAGCCATCCAAAGAAAGAGACATTATATGTTGTTACATTTAAGAATATTAAAACATTCGCTTGTTTTGTAACTCTGCTTTCACTGCATTAAAATCAGCAATGCTAGTAGTTCGTAGTGATCCTTGGAGTAATTTTCCTCCTTTTTTCTTATTCCCTGGAATGTTCTTCCCTGCTGTTTTGCCTCACCACAAAAATGTACCCCTATGTATCCGAAAAAGCATGCGTCCAGCTCTGCTTTGTAACTTTAGAACTACAACAATTGGTGGTTTTTGATGGAGAAGTAGTTTAGAAAAATCTTAATATCCTTCTTGGGTTTGCATGGAGAGGGAAGGAGGGAGAAGTTTTTTCGTTGTGTTCTTATGCAGAAGGCTCCTAGCATGCATGTACTTAACATACTAAGTTCAGTGAGCATCACCACCATCACTTCAAGTACCTTGACAGCTCCTTGGTGCTTTCAGAAGTGACATGGAAAGCCAGGAGTTGGGTGAGGGCTCTAAGCAAGCTGCCTTTGAGGTAGTATTGAAGTATTGAGTGGTGTTTGATAAGAAACTGGAAGAAAACTGCGTCAGTCTTGGGACTGCTGCTAGTAGGGTTACTCCATGTTACTGCCTATAACCTTTTTTACTGTAGTTAATAAAAAATTAATATTAATGTTACAGATGTTGGTCAACAAACTTGAGCAGATGTAGTTGTGCTCTTAAAATGAAGAGCAGCAGACTTAAAAGTACTTAGTCCAAGTGCTTCACGGGTGCTTGTACGAGCAGCCAGAAGATTTCTCTTTTTTATGTGTCTTGGTTTTATTAAGAAAACTCCTTTCTAAATTAATTTTGTAATTTAAATTAATGTAGTAACTTTGCCTTGTGATTTTGTTTTAGTACAAAATGTTTGTACTAAACAAGCATTTTACCTGTTTTTAATGATGTTAGACATGGCACTTCATATTAGTACTCAACTTTATGTAAACACAAGCAGGAAGGTGCACTTTTCTTATTGAAGAAGTTTCACTGAATGGGGAAAAAAAAAAGCCTGGGTAGAGACTGTTCTGCCTTAAAATCTGTAGACCATACTCAGGACAGAGAAATACTTGACTAACTTTAATCTTGCAGTGTAAATTAGCCAACATGTAGCTACTTGTGATCTTGCTTGGATGGTTTCTGTTAGCTGAGCTAGTTTATGTGTTTGCAGCTATGTGTAACGAGTTTAGCAAGTCTGACTGCTCAAGGTCAGGGAAGAATTTTCTGAACAATCACAAGTGCCACCCTAGAGGTGTTGGAAAACAGATGTGAGCTGCAAGCAGGGATTGCTGAGCGCTTAAGGAATATGCTGTGTGGACTTCATACACGGTGAAAGCAGCATAAGAAATGGTGTCTGTAAGTGTGATGGTTCTGTGAACTTAGTCTGTGGGTGGCTTAAACCCAGCCTTAAGTTGTCTTCTATTTAATATAGTTCAAGGCTGAAATCAGTTTCACAGTCAGTGGGAATAAGAGTTCAGATTTTGGAATGCCTTATGTGGAAGGATTCTAGTGATAGGATATAGAGGGGATGGGCTCAAGGTAAAAGAGGGGAGATTTAAATTAGAGCTTGGGAAGGAATTCTACCCTGTGCAGATGCTGAGGCACTGGAACAGGCTGCCCAAGGGAGGTTGCAGCTGTTCCATCTCTGGAAGTGTTCAAGGCCAGGTTGGATGGGGCTCTGGGCAACTTGGTCTGGTGAGAGGTATAACTGTCCATGGCAGGAGTAGAACTAGATGACCTCTGATGTCCATTCCAACCCAAACCGTTCTGTGATTCTGTGAAGCAGTTAGAAATAAGGGTTTAAATAATTCCTTCCATTTGGAGATCCTCCACCATTTTTTAAAAAGAAACTTGCATTTCCTACATGGGGAAAAGAAAGTTGGAAAGACTTACAGGGTCTGCATTTTGTTTGTACAGCAGCACTGGTTGGAATTACTTTGCTTAGCACTTCTGGAATTGAAGCTTAAAACAATTTGCCATCTTGTTTTATTCGCTTCAGACAGTTCAACCTTCGCATGAAGAGAGACACATCTCTTTTTACTGATGACTTCAAAGTAGAAATGTCAAACCAAGTAATTGATTATGATACCTCCCATATTTACACTGGACACATTTATGGTGAGTACAACATTAAAATGGATCAGCTATCTTAAAGGACAGTTTTCTAATACTACATCCTCGGGCAGCCGAGAAGGCTGACTATTCTGGAATGCATTAAGAGGAGCGTGGCCAGCAGATCAAGAGAGGTGATTCTTCCCCTCTGCTCTGCCCTTGTGAGACCGCACCTTGAGTACTGCATCCAGTTCTGGTGTCCTCACTGTAAGAGGGACATATATCTGTTGGAACAAGTCCAGAGGAAGGCCATGAGGATGATCCAGGGGTTGGAGCACCTCTGCTGTGAGGACAGGCTGAGTTTGCTGGGATTGTTCAGCCTAAAGAAGAGAAGGCTTTGGGGTGACCTTATAGCGGCCTTTCAGTATTTGAAGAGAAACTACAGGGATGCTGGAGAAGGACTTTTTACCAGAATGTCCAGTGATAGGACAAGGGGAAATGGCTTTAAACTGAAGGAGAACAGTTTTAGATTGGAACCTAGGAAGAAATCCTAAGAAGAAATTCTTCAGTATAAAGGTGGTGAGACTCTGGAATAGGTTGCCCAGAGAGGTTGTGGCTGCGTCCTCCCTGAAGATGTTCAAGGCCAGGTTGGATCAGGCTTTGAGCCACTGGTTCCAGTCAAGAGGCGTTCTTGCTCGTAGCAGAGAGGTTGAATTAGATGATCTGAGGTCCCTTCCAGTCTAAGCCATTCTATGATTCTATGCAGGAAGCTGGTGACTGTATGGTTGGTTATGTACATTATTAACGTTTAAATACCTTGAGATGCATTATTAACTCATCTGCTTTTCTTCTTGTGAGTCACACCAGAAAAAACAGTATTTTACAGAATTTTCTTATCCATAGAACATGGAAGATTAACTGTGTTTATGAACTTACTCTTTATAGAAATCTGATGCCTTTAAAAAAAAAAATAGGGGAGAAAGCTGTCAGCGTGAAAATTGGGGCCTGTTGTTAGTCTAAAGGAAGTTAAGAAGTATAGAAATACCATCCTGAAGGGCAGACAGACCAATTAACCAGTTGAAATAAAGTTAGGGGGCTTTTAAGATGCAGGGGGTCTTTCTCTTAGGGTTTTTTTATTTTGTGAAATTATATCCAAAAATATTTTGGCTCTTCATAATGAAAAATGAGATAAGAAGACTCACATGAACCTACTCAGTGAGTTTACATTTTCTTGTATTTCTTTATTATAACTTTTTTCAACCCAACTTGTGTCTTCATCACCAAGATTGTGAGCAAAATTTAAGTCCAGTATATAAACTGTTTTGGTGGTGGTTGGTTCTTGATTTCCAATCAGATCAGGAGGCTTCTTTTCAAGTGCTGTTAAACAAGTAAACAATTTAAACCTAGCTATAGTTTGAAGAGGCTCATGCTTGAACATAAAAATGGATGTCTCAGTCTAATGCACTTTTTCCCTTAACAGGTGAGCATGGAAGTTTTAGCCATGGGTCTGTTATTGATGGAAAATTTGAAGGATTCATCCAAACCTACAGTGGGACCTTTTATGTTGAGCCAGCAGAGAGATATATTAAGGACAGACCTCTGCCGTTCCACTCTGTCATTTATCATGAAGATGATATCAGTGAGTACTTCCATTTTGTGCCACAGATGAAATAATTTTGTTATTAAATGCCATAATCTGTAATCCATTGCTGAGCATACAATGAGACTTGGTTTGTATATGACACTATAAATCATTCTGTCCTGAAGTGATTCATGTACAGTTGTGGTGTGGAAGAGATTTATGGCAGACCCAAGTGAGTCTTTTCTGATTCTGCCATCATAAGGAATCCTTAGCAGTCAGCTCTTAAGTGTATAAGCAGTATTTCTTGTACACGTTAGATAGATGTTTCTTTTCAATGTATTCTTAAAATGCTGTATACCGATTATTCTCCCCTGTAATCTGGAAAATAACAGTTCAAGGTGCTTATTGTTTACCTGCCTCTACTGAAGGTGGTATTTGTGGGGAAATAAAAGCTGCTTCTGCATGCGGAGGTCACAGATGCCTTCAAAGAGCTCTCCAGAAGATGAGGCGGCATCCAGTATGTCCCATTTTACACACATAGCTGTTGGCAATGTACATAGGATGTTGACAGAGCTGTTTTCAGACAGTTCCAACTAGATGATGTAATCTTCAAGACACAAGTTTTGTGTTGCAAGCTAACTTAAGGTAGGATTTCTATCTTACTTAAACAATTTAAACTATCATTTCTTTTAAGTACTTGTCCCATGAGGCTATTGCACAAATTCTAGAAGACTTGAGCTTGAAATCTTGTTGGAAATTGGATGCAAATGGGTTAGATGACTAGAAATTACTTGGACTGCTGTTATGATGTCTATTAATTACCTTCAAAGGACATAGTGATGAGAATTGTGAAAGGAAGTGTCAAAAATAGGCAGATAAATGAGGAAGATCTCTGGTTATTATTTAGCTTAATGTGTTACAAGCCAGTGAAAAATGGTTATCGCGTAATATTTTGCTGGTTAATTTTCTTGCATGAATGCAATGAAGAGAAATAATCCCCCTGTGCTAAAAACTCAACAGGTTTTGTATAAATATATTCTAATGAAGTAAAACTGCTGGAATACAGCTGTACATTCAGTGGCAGTGTCTGTGTTGCCTCTGAGCATGTTAAAATTGTTGTGATCTAGCAGATGTTTGTCCTTCCTGTTACTTTTGTGACCTGGTCCTGTTTTCTGACTGACTAAATGGCATACAAGACCCATATTTGAGAGTAAAGTAACTTTATAGGATTGCTTGCCTTGTACTGCTTTTGATTCTCAAAGAGAAGCTGCAGCACACACTTAATTTCCAGCTACACAAAGTATGGCAGGTGAAAATCTGAGAAGGCAGTTTGCCTTGCTGGCTGCTGTCAAGAGTGTTACAGGGTTTGCTGCTATAGAAGAGTAGTGGGGTAAAGGCATTAAAAGATGACAAAAGCCTGGTATGAAACCATACAGTAGGTGCTTTTATAACAAGGTTCTGGTGAATAATTTGCATGTACTTTTACATTCTTTGCTTTTTTTCTTGCCAGACAGTTCAGTTCACTTCTGGATAGTGGGAGTATACAGCACTCTGTAAATAACTCACTGTCTGCTTTACAAAGGGGTTTATTAACCCTGTTGTAGGAACGAGGAGGAGGAGGGAAGTAGAGGGACATAAGGCAGTGATCTGCCCAGTGAGAGAAGCAAGAAGATTGTCTCACGTCCCAGTTCCTTATACTGTAAATAGCAGGTGACTAAAAATACTCCTCATTGTTGCCAACTAATGACAGAAATAGAACTGTATGTACCTTACAGAAGCAGAGAACTTGATTTTTATGGAAGTTAGCCTTGCTGGTGTGTAGAAGAGACCTCTGCTGCAGGAGTTAAATGGATTGTTTGAGAGCTGGCGCAAGCTAATGATGACATTGGTTGATATTAATGTTTTAAAGTGAATTAATCTCTTTAGGTTTTTTTACTTCTTGAGGTGATGTTGGCTTATACTGTTACGTCTCTTGAATCTAGTGCATCATCCAAAAAAATCTCCAACAACAATAAAAAACTTACATTTTACAGTAGCTTCAAAAATAGAAATGGGAGGAAGAAGTCATCTTGGCTTTAATTTGGGTACTTTTTTTGTCACCCTGCTTTTGAGCCTTTTGAAACAATGTGCCTTTCAGAGCTTTTCAGAAATCACAATGCAACATATGATTAGCATCTCAATGAGTTCTTATTCAGTAGTTAAACAAAAGGGGGTTTTTTGTAAATGGGGATTATATTGTCGACTTTCTAAGGCAGCTTTTGTTTGTTACAGTGGTTGTGGTGACCAGTGGAAGGCAGCCTTGTAGTCATGACTCCAAACACAAGTGGAATGATTTCAGTTTTTTAATCACTCTTGATCAAGCTATTCTGTATGTTCATGCTAGAAATATTCAGATTGCTGTTTCATTCATGTACTTTGGAACTTTTTTAAAGGATCACAGAATCTCTTTGGTTGGAAAAGATCTTTAAGATCATAAAGTCCAACCTTCAATCTGGCACAACAAGATCACCACTAAACCGTGTCCCTCAAATTATACCAGATTATACAGTTCCGGTGAAATCTTACACTTGATTGAAGATTTATATGCTTCAAATGCATCTCTGAGTTCACACTGTAAAATACAAAATCAGTATTTCCTGAGAAACAGTACACAGGAAAGTTCTGTTCAGACCTTTGGGAAAATGAACATTTCAATGTCTTTATGACATTGGAAGAATTATGCAGCTAAGAACAGAATGGATTGTGTATTTTTATCAAAGCTCTGTGTGCTGAATTAACTGGCCATTGCAGAATATGTATGAATAGTGAAAATTTTGCTTTCTGTTTCTTCATGTCATGGTTGTTGGTTTAACAATGAAGGTCTGCTTGGCAGTTGTCATGGGAGCACAGTGTGACAGACTGCTGAGAAAAAGATTCTAATTATGGATGTCATTCTCTCTGCTTAAACTGGAATTTTATTCTGACAGCCTGTTGCTGGTATCGGACAAATTTCCGTGGCTTGTTGAACAGAATTTTCATCATTTTTAAGAGGCTTGCACAGAACGAAACTAGAGCTAGTCCAGAAAGGAAATCCGGGATTTCATCTTGTCAGTAACATTAGAAGCAACCTCACAGTCCTAGAATTGCAGAGCTGAAATTGAAACCAAGGATCCTTCAAGTTTCAGTTCTTACATGTTCCTTATATTGTTCTTATACTGCGTCCAGTTCTGGGCCCCTCAGTTCAAGAAGGACACTGAACTGCTTGAGAGATTCCAGGGAGTGGAGCATCTCCCTGATGAGGAAAGACTGAGGGAGCTGGGTCCCTTTAGCTTGGAAAAAAGGAGACTAAGGGGTGAACTCATTAATGTTTATAAATATGGAAAGGGTGCGTGTCAGGAGATGAAACCAGGCTCTGTTCAGTGTCATCTGGTGATAGGACAAGGGGCAGTGGATGTGAGCTGACTCAAAGAAGGTTCCACATAAATATAAGAAGGAACCTTTTCATGGTGAGGGTGGCAGAGCACTGGAACGGGCTGACCAGGGAGGTTGTGGAGTCTCTTTCTCTGGAGACGTTTATAACTCCCCTAGATACGTTCCTGTGTGACTGGATCTAGGAGATCCTGCTGTGTCAGGGGGATTGGACTGGATGATCTCTTGAGGTCCCTTCCAATTCCTGATGTTCTGTGATTCTGTGAAATTAAAAAACTTGGAAAATTCTGTTGAGGATGAATTAAAGTAATAGAATTCTGGAAGAATATTAGCAGGATTTCATAGATTTAGTTTACTGAGGAGAACTAAATAAGCCTTTCCCTTATTCAAGAAGTCTTTTAGTCTACTTGATCTCTTCCTTTGTGAGCCTGTTTTTTCTGAGGCTGCCGTTAGTTGAGGCTGGTTGGTACAGATGTATGAGTAACAGCCCTTGGCCTTATGCTGAGATGTTGCTCATGTTTTCTTTAGTAAAAACAAGAATGTTTCATAGTAGAGATATTTATTGAAAAAAGAGAGAGCTGCGTAATGTCGGAGTCTTAGAATGTTTGGATAAGGCACATGGGTGAACTGTGTGAGTGATGGTGGTATAGCCATGTTAAAAAACCGACACTGGCCTTCCCTTTTTCTTTTTAGAATATCCACATAAGTACGGACCACAAGGAGGTTGCGCCAATCACTCAGTATTTGAAAGAATGCAGAAATACCAGATGACTGGTATAGAAGAACCAACATTGGAGGTACCACACAGGCTAATGGATTACGTTGATTAGAAATAAGTTTAACTTTCTATTTTTTGTATATTTTCTCTCTATGTTTACTGTTTCTCTTGCATGTTGTCTCTCCTTTTGATCAGTCTTCATTCCTCGACATTGTGAGGTCCTTAAGTTATTGCTAAAGGTTTCTTAGTAACATAATCTTTCTAAATGCTTTTTCTCATTGCCTCTACAGCTTTGCTGTACTAGCTCATAGTCCTAATAGTTCTGCACGATTGCAGATTTTTCAACAATTGGAATTTTAGATGGATGTGTGAATGGAGCTTTGAGATGAGGAATGTACTGCAGTTGAGTAGGAAGAGTTTCAGGATCCTCTGATCTCTAAGTAATATATTTGCCCTTAAAGAGCGTTAAATTTCACATTTTCAGTTTATATGACACACTTGTAATGTCTGCCTGCTTTGCATGGGAAATGAAGTGATAGGAGTGGGAGGATCTTAGTGTCAGTACTGAAAGATTGATGGGGTCACAGCATGCTACAGATTGTCTGTAGCAGAAGGTAAGTGGCCTATGGAAGGAACCTGTGTTCAAAGTCTAAAGACTGAAAAAAATCTGGTTCACGTTGACAACCTTTGTAATATGAAATGCACAGAAGAGTTTGACTGAGATACCTGTGGAAAGAGATGGTGTACCGGGAAACCAGCTATAACATGCTTAGTTTAATTCAGGAGTCATGGAACTTTGTGGCTTAAAGAAAAAGAACAAAAATATGCTTCTATTGGTGAAGTAGGTTTATTACAATGCAGTGCTGGTTTTGGGTAACGTAGTGCAGCGGTGTAGGCCTACGGATTTCATACATTTATTTCCTGTATCTGTGTAGAAGCAATTTGAGGAGCCTAACAATGACGGTCCACAGCTTCTAAGAAAAAAGCGTGCCACGCAAGCAGAAAAAAATACATGTCAGCTCTATATTCAGACTGATCATCTGTTCTACAAGCATTATGGAACACGGGAAGCTGTGATTGCACAGGTATTTCCAAACCCTCTGGTTTAAAGTTTCATGAGATCTATTCTGTTTTGAATACAATTGGAAAGTTTTCTTGGTTTTGTCTTTCTTCAGATAATTTGCTAAAAATGTAATGATTCTGTTAACAGACTTTTTCTGAAGTCTGAAGTTTCACTGCCACTTGCAAATGACTTGCACTGTTTATTTGTTACACTGTCTATGTGTAATTCAATTTGAGTGATGTTTTTCAAAGCTCTGAAGTCACCTGAAATCAGATTTTTCAATGACTTAGGATTTCCATGACCATTTTTTCACATTTTGTGTTCTACCAGAAATGAAAGAAAAATCCTGTAACGGCTACATTTTTTTTTTTTCTCAAAAAGTTGTTGAACTACGATTTTAATGACAGTGCTATTGCATAGCAATGCACTGGATGAGTATCAGCCAGATATCTGAAGAGCTGATTTACGTGAATTACGTGTTAAAATAGCAAACAACAAAATACTGTTAGCTGACATGGTGGCTGTGCAGGTCATGTAGTGATTTATTTCTGTTACTTGTCATCAGCATGTCATTAAGAAGTCCTTTTAAAAGCTGACATGGCAGAATATCTTTGTATAAAAGTGTAGGTCTTGCTGTTGTTGCTGCTTAAGCTTAGCTGTGGCATGGTGTAAAGATCTCTGAATTGTAGCTGCTTTCATTTTTGACAGATCTCCAGCCATGTTAAAGCAATCGACACAATTTACCAGTCCACAGATTTCTCGGGAATCCGTAACATCAGCTTCATGGTGAAACGAATCAGAGTAAGTTGTACTGGAAGTACTTGGCTTCACTGCTACCTCTTGGAGGCTGTGTTTTTCGAACATCCTGTTGCCATTCACTCGTAACCATTTACTGTTACTAATTTTATAACACAAGTGTCTCTAGCAAATGCTCCCCTAACCTCGTTTGGTTCGGTTTTAGTGTTTGTTGTCAAAGACCTGCTACTTCTGCTCTCCAGCTTAGTCTGGTTTTATGGGAATCTCCTTCTGTTTCAGTGGTTGTGTTTGTGTGACAAATAGACTCCTAGTACTCTCTAAGAACTTTTGTACTAAAACAGTCACTGACTATCCAGTTTGAAAGTTCTTTCTAAAAGTGTTGATTTGAAAGGGTAGATATAAGCTTTTAGCTGCTACAAAATGCAGTTCTTTATTTATTTTACAACTTGTTTTCCCAAATATTAGGGTGGTAATTTGTCCAGGCCTATAAACCTTTAGCCACACCTTTTGACTCTTGAATGTAATAAGGTATTGGCAACAGAAAGCCTCTTAGTTCATCTTTCCAAGTCCATTAAAAACAGATGGTCTTAACAGTGTTTCAATTTATTTTTAGATTAACACAACTGTAGATGAGAAGGACTCTTCCAATCCCTTCAGATTTCCTAACATTGGTGTGGAAAAGTTTCTGGAACTGAACTCAGAACAGAATCATGATGATTATTGCTTGGCCTATGTGTTTACAGACCGTGATTTTGATGATGGAGTCCTTGGTCTGGCTTGGGTTGGAGCCCCTTCAGGTAATTGTATGCAAAGCTTCAGGGCTAGGAGGTGAAATATCGTAGGCAGGTGCAAAGAAGAAGAGTAGAAACTGCCATTTAAATTGACAACAAATAGCTCAGGCTGTTAAAGAGGATCTCTTGTGATTTTACTATGGGGGTCTTATGCTTTGGGAAGTCCACATGGAATGCAGATTGAGATTGCTTGTACTAGAGGTTGGACCCTGCTAGTCTTGTGCTGCAGGGATGATTAAATCAGGCCTTGGCTATGCGTTGAAAATAGCTCTTACTTAATGCTAAACCAGCTGACTTCTTGTGTGAATGTATTGCTCAGTGCTGAAAGCATTAGTGTGGATAAGTGTAACCTACTTGCAAAGTTGGGTTAGTATTAATTACACAGAAGAGCTCTTAGCCCATCAGTGTCCATTGAGGTGGCAACGCTTCCTTCTTCTGAATGTCTCTGGAAAGGTAACATGGTGGTACTTTTCCTTAAATTACTGTTGTACCTCTGTCTGCGTACAGGGAGCTCCGGTGGAATCTGTGAAAAGAGCAAACTGTATTCTGATGGTAAGAAGAAGTCTCTGAACACTGGAATCATCACCGTTCAGAACTATGGCTCTCATGTTCCACCTAAAGTTTCTCACATTACTTTTGCTCATGAGGTTGGGCATAACTTTGGTTCCCCTGTGAGTATTTACTGTCAATCTCTTACCTCACTCTGAAGCATTTTGCAATGTGTTATTTGCAAATGGTTTTTTGACATGTCATGAGTGAGGAATATATGAGAATGATTCCATGGGCACATCTGCATGCATGTAATGTCCAGACAAAAAACAAATGGCTGAATTTAAGCCCCTTTTACAAATATTTGACAACGCTGGGGCACTAGTGGGTTTTGTGAATTGTTTATTTCCCGCCAAGAGACCATTATTCTTCACTAAACATCCCTATTTTTTACGGAAGACCAGGGTCATGCTTTTTGGTGTGTTTTATTTTATCCTAGAGAGGAGGAAGAATGCAAAATTGGTTAAGATGACACTTCATTCAACAAGCAAAGATAGTCGAACATGAAAAAAGCCAATTCTATTTATACTTTAAAGCTTACCTAAGGAAACTTGAGGGGATTAAGAACAGTATTTTGGAAGAATATTGCCTCATGGTCACGTAGGGACACAATTTGTTTGCAGCAAGCTGAAAGTGCAAGGCTTTCTGTTTTGCTGGAGATGAGAACAGAGTTACCTGGTGTGCATTTTTTGTTTTATTTTTAAACTTAAGTACATAGACTTTCTCCTCTTGAAAGTAAAATTAAATCAAGATATGACAGGAATGATGAGTTTCTTTCAAAACAGATGTTCACTTGTGAATGTTTTCTTATGCCTTGAGAAAATCCTAATTGCGCTGCTCTGAGTGGGAAGAAGCCTTCAAAGTGTAACTGAAAATACGAGCTCATGAAACTGAAAAACCAGTTCCACCAAGTGAAACATCTTTTAGATCAGCCTGGAAGATGATTCTCCTAAGTATACTCTAAATTGCTATTGATCCAGAGAAATAGCGTGAAATTACGTATTTGGTCATCAAACTGTAAGAAGTGACACGGATCTCTCAACTGTGTGGAAAATTTTCAAATGTAGCCACTTCTTTTGGAGATAGGTGTGTTTCTGGAAAGTCAGATATATCAGAACAGCGTCAGAGTTTCTTTTACACTTAACATATTGTCAGGGCGCTGGTATGCCAGTGGGTACATCGTTTAATTCCAGGTGCTGGCTTTTCACAGAATCACAGAAACATTTAGGTTGGAAAAGACCTATAAGATCAACAAATCCAACCTTTAAGCCTACTCTTACCTTTATCACTCCTAAAACATAGAATTGTAGAATCATCATGGCTGGAAAGGACTTCCAGAATCAAAGTTCAGCCCTCATCTCAACAGCTCCCTAACCCCTAGACCATGGTCTCAAGTGCTATAGCTACTAATCTTTTAAACCCCTCCAGGGATGGTGACTCTACCACCTCCCAGGGCAGCCTGTTCAAGTGCCCAGCCACTCTCTCAGGAAAGAACTACTTCTTCAGATCCAATCTCAACCTCCTCTGACTCAACTTGAGGCCATTTCCCTTCATCCTATCATTAGTAATTTGGGAGAGGAGACCAGCAGCAGCCTCACTACATCATCCTTTGAGGTAGCTGTAGAGAGCAATAAGGTCTCCTCGCAGCCTTCTCTCCTCTAGACTGAACAACCCCAGTTCACTCAGCCACTCCTCATAGAGTCTGTTTTCCAGCCCTCTCCCCAGCCTCTTTGCCCTTCTCTGGCCCTGCTCCAGCACCTCGATGTCTTTCTGATACTGTGACACCCAAAACGGGACCCAGTACTTAGGGTGCAGTCTCATGAGCGCAGAGTGCCTATCTTGTGCTGGCTGATAGAAAGGAACTTTTGCTCTGTTCTGGAGATTAATTTTGCAGCTTGCTGAAAACAAGCAAAAATGGACTGCTTTGTTAACTCTTCCTGCTTTCATTCCACAGAATATTTAGAGTACTGTGCATTTGGGGTGTGTGTTCCCAAGAGTGCAGATGAGCTAACATTTAAGAAATTGCCCAAACCAAACCTTTGGGGTGTGTGTATTTTCTTTATGCGCTGATTTTTCTTGGAATGCAAGATGGTGTTTTGTTTTCATTAATGTTTTATTCTCAGTGTTAAGGTACCAAAACCAGGTTGCTTTTGCAATCTGTACAATTGCACTAAGAAGTGTCTTGATAGAAATAGTTTGAAATTGTTTGTTTTGCAGCATGATTCTGGCATGGAGTGCACTCCAGGAGAGTCCAAGAACTTGGGACAGAAAGAAAATGGCAATTACATAATGTATGCAAGAGCTACCTCTGGGGACAAACTTAACAACAACAAGTTCTCTATCTGCAGCATTCGAAATATCAGCCAAGTTCTGGAGAAAAAGAGAAATAATTGTTTCGTTGGTATGGAATTACTCCTCCTGAAAGTGGAAGTGGCTGTGCTCTTAAAGTTAGGCTTAATTATAAACTTAGTTTATTACTTAGTATTTACTTTTTATTTTATAGTTTTGTTTGCTTTTTTAATTTATCTCAGTAATCGGTTTTTTAATTTACTGAAAGCTTCTGTAAGTAAAGAATTGAGTTTGAGATCTGGAATGTTCTGTCAGGTTCTAGGCTCCCCAGGACAGGAGAGGTATGGACATAGTGGAGTGAGTTCAGCAAAGAGCCACAAAGATGATTAAGAAATTGAAGCTCCTAACATGTGAGGAGAGGCTGTGAGAGCTGAGCCACACCATCAGCTTTTGCCTTAGGGTTCTCAGGTTCTTAAAGGAGAAGGAGTGCAGAAAAGGATGCTACTCTACTGGGGCTCAGCCAAAAAGATCCTATTTCCATTGTTGTTTTCCTCTCCATACAATAAACTCCCACTGATGTCAGCAGAAACCTTTTGCTCAGAGGTTTAATCCTGTGAATTGCAGGAGTGGCTAAACTGCATGGCAGGGCAAGCAAATAAAGCAGGTTGGCTTGAACCCTATTCTGAACTCCATCTCGACCAGGTGTTTTCAGTCACTGTTGCAAGGCAGTGTTAGCATTTGTCTGTCTGTCTGCATGTTCTTGTTATTGCTTTGTCCAGAAATATACTGATGTTTTTCAGAGTCTGGCCAGCCCATCTGTGGTAACGGCCTGGTTGAAAATGGAGAGCAGTGTGACTGTGGATACAGTGACCAGTGTAAAGATGAGTGCTGTTATGATGCAAACCAACCAGAAGATAAAAAGTGCAAGCTAAGACCAGGCAAAAAGTGCAGGTATGGCATGGTCGTTACAGTCCCCCTTAGTGCTGTGGGTTTCTTGGCAGCTATAATTGGGATTTCAGATTCTGAATCTGTTTACTGGCTTTGTTCTGCAAATGTTTAGTTTCCTGCCCTAGTTTGTACAGCATTGCCTAACTGGGAGATGACTGAAGGATATAGTTAACTAGGGGGTTGTAAATGTTTGCTTTACAACCTTAATAATGCTCTAAAGTCATCTTGTGTGTTGGTAGTGTTGTGGATGTGGTGATTTATAAGAGGAACATGTAAATTTTGTAAGACTTGCAGTGAAGGAAGTAAACTTCTGTCTTTTACTTTTGTGATTTGAGATGTGTAGAGTGGTCACTTCATCTGGGAAGTTCACTGGGTGCATGTGGTTTGAGCTTTTGCTCCTCTCGGAAAGTGACATAGATCTGGTATCTGGTTTGGCTCTTGGCCGGAAGTGAAGAGAAAATTGCTGTTGTTATTTTGAAATAGAAATATGAGTCGATTTAGAATACAACACACACAATTTGGTTGTAGCTACTTTTCTGCCCTAAAATTGATCTTTGTCATCCTGGGAGAAGAAAAGTAGCATCTACTTAAAATCTATTTGACAGTGGTAAAAGAACCATCTCCTCTGAATGTGTAGCTGGGATAATTTTGTGTTGGGTTTTTTTTCCTTGGAAATTCCTATTATTTCTGCTAAAATAAGTGCTTTCCTTTTTAACTATTTTGTTGGGTTTTTTTCCTAGCCCTAGTCAAGGCCCTTGCTGTACTCCCCAGTGTAACTTCAAAGCGAAGACTGATAAGTGTCGAAATGAATCCGACTGTGCAAAGGAAGGGATGTGTGATGGTTCTAGTGCTCTCTGTCCAGAATCTAAGGCTAAGGAGAACTTCACAGAGTGCAACAGGAACACACAAGTTTGCATCAAAGGGGTATGGTTGGGTTGGGTTTGGCTTGTTTACAATCCTGTGCAATTGCAAATGAGGTGCATAGTCGAGTTTCAGTACTGCAGTGGAGTACTGTAATTTCAGTATGTAGTGGAGAATTATGTGAATTTAATCTCTCTTTCAATAATGGTTGATTTACTGGTTTCAGTCAAATAACAGTGTACACCAAATATTAAAGAAGCTGGTAAATATTCAGCTAGATTGGCATCCTGGCCTGTATCAACAATAGTGTGATCAGCAGGGCTAGGGATGTCATTCTGCCTTTGTACTGGGCACTGGGGAGGCCTCCCCTTGAGTACTGGGGGCAGTTCTTGGCTTCTCACTTCAAGAAAGATTGAGGGGCTGGAGCAGGTCCAGAGCAGAAATGAGAATGGGGAAGGTACTAGAGGGAAAGTCTGACAAGGAGAGGCTGAGGGAACTGGGGGTGTTTAGCCTGGAGGAGACTCAAGGGGACCTTATCCCTCTCTCCAACTTCCTGAAGAATCAGGTGGGAATTGGGCTCTTCTCCCAGGCAACCAGTGCCAGGACGAGAGGGCAGGGCCTGAAGCTGCCAGGAGAGGGTTGGGCTGGATGTTAGGAAGCCCTTCCTCATGAAAAGGGTGATTAGACAGTGGAGTGGAATGGCCAGGGCAGTGGTGGAGTCCCCATTGCTAGAGGGGTTGAAGGACAGAGTGGCTGTGGCCGTTAGTGCCCTGGTCTGGCTGCTGTTGTGGTTGTAGGTCCTGGGCTGGGCTGGATGAGTTCAGAGGCCTTTTCCAGCAGAAATAGTTCTGTGATTATGTTCTTTGAGAAAGTTCCATTTAAATTTTTGGTATAAATTCACAAAAATCTTTTTTAAATTTGGATTTGAAGAGTCTTCTCACAGCAGAATTAAACACAGAATCTGTCCTACCCTTAATTTTTGTTCAGTTTTTCTTAGAGAAAGTACTTTGTGATTTCTTTTCCTAATGGTGGGTTTGAGTAATTGTGTTTCAGTGGGGATTGAACTGCTGTGACTGCTTTGCAGGGCACTCTGAGTTGCTAAAAGAAGATCCAGTTTGAACGAACAGAATAAATAGCCTTTAAAAAAATAATCCTGAACACTGCATTTGAATAACTATTACATTTCTTTTTGCTTAGAAACTCTGGAAGTAGTTTGAACTATTATTTTTATCAACAACCATCTGTATATCTGCAAATATTACGAAGTAATTAATGTAATGATGATGAATTAATAATTATCAATTAATACATTTCCTAATGTCATCGTGTGTGAAAATGGAACTGACTGTGTGATACTTTGTTGTTACAAACAGCAATGTGCTGGTTCTATCTGTGAGAAGTTTGGCTTGGAGGAATGTACGTGTGCTAGTTCAGATGGCAAGGACGACCGAGAACTGTGCCATGTCTGCTGCATGAGAAAAAGTAAGATTTGTCTGAATTAAAAGCGTGAATCCAGCAGTAGGTATTTGGGGAGGCTTCTCCCAGTGTTTATCTTCAGGCTTTTTTACCTTGTGCTGCAGTCTTGATCAGATTCCATTTGCGATAGATGTTGCATTGTATTTTGTAGGAAATAATACAATAGATTTTTGGGTTTTTTATAGATTAATAGATGTAATAATAATTTTATATATTAATAGGAACTTGACAGTTTTCCAATGACTTTCGAACAGCTGAATGCCAAAGCATTCTTGCCCTTGTGTTTTAATACAGTAACAATTGGATTTATCTAATCTGTGTTCCCTTTTCAGTGGAGCCAGCTACCTGTGCAAGTACAGGCTCAAAGCAGTGGGAGGGAAACTTCAGTCGTAAAACCATAACTTTGCAACCAGGATCTCCTTGTAATGATTTCAAAGGCTACTGTGATGTGTTTATGAGGTGTCGGCTGGTGGATGCTGATGGCCCTCTTGCTAGGCTAAAGAAAGCCATTTTTAATCCGGAGCTGTATGAAAATATTGCTGAATGGATTGTGGTAAGTATTGCTTCATCTTGCCAGTCTGGCATAGACTTTTCCTGCCTGCTGATCAGTATCAGTATTGTTGTACATACACAGTGCTTCAGCAGTCTTCAGGGGACAACCAGTCCTAGGGTTCCTTTTTTTTCTTTTAACAAGCACCTTGAGTGTTAATACCTCTGTTCACTCTTTTGGTGGTAATGTTCCTGTTTTCAGTTTACATGGTTTTCCCATTTTTACACTTCATATTTGAATGCTTTGATTTCTTTTAAGGAACTGAACAAATTGGTCTGCAGCATTTATTGTGCTTACGGCACTAGGTGACACTCTGTAATAGTAGAGAGCTGCAGTGAAACACTGTTATAGCTCTGCACAGTCCAGGTTGTGTAAGCTCTTGGTGCTTTTAGGCTTATATTGGTAGGCTGTAGTGTGTCTTCTGTGAAACACTGCTTGTAATAGAATGAATCTGAAGTATTGGAAGGTATTTTGTGTAAGAACTTTGGGGATCTTTTTCTTGAAAACTTTGTGGTTCCATTACGTGATTGTTCAAAGCATCTTGGTGATGACATTTAAAGGGCAAAGGAAAGCCACATTCAGTGACTCCTGTGTGTTGTGCATGTGTGCCAGCTCCCCGCAAAGGATTCTTGTGTGTTTCTAGGCTTATTGGTGGGCAGTGTTGCTTATGGGAATCGCCTTGATTATGTTAATGGCTGGTTTCATCAAGATCTGCAGTGTTCATACTCCAAGCAGTAATCCAAAGTTGCCTCCTCATAAACCACTTCCAGGTGAGTACAGCAGAGAATGAAATACAAAGAGAAATGTTTAGTCCTCGTCTACTTAGTTCTAAGGGGAAATGTCAGGTGAATCAACCTAGACTGGTTGTCTAGATTCTAGGCTGGTGGTGTGAAAATACAAACTGAATTCTGGCTGGTGAATCAAGTCACAAAGACCTCTCGTCTTATTTTCCCGTGGCAAAATATGCAGATCAAAAGAAAGCTTTGAGTACTCTGTGTCAGAGCTCCTTTGTTTCCCTATTCTATGCCTACATTTTGTAATAATTGCCCTGTGTAAGGAGTTGCTGCTGAGATAATAAAATGTATTCTGTAAATACTCCAGTTAATCATCTGTTTAAAACATTACAGGACTAAATCTGAAACCTTTGAGAAAAATAACTATATCTAATTTGCATGCCCAGGGCAGGTTTTCTGGGACTGATTTCTGGGTTTTTTTGATTCATTTTAATAACATGTTACCTTTCTGTAGGCACTTTAAAAAGGAGGAGACCACCCCAAACCACTCAGCCACCGCAGCGGCAAAGGCCCCGGGAGAGTTATCAGATGGGACATATGAGACGCTAACAGCGCAGCTTTTTGCCTTGGTTCTTCCTAGTGCCTACAATGGGAAAAGTCACTCCAAAGAAAACCTGAAAAAAGTCATTGTCCCCGGTTGAACTCTCAAAATCAGAAGAGGATCAAAAAAACAACCCTACAAACATGATAGGCCCTCAAAAGGAAATGGTTCATTTTTTAAAATTAGTGAATCTTCCAGCTCAAAAAAGAAGAAAAGTGGTTTTTCTTGCTTATTTTTAATTTAGTGGCACAGTCCTAGAATATCACGATTCTTACCCCCTTCTGTGCTCTTCATTGCTGCATTTTCTTCACTTGCAGGCAAATATGGCTGTGGTAAAACTTTTACTCAAGAATTGGGGAAAAAAAAAGATATATATTTTTCAACTGCCAGACAAGGCTAGGAAGCTAGAGACCACCTCAGCATTGGACAAATTTACTTGTCAGTGTATATACGTTGTTATATGCAGACATGTATTTCTAATGTACGCCCGTACTTGTGTGCAATTGTAAAGCAGAACATTGCAATATGGATGTTTCTTTGTATTATAAAACTCTTTTCTGCTATTAATGAAGAAATTGCCGTTTAATTGACATACTCAGGATGACAGAGGAGGATGGTTTGTGATGGTCAAGGATCCTGTGATGCTTTACACAGCAGTTTTGAATCAAATGAAACCTTTTGATTGGTTTTACAGTGATCAGAGTTGTTTCAAGCACTCATTTTTTCTTTCTCACACAGCTGCTAAGACATAGCGTTACAAGGTTGGAAGGTCTTTTAGAGCTAGAACTGGTGTTGTGCAGGTTTTGCAAATGACAGAATGTTTCAAAGTTTTTTTTATATAGAAAGAGTGTCTAATTTCTGGTAGCACAGCATAAATACTCAGAATTTGTCTGATTATTCAGTTAAATAACGAATAGTTAGATGAAGTCTTTCCATGCTTTACTAGACAATTCTGCCTGTTACTCAACTCGTTTTAAAAATTGCAACCAGTTTATATGGGCTGTTTGGGTAGTCCTACATTATGATAATTAAGCTCATGCTCTGATGGATGTGGACAGAAAGAAAAGCTGTAGGGCTTTTTCTTTTCCTTTTTTTAATTTATCAGGTATTTGATAACTTTTTCAGTATGATACAGTTGATCGATAACCACTAAGGTAGAGTGATTTGCCCAGCTACTGTGGCATTTAAAATTCTAGTTAGAACTAGCAGTTTCCTTAGGGTTTCTAGATACCAGTAGTGAAGTTCATCAGCACAATGTCCCATTCCAAAGTTTTTCTTGCAAATGTAAATAATTGGCTTTTTTGAAAGAGGAAACAATGTCTTAAGGTGCTGAACTGCTATGCAGGAGATGAAAGGGGGCATTACAGAAACCTTTGAAGCTTGTGTTATTGCTTGATTTCCAAAAGCACCGAGCTCATTAGAGATGCAAACAGCTAGAATTCTCCTGGCTTTGCTTAGGAAAAAAAATTGACTTAAGGGTTGAACAGGCTTCCTTTGTTTGTTTTTGTTTTCACTTTGTTTTTGAAGAGTATAAGGTTTACACAATCATTCTCATAATGTGACGCAAGCCAGCAAGGCCAAAAATGTTACAGAATCTAATGGGATCTCTTCCTTGTAAACTTGTACAGTACGTGGTAACTTTTTCAAAAGACAGCTTTTTGTACATGGTTTAGAGACAAATTTTGTACATGAAACCCCGAGCCCGATAGACCCTATAAATAATTCTCAATGATCTTAACTAGTTTAGAAGTGTATGTAGTTGCTTTTAAGTACTTTTCAAGACATTTCTTTTAAGACTGTGCAAAGGTTGGAAGTGGGTTTGCATTTCTAAAATGGTGACTTCTTCAGCCAGAGTTCTTAGTAACTTCTCGAGTGTGGTAGACTTCGGAACATGTAAATCTTTTGCCTGTAACGTTATCCTGTGGTAGGATTTTTTTTTTTTTTGGCAGGTGAACGCTGCCTTGTTTTATTTCTGAGTCTAAGTTAAATGTTTTCTGAAAACAGAAATGTGCACTGAACTCTCCACTGCAAGTCAAGATGTGGTAAAAGCAGAAGTTGAAGACAATGAAATGGGATACTACTGTTGATTTTCATGTCCACTGTGTTTTATACAGTATCTTTTTTTTTTTGTTCACTTTGGAAATTTTTACTAAAAATGCAAAAAATGAAAGTATTGTGCAAAGATATGTAAGGTTTTTTGAAACTTGAAACGCATTAATAAATAGACTTGATTGAAATCACCTTCACAAGAACCATTTACTTTCTGAACCCTGAAAGCAAAGCAAAACAAAAAAGAGGAATCCACAGATTCTGCTGAGTTTTGCGCTGTTGATGGCATGGCAAAAATTAATGGGTACTGTCCTTAACACGGTCAATGCACTGCTTCTGATCCTAAAGTCATACAGGTACCTGCTTTTGCGCAACTTTTTTTAAGGAAAAGCCCTTGAACAACCTCTGAGTTACTTGTGTCATGGGAGGGGTAAAGCTTTTTGCTCTGTTCTTAGTACTTATTGATGGGGTATTCATACCTGTCACCATAGCGACTGAGTGGTTTCCCCAGGAATGCAGGTATTTTTGAAGATGAATGTTGGAGTTAACTTGCAGTGCCCTGAACATGCAACCAGTGGATTCAACTTTAAGGAAGCACCAGTTTGCTTTTTGGGAGGAGTTTTGGAATTGATGAGCTGGTCTCCGTTTTCTTGTGGCGTTAAGTGCTATGACTGCTTTAAAAAGGCGCAAATCCTGCCAACCAGATTTTGATTCTTAGGTTCTTTGTTGAGAACGGCCTGCTTAGACATCTGCTTCCCTAACAGAGCAGCAGACGCTTTGATGTAATCAAAGCATATTCACAGTTCCTTCCTCACCATTTTTGGGGGGTTGTTTTTCCTGTTCTGTTTCTGTTTTTTGATTAGAAGCACTTCCCCTTGTAGCTAAATAACACTGTCCAGGCAAAAACCACTCAGTTGGAGCAGATCCCTGCTGGAAATGAGCAGGGTGCCTGGAGGATTCGGTGGTTTCTTTTGGTTCAATTTCTGCCTAGGAACATAAACCAGAGGGGAAGAAATAATGCCAAAGCATATCATATGAATCCAAGATCTGTTATATTTTGGGGATGGGGAGGGGGACGAGTAAATAAATGGCTGTAACTTCTAGGTTTTCACCTAATGATCCCTAGTTGTAGCTATTTATTTACCTTGTATTTCCAAGTGCTTTAACCGCTCAGTGTGTGGAGTCACCTCTGGTTCAGAAGTCAGAATGGTGTGAATAGCATCCAACTCCTCTGAAGCTCCCAAACAGGGGGGACATATGACCACATAGACTATTGTTCAGTGGTAAAGTTGTCCTTTTAATTAAATATTCCAATTGTGTTTTTTTTCCAGGAAAAAGACAAGAAGGAATGAAGGAGATTTTAACTTCTGAATAATGGATGTTGGTTATTGCAGACAGGTCACAGAAAGGACCACGGTCATTAAGTCATTCTGAGTGATACTTGCGCAGATCTGAGAAGGTTCCTATGGCTTTCAAGGTCTTGATCCAGTTGTCTAGAGTGAGACAGGAGTCATTCCAGTGAGCACAAAGCAAGGCAGCCTGATAGGCACATGGGTATGGCTTCAGCATCGTATTCAGGCATTTGGATTGTGCTGCAACCTATTCCATTTTTCCTCAGAAATCAGTGTCAAGAGTATCAAAACACAGGATTTATTTGGGTGTAAAAATGGAGTAAGTATCTTCATATCTGCAACAGTGCAAATGCTGAATGTTGTTTCAGTTTCCTCACTGGACTTTTAAAATCTTCAAATCACTGTCATAAAATGATTGGGGTTGGAAGGGACCTCTGGAGATTGTAGAGTCCAACCCCCCTGCCAAAAGCACCTTAATCCTGGTAACAGCTCTCTGTTTTGGTTCCAGAGTCCCTGTGGTGTCCTGCTACGTAAAACATGCTGCTGCTGTTAGGATGATCCTGCACTTTTGTTACCATTAAAGACCATTAAAACAAATTGCACTCAGAATAGGAGGGTTGTAGAAACGTAATTTTAATGAATCTGGTACTTAGCGTTAGGGTGACAAATGACATGCTCTGACAGAATGACTGATTTCTACTGCACCATTCATGAATCACAAGTAAGAATCTAAGGTGCTAATGGTTTGCCTTACAGACTTTATATTCTGTTACAGGAAACAAAATAAGTGTTTGTGTTTCAATTTATAAAGGTGGTTTTTATGCCCTGCAGACATCAGAGGATTTTACCATTTAAATCTTTGCATGTGGTTTCGAGTGGTGCTGAAACCCACTCTGTACAGTATTTTAAGCTCTAACATAAACTCAGGCCTTACCTGAACAGGTAAATAACATTTTCATACAAAAGCTGAAATGAACTTAATTGGGCTAGAATTGTGTGTGTTGTACTGAGAATCATCAAAAGGATTGAATTACTAGTAATTGCAATCAGTGCTTGTAATTTAGTTAACAAGTAAAGCATTTCCCAGTTTAGATTTTTAATGTTAGAAAGTAAAAAGTTCAAACTCTTTGTTGACAACGTTCTTTGCTTGGGAATATTCTACGAATTAAACTATTTGCCAATGAGGAAGTTAGCAAAGTTCTAACTAACAGACAATAGTCACTGTTAGTGTCTGAAATTATTTAATAGGAAATGAGGCTCCTTTTTAACCCTTAAATCCAAGCAAATGGAATGTTTCACAACCTTATGGCAATTATTCTTTCAAGTAGGGATATTTGTATTTCTGATAAGCAGGTGTTTCTTTAAACCCTAATGCTGACAGTTGGCAGTGATGCAAATGTTCATTGATTACTCTCAAAGTAGGCTCAGAGATCGACAAAGCCCCTAATTTGTTTTACTGCTGCTTCACAAAATCTGCATTATTTTTAGAAAGTCTTTCCAGCACCACCCCTGAAACCACCTGGTTATTGAAATACAATGTTATGGCTCATGTTTGAAACACTTTACCAGGTGTGTAGTATTTTTGGAAGTATTTTGAGTAGTAGTTTTGTTGTGTTCTCACTCAATCTCTGTCCCGTCTCTGAAAGCGATCTTCACACCTCACAAAAGTCTTCTCCTGGGCTGGATGAAGTTGAATGTTGTCAAGGCTTTGAGAACAAAATGCCATTCTAGAAAGAAAAGGCAACATGTAAGTGAAATGGTGCTCACTAGGGCTGCTCACTAGGGCTACTCTCTGACATCAGTCACGAGTGCTGCTGAAGGGTTTTACATAGTTTGAACTCCAGTGGTTTGGAATCTGTAATTCATTGTTTGTAGCAGACATTTATTAACTGGTTTTTATGTCTGTTATGTCTAAGTATTTGTCTGATAATATAACAAAGGAAAGTTTGTGTAAGTATCACAGACTTTGTCAGGTAAAGCTACATGGAGACAGAATGCTGTCCACACCTTTTACAGATGCTCAAGAAAGTGCAAGGCAACTCAAAGCAGATCTCCTGTTTGCTACTGGGGTTTTTAATATTGAATTTCTAAAACTGCTAATTCTTTGATCCATTATGTCTGTTTTTCCAAGACCAAAGTCTACACATTTTTCTTTGAGGAAAATACTTTTCCTCATATGTCCTTTGTTCTTCCTTTCAGAATCACCCGATAACCTGTCATTCCTGCCTTGGGCATTAAACCAGTGTTTCAGCAGTACCCAGACTGCCAAGGACAAAACCCAGCACATAACCAGCCACCTGTAAATTCTGGACACCATCCCCCACTTCTGTTTGCAGCAAAGAAACCTAAGAGGCAGTACCAGCATTGGATTTATTGGTGTTTTAGTGTTATGATTACTGACCTCCATTATTCATCTCCTAGGATTTCCAAAGTAGTAAATGGGTAGTAATTGACTGGTGCTGGAGTACTGACACAGCTGTATTGTCCAAGAATTTTCTGGTTAGAAGAACTTAACAGAATCCTTTAACAGCCTTCATGCTTTTTCTCTCAAGATCCAGAAAAAATCTGTATTTAAACAGAGCTCTCTAAGGCTTAGTAGAGGAAAACACCTACAAAATACATTTTCATGGGGACAAAACCTAGGAAAATATACCCTCTGTCCCCAACAAACAGAAAATGTCTCCTCAAATTGTCTGAGTTGTCCTTTGTGTCAGTAGCAAGGAGATCCAGCTCTTGCCACTAAGTTTTGTTCCACAGAAAGTCTACGGTGCTGGTAAGGAAGATTGTAGCAGCCAAAAACCACCTTTGAAGACAGAGCCACAGTTAGAAGGTAAGAAAAGCTTTTCTTATTAACTCTACTGCTAATTTAAAACTTCTGAATGAGTTCATGTGGTGGGAATCATTACAAGTCTTGTTTGCTGCCTCCTGGCTGAGATTTCCATGTGAGTAAGCAGTTTCCCAAAGTGTTATTAGCTTTGTATGCAGAGAGCAAGGCCACTCCGGCTTGGTCATCCAGTTTTTAAGCAATCAGCAGGGGAAAAAGAATACCCTCCTCCAAAAAACATTCAAACAAACAAAAAGCCCTAACCCTGAATACAGACTTTGGTTTCACTGTATCATAAAGCTAGGGGTTAGACATAACCTCGAAAGATCATCTAAGCAAAATCCCCTGCTAGGGCAGGTCACACAGGAACAGTCCAAGTGGCTTTTGAAAGTCTCCAGAGTAGGAGACTCCACGACCTCTCTGGGCAGCCTGTTCCAGTGCTCTGTCACCCTGACAGTGACATTTGCATTAGAAATACTTTTTCCTCAGAAAACCTCTGTTGGAAGCCACTTCAGAGTTCAGCTAACAAAACCCACATCCCTGAACTCATCCTGTTGAACAAAGCACAGGCAGAGCGCAAGAAGGAAGGACAAATCCTGTGGAAAACACGGCATATGGAAATACAGTCTCTTTTTGTTTTCCAGGGCTGCTCACACTCTATTTGCCTACCGCAGCAATTTCACAATGTCTGCAGTTGAAACTGCTTCCTGAGTTTATCACTCCGGGAATCTCTTACACAGCCTGCACAGTGTAGTAATTCATTATCAGCTACCAGGCACCATGCTGGCTCTTAAATGAATGAGGCAAAAAGAACAGGGTTTTATGAAAAAAAACACTTAACTTCAGTGAATGACCAGATGACTGTGTAGGTCTGCTTTTGGCGTATTTTTTAGCAAGTAGGAAATGGATTTTTTTATGGTCTTAATGGTCCCTGCATACAGGGACTACCTTATGTATGGGCTCCATTTATCTTACATAGTGTTTTTCGTTGAAATTTCACATGTTCCTTACAGAGAGAGAGACTCCCCATCTCAAGGTAATTTAGAGAGAATCATATGGTCTTCAGTTGTGTGGAAAATCTGCAGACGTTGTTAAACTTCTTCCTTAGATCTGCATATTAACTCTTCCTGTATCCTTCCTTTCCAAGGATCAATAAACACATCACCCAAGGTTGTTGTGCCTTAATCTCAACTTGGTGGCACTGGTGGCCCAGAACATCTGCCTCTAGTTATTTCTCACCTGAGAACAAAGAAATTCTTCAGGTCAAGAAGATTTTTACGTCTTCAAAGTCATGTGGTCTGACCTCAAGGAGAGGGGTGGAAGACACAAATGCACAGGGATGAACTCACCTTTGGTATGAGTGCCAGGGCTTAAATGCTTATGCCAAACATCTTTGGGGTTATTACAGAAAAAAAGGGTTTCCTCACACTTACTTTTGCTGTGTTTCTCCTGCTTTCACCCTTATTGCCTTTACTATCAGTCCTGGCCGACGGGTGCCTTTTGTCCATGGCATTATGGTTTGAACTGTGTCCCAGATATTTTCCCAAACTGCAGTTCCTTCCCACTTCAACTTGATCATTAATAGGTCACCAATATCCGTGTCCAAGGTGATGAGAAAAGAGTAGGTTTTATTGCCATGAATGCTTTCAACTCTGCAGAAAAAAAACCCAGAATCATTCTGTGCTAATAATTGTGGATTAAGGTAAATTTTGAAAAAAAAACCCCAAAAAACAGAACTGTTTCCTTCTCCAGTGGGGTTCATGACAGTCTCTAGGATGCTCTTCCTTCAAGTTTTTAATGTGCTGAAATAAGACAACATGCAAGAGAAGCTGCAGACATGGGAGATGTTTTTTTACTCAAGTTTGTTTTACTGAGAATTTTTCATGCAAAAACTGTATGACCGTAGAATCATAGAACCATAGAAAGGCCAGGGTTGGAAGGGACCTTAAAGATCACCTAGTTCCAGACCCCCTGCAGATCACTAGATTAGGTTACTCAGGGCCCTGTCCAGCCTGGCCTTCAACACTGCCAGGGATGGGGCAGCCACAACTTCTTGGGCAATCTGTTCCAGCATCTCAGCACCCTCACAGGAAAGAATTTGTTCCTCATTTAAACTTTAATTTCCCCTCTTGAAGTCTGGAACCCTTTCCCCTTGTCCTCTTGCTCTGCACCCTTGTCAGAAGCTCAATCCCAGCTTTCTTGTAGTCCCCTTCAGAGAAGGTCACCTGGGAGCCTCCTCTTCTCCAGACTGAACAACCCCAACTTGCTCAGCTTGTCCTCATATGTGAGGTGCTGCAGCTGTCTGATCTTTTGAGATGCTCTCCTGTGGAAACATTCCAGGAGCTCTGTGTCCTTCTGATTTTGGGGACTCCAGAACTGGACCCAGCATTCCAGGTGGGTTCTCACAAGTGCAGAGTAGAGGGGGAGAATCGCCTCCCTCGACTGACTGTCACTGCTTCTTTTGATGCAGCCCAGGACACGGTTGGCTCTCTGGGCTGCAAGCACACACCATGCACGTGGTAAAAGTTAGTGAAGTTCAGGAAGAAGACGACAATTTCCAGTTCATCTTCACTCAGCTGTGCTAAACCATTTCACTCATTGTGTGACTATGGCTGTGACATGGCAGTGCAGATCAACACCTTGTTTCCTACTTGTACCGTGTCATGGGATACCAGTACTCACAGTGGGATAGGCAGGTTTTTAGCATCTTCCTTAGTGCCTGTCAGTGAGATGCTGAAACTTGGGTCTATCTGCTTGTCTTGGATCTCATTGATGAGGTGGATCTTGAACTGATAGTGATAGACTGTAGAAAGAAAGAATTAGAAAACTTACTAAATTATAGGTCAAAGCAGCAATAGATTTCTCAGGCAAAAGGCTTTTGGAGCAGAAACTATTTATATTTTGTTGTATTTCTTGAATAAGTTTGTTGCAGTTGACTTCTTGTTTTTCCTGATTGTTACCCAACAACCTGTAGGGTTTGGGGCCTGCTTGCACTGTTTAAAAGGATGGAGAAAAAAGGTCTCCAGGTTTGAGTTCCCCTTACAAGATAAAACTTTCTTCTGTGGGAAATATTTCTGATTTTCTGAAGTTTAGTTGTTGGAGTTTGTGGCAAGCTGTCTAGCTGATCACCAGACAAACCCTGCTGACTGGGCATGAGAGGAGATACGCGATACACGTTGAAGATCTTACGCGATAGAGTGAGGCTTCTCTGATCTAACCACAAAGCGGGCAACTTGCAGCTCTTCCTTGGCTGCATAACAGTCCGTTTGTTCTTAACACGCAAATGCTAGCAGTGTGACCTTGTTCAGGCACATTATCGTGCGAAAGATGTTGTTAGCGTGTTGAGATTTAGTGGTTTTCTGGAAGAACAGTCTTCAGGAAGTGTTTTAGTGGAACATTGTCAGTGAAGAATGCCTTCAGTGTTCTGATGAAAAGCATTTTGACATTTAATACATTAAGAAAAAAACCCACTCCCTGACATACAGTTGGAGGCCATGTGCACACAGCTGGATTCCAGTGTCCAAAATTCCACTCTCTGGTCATTCTACCAACCACCCTCATGAGAAAACCGCAAGTGATTTCTATTAACAAAGGCCAGAGTGTTTGGAAAATTAGAGTGTAGTGTTTATCCTTGCAATCTGGTCAAGTGACACCTGTGAACCTGTCCTGGTAAGCATTACTGCTTACAAGTTTTGGAGTAGAAAGCTGCTTTTTCCTTGTTTCCTCTCTGCACCTGCTTTGGACTTCACTACATCTGAGAGCAGCTCCACTGTACTGCTGGGGGAGTCCTGTATGAGCCCAGGTTTTCGTTGGCTGTTTTTGGTGCAGCTTGGCGAGTTCAGACAGAAGGAGTTTGCTGTAAACGTCTTGTTACTGTTTTACAGTTGTCTTTAGTGAATGATGCGTTTTGAGAAGGTGTCACTCAGAAAACAAACTGGCTGCTTCTTTGCTGCAAACCCAATGAGGACAAAGCTGGCAGAGGCTTATTTACAGGTCACTTTTATTACTGTCCTGTCTTCCTCCAAGTGAAACAGACTGTTCTAGTGTGTGTTCTGCCACAGCCAGGGCTTCTGTTGAGATTTTGATGCTCACTAAGGAAAAAGATGAGCATATTCATATGAAACCTCTGTCTTGGAACTCTGTCGCAGCTCTGTTGTAAAGGTCAGCTTCTCTGTCACAGCTGCTTTTTGTTTGAACTGGATCAGTGAATGCTCTGGGATTGTGAAATGTAATGCTGAGTCTTTCAGATTGCTTCGATTTGGGCTTCTCACATGATCCTCAAATATTTTTCTAAGAGCATTACAAAGATGACTTTGTACTCATTCTTCCACAGTTGCTGCCTTGTTTGGGAGCTTTTGTGAAAGGAAGCTGTTGTCTGGGACACTAATAGCTGTGTGTGCACCAAGGATGTTGTTTTGAGGCAAAACCAGTTCCAAACATAAAAATGCAACATGGTTCAAGTGGAAGTCAAAGCCAGTGAGAGTTTTTTTACCACAAGCTGAAATTATCTCGATCAGGAGAAGTGTGGCCAGCAGGTCGAGGGAGGTGATTCTTCCCCTCTACTCAGCTCTGGTGAGACCCCACCTGGAGTACTGCGTCCAGTTCTGGAGCCCTTATTCCAAGAAGGATGTGGACATGCTGGAGCGTGTGCAGAGGAGGGCCACGAGGATGATCAGAGGGCTGGAGCACCTCTCCTATGAGGACAGACTGAGGGATTTGGGGCTGTTCAGTCTGGAGAAGAGGAGGCTCCGAGATGACCCTACTGTGGCCTTCCAGTATCTGAAGGGGACTACAGAAAAGCTGGGGAGGGACTTTTTAGGATATCAGGTACTAGGGGTAATGGAGCAAAGGTGGAGCTAGGTAGATTTAGACTGGATGTGAGGAGGAAGTTCTTCATCATGAGAATGGTGAGAGCCTGGAACAGGTTGCCCAGGGAGGTGGTTGAGGCCCCGTCCCTAGAGGTGTTTAAGGCCAGGCTGGATGAGGCTCTGGCCAACCTGATCTAGGGTGGGATGTCCCTGCCCATGGCATGGGGATTGGACTAGATGATCTTTCGAGGTCCCTTCCAATCCCTAATGATTTTATGATTCTATGCGCCAAGTGTCGGTCCCACAGAGTAGGGAAGAGATTTCACTCCTTGTATTTCCAGGGGTGGGACGGCAGAGCCCTGCCCGAGTGTCCCACCAGCTTCCTAAGGCTACACAATTTGCTTTAACCTTGCCTGTGCCCATGTCCTGGGCATGAGGAAGGGCAGAACAGGAGTCAAAGCCAGGTTTCAGGTGTCTCCTGGGGGATGAAGGGGGTTGGAATGAGGTGTCTGTTAGAGCAGAGCAGCTATGCCTGGTGCTAACTGCTTGTCCAACTCAACATCTAGCTCCTCAGAAGGCACTGACCTGCTCCTCCATCCATCAGAGCTACTTAAGTCTCTCCATTTCAACAGTTCTAGCACTTGTTGGATCTTTCAGTGAACCAGCTCCCAAATTGCCCAACTTTCACCCAGTGAGGGGTTCTGGGTTCTAATCGAGAGGTTAAACAAACCCTAGACACAGCCTGAGGAAAGCTCCAGGCAGAGAAGCTCCTCCTCTGCAGCAGCAGGTTGTCACACACTGTCACTCCCCTTCAAGGGACAGTGAAGGACCTTGTACACAAGTGGACATTGAGGATTCTTTCAACACCTCAAGAGAAATGTGTGTGCACAGAAGCTCTGCTCCCCCTGTCCCGCGGTGATTCCCAGCAGCTCTTTAATTGCAGAACACTCAGAACATCAGGGCTCTTCTAATTGCAGAACACTCAGAACACCAGGGCTCTTCTGTGTGTTCACTGCAGCAGCAACAGCTTTCCCTGAAACTGCAGCCACAGCTTCCACCCTCACACATTTCTCCTTCCCCCAGCCCACTGAGAGAGGACAGGCTGGGAAGCACTGCGTTTCCACCCTGGCAGATATTTACTCTGCAGCTCAATCTGCAGCGCTTTGAAGAGGAGTTCTCTCCTGTTAAAGAGAAACAAACTGTGCAGGGGGACAGCAGCCTGCAGAACCCACCTGGTGGCCACCACCAAGCTCAGCTCAGCCAGCAAGGTCTTAGCGTGAAGAACCCCACAGAAAATCCCTGGAGATGTTAACTTGATGCTAGCAGCACAAAGAAAGGGGGTTTGAGGTGCTGCTTTGAGTACCAGTCTCACATCTCACTAGAAAAGGAGATGGAAACTACCTCTCACTTCAGTACTGTCATAATTGGGTGGGAAGGCAACTTTTGAAGTACCAAAGGCCAAAAAGTACCAGCATCCCTAACTGGGAAGACCAGAGTGCCCATGAAGGTCCTGAGCATGAGGGAGTTCCAGCAGCATCTCTAACCTAAACCAGCAAATACTGTGACCTCAGAAAACTGGAAGCCATCTGCAGAGCCCCACTTCTCTCCATGCCTCCAAGCACACTGTTGCAGTTTGAAAACTACCAGAATTTTCAGAAGTACAGATTTGTGCTTTCATGAAGAAAGAGATGCATGTTGCTTTAAGAGGACCCCCTACAGTGAGTGTCCTGGGAAGGTGGACTAGGTGACACTATAAAAGAAGGCTTATGATCCAGCTCTGCCTCTTTTTGCTGGGGGTTTCACCCGGCACAGGGCTTCAGCCCTGGCACCCTCCGCCCACTTCCAGGGTGAGGGGGGAAGACAGCAGCGGGGTGGTAGCTCGTCATGGGGAGGGATGCGGCAGCTTGCTGGCCTCACTCCCCCTGGCCCTGCTCCCCCTGTCAGGGACAGCACTGGGGCAGCTGCTCGGCTGTGGGTAGGCAGCCCCATGCCGGCTCCCAACCGCAGCCCTGACCCTGGCCCAGCCCCGCACTGGCTCCCGGCCCCAGCTTTGACTGGGACCAGTACCAACTTCAACCCAGCCCAGTTCTGAGCTGGCACCGCAGACCGGAGAAGCAAGAATTTAGTGCCATTTTTTCCCTGCCATGGAGCAATATCCAACCATCTGTGGTGAGCTGAAGGATTCCTCCCTTTCCCCCTGTAACTGAGGCAGGAGGAGAAGGGAGACATGAGGGTCGTGGAACCCTCTTGGCCACATTTGCGGAGTAGGGAGAGCCCTGCTGACACAGCCATGTGGTCGGTCTCCATCTTGGGTCCCACACGTGGCCAGGGCCACGCGGCCATCGCTGCCATCTTAGAAAACACTGATCAGCAGGAAGAGAGACTGTTGTTTCTGCTGCTGAAAAAAGCTGGGGATGCTTGAGAATTGGGGAAAGAAGGACCCTTAAGAGAGGCATCTGAAAATTCCTTTGTGCTTAGCTGACGAAAGCAGAAGAACTTGAGAATCCTTAAGCCTTGGGCATGGAAGACAGAGACTGGGTCCTGTTTGAAAGCATGTCTCCTGCATTGAGGGAGCTGGGTCTCTTTAGCTTGGAGGAGACTGAGGGGTGACCTCATTAATGTCTATAAATATTTGAAGAGTGGGTGTCAGGAGGATGGAGCCAGGCTCTGCTCAATGTCATCTAGCGATAGGATGAGGAGCAATGGGTGTAAGCTGGAACATAGGAGGTTCCACATAAATATCAGAAGGAACTTCTTCACAGTGAGGGTGACAGATCACTGGAACAGACTGCCCAGGGGTGTGGAGTCTCCTTCACTGGAGACATTTAAGACCTGCCTGGACATGTTCCTGTGAGACTTGGTCTAGGTGATCCTGCTGTGGCGAGGGGATTGGACTAGATGATCTTTCAGGGTCCCTTCCAATCCCTAATGATTCTATGATAGGACTGGAGGAAATGGCTGCAAGCTGTGTTGGGGAGGTTTAGGCTGGATGTTAGGAGAGATTTCTTCACTGAAGGAGTCATCAAGGAATTGGAAGAGGCTGCCCAGGAGACTGGGGGAGTCATCGTATCTGGAGGGGTTGCAAAGCTGTGGAGATGTGGGGTGAGGGACAAGGGTTAGCAGGGCCCTGGATTTGGTGACCATGAATTGTCTCTTCTAACCACAGAAAGTGCATGATACAGGAAGTCTTTTCTTAAGACTTTACCTTAAGAGCCTGACTGTATCCACTCACTAGAGACACCCAGAGCTCTGCCAGACCACTGATCACTGGCACAGTTTACTCCATAACTTGCACATGTTTGTGACAGATTCAAAGCCTACTGCTCTCTGTACACAACCTCTTAAATGTGAGTTATGTCATCAGACACAGCCACAGCAGAGAGGAGACAACTAACAGAAGGTTTAGAAACAGCCACACTCTGCAAAGATCCACATCTGAGCCAACAGCATAAGCCTGTTCACATGCTGAATCGCACTGTGAGGCAAATCAGAGGCACCTCTCCACCTCAGGGCCACCATTACCTCCAGCCTGTTTTGAGGGGTAGGATGGGGGCAGGAAATAAGCTGTGCCTAGATGGCCAAGAAGGTAGGTGGCACACTGGCTTGCACTGGCCAGCAGGAGCAAGGAGGTGATCCTGCCCCTGTGCTGAGTACTGGTGAGGCCACACCCAGTAAGTTTGGTTTTGAACACCTCAATGCAATTGAGGGGCACGATTTGGTCCAAAGAAGGGCAATGGAGCTGGTGAAGAGTCTGGACAATAAACATAGTGAGGAGCAGCTGAGGGAGCTGCGACTGGTTAGGCTGCAGAAAAGAAGGCTGAGGGGAGCCCTTATTGCTATCTGCAACTGCCTGACCGAAGGATGGAGAGGAAGGGGTTGGTCTCCTCTCAAGGAACAAGACAAGAGGAAATGGCTTCAAGTTGCCCCAGGGGAAGTTAAGGTTTGCCCTGAGGAAAACCTTACCATTGGAAAGGGCCCTCAGGCCTTGGAACAGGCTACTCAGGTAGGGGGTTGAATCACCATCCCTGGCTATGTTTCACAGTCAGGAAGATCTGGTGCTCAGGGACAAGGTTTAGTGGTGGGTTGGGACGGTTGGGTTCAGGGTTGGACTGGATGAGCTTGAAGGGCTTTTCCTAAACAATTCTATAATTTAGGGAAATTCCGCCCAGCCTTTACTCCCCTACCTCCTCACTGGCAGCCTGCAGCACGTTGTTTACTTGGAGCCCAGTGACAGAAGGTGAGTGAGGCCAAAGCTCCCCAGGCAGTGGCCGATGTCATCTCCTGGCTGCCTGCTGTCCCCTGTCCCCATGCTGCACCAGATAAGGCTGCACATGGTCATGACAGAACCAGATAAGGCTGCAGCACAGCCCTAGGGCTGGTGAAGAGAGATCCCAAGACTCCCCAGTAAAGGAGATGAAAGCCCTAGAGGCTGCGCTCCAAAGACCTGGAAAACGGGTGGGCAGGAAACTGCCGTGACCTGGACCCACCTGACAAAGTGAAGGTGGGGAACAGAGCTGGATGTTACAGGGGTTGAGGCGGACAAGGCAGGTGATTTTGGGTGCAAGGTGGGGCAGGTTGAAAGAAAAGACAATCTCTGGGGCTGACACTGAAGGGCAGCACTGAGGCACTGACTCAGCCAGTGAGCAGGAGAGGAATTCGAAGGGGGTGGCCCCGTCCTGTGACAAAGAAGGTGGTCTTAAAAGCTTGAAAAATAGCAGCTAAGAAGGACATTCACAGAGTCAGAGAGGCTGTGGTTGGAAAAGCCCTTTAGGCTCCTACCACTCCCCCAGCACTGCCAGGGCCCCACTGACTGCAACCCTTCCAGGGACAGGGACTTCTGCTCTGCCCTGGGCAGCCTGGGCCAGGCCTGGGGAACTCTTTGGCGGAAGAAGAAATTGGTCCTCATGGCCAACCTCATCCTCCCCTAGGGCAACTGAAGGCTTGTTCCTAGGGAGAAGGAACTGACCCCACTTGACTCAAACCTCCTCAAGTTCAGGCAGTTGTTGAGAGCGTTCAATTCCCATTTTCTATACAAAGGGTTCAGCTGTCACCCTCAACATAGAAATATCCACTCCAACACAGCTACAATGAAGAACCAAGGCTTAAACATGAATATTTCTCAAGCCACACGGCTCCCAGACCAAGGAGGAAGCAGATGAAGTCCTGCAATACCTTTCCAGGAAACTGCTTGTTTACACAGTTTACCAGGCAATCAGCAACACCCACAAAGTTCTTCCTCACAGTGATAAACACATGTGCCAGAATTGCCAAGACCTTACTCTCACTGCAGAGAAATTTACCTGCTCATAAAGTTATCCAAAGTTTTATGTAAGGCATGAAGTAATAAAAACTCCCCACATGTTCTTTACTGCTTTGAGCAGGAGACAACATCCATCAGTTGGTGGCAAAAGGTCCTCTACGTCAGGCACTAACCAACACGATTCCTGCAAACCCTCTTGTCCAAGATCCCAGACACCTGATCCCTCAGAGGAGTGCAGACTCCTTTTTTGGCACTAAATGAGACAGATTTTCTTTGGGCACAGAAAGGGAGTTTCCCACATCATGCAGCCAAACAGCAAGGCAGCAGGAAAAGGCATGATCCCCTCTGCAGACTCACCTTCCTGTTCAACTGCGTTGGCCACAGCTTTTTTCACCCGTCCAGTTTTCACGACAGCTGGGTCTGAGTTGGCATAATCTGCCACTGTCACTGCAGGAGACAGGGTGTCAGGGGGGTTAGGGAGTACAGGGGAGGGCGCAGAAGGACTAAGAGCCACCACCCTTCAAGGAGACCCTCCCCATAGGAACAGAGACCTGAGCAAGAAATATGCAAGCAAGAACAGGAACTGCAGCACAGAGCTGTGGGCCAAGACCCTCAGCAGGCCTCCACCCTGGCTGAGGAGCCACCAGGCCCAGGCGATTATCCAGGTAAAGCTAAGCCCAGCCCTTCATTCCCCTCATCCCACTGCAGTCACCACACCCATTCACACCCCCCTCACCAGAACCTGGCTGATCCTCTAAGCCTGGGCTATCATACCATCATCCCAGACTTAGTTGGGTGGAAGGGAGCTCAGAGCTCACCCAGCCCCAACCCTTGCCATGGGCAGCAACACCTCTCACTGGACCAGGGTGCCCAGAGCCATATCCCACCTGGCTTTCAACACTTCCAGGGATGGAGCAGCCACATCCTCCCCGGGCGACCTGTTCCAGTGCCCCAGCACCCTCACAGGGAGAGATTTCTGCCTCAGATCTCACCTCAATCTCCTCTCCTTAAGCTTGAACCCAGCCCCCTTGTCCCAGCACTACAGTCCCTCGCAGAAACTGCTTCTCCAGCTTTCCTGTAGCCTCCTCCTTCACAGCCAAACTAGGTTCGTTTCCTCAGCCCCACACCAGGTCAGATCCCCAGCCCACCAGCCCCCTACCCCCAGTCGCGGGCCGAGCGGGCCCTGCCTATCCGCCCCCCAACAGGAAAAGCGCACCCGCTTCCCAGCCCCAGGCCTCGTCCCAGCCCCGGGCCCCGCCCCGCGTCGCCGCTCACCGCGCTCGGAGCAGACGTCGTCAGCGCGGAACTTGAGGCGCTTGCGGCCGCCCCGGCGGTACATGATGGCGGCTGCGGGGCCGCGCGGGGCCATCTCGGGCCGGGCCGCAGCGGAGCTGCGGGGACAGTGGGGACAGCGCCGCCCTCCCCCACGCCCCGTTACGTCATCCGAGCGCGACCCGCCCGGCTCAGCTTTCTGACGTCACGGATAGAGGGGATTCGCTTGTCTTCCCCACTTCCCATCGATCACTCGCGTCCAGTATTACCAGTGCTCCAAGTATTCCCAGTGCTGCTGTGGTGAGGGTTGCTAGAGTGGTTCCTGCCAGCAGTACAAAGAGAGTGTGTGGGGATTTTCCACATCCAGTCCTTCCAGTCTCTGGGGAGTTGCCTCCCAGCCCTCCCAGTTACAAAGGCCTTTAGGGATCTTGTGCCCCTGGTGCTCCCAGTAATGACCCTTTGAGTTACCTGATTGCTCAGTGTTCCCAGTTATAAAGATCTCTAAGGTAATTGTCACCTTGCAGTAATGAGGACCCCTGTGGGGATGGCCACCCACAGAGTCTTTCCATTAATATGAAAGTGGGAGATAATTTCCTTTCCCAGTCCTCCTAGTAACAAAGGCCTCTGAGGCACTTGGACCAGTTGTCTCAGTAATGAGGCTCTGTGCCCCTTCCCAGCCCTCCCAGTAGCAAGAACCTCTGTGGTACTTGCACCAGTCATCTCAGTCATGAGTATCTCTGAGAAAATTGACCCCCTTTGCCAGTCCTCCCAGTAATAAAGGCCCCTGGGGGATTGCCTACCCCATCAGTCCTCTCAGTAACGAAGACCTCTGAAATAACTGTCCTCCCTTCCCACTCGTCCAAGCAGCAAGGGCCTTTGAGGTTATTTGTGTCCTCCTCCCTGACCCAGTCCTCCCAGTAATGAGGGCTTCTAAGGCCATTCTCCTTCCTAGTAACTCTCTTGCACTCACAGCCCCCCTGAACCCTTCCTCAGTGCCGATGCCTGGGTGATCCCTTCCCACTGCCCCCCTAGCCCTTACACTGGGTGACCTCTCACCTGTGGCTGCAGTGGTGGATGGTCCCTGGCTGTAAACCATGGCCACTATTTTTTGGGACTCGCTGGGTACTCTGTGCTGCTCACAGGAGCACGGCCACCTCAGTGGGGAGGAACAGTGTTCAGAGGAGCCATGAAGGGGGACTGTCAGCAGCAGCCTGGAGTCTGATGGTGATTTCAGGGCCAGGTCCCCCTGAAATGGGGCCTTGGGCCCTGCCACAAGCAGACGCTGGTTGGGAGCCCCAGCCAGCCCTGGGGGCATCCAAATTGGGAGGCTGGTGGGGTTCCACTCCCCTCCTTTGAGACTGACACAGCAGCAGAAGGGCACAAGCCCCTCTTCCACTCTCTGTCCCTTGACAGCCTCCGAACAGCCTCCAAAGTGGTGCACCATCCCCTGCATTCTGTTACTGCAGCCCCAGGAAATGATCTGGCTCTCAGAGCAGCCAATTAAGTCAGATTCTTTCAGGGCTCTAACGTGAGCTCTTGTACGTCCCCAGGACGAGGGAACATGGGAGTCCAGAGAAGTCCACATTGTTTCTGTGTTCCAGGCATGGCCAGGAACTAATGGTGAGGAGACCTTGAGTTTGCCATAGTATTTCTGTCTCTCTGAGTTTTTAAAATACCTTAAGAGCATTTTATCAGCAAATGGCATGAAAGAAGTCTTTGCTCATCATCTGTTTTTAAAATAATTGATAGGAATGGGGGAATTTACCCTTGGTAAATTCACAGATAACACCAAGTTTGGGGAGGGGGGGGAGTGTTGATCTGCTGGAGGGTAGGAGGATGCTGCAGAGAGATCTGGACAGACTGAGTCAATGAGCAGAGGCCAACGGGATGAAGTTTAACAGGGCCAAGGGTAGGGCCCTACATTCTGGTCACAGCTACAGACTGGGGAGTGAGTGTCTGAAAAGCAGCCTGGCAGTACTGGGTGACAGTAACTGACTTAACATGAGCCAGCAGGGTGCTCAGGTGGCCCAGAAGGCCAATGGCATCCTGGCTTGGATCAGCAATAGTGTGGCCAGCAGGACCAGCGATGTCATTCTCCCCCTGTAATGAGCACTGGGGAAGCCTCCCCTCAAGTATTGGGGGCAGTTCTGGGCCTCTCACTTCAGGAAAGAGATGGAGGGGCTGGAGTGGGTCCAGAGGAGCAACAAGAATGGGGAAGGGACTGGAGGGAAAGGCTGATGAGGAGAAGCTGAGGGAGCTGGGGGTGTTTAGCCTGGAGGAGACTCAGGGAGAACCTTCTCCCTCTCTCCAACTCTCTGAAGGGAGGCTGCAGTCAAGGGAGGGTCAGGCTCTTCTCCCAGGCAACCAGCACCAGGAAAAGAGGGCCGGGTCTGAAGCTGCCAGGGGAGGGTTACGTTGGATGCTAGGAAGCCCTTCCGCATGGAAAGTGGGATCAGAGCCTGGACTGGACTGCCCAGGGCAGTGGTGGAGTCCCCATCCCTGGAGGTGTTGGAAGTCCAGCCTGGCTGTAGCACTTAGTGCCCTGGTCTGGCTGATGGGGTGAAGTTAGGTCCTGGGCTGGGCTGGATGAGCTCTGAGGGTTTTGTCAGCCACAATCATTCTGCGGCTCTATGAATTCCATAAATAGCAGACACTATTTAAATGGGATCTAACCAAACAGGAGTAGGACAGTGTGACAACAGGGTGCTTCTTTATTCTTTCTTTTGGAAGAAAAACTCACCACAAATAACAGAGTAGAAACAGCAAAAGGGCGCAGATATTTTTGTGGCTGCTTTCTCTGAACCTGTGAACTCACCTTCTGGCATTTAGGTCCATTATTGTAAACAAGAGCTGCTAAGGCCTGCAGGATCTCAACGTGTGTCCAAGAGCTGCACTGCTTAAGAGCGGAGATGCAGTAGGAGAGAAGGAAATTCAAGCTCTGTTCATCAACCGTCACCTGTTGGAACAGAAAAAGACTCTGGTCAAGAGAACGTGGTGAGGTACTGCTGGAATAGTGTGTATCCACAGACATACTGGTGACAGACTGCGTGATCCGACTGCTAAAACCACACAAAACCACAGAAAACTGGGTAAATCAGTGCAGGTATCTTGCAGTGGTTTTGTGAGGGACCAGCAGAGAAGCGAAGAGGGACAGGATCAAACTTCTCCTACCTGAGATTTGTTAAGCAGGTGATGGATAAGCTGACAAAGTTTGCTGACAAGATGTTCCTCGTCAAATTGAACCAGCTGACAGCCTTGGACAAGCAGAGCACAAACATCCTGGAAAAGAAAGATTAGGGTTATTCTCTAGCAATTACAAAGCTAAGGTGGCAACCACATCACCCGCACAGCCTGCATTAGGATACCACTAACACCAACGCATAATGTAATGAATTGCTAAACCACAGAACATTAGGGATTGGAAGAGACCTCAAAGATCATCCAGTCCAATCACCCTGCCACAGCAGGATCACCTAGATCCAGTCGTACAGGAACAGTACAGGTGGGTTTTAAATGTTTCCAGAGAAGAAGACTCCAAAATCTCCCTGGGCAGCCCCCCCCAGGGCTCTGTCACCCGCAATCCCAGACTGCAAGGGTTGGAAGGGCTCTCTGAAGATCATCTAATGCCACCCGTGTGCCAGAGCTGATACCACAGTAACACAGTTGGGTTTGGGATGTCTCCAGAGCAGGAGACTCCACAACCTCTCTGGGCGGCCTATTCCAAAGCCCTGAGACCCTCACCAGGAAAAAGCTGCTCCTGATGGTTAGGGGGAAACTCCTCCAGCCAGAACAGGGGACACTGGGCACCACCAAGAATCTGGTTTTATCCTCCTGACACCTGCCCTCAGCATCGATCAAATCCTCCCTCAGACCCTGCTTTTCCCCAGCGAAAGCAGAGCCCCTAAGAGGAAGAGAAGGGAAACCCCTTTACAGCAAACTCCGTTGGAGTCTCCAGACCCCGCTGCTCATCAGTGGGATCACCCCACCATCTCCCCCAGCTCCCAGGGCCGAGTGCGCCCCGGCCCTCCACTGCCGCCACAGGCCCTCCCGGCCCGGTCCCGCGGTACCTCCGGGCTGGGCCCGACCGCGGGTGCCGGCCCGCAGCTCTCGGAGATGAGCTGGTCGAACAGCAGGTGCAGCTCCGTGCGAAGGAGGCCGCGATCGGGCCGTTCCGAGCCGGGCTGGGGTCGTTCCGGGCCGCTCCGGGCCCGCAGCGCGTCCAACCGCGCCAGGTACCGGCGGAACGAACCCCCCGGCTCCGGCTCCTCCGGCCGCGTCGCCGCCGCCATCTTCCACCCCCCCCCGGAAGCGCCGCTGCGGCAACGCGGGAACTTCCGGAGGGGCTACGGCGGCCGCGCAGGGACAGGCTGCGCTGGAAGGCGAAACGCGGGGAGCCCCGGGCCGGCTGCGCTGGGGCTGGGACCGCTGCCGCAGTTCCCGAGGGAAAAGCGAGGGGGAGCCGCGGTGGTCGGGGAAAGCAGTGACACCCCCAGCCAGTGACAGCCCCAAACCAGTGACATCCCCAAACCAGTGACAGCCCCAAACCAGTGACATCCCTACAGTCACAGCCCCAAACCAGTGGCACCTCCAAGACATTAACCTCCAAACCAGTGACAGCCCCAAACCAGTGACATTCCTACAGTGACACCCTCAAACCAGTGGCACCTCCAAGACATTAACCTCCAAACCAGCGACAGCCCCAAACCAGCGACACCCCAAAACAGTGACACCCCCACAGCAGTAACACCTAGAGCAGTCACACCCTTAAGCCAGCGACACCCCCAAACCAGTGACAGCCTCAAATAAGTGACACCTAAAACAGTGACCCCCAAACCAGTGACACCCCCAAACCACTGATGCCCTAAACCACTGACAACCCCTAAGCAGTGACCCCTAGTTACACCACAATAGCAGTGGCACCCAGAGCAGTCACATCCCTAAATTAGTGACCCCCCACCCCAAACCAGTAACACTCCAAAACAGTGGCATCCCCTGTCCCACAGCCACTACCCTGCTCTGTATTCACTTGATCCCAGTTTAGGGACAGCCAGGGCGGAGCTGAACACTGGGGATGCAAGGAGCTGGCAAGCGGAATCATACACCTGCTTGCCACCAGGATTCCCTGTCACAGCCAGGCATAGGCAAGGTCTGGTACCTCACTCTAGAGACTCTTGACCTCACTTCACCCTCTTGCCATTTCCTTACCAGGCTGAGCATCCCGAGGAGGAGAAGCACTGCTGCGACACTGGTGCCAGTGCCTTGCCCCGGGCTGCCTCGTCTGGGCTAATTGTGCTGCTCCTTACCTTTATCGCTCCATTTATTCTTTATCCTCTTCTCCCCAGAAGTCCCTGACAGCCCTCCGAGGCAGGGACGGCGAAACAGGGAGCAGAGAGACAGCCTCGAGCCTGTTAATATTGTGAGAGGATGGGTTTTAGAGAGCTCTGCCAGCCCAGCCATCGCTCTGCAGGGAGCAGCTGCCCGCTGTCCTCTAAGTGCTCCAGGAGCCAACAGAGAACAGAGGGGCGTGGGGTAGAGCCTGGTTCTGCTGTAAAAGCTCAGCTGAGGTGCAGGGGTTCAGAGCATCTGGGGATGGGCTCAGGCTGAATCTTTTAGGTTTGAAATCTGCCAGCCAGGAATGTCAGTGCTGTCTTCCCTGCTGCTCTGCTTGGCACCAAATTCCCACCAAACACTCCCCCCCTTTGAGGGGTTTTACTCCTTTGTTTTGTGGTTTATTATTATTAATCCATATTGAAAGCTCTTCCTTCCTTTCCTCTTGTCCTCTGGTTTTAAAACACTCATTCTAACAGCAGCCTCTGCTTTCAGGAAGCCCTAGTAGACCTGAGACTGGAGGCAGACTGGCACCTGCATGGGTTTCGAGAGAATCACAGAATTACAGGGTTGGAAGTGGGCTCCAAAGGGCATCCAGTCCAACCCTCCTACACCAAGCAGGGCCACCACTCACCAGAACAGGTTGCCCAGAGTCCCAGCCAGCTTCACCTTGAATAGCTCCAGGGATTGGGGCTCCACCCCCTCTCTGGGCAGCCTGTTCTAGGGATCTCCCACCCTCAGATTCGACAACTTTGTCCTCCTGTCCAGCCTCACTCTGCCCTTTTCCAGCTTCAAACCATCACCCGTCATCCTGTCATTCCCTGCCCTTGGGAACAGTCTGCTGCAGCCTTCTGACAGCCCCTTTCAGGGACTGGAAGGTCACTAGAAGATCCCCCTGGAGCCTTCCCCTCTTCAGGTTGAACAACCTCAATCTCTCAGCTCATCTCAGCAGTCTGTACGGTCAGGTCATTACCCAGAGAATCAGAGTCATGGACTGGATATAGGGGATCCTGCTGTGGCTGGAGGATGGGACTGGATGATCTTTGGAGGTCCCTTCCAATCCCTAAAGTTCTGTGATTCTGTGGCTGGTCTGGGTTGGAAGGGAGCTCAGAGCCCACCCAGCCCCAACCACCTGCCATGGGCAGCGACAACTCTCACCAGCCCAGGGGTGCCCAGACCCCCATCCAGTCTTCCCTTGGACACTGCCAGGGATGGAGCAGCCACAACTGATCTCTGGCAACAAAACCAGATGAGAGCTGGGTGAAGACCTCACAGATTTAGGACACAACCACTAAAACCAGTACCATTGCACCAAGACACATTTTACCAGCACTTGGGGTAAACTTTCACACTTCCTCACCCCTCCGAACCCTCCACAGCAGAGCAGACATCGCAGCACCCAGCAGTGGCCACGAGGTTCGGAAAGAGCACAAGTCCTCCAGTGTGAGAGGAGCTCTGCTACTATCATGCAAATCCATCTGGTTCTGCAGCTCAGAGCTGACTTCAAAGGACCGAGAAGGCTTTAGAATCCCAGTTCAAAGGGAAAAGTGAGCAGCTGGTTTGGGCCATCTGGTAGGGGACACAAAACGGTCTCTTTCTTCCCAGTCGGGCGATGGAATTTTCATTAATTGTAGGAACATCCTCCGGCATTGACTGAGATCATGTGGTTCAGAAATGAAATCATCAGAGGTCCTGTCTGAGGAAAACAAGGTAGGAACAGCCTGGGGGGGCTCCTTCCTCCCCTTCCCACTGGTTTTAGGTTGGTGCTTTCAAAGCGAATTAGCGGGAGCTGGATTTGAAGGGAGCTCCTTTGAAGGGAAGAATGTGAACGGGATGGTTCCCCAGGCTGCAGAGGAACCTCCTTCTCTATTTCTGCAGTGAGCAGAAAGTGCCCTCCTTGGGCTCGTTTCTCCAGGGTTGATTGCCACCATCCTAGCTGGGACATGGGCTCGGCCCCAGGAGAGCCGGATGAGCCATGGGAGGGATCCTTCAGTACCAGGAAGAGGGGTTGAGGCCAGAAAAGTGCTGACAACAGTCCACCAAACCCTGTCTGGTTGCAGCTTAAACCAAACCCACCTCCCTGCAGCCCCCCCTGCAGCACCCGCCAGCTCCTCCGGCAGCGTGAGCACAGCTCAGCAGAAATCCCCAGCTTAGCTGCTCTGATGTGAAGGCCCCCCAAGGGCTCCTGGAAATTGCTATTCCTGTTGAATATATGGATGAGCTCCTTGAAACGCAGGCGGGTGGTTGGATGGTGCCAGGGTGGTGACAGCTGCCACGGGGAAGCAGAAGCGAACAGCAGCCGCGGTGGAGAGCTCCGAGGGCAGGCAGGTACCCGCTGATGCTGACAAAGTGATGACTTGAGAGCTGCTGCTGGGTCTTCCTGCCTCCTCCTCGCCTCTCACACCTGCCAGCTCTGTCTCTTCGTGCGGAAGGTGAAATAGAGAGAGCTCGTCCGAAACCTGGGGAGAACCCCGCAACCCAGAGGGGAGTTTCGGGGCTTTCAGGAGCTGGCGGTTTCTGTGGGTCCTGCCGTCGGTCCCAGGACAACTCAAATGCACTGACTTTTCGTTTCCTATTGGCAGCGTTTCAAACCGGAGGAGAAACGGCTGAGCTCAAAAAACCACGGCCCCGGTGCCCTGCGGTGCTCAGCTCGCCCGGCTAGTGCCCTGCGGTGCTCAGCCCGCAGCAGCTGCCCCGTGTTCCGTGCGGAGCATCCTGCTGTCGCAAACTGGCCCGGGGGTTGGAGAGCAGGAGAGGGGCTGAGCTGAGGACAGTGGAGCCAGCGAAACTCCTCAGCCCAGATCCGAGGTGGATGAAGGAGTAAGGGGAGTCCCAGAGAGCCCCGCACATCACTCCTGGCAGGGGGATTTAGTCCCTGATCCCCAAAAGCTGGGCAAACCCAGCCCCCTGTACTCAGCACTATCTCCACTGGTGTCAAAGATCCCAGAACCGTTTATGTTGGAAGGACCTTAAAGATCATCTAGATGTCTCCTGCTGCCTTCCCGGCTGTTTTCCCAAGCCGGGGCCAGCTGACAAGACAAACGGGCTGGCTCCGGGCTTGTTTGCCCCCCGACAACAGACACGAATACTTGAAATACTTTCCTAATCTCATTTGCTCACGCAAAGGGCTGCTGGGATGTCAGCGATGTGACTCCAAAGAATTACTAAACCTCCTTCCACTGGCAAACCACCTGGAAACGGGGGCGCAGGACTCCTGAGCTGTTTCTGCTGGAAGGACCGAGGGCTTTATCTAAGGGGACTGTGCGCTGGGACTGCAGCCGAGCGAGCGCAGAGGTCTTGGAAACTCTGCTACCGGCTCCCCCTTGTGCTCCTCTGTCTAGGCTTTATCTCCACGGAGCTCGCAGGGGCTGGGGTGCTGCCACATCTGCATCCCCCAGGAGGTGGTGGGACCCAGGGGTCACCGGCAAAGCCTGGCTGGTGACCCGCAGACACTTCCCCTACAAAAAACAGCACAGATTTGGCCTCTGGAGTTTAAACAATCTGTTCCCATCCATCCTGGTTTCGGGAGAGGTGCCATAAATCAGCAGAGAAGAGGAGTTGCCCAGAGCCAAGAGCGGTGAAGGAGCCGGTGGTCGGTGGGTTGGGTCCTGTTTCGATCCGGTTTGGATACGGATTCATTGGAGGTTCGATCATAAAGAGATACTTCTTCCCAGTGAGGGTGACAGAGCACTGGAAGGGGCTGCCCAGGGTGGTTGTGGAGTCTCCTTCTCTGGAGATGTTTAAAACCCACCTGGATCTAGGGGATCCTGCTCTGGCAGGGGGATTGGACTGGCTGATCTTTGGGATGTCCCTTCCAATCCCTAATGTTCTGTGATTCTGCGATAGCAGCATCGACTATATCGAGGTCGGTTTATTTAACAGTAGTAGTTCATTTACCTCTCTTTGTAAGTAGCTCGTTTGCAAACGAACTACTTTCTAAGTAGTTCATTTAAATCTCTTTGGTTCTCACAGATCTCCGAAGCTCCACTGAGCACCCAAAACCAATGACCTGCTGGGGTGCAGCACCAGCAGCCTCTTACCAGGGCTGCACACCAACCATGAGCTAATCCCAACAAAAATAGGAGTGAAATCATAATTCAGATGCATAATTCATGTGCATAATTCTACCGTCGCCGTACGTTCTCCGAGGACGTCTTCTGGAAAATGCTTTCGCTCCTCTCCCCTCCCAGAAAAGCGCTGCAGATGCAAAACACAGGAGGCAGGGAGAGGTAGTGGCTTCTCCAGGTTCCTAAATCACGGAACATTAGGGATTGGAAGGGACCTCCAAAGATCAAGAACTGCTAAATCTGTCTGGGTTGGGAGCCTCCACCTCTGGTGCCTGGAGCTGCTGGATGGATACGCAGCTCCTCATCATCACTGGGGTTCAATCACTCTTCGTTGTGAACTCTGGCTGCCGACTGAACTGCAAAGAGTTTGCGCTTGCAGACCCTGGAATCATTGAATAATCGCAGTGATGAGGAGATAGTGACACATATTCTGGAGCAAGGATTGGAGTTAAAGCTCCCAGGAGTGACCAGGAAACTTTGCCCTTGTTCACTGCAGACTTTGAGCTGGTTTTTCTACGCTGAGATCCAGTGGATTTAATTGCTTCCTGATTTCATTGAATAGAATCATTCAGGTTGGAAAAGACCCCTGGGATCATCAAGTCCAACCATCAACCCTCTGCTACAAGGTCACCCCTAAAACAGATCCCCCAACACTACAACTAAGTGACTTCTCAACAACATCCAGGGATGGGGACTCAACCCCCACCCTGGGCAGCCCATCCCAGGGCCTGATCACTCTCTCCATGAAGAATTTCTTCCTGATGTCCAGTCTAACCCTCTCCTGTTGGAGCTTGAAGCCCTTCCCTCTGCTTCTGTCGCTAATGACCTGTGAGAAGAGCCCAGCACCAGCACCTCTGCAGTGTCCTTTCAGGTAGCTGTAGAGAGCAATGAGGTCTCCCCTCAGCCTCCTCTTCCTCAAACTAAACA
>JAOXOE010000705.1:3651065-3681148 GCA_028565055.1 Phoeniculus purpureus
TAAATATGTGAAGGGTGGGTGTCAGGAGGATGGAGCCAGGCTCTTCTCACTGTCATCTAGTGATAGGACAAGGGGCAGTGGGTGTGAGCTGGAATATAGGAGGTTCCACATAAATATGAGAAGAAACTTCTTCACAGTGAGGGTGACAGAGCACTGGAATGGGCTGCTAAGGTGGGCTGTGGAGTCCCCTTCTCTGGATATGTTTAAAACCTGCCTGGCTATGTTCCTGTGTGACTTGATCTAGAGGATCTTGCTCTGGTGGGGTTATTAGACTAGATGATCTTTTGAGGTCACTTCCAAGCCCTAATGTTCTGTGATTATAGATCTCTGATTCCTTAGTGTGCCACTCACCAGAAATCCAAGTAAGCAGCACTTTTTTGCCAATGACAACCTCAGTAGCTAAAACCCTGTGGATAACATGGAAATTTAGTACTAGCTGCTGTGGCTCATCACAGTGCCTATGAAACACAAGACTAATGGCCCATATTCCAGAATTTGGCATTTCAAGAGCCCAAGACTTCTCAAAAAGCACAAGATTAAAATCATAGTTACTTAGAGCTAAAATTCAGACATGGCTTTGTACTCACTGTCTTAATCTCTTCTTCATTATTAATGTTGGTTGAGAAGATTTAATTCACTGAAGTGCTGCATTTCTTTAGGGAAAAAGGATCTCAGCTGAGAAGTTTTTGCAATATGAAGTTGATAAAGCACTGAGAAACATATGAGGTCTTTCATCTAAACAGAGGGTTGCTGGAGATATGAGGATACATTCCACAAACAAAACATAGTGCTTATAATGCACAAGGTCAAAGTGATACTTCTTGCCTGTATTTAACACAGAAGAAAATTTAATCACAGAACATTAGGGATTCGAAGGGACCTTGAAAGATCATCTAGTCTAACATGCCCACCAGAGCAGGATCCCCTAGATCAAGTCACACAGGGACATGGCCAGGCAGGTTTTGAATGCTTCCAGAGAAGGAGACTCCACAACTTCCCCGGGCAGCCCATTCCAGTGCTCTGTCATCCCTCACTGTGAAGAAGTTCCTTCTGATATTTATGTGGAACCTCCTCTGTTCCAGCGCACACACACTGCCCCTTGACCTATCATTAGATGATGTTGAGCAGAGCCTGGCTCCATCCTCCTGACACCACCCCTTTCCACATTTATAAACATTGATGAGGTCACCCCTCAGTCTTTTCTTTTTTCCAAGCTGAGGAGACTCAGCTCCGTCAACCTTTCCTCATCAGGGAGATGCTCCAGTCTCCTCATCATCTTTGTGGCTCTATGCTGGACTCTCTCTCAAGCAGCTCTGTGTCATTCTGGAACTGAGGGGCCCAGAACTGGACACAAAAGTTTTAACAACAGCACAAAACCAAATGATTTCCAGGATGCTTTTACCTGGAATATCCTTTAAAGGTTGTACCAGAAGTGGCACCTATGAGTACCATTTGTACCCAGAAAATATATTTGTATGTAGAATTTTCTTTTTAAAAGCCAATTCCTTTGAGGTTGGGATTTTTCTCCTTTATCAGGAAATAGAACAATTATAGTTTTGACCATAAACAGATTTTTTTTGAAAACTGAAGAAGGGAGAAAAAGATCTTTCTACCTGTCCTACTGCTTTAAGAGAGTATCATATTTAAATCTTAGATGTGTTCTAAGAAGCTATTAGAAAACCAAATGTGTAACCTGTCTGTAGAGCTAATAATGATTTCATTAGGACCATTCAGAGCTTTATCTCAGCTTAGGAGCAGCAGTTCAAAATGCCAAAGATAAGCACTGACAGTCAAGATTAACAGACAGAAGGAGAAAAAAGGACCAGTAGTGCCAAATGGAAAAGTTAGTGTCATTCACGTGAGGTACATGACATTCTCACGCAATGGATGGAGAAAACACTGCTCCTTTGTTGTTTCCTATACTGCATACCCCAAGTTTTGGCATTTATTACCATGACTCATAAACACAATTGTACATTAAATTTAAGTCACATTAAGTAACTGGTACCCAAATGCAAGAGTTCTATACACAGGTAAAAACTCATGCCTGTGTTGGATAGAGATGTCTCAGGATAATCTGACTTTCCAAGTCAGTGAAAACTTCAACACATTCACATTGATCACCCGAAAGAAGGGAATGATTCCATCTCAGGAGGCAATCTGATGATTTTACTACTACAATTTGGCAGTTTTTACTATCGTCTCAGTAAAGGCAAAGCTCCATTAGAACAAAGATGCTCTACGAATGATTGTAAACATGGCAAGTCAGGTTCTCCATTCCACACAGGAAGGAATCCCAGCAGCATTACACAGGTTGTCACTTGCTTTTTGTGTCCTCAAATACTTCTTCCACAATGCCCATCATTTTGCTTCCACAGTTTCAGATTAAAAAAATAATTACAACTCTTCCCTAACAAAGGGAACCTATATAGTAGCTCATCTCAACTTCTCCAAATGTTTGGTATTTTGAAGACTGTGATAGAGCCACTCATCTACTGAAAAGCAAAGTTTTATCCTAAGAAACAAGAAATTAAATAAATTAATTAGCTCCACCATCACCAATAGCAAATTGCAAGTAAATTTAAACTGTGTATGAACACAATGTCATTATAACTACAAAGGGAATTAATATAGGGAGCAAAATGAATGTAAAGGGCCAAGCTGTAAGAAGATGATACTGGATCCTGATACCTAAACCTCTGTGATCAGTCATTCACAAATACCGTTTGCTGCACACCTGCTGCTCCTCGTAAGCCATACTTAAATAAAACAGCAAACTGGGATTTACTTCTCTTTCAAGACAATGCTAAAAGCAAGATTTGCTTTGAAAGAAGAATACAAATGATGACAGTAAAGCCCAAAATGCTGAATATACCTTGTACTTCGTCATGGTGCTGAAATGGTTGTTCCTGAAGAACACACAAAGCTCTCCCTCCTGCACAGCTGAAGTCAACTCACATAGTCCATGATACGTCAGCTGGGTAGCTGTGTTGTTTAGAAACTGCTCGGCCACAAAACCTGCAAACAAAAGCAACACACGGTGTTACCTGCATCATGTGTCTTAATATTTAAAACCTAGTTACAAGGGTCGTAGTTCTCCTCCCTACTAAGATGCCCCTGAATTGCCACAAATCTAAGGGAATGCATTCAGAGAGGGGAAAACCAAGCTGAAAGTTGTCAATGCTCAGCTCACAGGTAACCTCCTGTTCAGAAATGCTGTGTCTGCTCCTAATATTGCTGGTTTTCACCTGGTCATCATGTAGTGATATATAATATCATACTCTTTACATATGAAATATAATTAATATTCTAATTACATGAGATGTTACAGAGACAAGTTGAAATTTGAGTGCTGCCCATAATACCTTTTCATAAAAGGAAGTTCTCTGCAGCTTTTAAGAAAGTATATTTAATAGATCAAGAGAGTGAGGCTGAACCTTGGTTTGGAAATTGCATCAGAGAAGGTCAGAAGCCAAGAACAGAATCCCAGAATCTCTTTGGTTGGAAAAGCCCTTTAAGATTATCAGATACAAACTCAGACCCAGCACTGCCAGGTCACTACCAAACCAGGCCACTCAGCACCAGGTTGTTTCAGTCCCTCTAGACACAGGGACTCCTCATTGTCTTGGGCAGTCTGGGCCAACGTTTAACCCTCCCTGGGGAAGAAATTTCTCCTCACATCCAGCTTAACGCTGCTCTGGTTCAGTGTGCAGCCATTTCCTCTACTCCTATCACTCTCTGCCTGCCCAGGGAAAGAAGTTAATCAGACAGAAAGCAGTTCTTCACACTCAGAGATCCCCACACAAAACACACATAACTATGATGGGGTAGGGTATGTACTCAACACACTGGAAGTTACGCACCTTCACTAACCAGTTCACTGTTGTCTGACTGTTTACAAGAAATTATCTTCTCCACCAGCTGATTGTAACTGCAGTTACCAACTGCTTTTACTATGTCAGCAACCTGGAGCAGGAAGGAACAACACAAACCAGAGAGCTGTAAGCCTATGGCAATTATTTTTAAGAAAATAAGGAGAGCTTCAAGAAATAGAAGAGTTATCCCTCTAAAAATACTAGTCCAAAAAATTCTTAGCTGCGATTGTTACACGTTTTGCTGTCTCATGTTGCCCTTTAAATCTTTAAACTAATGGCTAACATCAACAGCTGTCAGAGGAGAGAATAAGGCATGTCTTAAAAAACATCATTATCACTCCAGATAAGCATTCTGAACCATCTTTCCTCCCACCAACATAATTCACAGTAACACACTCCACTTAAATTAGTGAAAAAATAGTTACCTGAGGGTCCACTAACCAGCCATGGTACAGGGGGATATCAAGAAGATCAAACACTATGCATTCTGGGGTGTATTCAAATACTCGGACACCTGTGAACTTCACATTGACATCCAGACCCGTTTGTAGCTTATGTAGGATTGCCATTGCATCACTCATGTTCTGACAGCAGAAAGAAAAAACCCATCACAACAGAGCAACAAAGAGAGCTTTGTACACGTGGTGATAACACCCACATATCTACAAGTACATTCAGAATGTTCCTACACCAATAGGTTTCTATGAAATTGCATAGTTCAACACTTAAGGGAAAGGCTTGTGGTAGTTCTGTAGGAAACCCTTATGTCTGAGCATATAAAAGCCACAGTGGTTGGACTTTAACCAGGTATATCCTTTCCGCCACCCTCCCAGAAGTTGATTTTAGTGATAATCATCAAAGATTTGTGTGGACATGAAAATAGCTAATTTTGTTATTACAAAAATACATTTTGTTAAGAGTCTTAGTTTGAATTCTTACTTTAAGAATCCACATTCAATTATCATTTTAATTTCAGCTATCCCAAGATACTCGATTTGCTTTTCAACACAGAACAAGATGACCTAATAATACATAGAATTAGCTTGAAACTCAGTGTCTATAATAAACTCAACTCACTTTTCTATGACTAACCAGAAAACCAGCAGTGACCACAGAGCTTGAAAAATCTCCTCCAAGATTAAATAAAAATGAACATATTACATTAATTATACATACTGTAATTATACACATATTAACATTATATTAAAATATTAGCATTATATTTAACACTGAGACTTCTGCCTTGTCATAAAAATTGTCCTTTCATCCATCACAACTTAAGAGCAGAGATCATCTTCTTGCTCAGCTGGCATCCTCACAGACAGTCTGTGAGGGCCCTAACAGGAAGCATTTGTAACCAATACTCTGCACCATGCCTTGGAAGAAAGGAGTAACTCTACAATGGTTTTCAGGCTCCTGCTTTTAAATGAGGTGATAAACCTTAGGCAAGAAAAAGTTCCTTCAGATGCAAGAACTGCATTTTTGGAGTAGCTCCTTACCTGCTCGTAATTTAAACGCTGGATTTCAGAAATCTCTTTAGGTTTGGCATCAAGAATATAGTCTCCTAAAAAAAAAAAGAAAAATGAAATTGTTTATTCCACACTCAAAGCTTCTACATTTCTGACTGAAGCTTGCTGATCATAAAGTCCATAATGTTTCTATCAAACCTGTAAGACTGCATTGTTTTGTAATTATAATCATGGAGTGAAACATGAAAACTAAAACAACATTGTATGATCATACCAAGAAATAAAATTCAAATGACTGATGCTGTTACTAAAGCAGCATTTTAGAAACTCTTGGGGTCTGGTCATTATTCAGAAATTTACCTCCTGCAACTTAAAAATACAAGCAAACTGCTCAAACAAACAGATGAATCCATTCCCAGTTCAGTATGTAACTGCATAACAACTGAGAAATGCAGCCATGTACCTGGACTGGTGCCGTGAACATTCTGACATGTTTCCACACAGCACTAATTCTGAAAGCCTTGCCTGCCATCTGGGTCTCTAACACAAAGGTAATTAACACACAGGAGTTCGAGATGTATAATTCTCTTAGTGACTAATATCCACCAACGACCTCCCCCAAATGTTTCAGATTTGATCATTACATTTCATAGCTATTCCCTTGCTCCATTCCTGAAAGAATCGTGTCTACACATAGGAAAATACCATTGCAAGTTTCCCTCATTTATAATCTTTTAAGCTATGACTGTTGAAAGGCTTTTCTTCTTTTAAGCTGTAGAGGAAACATTTGGCAACTACTAATCCTATTGAGTGAATAAAAACCTAAATAAATGGAGAAGTTAATTTTATTCAATGTAATAAGGTAATTCCAGAAATTAATGTAAGAATGCACATGTTTAGTCAGCTATAACTCTGCAGTGCCTTCAGACGGCTTTATTCTATCAATACAACTGGAGGAACATTTAGATATGGGCAGCAAGATTTCTTAAGACTTTGAAAGTCTTAATATTTTGAAATTATTTCATTAACTTTTCTCTTCCATGGAAAGATTCAGCAATACTTTTTTGAAAGGAACAAGCTACATTCGTTATATGAAAAAAGGTTAGAAAAAAACGCTTAAGAAAATGCAAACCTGATCTGTTAAGGGAAACAGTACAGAAAACTTCTAAAAACAACTAAGGAAAAGCATGAGCAAGCGTAAGTAGTTCTCTTAAAGCATGTGTCCAAGTAAAATTGAATAAAATAGTGCAATGAAACAGTCCTCCTATTAGTACTCATTAATAACATATAATTGAAAACCATTCATTGTTATTACTAACCCAAGTATTCCATCAGCTGCTCAGCCGTTATGATTTCCATCATTGGGGGCAGCTTAATCTGTGAAAGCAAAAGTAAATTCTCTTTAAAATGCCAAAACACTACAATTTTCAGAGTATCAAAGTACAGTATTTCTAGAGCGAAGCCTTCTGATCACACCTGCCTTACGATTTCTCAGATTTTTCCCCAATGCTAATGCACAGCAGGGACCAACAACCTTCCCAGGACCTCTAGTGAGCCACAGCTACAAGAAGAGATTTATTTTGCTTTTTTGGAGAAATTACACATACACAGACCTTGTTCTCACTTGTATCTCTCTGTATAGCGATCCCCACTCCCTCCAGAACATCTCACCAGCAGCCCCCCTTGACTTCCACAAGCCTTCATGATGCTAGCAGCGCTAGCTCCACTGCAAGTATCCAGGATTCACAGAATGTTAAGAAAATTTCATCTTACTCTGAAAAGTCTTTGAATCCCTGCTGTCACTGTAACTCTTACTCAAAGCTCTTGCAAACTGGAGACAGTACAGAATCTTGCAGCAGCAGCTATAAGGACATGGAAGCCAAGACCCGTGCACGCACAAGGAAATGGCGCCCCAGCCTCTCAGACCACACTCTCATGTCAAGACTTTGGGGCTTTCTTGGGTGAATTTTACAGTCTCTTCAGCTTTAAATCTCCTTGTCCTATCTCTCTTCAACCTCTTATCACTGACAACTCAGAAAAACTGGGATGTATTTCATTAAGGCATTTTTAAATCAAGTTCCTCAACGCTGGTCACTGTTGTCCTTGATACAGATTCAAAGATACGATGGGAGATTGTTAACTCGTGCTTAGTATTTAATAGGCTCAAACTACTTTGCTGGTTGTGGAGAGGCAGGAGTAAGTACGAAGCGATGAAATGGAAGGACACGATGCATAAAGCAGCATCAGAAACTCACAGTCCAGTATTACACCATTCATGCTGCAATGAAGAGAGTTTCCCTCCTAGTCTGACCACTAAGCTACTTTAATAGCTTTCCAGAGAAAACAGTAGACTGCATCTCACCACCAATTTTAATCATATTAGACAAAACACAAATATCCTAAACACATGGGGTTGTAAGGAGTTTCACCGAATTTGGAAAAAAGAAAGCCCAGTTACCGTGTCCCTGTTATTTAAATGCCCTTATGTAGATCACACGTTGATCCACCAGAGATGCTGGACACAGAAATGGACAGCATTGGCATCTGGGGCACGAAGGGAATGAAAGAATAAATTAGTAGGAAATTAGTGAAGCTAGGAGGCTTAATTAATTCTTTTACAAAAAACCTCAAACCCCCAAATTACTTAAATTATAAAGAAAAATCAGTTGTGCATGCACTGGCACAAGAATGACTGAAAACATCTTTCACACAATTGACAGCTTTTTGTAACTCGGAAAATTGCTTAACTCCTTCATGTTTCAGTAGCCCTTGTTTCCCAGGAGTACGAAACGGACAGACGCGAGACGATCAATATGATGAAGCGAAAGCCGTTTATGAAGCGTCAGTTTAGCTCTTTTACACACGGCCGGGCGGTCCATGCAATACACATGCATTGCTGATTGGTACAACACATCTGTCCACACACCTTAAAAGCTACTGCTGTTGGTTAATTACGTCTGTCCACGCGCTGTCCGTGTGTGTAATAGTTTTCATTCCGCAACCTGTTGTTTTCCTTCTATGTGCCAGCTCTCTCACAAACCTGCACATCACTGACCGTGAGAAACTCTCTGAGCAGGCCTCAAAGCACCTTAGCCCAGACTCCGGCTAAGTTCACACAGCTGGGATTGCTCATATGTCCATTCTCTATGAGATGTGCCCCTACACTTGTTGATTCTGTTGGTAATATTCATCCTAAGTAATCACCAAAAACATACTACACTGTGCCATGTAAAAAAGCAGCAGTACAGGCTAAAAAAGGTGGACAGTTAGGGACTGTCATGTTCTCCCTGTTATCTTTGAGTCAGCTCTGCTCATAGCTACTTACAACTGTGCTGGAACCCACTTTAAAAGTGTAATCAAGATCCTACAAAACACGGCAGCCCTAAAATTATGCTGTAAGGCAATCTATTAAGCTGTCTTAGAATTTAATTAAGAAGATAATGTTGACATCGTAGCTGGTTAAGATATCCAATGGTAACAGATTCTACAGATAAGAGTAATTTGCTCTGGTTCCACAGAGTGCATAGCAGTGGTGTTCAGAGCTTCATAAGCTATGGAAAATGTAAAGCAGAAACTTGAGAGAGCAAAATCATACAGAACCACAGTCATTCTCCACATAAATCAAGAGAAGAAAACAATGTAAGCAATAGCAGTGAAAGCCGTGGCTGTCACACAGAATCACAGAATTGTTGAAGCTGGAAAAAACCTCTAACATCATCCAGCCCATGAACTAAGAGGCTGCAAACTTAAATTTTTTGCCATTCTATAGCCCCTTGCTTTTTGGTTTCACTGTGGTCTTTTATGTCTTTCAGTTGCTGAACACAGAGTGACTTTATGTTTTGGCTGCCAAGAATTATCTTTCCATCACCTTTGGCATGAGCATTCAAAGCAATTAAATGAGTAACTACATAAATACTTAGTGTATTTTTAATTGATATTATCCTCTGATCAGTTCAAGGGGAGCACTACTCTATCTCCTAAAATAATCCGGCCAGATTTAATTATCTTCCTCTCATATTGCATATGCTGTGTTCCCTGTCAACAACTCATCTTCTCCAAATATATCACAGAATCACCAACTTACCGAGAGTGGAAAAGCCCTCTGAGCTCATCCAGCCCAGGACCTAACACTACCACATCAGCCAGACCAAGGAACTAAAGGCCACAGGCGGTCTGTCCCTCAACACCTCCAGGGAAGAGGACAACACCACTGTCCTAGGCAGTCCATTCCGGCTCTGATTATCCTTTCCATGAGGAAGGGCTTCTTAACGTCCAACCTAACCCTCCCCTGGCAGCTTCAGGCTCTGACCTCTTGTCCTGGTGCTAGTTGCCTGGGAGAAGAGCCTGACCCCCACCTGACTACAACCTCTCCCTCTGAGTTGATGTCCCTTCCAATCCCTGATGTTCTGCGATTCTGTGAGTCTCCTCCAGGCTAAACACCCCCAGCTCCCTCTCAGCCTCTCCTCATCAGTCCCTTTCCCAGCCTCATTGTTCCTCTTGATCTGCTCCAGCCCCTCAATCTCTTTCTTGAGGTGAGAGGTTCAGTAACTGCTCCCCAGTACTCGAAGAGAGGCCTCATCAGTGTCCAGTACAGGGGGAGAATTACATTCCTAGTGCTGCTGATCACATTACCGCTGATATAAGCCAGGATGCCACTGGCCTTTCGTGCCAAATCTATTGCTTTGAAGGACAAGTTTTCTTAAGAGGTTCCAATGCTCAGTGTGAAGAACAGCTCAGTTGCTAGATTTTACGTTACTTTCACATTTTAGGGAAGATGTGTTTCCTCGACTTCTACCCATTTCCTGCACCCCTCTGCAGCAGCTTCCTGGCCTCTTTGCTCTGGTCTGTCCCTCCTAACTCCAGCTTCTACTCATTTCCCACATTGAGGAGCAGAAAATTAAATCCTTCTCAACATAAGGAGGGAGAGTGAGCCACTTCTGTAATTAAAAGGCTGGTGATACTAATTTTCATATAAAACTCTTTGTCTAGTGCAAATTCTGCAGTTTCTGCACATCAGGCTACAAACTGGAAAAGTACACAGTACTGACTTTAAATATTTTCCACTGCAGTTGCCCACTCTTCTGAAGGGCTTAAAAACAGTAATAATTAAGTGATACAGTCCTGCACAGAAGCTATCACTTCTGAAAGTACCATGCAAATTTCTAATGGCTATTTATAGTCTCAGAAGATGTTTATCTAAAATAGGTAGTATTTATCTCAACATGTTTATCTAAAAAAAATCCAACTCCCCTGAAATCAGTGTTCCAGAGTCACAGAATCTCTTTGGTTGGAAGAGACTTTAAGATCATGAAGTCCCGCCTTGGACTCAGCACTGCCAGGTCACTACCAAACAGGTCTACACCAGGTCATTCCAGTCCCTCCAGAAACAGGGACTCCCCCACTGCCCTGGGCAGCCTAGGCTAAGGGTTGATAACCCTATCAGAGAAGAAATTCTTGCTTGCACCTAGCCTAACCCTCCCCTGGGGCTGCCTGCAGCCATTTCCTCTGCTCCAATCACCTGGCACCAGGGAGAACATACTGAGCTCCAACCCACTGGATTTCAGAGAGTTGTGAATATTGAGAAGGTCTCCCGTAACTCTTTTTTTCTCCAGTTAAACCCCTCCCAGTTCTCTCAGCTGCTTCTCAGAGCGCTTGTGCTCCAGCCCCTTCACAATCTGTGTTGCCCTTGTCTGGACCCACTCCAGCACCTCCTCATCCTTCATGTAGCAAGGGGCTCAGACCTAAACAAGATAGCTGAGGTGTGCCCTCACCAGTGCCCAGTACATACAGTTACCTAAACCTGTTTATCTGAAATATGCAGCTCCCCTGAATTCAGTGTTCCAGAAATGCTCCAGGCTTCCTTCAGTCCGCCAGAGCAGGTTTCCTGTTCCGGAAAACACACAGCTACAGGCCTGCTGATCTGTGAGCTCAGCTCATGGCACAGCCGCAGGCAGGAAGGCTGCCAAGGCCTCTGCTGAGCGGGCAGCAGAAGCTCACCAGCAACTCACCTTCAGAGGCTGAGCAAGTTCATCTGAGCAATATGTGCAAATTCTGGCCAGAAGGAGGTTTAGCTCCATAACAAGGAAAAGCAGATCACACGTGAAGAGACAAAGCCAGACCTTGGACCAGGCACTACCACTGCAGAGTCTACAAATCCTAATGGATACTGGGTGCACTGTACTCAGCTCCTCTAAAAAACAGGCCACTTTCAGGAGAACCTAACATTTCCAACTAGAAATTGTTCACTTCTCTGCCACCTCAGTTTGGATACACCTCAAGGTCTATAACATTGATGTACAGAACTGTGACCATCACCTGAGTAGGAAATTCACACCATTACTGAAATCCTAGAAGAACTAGGCATGTGGGGAGCACAGCTCCCCAAACCTTCCACTTGCTTAGAGAACTGTGATAGAAAAAGCTCTGACACTGTCAAATATGCTACTGTGATTATTCTCCCGCATAAAAGACTGTAAGGACAAGACATTCCATATTGGAATATTCCACATTCTAGTATTAATATCACCTGCATTTGTATTACACTGTTTTTCATTAGGCTTATGCTCCTTGGAAAAGCAATCCAAGTGTAACCACATAGTAAGACACAGGTCAGTATGAAAAACTACTTGGTCTTGGATTTATAAAAGTGGGAGTTAAGCTTATATAGGCAACCTGGAAAAACACCTCAAAAGTAAAGTGATTTAATAATCATAACATTAAAAAATACAGATTCTACAACCTGCCACCCCAAACTCATATGTGCAGGCTCCTTCAGAAGTGGTGAAAAAAAGAGGCAGCAGTTGTATCGTAAGTCCTGTTCCAGCGCTGCTATTTCAGAATTTCCACAACCCCAAGCATTGCTAAAGCAGCATCTCACAGATAAAGAGGCAGCATTCAGTACAACTCAATCATTTTCAGTCAGTCTTTATACCGGTATGCCTAAAGATCCTGGCCTGTATCAGGAATAGTGCAACCAGCAGTAGGAGATGATGGTGCCCCTGTACTCTGCACTCATGAAACCACACCTTGAGTACTGTATTCAGTTTTGGGCACCACAGTATAAGAAGGCATTGAGGTGCTGGAGCAGGGTCAAAGAAGGGCAATGAGGCTGGGGAAAGGTCTGGAAAACAGGCCCTAGAGAGAGTGGCTGAGGGAACTGGAGTTGTTTAGTCTAGAGGAGAGGAGGCTGCTTGCTCTCTACAGCTAACTCAAAGGAGGTTGTAGTGAGGCTGGTGCTGGTCTCCTCTCCCAAATTACTAATGATAGTACAAGGGGAAATGGCCTCAAGTTGTGTCAGGGGAGATTCAGATTGGATCTTAGGAAGAAGTTCTTTCCTGAGTGGTTGGACACTGGAACAGGCTGCCCAGGATGGTGGTGGAGTCCCCATCCCTGGAGGTGTTTAAAAACCAAGTAGCTAAAGCACTTGAGGCAATGGTCTAGGTGTTAGGGAGATGTTGGGATGAGGGCTGGACTTGATGATCCTGGAGGTCCTTTCCAGCCATAAGTGTTCTATGATTCTATGATCTTGACTTTATTATCAATAACACCTCCACAATGCACAACAAAAACTGAGTAAAGATTGGGAACAGTGAAGAATCTTGCTTCATTATCAAGCGATAAGCAGGAGGAAGAACTATTCTGAGCACATGTACCTAAGATACAGCACAGCTTCAGTCTTCTTGTCAAGGCAATCCTTTAACAAACTCCTTACAGTCTCTCTTTACTCAGTGGGGGCTGTCTCAAAGAAGTTTTTGAGACAAAAGTAAGTAATTTTTTATTTTGAATGAGAGCAACAAACAGGAAATCAAAGAAGTGTTGGTTTGTTTAAAACAACACAGTTGTGTCAGAGTACAAGAAGAGGAGCTGAAAGAGCTGAAAAGGTGAGTTCCCCTTAATATAGTCGAATGTTAATGATTGTTTAGGCATAAACATCACAGCCTACACAGCCTCCCAAGGCTTCCCACTGTTACTAAGCGGTAAATGTCTTGGTTCTAAGCAAATTTATTTGGTGCCACTTGTCACAAGTGATTAAGCAAATTCAGTTTTGACTGCTGAATAGCTGGTGCTGGATTCCAAGGTTGTCACTCCTATATTGGAATAATGGAAGGAAGGAACTGGCCATGAGAAGGGCAAGTGTTGGAGAAAACTTGAAAATCAGTATTGGGACTACTGTTTCTCACTTTTGAGCGCTTGCATGCATTTTCTGAAGTTACTGGACACTGTATCTACCTATGGGATGACCAAAGCTCTCAAGCTTGTCAGGAGAGAGTTCTGAGAAGGAAAACTGGTGGCAGATACAGGAAATAGAGGCAAAATCTTGTTTACCTTCTTATTCACTGTTGTGATTTTATTTCCCCATACTCTTTTTCACTCTTTGTTTTCCCCTGCCACACAGCTTCTTCTTGCCTAATGACAGCATGTGCACTCTGCTTTTGCATGTTTTCATCTCTTGGTCTGCTTCCTTGTTCCCAAATTATAGTTAATGTTCAGCTTGGTTCAGGAGAAGTGAGAAAAACAGGGATGTCCATCCTCAGCCTTGGCAAGTAGTAAAGGGCAGAGAGCTGTTGCTAAACCTGCCTCTTTAAATACTGCCAATGTGATTTTTGACTATGAAATGGGGAATCAAAAGGCTAATTTGGAGACGCACTAATTAGGAAAACCCATTATAAGCAGGGGCAAATATACAACTAAGAAGAAAACCCTCAAGCATACAAATAGTTCAGGAAATGGCACTTTCGCCAATTTTAGCTGCCTGTCTGCAACTCATGCAAATTCTGCAGAGGTTTTGTGTCGAATTACAGGAAACCATTTCTGTGATTGCAGCAATAAGAAATGACAGGACAGCCTATCAAGACGCAATTGTATTTTAATCTATTTATAAAATTAGGTATCACCTTAACCCTCACTCAATATTTGATCAAAGCCAAATGACAGTTACAATTCTGGATAGAGGCCAGCAAATGAAAGCAATCATATTTCAGGAAGCAGAGAAAGAACGCCAAGCAACAAAACCTCCAGAACTCTGAGCGTAAACAACAGCACTGGCCCACTTACATGGAATCAGAGGCTGCTTCTTTTAAAACACAAGTGCACTGAATTATAAAGACTTACGTTCTCCAAGGCACTCCACTCACCCCTAGACTGTTAAGAGGGAGCACAGAAAAGCAAGCGTTAAAGACTGAAGTCTAAAAGAAGCTTCACACTTTCCTGAGGATGTCAGAACCTACATAAGGCAGGACCTTAAAGTCACACACACAACTTCCCTGTACCCCTTTCTAACAGCTAAATATCTACATCACTATACCCACAGCCTCCCTTCCCGACAGATGAGCTACTCCACTCAGGAAAACACACAGAAACTATAACTCAAACAAAACCGTCCAGCAGAGCGCTGCTTCCTTTAACAATCTTCTTCGTATAATTTTATTTTCACGCTGATCTCCTACATCACTTGTTACACCTGTGAAGGATGTTCTCCTCCTCCAATAACGTTTCTTCTTGCAGATCCTACAACATAAAAACTATTCCCACAAAGCCTCCCTATCCTACAATTCCATTCTATCAACTCACTAAGCATTTCTTGAGCAGTTCCCCCTCCTCCTCATTTTGCAGCATACATAACAGCATAGCTTTTCCACAACAGGTATTCCTTTTTCATATAAATGCCTATACTACTACTATGCCTTGCATTTTAATGGTTTTAAAGCTAAAAGAAGTATTTTAGAACTACAGGAAGCCCATTGGATCCAGGATGGCTGCTGGAACACAAGAACTTCCAGGTCTCAAAGCTGTACTTCATCATGACCCGAATTACTCTTTAGTTTAAACAATTCTGTATGCACATATCCCTGTTGTTCTGGCAGTTATTTGGACAATGCAGTGTTTTGACAATTCCACACACATTTTATTATACAAAATGATGTATTTTCCCCAAATACTGATCATATTTTCAGTGTTTACTTGCTAGAAACTTGCACCAGGAATGACTATGGTAAAGCATCATCTATGCCTGGATTTCTGTTTTAAGGTCAGAATAAGGGAAGTCTCTGTGTGACAGCAGCATGTTGGCACAGACGGTGAGCCATTTCTTATCCTCCAAGTTCTGACCAGCACCAACTTGGGAACCCTACATCTAGTTCTTGAGTCCCAGCATATGGACATGAAACTGTTGCAACGAGTCCAGAGGAGGCCATAAGGCTGGAGCACCTCTGCTGTGGGGCAGGCTGAGGGAGTTGGGACTGTTCAATGTGGAGAAGGACCCATGAGCACCTTATAGCAGCTTCCAGGACACGAAGGGGCTACAGGAAAGCTGAAAAAGAAGTTTCTACAAGGGACTCTAGTGACAGGACAAGGAGGAAACTGAAAGAGAGGAGACTGAAGAGTGGATCTTGAGAAGCACTTCCTTCTTGTGAGGATGCTGAGGCAATGAATAGGTTTGCCCAGGGAGGCTGTGGCTGCTCCACCCCTGCAAGTGTTCAAGGCCAGGCATGAATGGGGCTCTGGGCAACCTGTTTTGGTGCGAGGTGTCGCTGCCCATGGCAGGGGGTTAGCACGGGGTGATCTCTAAGGTCCCTTCCAACCTAAACCATTCTATGAACTTCCAGCGGAGCACCAAGGCGCGTTTGACCGCTTCCAGCCCTCTCGAAGCGTCTTATTAAGCCACCGGTGCCACCCCCCGGTCCCCGCCCAGCCGGTACCTTCCAGGCCAGCAGCAGCACGTTCATGATGGCCAGCAGCGGGCAGGGGCCGTTCTCATTCTGGGTGATGACGGGCGTGTTCTCCTCCTTCCAGCGCACCCACTTGATGTGATAGAGCGACTGACCGGGGAAACGCTCCTTGGACGCAGACAGTGCCTGGGGCCCTGCCACCGGCCTCTCCCCTTCTTGCTGCGGGGCCGAGACCCGCTTCGCCGCGGGCCCCGCCGCTGCCTCCTCGGCGTCGCTGTTGAGCTCGGAGCTGCTAGGGCAACCCGAGTGCAGATTGGAGAAGGAGTCCAGCGAGTCCAGGCTGCGGGACTCCTCCCCGGGCGGGCTCCCGGAACCGCTCCCCACCGCCGCTGGGCTGGCATCGGCCGCCCGGGAAGGACAAGGAGCCGCGGCCGGCGGAGGGGAAGAAGGGGAAGGGCTGCGCCGCCCACCGCCCTCCTCAGCCGCCGCCGCCGAGGGCCCGTCCCTGCCGTCACCACCGCCGCCGCCCTCTTCGGCCGCCGTCGCCTCCCGCGGGAGGACCGGGCTGGCAGCGCCCCCGCCGCCCCTCTGCGGCGAGCCCGGAGGCGGCGGGGGCTGCGCCAGGCTCTCCATGCCCGGCCCGCCCGGCTCCGTCGCTCCCTATTGGCACCGCAGCGGCCGATCCTTCGCCAACAGCGCCTGAGACGCCATAACAGCCGCGACGGCCCCGCCCCACCAGGGACGTGGGGGCGGGACGGGGGAAGCAGCCGCGGGTCACAGCGGGGCCCGGGGCGGGGGTGGTGACGGCGGGCCGGAGGGAGGGAGCCGTGGCGGGGAGGAAACAGGGGGGTCGGGCGCCTGCGGGAGGGGCGCGGCCAGAGACTCGAAGAGAGAACCACAGCCTTCCACACGGACAGGGCGGTGGGCAGGGCCCTGCGGCCGTGTAGGAGCGGCGGTGCCGAGGGCTCCCGGTTACCGAGAGAATCAGCACAACTTAGAGGTGTTTGATGCATTTTATTGCGGTTATTAGATGTCTGTAGCGTTGAGTGCGATAGGTGTTTTGAGAATTGAGCGAACTAGGAGTGGAGGGAGGTTAACTGGAGAAAAGGGGAGTCAGAGGAGACCGTCTCGCTATCCACAACTCCCTGAAATCCAGGACATTGGAGCGAGAAGGGGCTCAGCCTCTTCTCCCTGGTGCCAAGCGATAGGAGCAGATGAAATGGCTTGCAGGCTGCCCCAGGGGACGGTTAGGCTCGGTGAAGAATTTCTTCCCTGAAAGGGTTATCAACTCTTGGCTCAGGCTGCCCAGGGCAGTGGGTGAGTCCCTGTGTCTGGAGGGACTGGAACGACCTGTTACAGAGGGACCCGGTTTGGTGGTGGCCTGGCAGTGCTGAGTCCAAGGCTGGACTTGATGGTCTTTATCTCTGTATAGAGACCTTCAGCTTTTATTAATGCTTTTAAAGTAGTGTTTTGGGAATAATTCTTTTTCTCAGCAGTTTTGAGAGCTCTTCATGAGGAGTTGACTTCAGCACCCTCACCTGAGGTACATTTGTGCTTTTGTGTAAATGTTTGCACGATGGCTGTTCTGTGACTGTTAATAGGGAAAGATTTTTATTTATTGTTCTGAAAGGGCAATGGAGAAGCAGAAATGGAAGGGGGTTTTTTGATGTACCTTGAAAAATCCAAGCTTTGATAAAGCAAAAGGATTCAGCAGGAGAGCTAGAGCACCATAAAAAAGGTGACAAGGTCTTGTGAAACAGGATGATGACGTTGTAAAAGAGGAACCTCAGCATGCGGAAGCCTTCTCTTATCAACAAGTTTGCAAAAAACCTACCAATTCATGTTATCTGTGCTCAAATACTGGAAATTTTTCCTTTATATTTGAACTGTGAAAGTTGTTCAAGGCACTTCTTTGATTCAGAAGTCTCTGGTGGAGATCACCATGATGCTTCACAATGCCTAACACATCAAGAGAAGGCGGTGGCTCAAAATAAAACAAACTATTTCCTCCAAGGGAAAACATTGTATCTCATGATATGATAAAGGAATCTAGTCGATGTATTCTTGCTGTTGTAAGATGTTATAGTAAGTACCCCAAGGTTGCTTAAACAGATGTTCTGGGTGGACCCTGCTCACAGAATCCTAGAATCTCTTTGGCTGGAAGAGACCTCTAACCTCATCAGGTCCAGCCTTGGACCCAGCACAGGCAGGTCACCACCAAACAAGATCCCTCAGCACCAAGTAGTTTCACTCTCCCCAGACACTGTGGCTCCCCCACTGCCCTGGGCAGCCTGGGCCGAGAGTTGGTAACCCTTTGTGGGAAGAAATTCTTGCTCACGTTCAGCCTGAACTCCCCTGGTTTCCACAGCCTCTCTTCAGAGCAATTGTGCACTAAACTCTGCCCCCGAGCCCCTGCATGGACCCGCTCCACAAGCCCTGCTAAGGTTTATGCCCCCGTTCGTTCTTCCCCGCTGAAGACGCAGACCACAGCCACCCCCTCCCCAGATACCAGAGCGCCCCGCTGAGCCCTTACAGGGCAGCCCGCGGGCAGCAGCAGGCGGGGCCCGAGGCCGGGCATCAGGGGGGCGGGGCCGCTCCATCCGCCCCCGCGACGCCACCGGCGAGGCGGGGCCGCCTGTGCCGAGGAGGCGGCGGAGCGGAGCGGCAAGGGGGGCGCAGGGAGAGCTGAGCTGGGCCGGAGGCGCCGTGCTGATCGCAGCCGGCCCGAGGGCGGGTGAACGGCCCTGCCGAGCGTCGGCGGGGGACAAAGCAGAGGCAGTCGCGGCGGAGCTCGCCCATCCCCATCCCGGCGCCGACTCGGGCGGATGTGCCGTGGATAGGAGGCGGCGGCGGCGGGGCCTGGGCCCGGCGAAGATGGATCTGGCGGGGACGCTGATCCTGCTCTGCTCCTGCGCGGCGGGTGCTGGAGGTGGGTGAGAGCGGCCCTGCCTCGGCGTGCTGCCCCCTCCCTGTCCCCCCCACCATTCTCCGGCCAGGGTGGGGGCGGTGGACCCCCTCCCCCACAGGCCGCGCTGGGCCGCCCTCCCCGGGCTCCGCTGCCTGGGCCCTCACCCCGCTCCCGGGACCTTCCCCTGCCAGGCACCGCGGCAGCTCGTCCTCCCTCTTTCTCTCTCCGCTTTCTTCTGTCCGTTTCCCCATCGCGCTTGGCTGACGCTCGGCTGATCCTCCCCCCGCCCGGCTCTCCATTCCGCCTCAGCCCCATGGGACTTTCTTCTCGCTCGTGGTAGCCGCTGCCCGGTTTCTTTAGGACGGCTCCGTTGTGCGAGGAAAGGGGATCCCGGGGAACTGCGGCCACTTCCTGGTCCCCTACCCCGTCTGGTCCGAAAGTTCAGCTGAAGGAAATCACGAACGAGCCGGGTTTTTCCCGAGGTGTGGCCGTGGCTTCTCCCCTTTGCCAGGCCAGGGAAAAACGTTCCCTCTCTGCTTATGTGGTACCCGTAACTTTGTGGTGGTTCCCTTTATCAGTTGTTCTTCAGGCTTTGATAACTGTTAGGGTAGTTTCGTGGCTGCGCCTGGCCATGTTTAATTGTTCCAGTTGTGGTAGGGGAATGGTTTCGGTTTTTTTTTTTTTACATGATTAGGCTTGAAAAAAGGTGGACTTGGGAGGGTGTTTCGGAGAAGGATGGGTGGAGCAGCTGATAAAGGACTTACTGCCTCTTGTTTCGTTTGGCCCCTCGTCTGTTTATCTTTGCTCTGCTTCTGTGTGCTTCTCTAAGGAGGGTTAATAACAGATAATTTAAGCCTACATCCTGGTCTTTTAAAATATTTCTCAAGAGGTAATGTTGAAGTGTGTGAAAACTTCAGTAGGTTGTCGTTGGGACTAAGCTGTGAGATAAAAATCAAGCTGGTCCCAAGCCACGCCGTTATTTACACGGCTAGGAGTGGTAGGCACAAAAGACTGAGGCTGCTGACTTTGACCTCTCTGATTCTTGTAAGTGATCAAGATATTTCAGGCTTAATTATTGGTGCACTCTTCAAGGCTGCTTTGTTTTCCAACTAAATGGTGCTGGTGAGGAATTACTTCAAAGTGATTCATTAGCCAGTGGTGAGAATTGTTTCCACCCTTCAATTCTAGGCAGGCAAATATGCCTTAAATCTTGAAATCTCTGTAAGCATGTGAAGGGCAGCCCCGGCCCTCTGGATATACAGAAGCAAGTTCATGAGGTGTGTTTTGTTTTAAAAAGTCATGTCATTTTTCCTCTTTGAGTGAAGGATGAGCACCTTCAGTATTTTTTGGCGCTAGGCAGCACTCCTTGCTGGCAGGTAATGGAAGCGCATGTCTTGGTGTTTAACAGTGAAGGTAAATCCTTAAAGAAAGCTTCATTATGCTGGATGGAGCTCTAAAAAGAGTGGTCTGTACTTGTCTCTAAAATATTCTATCAATTTTTTAACGGTAAAGAGTCATTATGAAAGATTTCTCCTAAATCTTGTGTTGAATTAAAATTACTTTTCAATTTTAAAGTCCTCTATTTTAACTGGATTTCTAGAGGTTCTTAAATACTACTGCAAATGGTTTTACATACAGAAAAATAATGTGTTTCAATTGTATGCTGTTCTTCTAGGCAGTCCTTCATGTCTGTGGGCAAATGGGCAAGTTGATGATTCTTAAGGCTGATCTTGTGACAGCAGGGCAAACTAGAAACAACTGAAAAACAAAACTCAGCTGCTTACCCATGTTTTATTTGTGTTTTGTGCTCATTAGCTTCATGCAAATCTTGAAGCAGAGAAGTCTCTAAAGATTCTACTTTTGGCATCCAATAGGTATTAGATAATAATAATTTTAACATCTATTGTGCTTGATCAGTGTTTTCATCATGCTACCACTGAATAAACAGGAACCAGCAGCCACTGCAGTTTATGTTTTAAAATTACTTTATAGAGGCTATGTACTAGAAGGTAAGATAAATGTGCCTTGAATTTTTAAAAATACTGGTTTGAAAATATAAAGTGAATCTTTGCATTTTTCCCAAGAGCCTTGGAACTGCTTGGCTTAAGGGATTTATTCACTGGATAGTGCTGTTAATAATTGCAAAGTGTAGAGAGTGCTTTTTAGTTTGAGCAGTAGTATTTGCTGCTTTTTGTGGTGAGCTTTGTTGTGTGCAATGAAGATCACGCAGATGTGTAAAACTCAAAGGTGATTTTTATGGAAAGGAGAATAGAATATATAGAAACGAGCTAATAAGACCCTCCAGAAAGCTTGATTTTAGCAAAAGCAATCACACTGGACATTGAAAGTCTATGCTAAGTTATTTGTTTTGACTGGTAGAACACATTCTACCATGTTTCGAAGTTGGATCTTGGTGTCACCTGCTGCTGGATATTGAACTGCCTATTGCCCAGTGTGAAACTGGTGGGTTTTTTTTCCTCTGGACACATGGGGGAGTTGTGGGAAGGCATTTCTGAGCCGTTGGTATCTGAGTGATTTAGGTTGCATCCTTACAGTAAATCGAGAAGAGTACTAGTTTTCATTGAAGTCAATTTATCTGGACTGTAAAATAGAAAGGTTCTAAATTCTATGTGGCTGGATGAGACAGTGACCGGTAAAGCAGCTCTCAGGTGTTTGCTTCAGAAGTGTTTTAGTAATTTTATTTAAAAGCAAATGAAATCAGGTATTTAACTTTGAAATATCATTACCTAAAAGCCCAAGACTCTGGTTTATTTTTACTTGTAAAAGGATCTAAAGGTTTGGTTATGCAGCATGGCAGAGGCACCGTCAGGAGTTTCCCCTTCCCAATCCTGCCTTGGCCATGCATGTATCTGTAGTCAGACCAGTCTATACTGTACATCAGGTTGATAGGATGGGTGGTCTCAGGCTAATCTTGTTTGCTTTATATAAGAGTTCTTGGGCCACAGGAGGTATTTCTGCTTCACTTTGTGTTGTTGTGTTGGAAGTGCTTGGAGAATAATCAGACAGGGACAACATCCTGCATCCTCAAAACTACTCATACTGTTTCCTGAAACCTTGGATTCATCCTCTGTTTTATTTGGATCAGAATTCGTGTAGACTTGCTTAAATCACGTGTTTGAAATGTTTAAGACACTGTGAAGAGGCTTCTGGAAAGCTGGATGAGAATGGCCTTGTGTTTTGAGACTCAAATTGGAATGAACTTTTGTTATTGGAATGCATTTCTGGTCAATGATGAAGAGTCAATGCTTGCAGAAGCCTTAGAGTACCTTGAAGAAATCTGAATGTGATTTATGTGCGATAAGTCATTACTTGAATTTTGAAAAAGATATCAGCTATGCGCACAAGATGATGCTGCCTTAAGTGCAAGCAATGCATTTGGAAATATTAATTTACTGAGTAATCTCCTGTGTTGCTCATCAAGCTCATTTGCAATCAGACATTCTAATTCCTTGAAAAGAAATATAGGCATTGAGACTTCTGTGGCATTCATTTAAAGAAAACTGTAACAATAAATACAGAGAAAGGTAAATTTTTACTTCTGCCTACAAACTTGTGTTTCTAGAAGAGTGTGAAAATGTAGCACTGCTGAGGCAAAGTGTTTGAAGATGCGTGTCTCATTGGGTTTCCCCAGTATAGATATCTGAAGAAAAATGCTACCTGAAATCTCAGAGTTCTTACATTTAGGTCTGTCTGTTTATGAGAGATCCTGCCTTTTCTTGCAGGACTAAGAATTCTGGAGAAAATTGGAGATTTGATCTTTCAAATGCTGCACTGTGATATTTCTTCAGGGAGAAATAAGTCAGGTTCTTGAAAAATCAAGCATAAACTGAAGAATTTGTTCCTTTTTGTAAGGAGATTGAGTCCCTTCTCAATCTACCAAATCCATATTGTTCCAGTTTAGAGATCAGAATGTCGTGCGGAACAGTGTTGAATGCTTTGCTGTTGCTCTGCCTTTGTCCACTGAGGCTGTGACACCATCGTAAAACGTCACCAGATTGGTCAGGCAGGACTTGCCCTTGGTGAAGCAGTGTTGGCTGTCACCAATCACCCCTTTATTATTTGCTTACCTTAGCAGAGCCTTCAAGAAGATCTGCTCCATGATCTTGCCAGGCACAGAGATGAGACTGACTAGCCTGTAGTTCCCTGAGTCGTGTTTTTTTTCCATATTTGAAAATGGGATTATGTTTTCTCTTTTCCAGTCAGTGGGAACTTCAGCAGACTGTCGTGACTTTTTGAATATGATGGACAGTGGGTTTGCAGCTTCATCTGCCAGCTCTTTCAGGAGCCATGGGTGAATCTCATCTGGTCCTATGGACTTGTTCACTTTCACATTCTTTAGCTGGTCTCAGACCTGCTCTTCGTCTACAGTCAGAGGATCTTCCCTTTCCCATTCTCTGCCTTTTGACCTCTGTAACATGGAAGATGTGACCAGAGTCCTTGCTGGTGAAGACTGAGGCAAAGCAGTTATTTGGTACCTTGGCCTTTTTTGCATCTTGGGTGACCAGCTCTCCTGTTTCCTTCTGGAGTGGGCCTACATTTTGCATAGTCTTCCTCTTACCATCGATGTACCTATAGACATTTTTTCTGTTGTCCTTAACCTTAACTTGCTGGATGCAAGTCTCTCCATGCTGTTGCTTTCCTAACCTGATCCCTTGCTTCTTTGACTACTACTTTGGGCTTCTCACAGGTCATCTGTCCTTGCTTCCACTTGCATGCACACAGTTATGTAAGAACAACATATGGTGAAAAAAGTCTCATAACAGAAAAGAGAAAGTTTATACCTCCCTGGAGCAGAAGCTGGTGCATGATATTATGACATTGATTGTGGTTGTCCAACCTTCAGCAAGCTGTGGGAAGTATATGAAATGTGGTTCCTATGATATAGAAACAGGGCTAGCCCTCTTCATGAGGACGTGTTTGAAGCTTGCTGATTCAGCCTGGGACTGGAAAAGCAGCAGCTGTTTGTGTACCACAGATCTCAACTAGCAGTTCAGGTTTTGTGTCAGGTCTGCTTCATGAATGATGTAGTTGACAGTTGAGTTTCTGCCCCATTTGTGAAAGATGCATATTGCAACTGGCAAAGATAACAATGCCTTTACTGTGTGTCCAGCGGAAGTTGGGAGGTTATTGTCCCCCTATACTCAACACTGGTGAGGCTGTGCCTTGAGTACTGTGTCCAGTTTTGGGCACCTCAGTACAAGGGAGACGTTGAGGTGCTGTAGTGGGTGCAGAGGTGGGCAACAAAGCTGGTGAAGGGCCTGGAGAGTAAATCTTAGGTGAGAATTAAGAGAGTTGAGGCTGTTTAGTTTGAGGAAGAGTGGGCCAGGAGGAGACCTCATTGCTCTCTATAACTGTCTGAAGGAATATTGTAGAAATATTGTTGCTGATCACTTCTCACAGGTAATTAGTGACAGAACCAGAGGGAATGACTTCAAGCTTCAGCAGGGTAGGTTTAGACTAGACAGCATGAAAAAATTCTTCATGGAAAGAGTGGTCAGGCACTGGAATGGATTGCCCAGGGCAGTGGTTGAGTCCCCATCCCTGGATGTGTTTAAAAGTCACTTAGATGTGGTGTTGGGGGTATGGTTTAGGGGTGACCTTGTAGGTTAGGGTTAATGGTTGGACTCAATGGTCCCAAGGTTCTTTTCCAACCTGAATGATGCTGAGCTCAGTTTGTATCATCATGTTGCATCTCAGTGAAGTCAAAAGATGGGGCTGACTTGTTTCAAGGTAAAACAACATGTAGTTCACTGAAACACCTCCTAAACTTCTGGAGTAATCAAAACATTCAGCTGGAATTTCGAAACATGTTTCACATCAATATTTGCTGGCTTAAATATTTAGTACCTCAACAAATGTGAACGTAATTTGGGTTGTCTGTAATCTGGCTTTGAAACAGAGCCACTGCAACAATCTCACTCTGGACTGTAAATTCTAGATACAGGTTTCTGAATTCCTTACGTTTGGATATAGACCTGCCTTACGAGGAAAGGCTGAGAGACCTATGGCTTTTTAGCCTGGAGAGAAGACTCAGAGGAGATCTATTAAGGTCTATAATATATCCATGAGGGCTGATTATCAAGAGGGCAGGGACAACATCTTTTCTCTTGTGCCCTGGGATAGGATGAGAGGCAGTGGATTCAAGCTCAAGCACAGGATGTTCTACCTCAACACGAGGAAAAACTTCTTTACTGTGAGGGTGACAGAGCCCTAGAACAAACTCCTCAGAGAAATTGAGGAGTCTCTTTCTCTGAAGCCTTTCCATCCCTGTCTGGATGCATTTGAGTGATCTACCTTAATGTTGGTCCTGCTATGGCATGAAGGGTTGGACTTGATGATCATCATCTTCGGAGGTCCCTTCCAACCCCTCACATTCTATGATATTTTGGATAGAAACTTTTTAAGAACTGTTTTTCACTGTGCCGTGTAAAATATACTGTGTAGGCTGTCTCCATAGCAGAGGGGGTGGTTTGCTTCATAAGTTGGGTTTTGTGGATTTGGGTTGGTTGTTTTGCTTTTTTCTCCCCTCTTGTTTTTCCATGTGATTTTCTACTGTTTGAACATCTGGGTTTTTTAGTTTGTGATCACAGTTACTAAATCACTTCATTGTAATAATCCCTTCCACAACATCTCTGTTTGCTTTTGACAGGTAGATAATCTGCTAGTAGATAATCTTTCAAGCCTAGTGTTTTACTGCTGGTGTTTGATATCCAAGTGTGGTAGGAGTTGTGGAGAGTATTGATGTTGAATGTGCTGACGAAGAGGATGGAAACCTTGGTGGTCAGGATGTGACAATAAGCTTCTCATGCAGTATGTGCTGCACTGGCAGCTTACTGTGTCAATACCTCTCTGACTGCTTGGGATTTATTAACTAATAAGGTGGTGAATTCAAGCTGGAAGTCATGGACTTATCCATTCCCCCTGACACAGCAGAATCTCCTAGACCAAGTCGCACAGGAACGTATCCAGGCGGGTTTTACATGTCTGCAGAGAAGGACACTCTACAACTCCCCTGAGCAGCCCATTCTAGTGCTCTGTCACCCTCACTGGGAAGAAGTTCCTTCGCAGACTGATGTGTAACCTCTGTTCCAGCTCACACCCACTGCCCCTTGTCCTATCATTAGATGTCACTGAGCAGAGCCTGGCTTCATCCTCCAGACACCCATCCTTCACATATTTATAAACATTAATGAGGTCATCCCTCAGTCCTTGTTGGACTAATGGACCTCTTCAAGCTGAAGAGACCCAGCTCCCTCAGCCTTTCCTCATAAGAGAGGTGTTGTACTCCGTTCATTGTCTTTGTGACTCTGTATTGAAATCTCTCCAACAGTTCAATGTCCTCCTTGAGCTGAGGGGCCCAGAACTGGACACAGGATTCCAGATGTAGTCTTACCAGGGCAGAGTAGATGGAGAGAAGAACCTCTCTCGATCTACTAACCATCTGCTGTTTGCCTTCTTGGCCACAAGGGCACATTGCTAGCTCATGATCACCTTGCTGCCCACCAGGACCTCCAAGTCTCTTTCTCCTACACTGCTCTCCAACAGTCAGTCTCCAACCTGTATTGGTACCTGGGGTTATGTCTGTAACTTGTAGTGGCTCCTTGTCTAGAGGAAAATAATGCTCTATTAACTGCTTTATGGTTTCATTTCTTAGCATTACTGGTAGACAGATTAATCTCAGCAGTGCATCTGACAGGTGTCTGGGCAGTACAACGAATTTCCTCCCCAGTTGTTGACCTACTAGTGCTAACCTTGAAGTGAAAAACATTGTGCTGAAGTAAAATGACTAGTGTAAACACAGAACTGATACTATGGTGCTCTGTAAGCATAGCACAGATCTGTGAAAAGTTCCCTTCATCAGAATGGAAGGGCCAAAATCTTCCCCGTCTTCTGTCATGCACAGAAAGAAGTGTCCAAAATAAACAGAACTGAATCTTATGTCTTTGGAGATACAGCTTCAGTAAACCTTTTCCCTGTGATAGAAACCTTTGTGTTGGTAGGTGGCATGATTTGCTCCTAGTTCTTCTGGCTGTTTTCTGTGTGAAATATAAACGTTCTGAGCAGATACTTGGGCTTCAAGATTGCAGAGTGAAACTGAACAAAGAGTTCTAGGGAAGCAGAAAAAAGCTGTTCAGCTGTTGCTCTTCTCATAGAAACACAGAACATTAGGGCTTGGAAGGGACCTCAAAAAGTCATCCAGTCCAATCCCCCTGACACAGCAGGATCTCCTAGATCCAGTTGCACAGGAACATATCCAGGTGGGTTTTAAACATCTCCAGAGAATGAGACTCCACAACGCCCCTGGGCAGCCCATTCCAGTGCTTTGTCACCCTCACTGTGAAGAAGTTCCTTCTCATATTTACGTGGAACCTCCTGTGTTCCAGCTCACACTCATTGCCCCATGTCCTATCATTAGATGCCACTGAGTAGAGCTTGGCTCCATCCTCCTGACACCTGCCCTTTCCATATTTATAAACTCTGATGAGGTCACCCTTCAGTCTCTTTTTTTTTTTTTTTTTTTTTTTTCCCCTGAGCTGGAGAGACCTCGCTCCTCAGCCTTTCTTATGTTCTACTCCATCATCTTTGTTGCTCTGCGCTGGACTCTTATCAAGCATCTCTGTGTTGCTCTGGAACTGAGGGGCTCAGAACTAGACACAGTATTCCAGGTGGTGCCTTTCTGATATCTCAAGCATTCCTGTCTACAGTGATCTAGTTTGTATTGTGGCACTCCAGTATGTGGTTTCAGAGTATATGACCTATACAAGGGGAAAACCAGAAAGCTAAAACACATAAAGTGTGTTACGTCACTCACCATTATGGACTAAAGACCTGGCATACCTGATAGTGTGAATGTGTAACCTTCATTTCTCAGACATGATAAACCTTCATTTTATTTTTTCCTCTTTTCAGGCCAGTATGGAAATCCTCTAAATAAGTACATTAGACATTATGAAGGCTTGTCCTACGATGTGGATTTGTTACACCAAAAACACCAGCGTGCCAAAAGAGCAGTTTCACATGAAGATCAGTTTGTGTACTTAGATTTCCATGCTCACGGAAGGTTAGTGATGTTTTAAAAAGTATTTGTTGAAAGTATTTTATTCGTGTGCATGTTTTAATAGTTTAATAGTGAAATGCAGTACGAGTGGTTTCTACAGAGAGTTTTCTCTGATGTCCGGTGTAAGTGTGACGTTGTTGCTTGTAATCATTTGTTCAAACTCCTGGTGGTATCTGTCACTGCACTTTGAAGCTTAAACAGTGGAATTGTACTAGGAACAGAATGGTTGTTTATGTTTGGGTTTATATTGTGTTAAGTGTTATTTTTAGAAGAAATTACACCAAACTGCCTGAGGAGATACAACTGAGGAAAAAATAAAATTCAAGCTGAATTTGAAATGACAAAATACATCAGAAGATTGCTTCATGTATAATACCTGTTTTCTATGCTGTCATAGAATTGAGTGTTTGGCATGGGGAGAACATGATTGCTGTTACAAGACTTTCTTTGCTTGGTGTCTAACATGTGATTGTAAGATCCAGTGCAAAAGTTAGACATTCAGTGCAAGGAGCTGGGATATAATCTGCAAGTTTTGTTCAGGAAGATATGTTTGTACTTCAGCAGAAAGTTAAAGTGTTTGTGTATGTCTTTGTTTTTTGGACTCCCCTGCCTTGTAGCCTGACTGCCTTTAATGTTTTCTGGGAATATGTAATGCCCTTGCTTTTCTAATTATTTACTGTTTAGTGATTAGAACTTGATAAGTAATTGCCAGCTGTATCTAGAAAAGTGGGAAGTTAACAGCAAAGGGCAAACTGCTGCTTCTGGTCTTGTGTTTGAGGTATTGCTTTGTGAGGACATGTGCTTTGGTGCTAGCTTGTAATTCCTGTGGGGGATGGAGTGGTGCTCCTGGAGGGATGTTTGGTGTCAGAACTGAATGTCAGTGCATGTTCCCAAAAGGTTAGATTCCGGATGCAATTAGAGTCCTGAATTTGAAGTTTTGTCTTTAAACCCATGTTCTTGGGTTTGGGTTTTAGTCCAGGGAATTCTGTTAATTGAAGAAAAGTCATAATGTAGCTTTACAGTGTCCTCCTGGAAAAGCTGGCAGCCCATGGCTTGGATGGATCCTCTGCTGGGTTAAAAACTGGCTGACTGGGCATAGAGAGTGACGGTGAATGGTGCTGCATCCAGCTGTTGTCCAGTGACCAGTGGTGTCCACTGGGATCAGTACTGGGCCCAGTTCTAGTCAACATCTTTACTGATGACCTGGATGAGGGGATTAAATCTACCTTGAGTAAATTTGCAGATGACGCTAAGTTAGAGAGGAGTGTCCATCACTGGAGGGTAGGAAGATGCCACAGAGAGATAAGGACAGGCTGGGTCAATGAGCTGAGTCCAACAGGATGAGGTTTAACAGGGCCAACAGCCACAGTAACCCCCTGCAGCTCCAGGCTGGGGGATGAGTAGCTGGAGAGTGGCCTGGCAGAGAGGGAGCTGTCACTACTTGTTAACAGCCAGCAGAACAGCAGTGTGCCCAAGTGGCCCAGAAGGCCAATGGCATCCTGGCTTGTATCAGCAAGTGTGGCCAGCAGGACTAGGGTCTCTCTCTGTACTAGGCACTGGGGAGGCCTTTTCAAGTATTGAGGGCAGTTCTAGGCTCCTCACTTCAAGAAAGAGATTGAAGGGCTGGAGCAATGAGGCTGGAGAAGAGTCAGGAGGGAAAGTCTGATAAGGAGAGACTGAGGAAGCTGGGGTGTTTAACCTGAAGGAGGCTCGGGGGGACCTTTTCCCTCTCTCCAACTCCCTGAAGGGAGATTGTAGTCAGATGGGGGTTGGGCTCTTCTCTCAGTCAGCTAGTGCCAGGATGAGAGGGCAGGGCCTGAACTGCTGGGGAGGGTTAGGTTGGATATTAGGAAGCTCTTCCTCATGGAAGGGGTGATCAGACACTGGAATGGACTGCCCAGGGAGGCAGTCGGTCTCTGGAGGTGCTTACTCTTCACTGGGTTAGAAACTGGCTGGCTGGCCGGCCGAGCCCAGAGGGTGGTGGTGAATGGAATGAAATCCAGTTGGTGACCAGTCACAAGCGGTGTCCCTCAGGGCTCAGTTTTGGGACCTGTCTTGTTTAATATCTTTATCAATGATCTGGAT
>JAOXOE010000705.1:3681248-3702959 GCA_028565055.1 Phoeniculus purpureus
CATCCCCCCCCCACCCAACTTTGGGGGCAGCGCCTACTGTCGGGCTGGAGCCAAAGTGCAGCACCTGGCCGCACACCCGCTCCTTCCCAAGCAAGGTCTGAGGCACTGAGGGGTTCGAACTGGGGAGATTTAGTTGAGATCTGAGGTAGAAATCCCTCCCTGTGAGGGTGCTGAGGAACAGGCTACCCAGGAAGGCTGTGGCGGCTCCACCCCTGGAAGTGTTCAAGGCCAGGTTGGATGGAGCTTTGGGCAACCTGCTCATGGCAGGGGGATGGCACTATGTGAACTCTGAGCTCACTCCCAACCCCAATTCTGTGATGCTGCGAACCCACGATTTTGGAACAGAAAGTAGCAGTCATTAAAGACCTTACTCAGAACACAGGGGCACTGCCAAGTCGCCAGGACACAAGAGTTACTAACGTGTTTGGGAGGAGCAAACACCACCGATGCATCATCACAACAGACATGGTCATAGGGAAAAAATGTGTTTTGAGACTATTAATTGCACGAGTTTCTGACTGGGATTTCCTTAAAGTACGACTGGGTAAAAGAAAAACCACAAAGACTATTTCTCAAACATTGGTACCATAGTCTAGAGGTTAAGGTAATGTTGGGATGAAGGTTGGACCTGATGATCCTGGAAGTCCTTTCCAGCCACAACAATTCTATGGTTATATGGAAAAGAGGTGTTAGGAAAGTCTTTGATAGATGCTGATCTCAAAGTGAGACAGAAGACAGGTATCACAATCAGGTAGTATTAACTTCCATTTCCATATGGTTTTGGGTGCTTGGTTGCTTTTTTATGTTTTAAATAAAGGCAGTACAGTATGCCATGGCACCACAGCAGGTTAATAATTGGCTGACGAAAAAGAAATCAAGACAAAACATGGAAAGAACTGATGACCTGAAGAGCAGACTAACAATGATAAAGACAGAAAAATGTGTATTTGAATATTAATGACTAAAGAGTTTGGGATATATTGGATATTTGTCAGGCAGAGGGCAGTGAGATGAGAACTTTGATGAACAGGATTACAGAATCCTAGAATGATTGAGGCTAGAAAAGCCCTCTGAGCTCATCCAGACCAGACCAGGACCTAACATCACCACATCAGCCAGACCAGGGCACTAAGGCCACAGCCACCGTCCTTAAAAACCTCCAGAGATGGAGACTCCACCACTGCCCTGGGCTGTCCATTCCAGGGTCTGATCACTCTTTCCATGAGGAAGGGCTTCCTAACATTAAACCTAACCCTCCCCTGGTGCAGCCTCAGGCCCTGCCCTCTCATCCTGGCACTGGTTGCCTGAGAAAAGAGCCTGACCCCCACCAGACTACAACTTCCCTGCAGGGAATTTTAGAAAGGGAGAAGGTCCCCCCTGAGTCTCCTCCAGACTAAACACCCCCATCTTCCTCAGCCTCTCCTCATCAGACTTTCCCTCCAGTCCCTTCCCCATCCTCATTCCTCCTCTGGACCCGCTCCAGCCCCTTTATCTCTTTCTTGAAGTGAAAGGTGCAGAACTGCTTCCCAGTACTCAAGGGTAGGCCTCTCCAGTGCCCAGTACAGGGAGAGAATTATGTCCCTACTCCTGCTGGCCACACTATTGCCGATACAAGCCAGAAACCATTGGCCTTCTGGGCCACCTGGGCACCCTGCTAGCTGCTGTTCAGCTGGTTGTCAACCAGTACTGCCAGGTCCCTCTCTGCCAGGCCACTCTCCAGCCACTCATCCCCCAGCCTGTGGCTGCAGGGAGTTGTTTTGGCCAAAACGTAATAAAGAAAATTACTTACAGCCAAGACGAGAAAAAGCAAACACAGTCGACGATATTTCAGTCTAAATCTTATTCAGAGTGATGTTTCACTGCTATTGTAAAAGTTATTGTTGATGCAGTTTTACAGCTCCTTTAACCACCTTTTTGTTACGCCATTCTATATTTGGGGAAGATGAGTTTTTAACAGAGAACACAGCACATACAATATGAGAAGAGAATGAAATCTGGCTGGATTATTTTTGGAGATAGAATAGTGCTCCCCATGAACTGATCAGAGGATAATATCAATCAAAAATACACTAACTAGTCACCATTTTATGTAGTTACTAATTTACTTCACAATTGCTTTGAATGCTCATGCCAAGGGTGATGGAAAGATAATTCTTGGCAGCCAAAACATAAAGTCACTCTGTGCTCAGCAACTGAAAGACATAAAAGATCATAGTGAAACCAAAAAGCAAGGGGCTATAGAATAGTAAAAAAATTAAGTTTGCAACTTCAAAAGCAATGCAAGGTAATCTTCCCTCCTCATGCATAGAGGCCAGATGATCTCCACTTTAATTGTGTATAATTTTGGTAGAGCTTTCCACCTTCCGTAAAATTACACAAAGTTGGAACTCCTAGGGCTGTTATTAACAAAGACTTCCTAATCCCTGGTGAACAATGGGCTACCACCGACAAGAATCTGGTAAATTGTAAGCCAGCTCAGGGATTTAACCTGGACATTCAGGAAAGGATGGTTGAGGACCAGACTGCACTGTCAAGAGTCAAGAGATCTAGTCCCAAACCCCCACCATGGGCAGCGACACTGGACTGGCGTCCAGAGCTCCATCCAACCTGGCCTCGGACACTCCCTGGGATGAAGCAGCCACAATCCCCCTGGGTAGCCTGTTCCAGGGCCTCAGCTCCCTCACAGGGACGGACTGCTTCCCAAGATACTCAGGTCGTTAACTTTCTTCTTTCTCACACTGCTAAGGAATAAAACAGTAAGTATTGTTCCCTTTAAGTGTAATGCGGTTTGATGTGAAGCTGCATCGGGCCCAAGAGCCCACTACCGGGGATCACACCTGAAGAAATCAGAGGTGCTCGGCCTGGCCTGCTTCGCGTGGGGCCTCCTCGGGCCCACCCCGGTAGCACCCGCCGCCTCAGCCCCAGCCCCTGCTGGTTCTGACAGACGAGATCCCAGCTCCTACCCCACACCCGAGCCGAGCTCCGATCCCACCCCTGGGCCAAGCCCCTTCCTGGGCGGGCCTCGCGGTCCAGCACCTCCCGGTCCCCCGGTCCCCCTCTGCCCGCCACAGCCGCCTCCTCCAACCTGTGTCGGGGCGGCCCCGGCGCCTGCGCGGGGCCTCCAGCCGGGCCGCGGCCTTCATCCGGGCATTGCAGAGCCCGGCCCCGGGGAGGGGGGGCGGGAACGGGCCGGGGGGGCGGTTCATTGTGCGCGCAGCTGCCGCGCTCAGTCGTTCTAAAATGGCCGCTGCTGCCGCTGCTGCCGCCGCGTCCTCTCCTGCAGCAGCCCTCGGGGCTCCGGCGCTTCCCCCCGCCACCGAGATTAAGAAGATTAGCGAGCTGCGGGTCATTGACCTCAAGTCGGAGCTGAAGCGGCGTAACCTGGACGTCACCGGAGTGAAAACGGTGCTCATCGCCCGCCTCAAGCAGGTGAGCGGCCGGCTACAGGCCGCGGGGCCCTGTACAGCCCTACTGAGGGGCACGGCCGGCTGGGGCGGGCCGGGGCCGCTGGTTATTGCTGTGGGGTCTCCGAACTTCCTTCAGTCTCTCCTGCTGCCTCTCTGCTTCACCCGCCTGCCCTGGCGCTGCCCTCAATGTCACCGTGGGTAGCGGTGGGCTTGTCGCGGGGTTTCCAAAGGGAAATGTGCTTCGGAAATGCCCTTTTATCAACTCAAACTCTTGCCGTCACGCTCCCCTCTACTCCCGCTCTGACAGGTTTAACGCCAGGCATTCTATAAATTATTGCTGAGGTGGGAGAAATCAGCATGTCTTGCTGGCAGGTGCTTGGGAGAAGTTGTTCTTGCTTTGAGTAAATCTGTTAAACAGACATGTGTTCTGTGTTGTTTAGGCTATCGAAGAGGAAGGAGGAGATCCAGACAACATTGAAATAACTGTCTCGGCTGACACACCCACCAAGAAACCAGCTAAAAGCAAAGGTGAACACATACTGCTGTGCATTGCATTCTGGAGCAGTTTTTGTTGTCTGTATCGTCTTAAAACAGGAATGTGGACTTTGTTATTTGTGTCTTCTATGGTGTGAGACATCCTTTGCCTCAGTCATCTGTCTGCAGTTTCTGGATAGAGGTGATGTGTAGGGATACTGTGTGTGTATGTTCGTGGAAAACAAGTGGGACGAGAGATACGAGGTGGTGTTTGTACTGCCGGCAGGTTCTGGAGACTTGTACTGGGGCTGTGTTGATAGTCTGTAAGATTTCTGGAATATGCGGTGTTAACAGATCCTGAACATGGAGTGTTACAGGTGCTGACTGGGTATAGGAGTTGCTGCCCAGTTGTGTTGCTGGGAATGGCATGTCTTGGTAGTGTCTTGAGAGTACCTGCAACAGCAGAGGGGGAAAGAAGAGGTTGATTGGTTGTTTCCTGGAGTTAAGCTAGTAGTGAGTGCATGAGGATGTGTGTTTTGGGGGGGGTTGTTGCCTGAAGAGGTTTGTGTTGTGCAAGTTTATTATTGTGGTAAGACAGGATTTATAAATACAAATGTAATGGATGGGTTTGAAGGTGCACTGGGAAACTTCTAATTAAGAGAGTTTAGTTTTTCCACTATGGCAAAATAGTTCTGTAGATCTGATATGGATCAGTTTGGGAGTGATCATGTTTGCTTCATTTTCTTTTCCCTAAGTATTAAAACATTTGAGCTTCTGTTCTGGGGGATTTCGGTTTCAGTTTTAGTCCCCTGTGCTGGGAGCATCCATAAGCATTCTTAATCCAGTAATACTAGGAGATGAAATGTGTTTTGTATGCATAGCATTTGTGTTCAGTGCACAGTGCTAAGGATGATTTGTGTATGTGCTCTGGAAGTGATCTGTCTTATACTCCTGTCACTTGTCTTGTGGCTGAAGTGATCATTCATGCTTGTGTGGTGCTATGAATAGGAAATTTAATACAAAATCTGTCTGCCAAGGAAGTTTGGGTAAGTAGTCTGTACTTCTGACACAAAGGTAGAAGGAAATAATTTGATTTAGATGATCTTCAGCAGTCCATTCCAATCCCAACTGTTTTTGTGAAACTGTTTCACAAGGTGGTTTTATTTTCTTCTGTGACATTCTTTTAGTCCCTGCTCTGGGAAGGTAACTGATACTTAAAGAGAACTATGTGGAACCTAAATAATTTGCGGAACTGTAGAAGCTTCCACAGCTCTTTCTGTAGCGATGCAAATGGCTACTCTTGCTGGGAAGGACATTTCGTGTTGGCTGCTTTTCATTCTTGGTAGTGTGAAGTGTGTAATGTTCTTGAACTGGCTCCTTATTTAGTTATGCTAAAGGTTTTGCTCCTTCAGAGGTTATTTTGTCTGCTAGCGATGCATCTTCAGTAGCTATTCTCTGCCACCTCCTCTGTGGAACTGCATGGTAAGGGCCATACATATGGCTTCTACGTTCTTCATAGACCTCAAAGTAAAATGTGACCTTCACTGAGTTCTTACCTGCTCCCTTTGCAAGCTCAAGAGTTTGTTCTCAGTTGCAAAAGTCTTAGAGCAAATTTATTGCCAAAAGTATGAGAGGTTGGTGCTATAGTGCTGTCTCCTTTTACTGAGTTTGCCGACAGATTGCTGTAGGCCTTTTGCTAATGCTCCCCCTGTCTAGATTTAGTCTGAACAGCTTCAGAGTTAAGCTAATGGGTCTTTAATTATTTTACTGCTGTCTAGTGGTAAAAACTACAGCACTATTTGGCCTTTTTCACCATTCTACTGTTGCTGTACAGAGGAGGGTTAGGAGAATTAGAGACTTGTTTATGCAGCCATGGAAAGGGACAGTGAGTGAGGGGTCATGGATAGATACTTGTCACAGCAGCCAGAGGGGCAAACAGGAGGAAAGACAGTGGTTTTCCTTCTGAAAAATGCTGAAATGTTTAGTGGCTGTCAGGTTTAGATCTTAATGTCTTTCATAACGAGTTTTACTGCTGCTCTTAAGCTCTATGGAAAAAGCAAGATGTCTAATTTCCTAACATTACCTGTTAGAAAAAGTTGGTCTGGAGTATCGATGCAAACTGAATTAGAGAGGGAGGACTCTACGTGGGAGTGATATATTTGTTTTTCCTTATGTTGCTTTTACTGTTTTCGTGTTGACAGAAAAATAAAGTAGGAATGAGACAGAAAGTGGGATTTGCTTTCACAAAACAGCATTTGGTAGTGGCTTGGTACATTGTTTTATCAGCTGAGTCTATAATGCAGTGTTTTACAGGACTGTGACGAGCTTTTGATGATACAATGCCAACCTGCTCAGAGGTAGGAAATAAAACATCTGTCAAACACTTAAGTAGGAGAGTAAGGTATTGACCAAAGTGATTTGAATGTAGAGCTCCTTTCTCTTAAAGAGCAACTTGCCAGTGTCCCACACCAAGGTCTGCAGCATAGGATATTGTATGAGGAAAAAAAAATAGGACACTTACTGAATTGCCCCAAATAGAGATAACAGAGAGCCCTGTGAATTAAGGAGTGGTTGCAGAAGGGCTCTGTAATCCAGCAAGAATCCTTGAGCAATTGTATTTATTCTAACACTTTATCCCAAAGCTGATTCAATTAAGTATTGGAGGTAAAGGAATAATCACTACTCAAAAGGTGCATGCACGTGTGATCTGTTGCTTGTGCCAGCCAAGATGGAACAGATACCAAGTGCTCCATCTTGAACTGTGTCTGCAGTGCATCTCTACCCTGGAATTTAGTAGCTTGGACAGTAGCTATATTTTTTTATTTGTGAAGAGAGGACAATTTCTGGACCAAGCTATCCTTGTCAAGCCTGAATGTTTTGCTACCTGTTCTGGTATCTACAGCACGTTATTTGACTGGTGGTGTGAAACGTTTTGTAAATGTTTTTGATGTGTACATTCATGTTGAGTATTTCCAGTCAAAAATAGTTTAGCATTGGCACTTCATAACTTGGGGACTGGAAGTTACTTTTCTGGCCAAGTTTTCAATTTGGTGTGGATGAAGGAAAGAATACAGGCTCCTTGATTTGAATCTCACACTATTATGTGAGCAGAGACATTTGTTTGCTGCTCTTTAAGTTTCTGAGGCCAGGTAAACACCTCTTACTTTGTGCTTTGTTCTGAATAAATTTCCTAACTGAATCCTGTGTGACTGGATCTAGGTGATCCTGCTGTGGCTAGGGGATTGGTCTAGATGGTCTTTCGAGATCCCTTCCAATCCCTAATGTTCTGTGATTCTGGGAATCTCATTCCTGCTGCCTTTTAAAATTCTTGCCACAATCAAGTAGTGGCTTTGTTGCTTCTTCATAGAATCATTAGGGACTGGAAGGGATCTTGAAAGATCATCTAGTCCAAACCCCCTGCCAGACCAGGATCACCTAGACCAAGTTGCACAGGAACGTATCCATGCAGGTTTTATACATCTCCAGAGAGGGAGACTCCACAACCCCCCTGGGCAGCCTGTTATGATCCTCCATCACCCTCACTGTGAAGAAGTTCCTTCTCATATTTGTATGGAACCTCCTATGTTCCAGGTTACACCCATTACCCCTTGCCCTATCACTAGATGACATTTAGAAGAGCCTGGTTCCATCCTCCTGACACCCATCCTTCATGTATTTATAGACATTAATGAGGTCACCCTTCAGTCTCCTCCAAGCTAAAGAGACCCAGCTCCCTGAGCCTTTCCCCGTAAGGGAGGTGTTCCACTTCCTTCGTCATCCTCGTAGCTCTAAGCTGGACTCTCTCCAGGAGCTCTATGTCCTTCTTGAACTGAGAGGCCCAGAACTGGACACAATACTCCTTCACTAGGCAGAGTAGAGGTCTCACTATGGCAGAGTCGAGGGGGAGAAGAACCTCTCTCGATCTGCTAACCACCCCCCTACTGATCCTTAGTGTTTGGTTTTGTTGATGGGCTTTGCAGTTACTGAATATAGTAATAGACTGAGACATCCTTTTTCCAAGTGTTCCTGTTGGTGGGGGAGACGCTGGGGCGTGCTCTTACCTGCAATGATGTTGCACAGCTAATTACACCTCTTAACGTTACAAGGCAGGTTTGTTAATTAATAATTATTGTTGAGTATCTGATCTTGCCTTTAGTTGCTCTGTCTGTCAACTGTTAAGCATTTCTGATAGACTAAAACCTGCTCTTTGTCACTTGTTCCACTTAGGCAAATTACCTGTAAAATGGATGATCTCTTTAAATGAGACTTTCTTCTTGCTGGGTAATAAGTGGATGACATTTGAAAACAAGTCTCCCTCTGGAGGGAGGGAATTATTGAGCTAAAATTCCTTGATATGATAGAAATTTGGAAGTGTACCCTGCAGACCCTGTAGAAGCAAACATTCTTGTTGCCCTACAATACCATTTAAGAACACAAATATAATGTGACAATTCTATTAAGGCTGTGGCACGTGATCTTATTTAAATTGCAGCAGACCTCTTGAAAAATGCTCTAAAGACTTTATTTCATTGTAAAGATTTTTTTTCTTTCTGTTTTTGATGAATCTTTAGCATCAGTTAGGACAGAACCCTGTTGTGGATTTCAGCAGGAAGACCAGAAGAAATGCGAACGCTTACTAGTCAAAGAATCATAGAAAGGTTAGAGTTGGAAGGGACCTTGAAGTTCCAACTCCGCTGCATGGGCAGGGTCACCTCCCACTAGATGAGGTTGCCCAGAGCCCCATTCAACCTGGCTTTGAATTCTTCCAGGGATGGGACAGCCCAAACTTCTCTGGGCAACCTGTTCCAGTGACTTGCTACTGTCATACTAAAGAACTTCTTCCTAATCTCCAACTAAAAATTTTGGTCCAAGATTTTATGATTGCTGTGTTGCTCTACTTCTGCTTGATATGCAGGTGGTTCGTGGTTTTTGTTTTTTAAAACTTGCACAAAATACTCCGTAGTTCTGTGCATACTCACATAGCCAAGATTCTTCATGCGGAGGACCATGAATTAGTAGAACATGCTACTGTAAGGTTTGCGAATGGGAGAGAGGCTAAACCTGCATCTGTTTCTGGAATGTTTCTGCAGTCTAGTTTGAGTTAAGTGAAGTTATGAGCTAAGAGGGCTATTGAGTAGCCACTCATCAGTGCACAACTTTGAGTTGTGGTGGATGTTGGCTTTTTGGCAAATTTCTGTACCAACATCTGGAAACTCTGTGCCAGAATCTCCAGGTGCCAGTTTGGAGCAGTGTGACTCTAACCACATCAGAGTAACATCAAGTGCAGAGCAGAAAGGGAAAGCAAACTTCCTGCTGCTTCCTGGCTTGGAACTGAGAAGTGAGTGTCTTTGCCTTAAGTGTCCCCTTATGCCTTGGGAGGCCTCTGGAACTCTGAGTAAATGAGATCTAGTGTAAAGACAGAGGAGAGAAAGGCTGAGGAAAACTATTTAGCGGCTTTAGTCACTAGCATGTCCTGTCCTTTCAGGTAAAAAGCAGGAAGCTGATGAATTAACAGGAGATGCTTCAGTTGAAGAAGATTCCTTTGTCAAGGTAATAAAAGTATGTACATTTTTATTTTCTTTTACCGTTTATACTTAACATTTGGCTTTATTTACGAAGGGGGGAAAAAAACTTTTAATTTCTTTGCACTAAACCGTGCAGAAATTTGGTAGTGTTTTTCCTGTGCTCACAGCTATGCTGCCTAACAGTGTGAAGGTGTAGGGTTTTTTGAATCACAGAATTATTGAGGCTGGAAAATACCTCTAAGATCATTAAGCCCTGCCTATGGTCTAACATCACCACAATTAGCTAGACTATGGCACTAAATGTCACATCCAGTCTTTTCTTAAATGCCTCCAGTTGTAGCTGTAATACAGGGATTGTAGCAATGAATCTTTCCTGATGTACCCTTAGTTACACCAAATATTTGTTTCTTGCATCAAAAGGAAGGTGAATTGGAGACTCACGATGTGAGTGATCAAGATGTAAACGATGAATTAAAGGACTTGAAAGAATCTGTTGAAGATGAGAACTTGAATTCTAAAGAATTACCATCCACGGAAAAGAAAAGATACCACAACCCAGAGCCAGCAGAGATGACCGAAGATACAGAAAAGGATTATGAGGCTCAGGTACTTTGCTGTATTTTATGTGTTTTAGCAACAATATGTGTTTTTCTTAGTGTGTTTGGCTTAGAAGGAAGTCTGAAAGCTGGAAGTACTGTTCCATGCTTACATAATTCTGTCTGCACAACAGAAATGTCTTCTCAGTTAGCAGCATCATTTAGTTCTCTGAATGTTTTGCTGAGCTAACCCTGTTTATTCTCACAGGAAAACGAAGGCCAGGATGCAGAAGACTACTCTTTTCCAACAGTCCATGTAAGTGCCAACTCAGTTCAATGAAGCTGATTTTCACATTTTATTGAAGATCACTGTAGCCTGGCTTTTTGTTTCAGCATGCATCTTTGAGTCAGGGGCTGCAGTACAGTAAAGGTAAACAGCATGGGAAGCTCTGTTCATACTTCTTTATAATGCAGATAGTGGTGATTTCCCAATAAGGTGGGAATTTAAGTGCAAATTCCTTTGTACAGCTTGGGAATATTTGGTGCACAGACTTAGCCAGGCATATGCTTGAAAGTCTGAAGCACTTCAGAGGGGATGGGAGATGCTGGTATCACAGATATGGCCTAGGTCAGTGTTTGGAACTCCTGCTTTAGCACAGGAATTTTGCCTTTGGAGAATACTGGGGATGGTGTGTGGGGACAGTGGTGGCTGTCTGGGGTTGTTGTGTTTATTAATACTAGCCTGTGTAACATTTAAGCTTAGAAATCAATTCTCAATTAGATGGAATTGCCTGGACAGGGTTATAATGCACAGCGTTGTTTTGCTCAGTGACACTAATGCTTAATGTGTAAATACCTATTTTCATTTTTTGAGTACTTAGTGGAGGAAGTTGCCTAGTTTCTGACTTCTCTCCTAAGCTTTTGAAGCAAAAAACATTTTATTGCTTGCATTTTGATGAAAGTAGCCATCAGCAGCAAGACATCTCTTCCGAAGGCTTTAGCAAGACATGGGCCACTTTAAAAATGTCTTGTTGGGGGACAGGGAAGAAAATAACCTATTCCAACCAGCTGCAAACAGCAAGTGCTGCAGATAGATACTAGTGAAGGTTTGTACAAATGTTCTATGATTTGACAAGGGAGCTGCACAGACCTGGTTTCCAAAGAAAAGGTAATCTAGAAATTCTTTTCAGTTCGTCAGTTTGCTTTCATACGATGGAAACTGTGGGGAGGCATGAAGATTTCTGCCTAGAGTTCTTTAAAGCAGGAGACATTTAGTCTTGACTTCCTTTTCTTGCAGGATGGTGAAGATGAAGAAAATGAGAAAGGTATGTTTAAAGTTTAATAGAGTTCAGAGGTGTTTAGTCTGGTAGAGCAGGCAACTTTCTCTTGTAATATTCCATCCCTTTACTAATACCAGGCTTGTCTCTAGTACTAAGTATCAGTTGTCTCGTTATTGAGCTCAGAACCTGGAATCATTGCAGTCAGTGGGTTTAATTTCACACCTAAGAGTTACTTTACTCTTAGGAGCTGATTACAGTACTTAGCAGTTACTGTGGTGGAGGTGCAGTGGAGCTGTAATACTATGATTCTTAATGAAAAACCATAGTATTCAAGGACTCTGATTTTAATGTACGGTAAGTCTTGATGCAGAAGCTTCCAACTTGCAGTGCAGTAACTGAGTATTAACTGAGTGAAACCATCCACCCTTACACTGAATGTAAGCATTCAACAAACACTTGGGCCATTGTACACATGGCTTACATTCCTTTAGAAACACTGGTTGTGTGTAGGATGGTAAAACAAGTGTTTGGAAACCTGTGGAGTGGCTACTCTTTTTTTTTTTAAAGCTGTTCTCAGTAGTGAAACTGTAGAAGCAATGTAATGCATTTGGGCAAACAGACTTCCTGGACAGAAGTCTTAAGGATTCTGTGTACTGTGGACTAGAAAGGACATGGAACACCATCACTTGACACAAGCTGGAGTAAACATTACTGAAGTTACAGGATAAAACTTCAGACTTCACATTTACGAGGGACCCTATGGCTGAAGTGTGTCATCTGTGCAAGTCCAAGGATCTACTTGGAGATGCCTCTGTGGGACTGAGATGGAAAACCTGTCCAGTGGATGAAGACTGAGAACCACTTGTCTACGAACTCTGGATTAAAGCTGGCTTCTTAGTGTTCTTCAGCAGCCTTGTACCTCTAACTTGACTGCCACACAACTTTCCTTGGAAAGGAAGAAGAGGAGAACACCAGTGTGGGAGACTAGCACAAATTCTCCAAGACTGTAATTCTTTCGGATTTGGGAAGGCTGGAGGTCCTAGAACTGAGAAGATTTCAAGATTAAAGCACACTGTGAGCATTCAAAGCAACTATTTTCTTCTGGAATGCTAAATCCTAAACTGGAAAAATGGATACTTCATATGATGAACGGGTATCTCCCAGGATGGAAACGTATTCTCCTTCCTGCTGTTTTGGTATTTGTCTCTAGAAAATGTGTTTTGCCATGAAGAATAAGTGATCCTGGGTAAAGGATTTATATTTGTGTTAATACACCTTGTGTTTTTTTCTAACCTTCCATCAGTGCTAATAACTGGCTTTGTATTTTCTAGGTCCTATTCTAGCTTATGCATATGAAATTGTTTAAACTTCTTGTTTTGCCATATTTATTCCTGTTAAATCCTCTTAGATAAAGCAGGTTCTGGTGATGGTACACAAGAAGTATCTAAACCTCTTCCTTCAGAAGAAAGCCTAGCTGAGGCTGATCACACGGCTCACGAAGAGATGGAAGCTAACACCTCTGTGAAAGAAGCTGAGGATGATAACATATCGGTTACAATCCAGGCTGAAGATGCCATCACTCTGGATTTTGATGGTGATGACCTCCTAGAAACAGGTAAAAATGTGAAAATTACAGATTCTGAAGCAAGTAAGCCAAAGGATGGGCAGGATACCATTTCACAGAGCCTGGAGAAGGAAAGCAAGGACTATGAGATGACTGAGAACCATAAAGATGGTAAGAAGGAAGACTGCATGAAGGGAGATCCTGTCAAGAAGGAAGCCAGAGAAAGTTCAAAGAAAGCAGAATCTGGAGACAAAGAAAAGGATACTTTGAAGAAAGGTCCCTCGTCTACTGGGGCCTCTGGTCAAGCAAAGAGGTTTGTTTTTCTATGTCAGTTCTTTACGATACTGAGTACCAGCATTCAATAAGATCACTCTACATTAAGGGGGTAGCAGCAAGAATCTTATAACTAGTATCCTATGCTCCTGCCTATAGATTTTTTTCTGACCGCCATAAGTTACCTTTTTAAAATTCAAGATCTTCGTATAGACACTATGTCCTACTGATTGCATTGTCAGATTGTCAGCATTTATTTATTTTTGTTTTTTTCAAATTGACAATTTTTTTTTTAATGTCCTTGTGGTGATGATGGTAAATGAACAACTGTCAGTTCTAAGAACACAAACTGAAGTCAAGTCCCCGTCCTGAAATCTGGAGAAGATTGCCATATGTCCACTGAATAGAGTTGTCAGAAAATCTAGATCTTCAGGCATCTTGGGGAAAAATCAGTGCAAGAATCCATAAGGGAATCATTTGTTCAAATATATCCAGCCTAGCCCTTTTTTTATTTATTTTTGGAAATGTTAACTTTGTCTGTTAGTGTTAAAAGTATAAAATGGCAGAGCTTACCAAATGTTGTGTTTTCAATTTTCTTCTGATTTTTAATTTGCTTCTCTAGCTCTACTAAGGAATCTAAAGAAAGCAAGACAGCATCCAAGGATGACAAAGGTAACTATGGCAAACTGGGGCAGTGGCTTGTGCCTACCTGTTCCAGAAATTGCTTGTCATCTGCTAAAATGGCTTGTAGAATTTAACTCTTCGATCTGTAGTAGGTGATGCTAGAGCTACAGTAGTCAGCTGTAGGTCTGTGTCTGTGGAGTGTTTTCCTCCTTGTGCAAGTTTCTCTGTAAGATCAAAAATAGTTACTCTGCATACTTGATAAAAGTGTGCTCTCCTATTTCAAAATGCTTCTGGGAACAAATACCACTAAACCCTTCCCAGGGTGTTTCAGTGAGAGTGTAAATTTCACTCAATCGTGCTGCAACTTAGATATGTTTGTTTCGGTGGTTGTTATATGAAGAGCAAGCAAAAAGTCCCTTCAGATACCCAACACAAATGATGCTTGTTTTGGTCATGTTTTTAATTCTAGCTCCTTTTTAATCCAGTGGACTCTGGTCAAAGTGGAACACCTGAGATGGCAGTTAGCAACAGTGCTGTTCAGTGCATTCAAGTTGGACCTATTTCTCTAACTTGGAATTTCCTTCTGCTTATTGAAAAATCACTAAGTAGAGCTCGAGCACCTTAATGTCACCAGTTATACTGGAGGGATGGACTAAATGACCTTTGAAGGTGCCTTCCAACCCAGAGCACTCTGTGATTGATAGGTGAACAAAAGCATTTGTTGTCTTATTTTGCCTCATAGCCTTCTGCCAATAGGCCTGGTCACAGAATCTCTTGCCTATTTCAGAACTTTACCTGAGAAGTTAATCTGTGAGGAGAAGCTTGTATGGCTGATGGTAGTTCAGTCTTGTGGAGATGCGTGACTTGCTGTGACAGCTAAATGCTCACAGTGAAATTAAATGAAGAGATTGCAAGTCTGCTTTCAGAAATGGAGTAGTAACTATCATGAAGCTGTTTTAAAATACATAACCAAAGCCAGGATTGTGGCTCCTTTAATGACATCAAATTATGTTCTGGGTGCATCATGGTTAATCCTAGGTGTTTTGATAATTGACATAATCCTAGTTTGACTGAGATTTGTCACCTTTTGCTCTTAGTTTAGCTTGATGCACTGAAGAAGGAAAGCTACCCTTTTTCCTGAAGGCAGCTAAATGACCTCTTAAAACTGTATGTAGTTCTGGCCTCACCTGTATGACAAGCTACATGTTAATATACTCAAACAGCAGTTCCTGCTTACTACCAGCCATCAAAGGCTAAACTGAATGTAAGACCAAAAGGTGTTGGGACTGTCATGACATTGATCAGTTATTGAGGACTTTGCTGTGAATTGTTGCAGAAGTGGCTTACGTACAGGGTGGGTGTTTGGTGTTTAAGTCATAGAGTGTTTTTCCAGCTTTTCTTTAATTGTTCCGTTTGGTAAGAGGGAAGTGGTTTTTGGTGAGTTGCACCCAATGCTACTTCAGCAGAATTTGTAAAACTGCTGGGTGGGTGATGGAGGGCAGATACTTCAAGAAGTTGTGGAAGTGGGCCATGTTATCCCATAGTCTGGGATTAACCAAGTCTCCTTGATTTCCCTTTGGCATCTCTTTGTTAAAGTGAACTACCACCGAAAAGCAAACGGTGGATGTTTTCTTGAATGGAATTTCCTGATAGTAACAAGAACTTGAAGCAAAATGCCCATGCCCTCCTGAGGAGTAAAAGATGCCTTTAACGGAGAACTGTGGGATGTCCCTGGCACTGTCATTTGAGCAAGAGTTAGCCAAGCTGTTTGATCAATAAATGAAATCTTACGGCATATATCTTTTTTGTATAGAAGCCTTTCCAAGAAAGGTAACCGGATAAAGTTTCTTGAAGGTAACAGGCAAAGTTTCTCTTTTTCAGCAACAGTTTAGTTTGGTTGTTTGTGGTACCTTTTGTCTCCTTAATGTTCTGGCTGTTTTGTGAAACTCATTCCAGGAAGTGCGAGCAGTGTTAGTGGTAGCAGTGGAAGTTCAACTAGAAACCTGTGGGTTAGCGGACTGTCTTCCAACACAAAAGCTGCTGACTTGAAAAATCTCTTTGGCAAATATGGAAAGGTATTTCATGGGGTGTGGTACTGTGTGTGTGGTGTGTGTCTCTTCCTCCTCCTCTCTTCGGGTACAGACAGAGCTATACAACCCATCAAAGTGGAATGAAATGTCTTAACCAGCAAAATGTAAATAAATCATGAAGCCCAGTGCTTTCAGCATCTAAAGTCAGTGTGTGCTTATGGGAAGAACCACATATTAATTTTCTAGGAAATAGTTATTCCTGTTGAGGTAAGCTAGGTGCACAAGCATGTCACAGATATCACTGAATTTGATTTAACTTTATTTTAAATACTAAATAATGATAGTTATCTTCTGCAACGACTGTGTTTAACCAGGAGTGTAAGATGTAATATGCTAACCAGGACAGCAGACTTACTAACAGTGTTCTGTGGAACCTGCTGCTTTGGGGAGACTTTAAAAAAAAAAAGAGTTCTGAAGGCTTATATATGGGGGAAAAATTGATTGGAAAAAAGGTGACAGTTTAATGCCTGTTCTTAATGAAGTTGCTGTCATTTTCTCAGAGGCATTTGTGGTGTGTAAACCTGTACAGTTCTTACGTGAACATCCAGTATGGCCACTGATTGTTTGATAGTTGATTTTCCTAATTAGCTCAGTAGGTAACTCTGTGCCTTTGGAAGTGTTGATACCTGAGAGTTGAAATTTTTTGGCTGATTTTTCCTATTAAGAATTATCTCAGAATAGAGTTTTCCAGTTTTAAAAAAACTGGAAAAAAGAATTGCGAAATGACTGTGCCATTACAGGCTGCTAGAAGGATAAAACTCGCGTGTTAGTGTGACTGCATCCAGAAGATTGGCTCAGGTAGCCATAGGAGTTCTAGCAAGGAGCAGGAATACAAAACTTGATGTTTTGTAGAGCAGCGTGTGTCCGTGAGCCCGTTGCTAACATGACTTAACTGTCACATATGCTGAATGCCGTTGGAAGAATTATCTCCCTTGTGAAGTTTCTATGTGATACTGCTTATACCCTGCTGCCATTCACTGGCAGTCACTGATTTTGCAGGGAGGTGTTCATGATGAGCTGTCAAATCGACATCAGTGGTGCTCTGTCAGAAAAGTAGTTTGATAATGTTCATGAGGTTGTGACTAGTCAAAATGGGACTTAAGCATTAACACTGGGGAAAAAAAAGTACTGTCAGAAAAGAAGTCATTTGATAATGTACATGAGGTTACGACTGGTCAAACAGGACTTAAGCATTAACACTCCTGGATCTGAAAGTCAGAAAAGTTCTTAAAGCTGCAGCTTCTTGTTGAAAACTCAGGAGTGTCAGCCTTTCTGGAGGGGTGGGATTTTGGTTGCAGTCATGGTGGGTTTGTTTGCTTTGCTTTTCTATAAAACAATAAAAACATGACTGGAAACTGTCACTTCCTCACAGGAAATGTTTCTCTCAAACCCTGAATTTTAACTCTTTATGTAGGTACTTGGTGCAAAGGTGGTCACAAATGCACGAAGCCCAGGGGCCAAGTGTTATGGCATAGTAACAATGTCTTGCAGTACAGAAGTGGCTAGATGCATCGCTCACCTCCATCGGACAGAGCTGCATGGACAACAGATTTCTGTGGAGAAAGTAGGTTTCACAAGATGAAAACTAGTTCCAAAAATAGACCATCTTAGGCAAGAATCTGTAGTTAACCTGTTTGCTTTTGAAAAATAAAAATGTATAGGTGAAAGGTGATCCCTCCAAAAAAGAGCTGAAGAAGGAAAGTGAAGAGAAGTCTAGTTCGGGTAGAAGCATGGGAGACAAGAAGATGGCATCAAGTGACAAAGCCAGCAAGTAAGTTTTCACGTATCTTACAAAGTTGTGAGATTCCTTCTAAGTCGCATTGTCCTCATTCTGTTTGTGTTTCTTTCTTTACAAGAACTCCATCAGCCAAAAAAGAAGAAAAGAAATCTGAGAAATCTGAAAAAAAAGAAACTAAAGAAGCCAAGAAAGCAGAAGGTAAAGATGAGAAGAGTGATAATGGAGCGAGTGGCCCTAATCAAGAATCCACTAAAAAATCTGAAGAAAAGAAAAGAATAAGTATGCAACAGAGCAGTGTTTCCTCCTGTTGAGTCTGTGTGTCTGACTTGGTTTGGGGTCATGTTCTTGCTCTAACTGGAAACTAGGCAATTAAACATCTGTTTGTTTTTAGACTCAGTAACAATGTGTTGCTGTAGAGCCGATGTAAAACTGACATGTTTTATAGTGCTGCCTAATGCCAAGCATGTGCTGGTACAGCACACTTCTGCCAGCAGCAGCTCCCTTTAGAAATACAGTAGTGTCACTGAGGACAGTCTGTAGCAGGCGATTAGGGGTGGGGGGGTGGAGATGTGTGTGTGTTAAACCTTTTTCTTTTTTCTGTTTCCTTCCCCCCCATCACTAGGTGGTAAAAGCCCAGGTCAAGTCGTAGTGTTAGACCAAACGAAAGGAGACCAAGGCCACACTAGGACAGTTAGAAGAGGACGATTTGATAAAGTAAGTATCTCTAAATGTGATGCCATCTTTATCTCATGTGATAATACCTTCCAGTTGATTATTGATGGTCAATAAACTATCACAAACTGTTAAGCTTAGCTAGAAGTTTTGTTTGGTTTTGGGTTAACTAAGTAGTTAATGATACTTGAACATCCAGAAATCTCCCTAAATGAATGAGACTTCTGAAATAACCATTGTAATCTCTATCTGTAGCCACCGATATTGAGGAACAAAGAGCGTATTTTTCAAGATAAAGTGAAATTCAGGGAATACAGGGGTAGAAAGGATATCTTGCCTTTTGAAAAGATGAAGGAGCAGAGATTGCGAGAACACATGGTTCGAATGGAAAGAATACGACGAGCTGTTGAACTCCGAAGGTAGTGATTCAACTTTTTGCTAAAGGCTATTTTATACATTAATTGATCAGATACTATATTTAGAAATCTAATCAAAATGTGTTTTGTCCAGCTATCTAGTCAGATACTGAAGTCTGAAACTCTATCTAAAATGTCTTTAGAGGAATTAATGGACCCCAGAAGTTTTAGTTAAGCTTCTAACAGCCATGTATGTACACACACAACTTAGTTGTTGTTATCAATGCTATGAGCTGCATTTTTGACATGTGTAATACATGAAAGTCCGGCAGCTCAGGAGTGCTTGTTCTAAAGGGAATTTCACTAGGAAATGCAGCCAAAAATAGTGTGTGGGTTTTGGTTGGTTGGCTGGCTGATTGGTTTGAAACGGAGAACTGTTGTATATCTCAAGGACTTAAATAAATGTTTGCCCTTTGTAAACATCTGGACTAAAGAAAATATTATTTAAATGTTGTGTTAGCTGGGTTGCCCTTGAACAAAGGAATTCTCAGCAAGCATAAAACTTAAATCAGTAAATGCTTATAAGCTGCACTGTAGGAGGTGGGAAGAGCAGGATAAAATGAAGCTGGTGACAAGCACGCCTAATGTACAGGTCAGAGGTCTGTTTAGTCTGCCTTGTTTTCGGATAGAAAACAAGAACCAATATTTATTTGTTAGATTGAAGAGGGCAAGAGGGGAAATAACATTTATTTTTAAGATGCGAATGATATAGTTTGCTAAATTGTTTTTTGTCAGCCAACAACATAGAAGTGTGACTGCAGTGTGAAACACATCAATGATCAATACAGGGTTCCTGATGTAACATGTCCTTGTCTGCTGAAGCAGTTCTGTAGAACAGGCTAAACCCAGCTTGGCTGCCTGTGGCTAGAAGGAGTGGATCTCCAATACCAGGGCTTCTGGCAGGATCTTAAATGGCAATAGTTGCTTTTTTTAACATGTCTGTGCCTCAGCTGATGTAGTTTTGCATGATAACTTTTTCAGACAAATTTCAGATACCTCTTTCTCTTTTGTTTTCTTTAGGCGAAGAGAAATCGCTGAGAGGGAGCGTCGCGAGCGAGAACGCATACGAATAATGCACGAGCGAGAAGAGTGCTTGCAGAGAGAAAGGGAACGGTTAGAAATTGAAAGGCAAAAACTAGAAAGGGAAAGGATGGAACGGGAGCGCTTGGAAAGAGAACGTATTCGGATTGAACAGGTGTGTAGGTTTGTATTCTGAGCTGTCGTGCAGTAGTGTTGGTGGGGAGCACTAATCCAGCTTGGGTTTATGGGGAATTCTGCTCTTCAGCCAGCCAAGAAAAGAACAAACCATCTGTTACAAGTTTGGATTATAAACATGATGCAAAGTATATAGTGCAAATGTTCCCTGAGTATAGGTAAATGCTCCCTGTGCTTGAGGAAGAAGTTAGAGCTTCACCATCACTGGATGTGTTTAGAAGTTGTGTAGGTGTAGATAAGGCATGCAAGGGCATGGTTTAGTGCTGGGCTTGGTAGGCTTAGCTTAACGGTGGGAACTGATGGCCTTGACGCGCTTTTCCAACCTCTAAATGATTCTGTGGTTTGTGAGGTACCGCTGTTCTACTGTCTTCACTTGGTACAGCTGATCCAGTCTTCCATAGCTGTGCTAGATTTTTCCTGGAGAATGTCACTGCAAACTTAAGATGTTTCTGGCAACAAATGCAGTAGCAGTAAAAGCTGTTACCTGGAGGTATTGCTGTCCCAACAGCCATTATCTTCTCCAGGTCTGCTGTCTGCACTTTCAGAGAGGTATTCCTTATGCCCGTTATTTGATGATGGATTAGAGAGCTATTCCTTAGAGACACCTAAAGAAGAATTAGCAAGTAGATAGAATTCATACAGGAGAGTTGTGCTCAAGGTTTCCTTTCCCTGTCGTGGTAGGAACGTCGAAAAGAAGCTGAGCGTATTGCTCGGGAAAGGGAAGAACTTCGTCGACAACAGCAGCAGCTTCGTTACGAACAGGAGAAGAGGAATTCTTTGAAACGTCCGCGGGATGTAGATCACAGGTAATTTATTCTAAACCCCTTGTTTTATGCTGCTTACTGAGCAGAAACAGCTACCAGCCTTGAATGAGTGGTTATGGTGTGAAAAGAGCCTCCTGTGCTTCAGAGTATTTGCTGAGAAAAGCTGTTCTTCTGCCTTAACAGCTGAAACTTCTGCCTTGTCCAGAATTCACATCTCTGCTAAATAGATGGTTCAGGAAGGGTTCGGGAAGTCTTGGTGGTGGCTTTTAAGTTTTGCTGATGACACTTCTCAGTTGGTGTTTCAGCCACAGGAACTTGCTTTGATCTCTTTCTGACTCTAAGCATAAGACTGAAATCCTGGCCATCAAACTGGTGTTATCAGCAGAACAAGTTGTCATGGTAGATAGAGTAGCAGAAAGTTAAAATACTGCTTGCAAGGAACAGTGACTGTCTTCTTTTTCAAGGTTGCTGACTGTAGGCTTTATCTGACACTTTGATCTTTGAGTCTCTACCAGAATGCTTACAGTAAGCGAGGCTGTGACATTGCCCACACTATTCTTTCTTGAGGAAGCTGTTGTGATTTGTGGGTGTCGTGTGGGTTTTTTTTTCAGTTTGTTGTGGTTTGATTTTATTCCCCTAGAGGCTGATTTTTTTTAATTTTTGTTTTAGATCTTTATTTTCTTCTTAGGCCACAGCGATGCTTTGATCTGGGTTGTCTTTTCCTTAAATAATATTGCTGACTACTACTGGACACACTGCCACACAAAAAGAAACTCCACAAGGAGTGGAAGGGAGGACAGCTAGAATGGGGAATATATAAGGAAGCTGCCCGAACAGCTGGAGATCTGGTTAGGAAAGCCAAGGCACCGTTCGAATTGAACCTAGCCAGGGAGGTCAAAGGGAACACCAAGCATTTCTACAGGTATATTAATGGTCAAAAGAAGACTAGGGGAAGGTGTGGACCCCCTCAGACAGGAAACAGCTGATATGGTTACAAGTGACATGGAAAAGGCTGAGATTCTCAATGACTTCTTTCCCTCAGTCTTCACTGCAAAAGCCTCCAGCCACACTCCTGCAGTCATGGAAGATAACAGCAGGGACTGGAAGGAAGAACTGCCCATCATAAGTGAAGA